>CM045458.1:21877095-23077095 GCA_024666655.1 Dascyllus trimaculatus
GAATGGAATGGCTTCTGCCAGTTTACTCTGTCCTGATGATTCAGATACAGAAGACTCAATTAAACAGGGGAACCTGCTGCTTTATTCCATCTGTCAGGGTAGTTGTATGTGGTATTTTGTTTTGTCCATTTTAAAGTTTCAATGTACTTTTGAGGTGTTGATCCTGAAAATGTAACCTGAGGCTAAGGGACCACACCGGACTGGATAGAAACCCATAAATAATATCAGTTCCCGCTTTGTTTCTTTATACCTAATTGCTTTGTTTGTCACAGTTTTATAGATGGTGGCGAATATAACAATTTCACTCTATTTCATGTGATTTAATAGCAACTCCAGCATGTTTACATGAACTAGCAGTAACCTTTGTGCCTGGCCATTATTTCTATACAGTGACTGTTTCATTGGTCTGGTTTAAGTGATGACCACGGGAAAAAAATACATGGCCAATATAACAAACAAACTTAACTAATTCTCTCTCTCCATTTCTGTAGTGCCCAACATTTACAGGATGTCCAATTGTGATTAATGTGGGCTGAACAGAGCATTTTAGAAATGGAAGATAAACACAGTACTCCTGTCTGATGGTGACGCTCTATGTATATTACATCAGACATATTGTTCTCTTTTCAGTATTGAAGTTTCTTGTCGGTTATTGGGTAGTAAATATAAGGCCAAAGCATTAAATTAGTGATAATCTAAAATCCATTAATAAAATTGGCTCTGCTGAATTATTGGCTAAGTTGTAATTTCCTTAAATGCAGCCTTATTTTGCCTGAATTACTCTGCAGCGTTTGGAGAATTGATTGTGAATAGTGTGAAGTTCGAGAGGAAGGAAACCGAGATGATACAGACATCACCATGGCAATTTTAAACAAATGGCCAGTCTCATAAGGTCACAGACAAAGAAACTAATCATGGGTGATATGTTCTGTTTATTTTAATGTGAGAGGGATAGGTATTGCTGAATGTAGATATACGTTCAGTGAATGCTCTCTTAGAAGCCCCACTTTAACAATGCAGCTAAAAACGAGTTTGCGGCGGGGTCTTCATAGAGAGACTTGTGTTTTAATTGAGCAGGATGAGAGGTAACTGCGGCTGCCACTGCTATGCTCAAGCCTATTACAGGCTTACAGCAAATGAGGCAGATTGGAGAACCAAAGGATTGCTCACAGACAAATAAACGCAGGGAAGGTGGTGAATAAAAGCAGGCTGAGATGCTTATAAGGGAAAACATGCTGCCAGTAAATGCAATACTGTCATCGAATGTATACACACTTGCAGCACACGTGTAGTCTGGAGGGACAACATGAGCAACTTAGCTTAGTTGTTTGTTCTGCTATTATTCATGACCCATGTTTAAACGCTTGTGTGTTTGTGCATGCATGTGTATGACTTTTGTGTATGTGTTTTGTTCAGCCATATTGAGGTCACGGATGCTCCCTTTGTCTGGGGAACGGGCTAACATCTGTGTGAGATTACTGTAAGGAGCATTTGATTAAAAAGTGATTATGATGCTATAAGACAAAAAAGGAAAAAAGATTTCTCAATTATTGATGCTTATGTTTAATTTATCTTTGGTTGTACAATGGATTAAAGTGTGTTGGATTAGAGCAGAAATAGGGCTGAATTATACAAATTCAGGCCACGGCAACAAGTCCTGTATTTTTCTCTAGATTGTTGCATGTGTGTGATTTTTGTATTCTGTGCTAGTTTTGCCCATTTACACCCCTTAATATTTAACTCACCAACAACACAGGGAAGTAAATGTTCTCTATCTGGCTCATCCTTGCTTGTAGAGGCACTGGCACAATATGATGCAGAGTCAGAGTTTGGATTTATGGAGCAGTTATCCCGTATTGATCCTGTGAGCTCATCTGTGCCCACAGCAGCGTCGGCCTAACAAGGCTCTCAGATGAGCTCTGCACGACATCTCCAGCCAAGCTCCCGCTCCATAACAAAACAAATCTATTGTTATTTGCGTTATATGCAATAAAATAGGTACATCCACATTTTTATTTAAAGAATCCACATTTGTATGTGGTCGTGCTAAGGCCTTATGTTAAGTTAATCAAGATGAAGATTCACTTCCCCTTTTGTTTTGTGCACTTGTGCGTACAAATATATGCACGTGTTTGTTCATGCCACAGCCATGACATCAGCATAAGGTCTTTTTTAGAGTTGCTAAATGTTTATGAGTGTAATATTCACCTACACATTTACTTAAAGCGGAAGGGATTTCAATCTGCTTGACATCTTTGATTATTAGATCCCATCTGTTGCCGCCTGCATTGTCCCCTGCAACCTCTTTAAGGCATGTGAACTGGTCACATGCACTGTTAAATATACGCTGTGAGAGGGGGTCGGGGAAGATACTGTGCACTTGCTGTACAAATACATTGTGTACCATTGCTATGGCTAATGATGTGTGGCATTACCATCAAACCTCATTAAACACTTTTTCCATTCTGACATGATCTGCTCTCCCTGTTCTTTGTTTTGCACACTGCAAGGCATGAGGCAGCGTGTGTATAAAATTTTGAATTATAAATAGATCGTCTAGCACTGGAGGGTTCATGTTGTCCTCCTCCGTATTCCCTTTATAGTGTTATTTACAAGAAGCATATTTGTTGTTATGCGAACTAAAATGCCAATGAAAATCCCCTTACAAATGCAAATTGAATATAGCAACCTTCCTATTTAGATGATTTGAACCACAGAAAAGGCCTCTTACTTCAGTGAATAGGCATATTGGACAATAAGCAGATAATAAATACAGTTTCATTTGCAATCCTCTAAATATCTGTTTATCTTGAAATGCAGTTTCTTATTTTTCATCTACTGCTTACAGAGGATCGCGTTTCAGCTTTTCTATTCTGTTCTTTGTATTATTGGTTATTTTATTACATTGTCTGCATTCATGAACCTTAGTAAAGTGTTATGATTAAGTAGAATCATCGAGAATGATGAAATGATTTTGCTCCAAATAACAGGAAGTAATCACTTGGCTTTTCCTGTTTTGATGGTTCTGAAAGCTGGACTCCTGATTATTGGTGACCATGCATGCAATCAGGAAGGATGCCAGAAAAAGACTCAAAGACTTGTAATGAAACCTAATGTGGAATTAGGTTGTGCGTTGTGGAGGCAGGCTTGTATTTTTTTATGTATTACCAGATCTCCAACCACAATGCAATGCATAGATTTCACATGAATTTGCAGCAATTCAAATACACTGCAGTAAGGGTGAGGGCATAGCTGTGGCACAATATGTTACCTCAGTGTCCGTGCTCAGTTTATCCAGATTATCCCTGTGCCACTACCATAATCACTGAGATGGCTACTATGTATACCGCTTTTATCACCAGCAGCTCTGCCACACAGGCCATTGTGCAGCTTATATGATGTACTTTAAGTCTCAAAATGAATATTATTTCATCTGGAGCATGTATATGAAAAAGTACACAAAGGCCATATGGTAGAATACTACATACTTATGTGTGAACTTGGCTTAAAGGGAGCATCCCCTCTTTGAATTTTCTTTTGCTCTACTAGATTTTTACCAAACTAACATCCTGGAAGCATTAAACATACTACAGATCATGTACAATTTGTGCATCTAGTCTCACGTGAGGTCTCCGAAAACTGGTGGACTGACTAAAGACAATCGCCAGTTCATGTCTGCATACCATGGCACTTTAATGTGCTACAAGGATGACTGATAACTTCTTTTTTCTGATTTTATTCAAGGCAACAGTTGTGTTGGATGTACAAATGCTACTTCCCAGTCTGCCTTTGGTCATGCTTGTGACACTGTTATTAAACTCAATGCTAGGGATATGACGGAAAATTCTTTGTTGACTAGATTTTCTCTCCCTGTTGATGTGGCAATGGCACCGCATTTTAGTTCAGCATGTCATTGGCATTTAGTAATTCAGCATGCATTGAATGCTAGTGTAGTGTGGTTCCCCCTAGAGCTAGTGTGTTACTGTTGTGGAACAACTGTCTCAGCTTGTTGCTCAGTGCTGCTACATAACCACATATAACTGTAAGCAGTGTCTGGGTGGGTTTGCAGTGTTAGTATGCTCTAATTTTGGTCAGAAGAACCTCTGTCTTTGAGGGGAGGAAAACAAAAATTCAATCAGGCTTTGTCACAATAAAGTTTATCTGTTTTGGAAGCCCCCATGTCACCTATATTACCTATATATTACCAATTAAGTGTTAAATGAAGCAATTGGAAGTTCAGTAACGTCATAATAACTACCTTCCCTGAGAGTAGGGTTTGATCAAAGAGGAGCTCAAGGGACATGCATGGGAAGTATGCATGGTTAATTAAAATAGGAAAGGACCAATTAATGAACCACAGGCTGATCATTCAGGCCTGATTTGCCCTTTAACTTTTTAACCAGCCAGCTTGTCTGTCTCAAGACTGACAACGAAGCATGGGGATTTTCTGAAAAGGCTGTGAAGGAAAGGAAAGAGAAATTGCCTTGTGGGTCACCAGCTACACCAGCTACATGGGTGGTCTCATTTCAGTTTTTTAAACCAAAAGAATTTTTAAAATAGCTAGTGTAATGAACTGCATCACTTAAAATTCCTTAACTTGAAAGTTTAACGTCATCATTTCCCCCACTGTAACCAAATTGAATGAGATAAGGCGCCAACTGTTATGCTTTTAAATATTGGTAGCACCAGGGATCTCACTGCTCTGTTCTGTTCTCGAAATCTGGCCCGTCTGTCATGAAACAGTGCTGGTGCTGTTGTTGCTGTGGGGCAAAGACCTCTGTTGAGTAAAGGTGGAGTTGACCTTTACTGACAGCACTGAGCCTGCCATGAAGTGGAGGGGGGAGTCGTGGTATGGGTAAGGGGAGCAACAGTGCAAGGGGGGATGGGTCCGGAGCTCTGGTGACTGGGTTAGATACTGTGTGTGAGAAACTGCAGCTATCTGACCTGTGACACATGACAAGCTGGGAAGATCAAAGGGCAGAGCTCTCAAAAGCTGCCTGCATTGGTGTTTACAGGAGCACTGATGGAGGAAAGGGGAAGGGGTGACAGAGAAGTGAGTTTAATTTCAAGAATGGGAAAAGTTATATTAAATGTAAAGCAACAGTGGACTTCAGAAGTAAAATAAGATATTTAAAAAATAAAACTATACTAGCAAGTGCATTGTGTCCATGTAGGTCAAGCAGTCATTCATTCTGGTGCTGTCTGTCACTGATGTTGTCAGGTTAGTTTGAAGATGTTGGAATAGTACATAACCCATATTTGCCTTAGCGCCGTCTTCCTCCCCCTGCTACACACAAACACAGACAGTACATGCATGCACACAAACCCTCTCCTTGATTCTTGCATGAGATGTGCCCTGGAGCTAGCTTAGAGGCCACAAAGACTGCATGACTGCAAGAGGAAATCCACATGAGTCTTTGAGAAAACGATTCATAGTTAGTATATTTAATCAAAAAACAGTTTGGTGTAACTTTAAATCGAATTTCTTAGTTTAATTTGGTTAAAGTTAGGCGAGCTAATGCAATCACATTGAAATGCCAAGGGGCTTGCTCTAGTATACCAATTTGGTTGCACATTCTTTTTTTCCAGCTGATGAAAAGCATTGATTTGACTGCCTGAATGTGATCATTCCTCCTTGTGGATACTGAGCTCATGCAGTGCTTACTCGTCTCCTCCCAGGTCCCCACTCAGCAGGAAGGCAAAGTCCACACCAGCCAGGGGTATGCAGTGAGATCCTCTTACCATACATCTGCAGGGTAGTGACTCTAGGTTGCTCACAGTTGGTGAGGTTGGGCTTTCTGACAATTACGCAGAAGTGTTATTCAGCAGAGCAGAAAAACAGAAATGGCCTTGAAGATAAAGTCAATGAATAAAATTAGGAGGGAGTTGCCTTGTCAACGTAGGACCGAATGGAAGCAATCAGCTGACCTGTGCCAATGGAAAATGTTCTAATATTGGGTTTTGTCAGCTGTTAAATCAGTGAGGATCTGGATTACATCCTAATATATAGCACTGATGGAGCATGTAGCTTATGTTTGCAGCTGCATGTTTAAGCAATGCGACAGTTTTGTAAATTTTTTTTTATTAGCTCCACCACAGGGCAAGGGAAATGTTGCTCTGAAATCTGCACTTGGCTCTTTCTTTAGCCTCTGCCTCTACCGGCCCCCTCCTTTGAAGCTTGGTTGGCTTAAAGGAAATCTGTAGCCATGTTTTCTCATGCTAAGTTACTATATTAAACAGGTCAGGAAGTATATTGCCGTTGTCGGTATGTTGGAATACTGACTTTTGTAAACATAAAAGCCTGGAAGGTTACAGGGTCCTCTGGAATATTCAGTGGTGTTTAACGTAAATAATAAGACAAGACAAAATAGTACACAAAAAATATCTTTGTATTTTGGGGGGTTTTTTGTCGCATAAATCTGAGCTTAATTAGAAAGATTTTTCTACTTTTCTCTTTTTGTCTGTTCTATATGTTCTGTGCCATTTTCTGTTATTATTAAGTTTTCCTAAATATAATTTGCCAAAACAATATTGTCCTTCCACTAAAAAGACATCAAGATTAGCAACAAAACCACCCAAAACACCATCTGCCTAAGTTAAAGTGACAAAAGCCTTTAATTACCATATGTCCTACAAAGATCCCCTAAGCAAAAAAGTAGTTAAATCCCAAGAAAGGTATTCTTCTAATTAAACTGTTTGTGCTGAAACCTAATAAAAACATGACCGTATTTCAAAGTGAGAACATATAAATGATTTATTTTTCTACCTGTTCCAGAAGACACTGACAAACAGTGTCATCCTGCCCAAAGGAGCAACCTTTAAATTCGTATTTGTAGGTCTTGAAACATTTGCAACAATTGGTTTTGTCAAAAATCATTATAGAAGACTATCAGCCATATGCATTTTTTTTCTGTTTTACTGTAAACATAGACTTAAATGTGGAATGTGGACAGCGGGTAAACTGGCATCATAATGAGGATTCTAATCAGAGAGAAATCATTAGCTTAAATAGATAAATGAGTGGACGTGTCGACACATTGAGGTTAATAAGTGCAGGGACCTGGGTGGATGATCACAAGAGAAGAGGTGCAAAGCCATCCCTAGAGAGAATAAGAGGAAGTGAGAGAGTCCTTTTATAAACAATCAAAAATGAATACTTTAGAAAGACTATACTGAAAATGCAGGCCTCAGAATAAAAACTTGTAATCACTGACAACCTGCGATCACAAAAAACACATTGAGTACACAGGAGATTTCCAATCAGCCTGAATGAATGAACACTTCTAAAAAAAAAAGCCGACAGGCAAGTACTTTAGACTTGGTTACCTGGTGAATATTGGGATAACATTCTTTAGTCAGATGATACCAAGATAAATTTGTTCCACTCTGATTGAATCCATCATGTTTAGCATGAACTTGAATGGACAACCGCAGTGAATGCATGGCCCTGGCAGTGAAGCACAGAGGAGGAAGTGTAATAATTTGGCATTGTATGAGTACAAAAGGTTTTAGGGAGACAACGTTTTGGCACCATAAATGCATGTGGATGTATCAAAATACTGGCTTCCCAGAAGCTTGACAGAAGAGGAATATTCCAGCATGATAGCAAACCAAAGCACACAAGAGTTTCTAAAGAAGAAAAACTATGACCTGGCCAAGTATGTCGCCTGACTTGAATCCAGTAGAACAGATTTGGGGAAATCTGTCATTGAGCTCCTGCTGTGAGGCCTGGGTTTTTAATATAGTAAATTTGACATGAGAGCAAATACCCTACTGTGCAACTTAAAAATAATAAAGTTACTGTAAGGTGATAAGTGATACACTTTTGAATGATTTGACATTGAAGTAATATTGCATTTATACCCTGTCTGCTTTAGAAATATGAAACATTTAATTACAAGTTGTTAAATACTATTTAAAACGTGTATTTTTTTTTACATGGTGTGCTGTATGTAACCATTTACATGTGGAAACCCACTAATGGAGGTGCATGCTTACTTTGAAGTCTGTCAAGTAATGATAAAATGTAATTTTCCATTTCATCAGATTTACCTTAAAGTTTCATTTCCTCCCACCTCTTATAACTGTAGCTTTTGAAAATCCTGTCTCAGGATTCTGTAAGTCTAGGGGGTTTATTGTAAGGCCTCCTCATTTGCCCTTCCACAGGAATATGTAAACAACACCCCCACCATCACAGCCCAACATCCTCCCTCCTACAGATCCTGTCTGTGGAATCCGTGGCCCCCCTGGTCCTGGTTAGAGACATGGTGGGTCCTTGTGATGTTTTTTCACTTGTCAGTTGTCATTTAACATGCCCTTTGGGAAGACAATAAGGCTGGTGCTAGAAGAACGGAGTCAACTGATACAACTATGCAGGGAGGTCCAAAAGGGAGCATCAAGGTGTAAAGAATGTTTTTAAAATGAAGCGAAACCTTGAACCTTGTCATGTAATCCATAAGAATGACCACAAGTCTGTAGTCTGTTTGTTTAGGGAGGCTTTGCTGCAGTGTTCAGACTGTCATTTATCATGCTATCAGTACTAGTAATGTGGAATTATACAGGGCTTTAGGTAGTGGGTAGAAAAACCTGGTGCTGTGGATATTTCCAATGTGTGGTTGTATAAATAGGTCTATTTTTACCATTTACATCTTGTGGTCTGGTCACAAGTGTGTGGATCTGCACATTATGTTATGCAGCCAGTACATACTATAACAGCTGTGGTAGTGCTTGAAAAACAAAAGAGAGGTTCCCTGCAAATGATTCACACAAAGAGAGTGCAATGTGTCACTGCAATATTGGTAACGTTACAACAAAGAAGCCAAGGTAGTGTTTAGGATGTCAGTAGTGGGTTTTTAGTATGCACAGCTGTGAGCTGAGCTGAACCGAACAGAACTGAAGAGTTTCTGTGTGTGTATGTGTGTGTGTGCCATGCACTAATTTGGCTTGGTTTTCTCTCCAGGGGCCCCTGTTGGTAGGCCTGGAAAAACGACTGGTGGCAGGGGGCCCCAGTGGCGGGTCCTGACTCTGAACAATAGTTTCAGTGCTAATGCTTTGCTCTACTCCTCCAGCAGAATTTCAGTCCAATTAGAAACCCACAAAGTATGTTTGTCTCTAATTTAACTCAGATTTTCTAATTATTTATACATTTCTTTGCAGACTGTAGCACCCCAGATCATCCATTGCACTAAGAGCAAAGAACAAACATTGACTTACTGAGCTAATGAGCTTAATAAAAGTTCAGTATTGGGTATTCTACCAGAAAATTTATAGAATGGTTAACCTTTAATACTTGATGCCTAAGAGAAAGAATGCAGATTACAACATCCAGTCTTGCAGTATGCATCTGGTAATGACACAGCAGTCTGGGTTTAAAACCATCATGTTGCCAAAGGCCTGTGCTAACAGATTAGAGTTCCCACTGCATGTGTTTGATTAAGAATCCAAGGGGACAGGACATTATGACAATTACCCCAAATGCCCTCAGCGAACACATGGGCCAGTAAACTTATTCATCTGGATCTGTTGCATGTTCTTTGTTTTCAATTTATGCTGTATTTAGGTTAAGCTTCTTGCTAGGTGATTATTTTGGAAAGGGTTTTTCTCTCTTAACAGTGTGAGCCCTTCAGATCCACGCATGTCATCATCACAGAGTTTATTTTTCAGATTGAAGAGCTTCTCTATTTGGTTATTTATTATACAGCCATGGATAACAAAGGATGCTTACAATAACCCACTTTTTAATTGACAGCTGTTCGTTCATTTTATTCTTGAAATTGACTGAACTGAATTGCAGAATACCAGATGAATCGGTGATGCAGAAACAATGTTTGGAAATGCGAATGTGATTTGGTGCGTCTCAAATCTTCCTTTTTAACTGATTTTACTCCATAATCTTTGGTAGAACAGTTTGTATTTGTTTGTGTTTATATTGTTTGTCCTGTGGCAAAATTAAAACCCAAATGGCAATCAAGTGAGTGGTGTAATCATGGATCCAGCTATCATATGGCTTCATGATGGTGTTTCCATGAAGACACACATCATCTCTTGGGCAACACACATTACCAAATACCTCTTAAACCTTCCCATGCAACAATGAGCAAAACAAAATTTGTGGACTGGCTTAGCAGAGCTGATGCATCTGTGTTGATGAGTGGTGTTGTTCTTAAGAGGATCATGGTAGTTTGTGAAAATGTGCGAGCAAGAATATTTGTCACAGTCTTTTGCTTTGTTTTCTCTTCATGTGACTAAACCGAGTCTACAAAAGATTTTAGAAGAACCTTTAAAAAAATTCAGCGAGATAATCCTTTGCAACTAACCAACCCATTATCATTTTTACAGACAAAATACTTTGATTTTAGGTTCTCATGTCTGAGAATTTACTGCTTTTTTGGTTTTTGACAAAACAACACATTTTTTAATGTCACCTTGGACAACTGGAAACAAGGATCGACATTTTTTATTGCTTTCAGGCGCTTATTAGAAACAGTGAGTAAAGAAAAAACATTTTGGTGATTGGACAAAGAGGGTAGTGTGTTAGGAATCAGTAGGAAAGACATCACATAATTGGTGTCTTACTGGATGGTGCAGATGATCATTTAATTGTAGCCCTCCAAGAAAATATCTGTGTGTGGTGGTGATGAAAACAGCCCAGTGGAATGCCTGATATGCCCATTAAACACCCACTGAAAGAAAAAACTTTGACAAAAATAGAATCCCTGCAATGCAATGGATATACATTGGGCAGTTTCGTTAGCAATGTGGAGAATAATAGTACTAAATATTTACTAATTGAATTGAAAATGCCAACTTTTCATCTATAAAAATGAGTTTGGATAACATGGCTAAAATGAGGGATTTAATAAAATCTCTGTAAATGTCTGTGCAAACATATCTTATCCAGTGCTGCCCTGGATAACATCAAGCCCCCACCCATTGTTTTCACTGTATTGGATGGATTAATGGAAAACTAAAACTAAAGAAACTGGCAGCGGCTGCTGTTGTAAGGGGTAACAGGTTGGGCTTAAATCTGATGTCTGTTTTCACAGCTCTGCCCTGCATGGATGTCTCGTAATAGCATACTGTAGGTCAGTGACAACTGGCTAGCTGGTTGCCTCTGCTCTCTGTCTCTGCTCAGTGGTTTTGTGGCTGCAGGGTTCTGCTCCAAAAGTGGCTCCACTCCAACAAGCTGGCATTCCTGCTGCTCCTTACTCGAGCCCGAGGCCGTGTCCACATTTAACACTCCCTCTGGGCCCGTGATTATATAATCTCATCCACTGGTTCCTCTGTATCTGAGCCCAACATGGATGGATTCACACATATGCAGTATGTCTAGACACATAAACAAATACTCACAGGGACATTCTACACAAATGCAGCAACGTGACGGGCCGGATACAGCATCTAGAAGAGAGAAATCAGCTCAGTGGGCTGTCATTGTGGGCAAGGCAGACACAGACAAGACAAATAAAGAAGTGGCTGATTTTAATAATGAAAAGCTGCGTCATTATTCTTCAGTATCTACTATTCTGATCTTTAAGTTCATTGCTCGGACATGCTTGGTTTACAACAGGACTCAGACGTGCAAAAGGTCAAGCAGATCTGCATGTTTTCTCTTGTTTTGTCATTCAAGTCAAGTGGATTGGACTATTATCTTTATCTAGAATACGTACAGCAGTAATATCACCTCTTTATTATTTATGATGTGACTTTTTCTATTTTTCTGTTGATTTTTAAAGAATGTTCCTATAATTTCTTATTGTTATTGAACAGACTTGAGGAGCAAATACTGTATGAACGTGTGACAAGAAAATCCTCTAGAATCTTGATTATCTTGAATCTCGTCTCAGACATTAGGGAAACACTGAGCTCAACTCAGCAGAGAGTGGGGAGCGATGACCCTTGATGACTCCCCTCAGGTTAAACTAGACTCATAGTTCGCAGGTGGTTGCTGGGGTGGAGGTTGGGCTTTTGAAACGCTGACAGCAGCAACAGTAACTGCTAGCAGCAGATTAGCTTTCAGGTGAGAAGTGCTGGCAGGCATCCGGCATAAGAATGAGCAGAGCACTGAAGGACTGCACCATTGTGGACTTGCAATGCACTGATGTTATTATAATATGACAGATAATGAAAGTAGCCAAGTGTTTACCTGAAGCAAGCTCCAAGGCCGTTAGTCTTTATGTAAGATCAGCTTAACAATACAACAGTTGGTGTCAGGCACTTGTAATGCACTGTATAGAGGGTCTGAAATGTTTTTTTTCTGTAAGTGTGTGCTATGTGTTGTTGTTGCTCCTGATGCAAAACACTGATGCTATTTTCTTGACAGGCTTTTGTTTTAATTGTAGCGCGACCACAGTGAAGAAAGAGGTGACAAAGCTCAGCTGCTAGCTTGTGTCTGTTCTCATGGTACCTACATCTGCTGCTTTATGGTAAACAAATTCACACAAGCAAACGCAGTGGTTGGTTGCAATTTCACATGTACATGCTGAGGGTTTATATATTCGTAGATCTCTATCTGCTGTATACACAAGGAGCAAAGCAATGCACCGAATAGACATGCAGGGAATGTGTTTGGTCAATTCACTTATTTATCAGACCAAATAGTGGATTCCATATGAACAGGTTCTGTTGTGAATTTGAGACTTTAAATATTTTAGTGCTATGTGACAGCTTATTTTGCCCTCAATGAGAACGTTGTGCTGCATTTGAACAAAGAAGAGATTCAGTCTCGCACTTGAACGTACTTCAAAACGACACTGTTTCCTTTACACATATAGGTCACAGCCTTTCTCACCTTAAATACCCTGAGTTGCTCTTAGGCGCCTGTCCAGATGGCTGGAGAGTGTGAGCCCGGGCGAACAAAGCACAACATTGGCTGGTCAAGCTCTGGTTGGAAGGGGTTTAAGGCATGGGGCTCAGAGTTGAGCGGACCAGCTGAGCGCAATGAGGTCACAGTGCCAGAGTCAGCGAGTCCAGCGGTAGAGATCTGCAGGAGGCATTCATTCCCTCCCTGTGAAGTGCTCAATGACACAGCATGCTGAGTGTATTTGGCTATGCTGTGATTGATTCTGTTTATCATTTTCATCCTAAAGTGAGCTGCTGGAAATTTAAGAAAATACAACTTACTTGCAGAACACTCAGCTCTTCGGTATCACTAATTATTTTCTCCCATTTTACTTTAGAAAAAAAAGACAAACTGTAAGTGTGCTTGAATGTATGAGGACATTTTGAATTTCACTCTACTCACTGTGAAAAAGGCACTTAAAGTAACGATCGCAATACTTCCATATCCCTTAAATAGTCTGTCACTCTCTTAAGGTTGCATCAAGCCACCATTGCCACACATCATCACCAGTGAAGTAAGTATTTTCTGTTACAAAAACAAGGCTCAATAAATACTTTTCTGCATAAAGTTGCATATGCTAAAATGCCTGACTTGCTATGCATGTCGAAGATTCATATCCAAGGCGGCTACACACAGGTTTGGTCATCAGTGTGCCGAAAACACACGGCTTTATTTTCCAGGCTGCATAGCGCCGTCCAGCAGGCTGCTGTCACCTGCACTATATTATGACTCTGTGATTGATTCCACTTCATACCAAGTCCCGCTCCATCGGTCAGCCTGTAGGCAGCTCTGCTCAGTCACAGCTCCAGCCGGCAACAGAGAAATAACAGATTGCTAAGGTCTGGTGTGTCATCAGAGAAGTGGATGAGTTACAAGTAAGAGCAAAGCGTAGGGGCTGCGTCGATCATACTGTGACTGAAACCTTCAATCTTTTTCCAGTATAGAGCATATTGTCGTCCTATCCCATATATTTCTTTGCAGACTGTATTCTCCCTATGCTGGTCGGTGCTAAATTGTTTATGCATAAATACTGTTTTGTGTTAACTGTGACAAACCTGCCCAGATAAAGACACAGACATGCTAGTAAAAGAGCCATATCACAGCATTCACTTTCAGTCATGAAGCCTTGAAGCCACTTAAAAAAATATTCTAGGTGAATCTGTAACAAACAACTACGGGCACTTATGAAACATTCCAATAATAGACAGGCTGTTATCTTTGCAGGGATGATGTTTGCTGTGCAGATTCTAACAGTGAGAATTTGCTTCTTTATGTGCACACATCTGTTTCTCTTAGTGTCATTATTTGTCTATTGTTAGTGTGTGGTCCCTTTATTGCAGAGAGCACGCAAAAATGAACCCACACTTTTAGAATCATTGTGACTAAGACCTCCAAGGGAGGTCGGTAATGTCACTGTCCACTGTAAATAAACATCCATGAATCAACTTAGAGATTATACAACAAAAATTATTTGTACACTCATTGGTATATTGCAAAAAAAATAATAGCACACCTGCAGTGTTTGACAGTTTGTATAAAGCCCCTACAGCCTTCACAAACCACTGTTCGAGTTGAACAGTGTTGATAATATCTACACAAAACCCCCCACAGGGCATTGATCACCTGTGCGAAAGCGTCTATAGTGTCTGTCAGAGATTATCTTCTTATCTTTTATTTGTAGTGGCTCATCATCACAGCCGGCAGACAGAATATCCTCCGGCCTCCACTGCAGCACTGTGGGTATCAAGCTACCTGGGGGCATGTGTAGGCTCCTCTTTTCTCTTGCCACAATTACATTTGGTCTGACAGTCTGCAGTGTGTCTGTGTGAGCTCGACTATCTAAGAACACAGTACAAAAGGCAAAATTTCAGCTCAGTGCAGAAGCGCTTGTATCCGACCATAATGGCTGTTGTGCCCCTGTTTTATCAGACTGACTGACGTGTGCTGTGTAGTCGGATCCATGAGTCAGCCAGTGAATTGGTTTTTTATTTAAATTGACATTTTAAAAGCACCAACAAATCATTAACAATTGTTGATAATGGGGATTTCCAAAACACATCCTTGCAAATTTTAATTAGTCTTTAAGTCATTCTTTTATGATTTGTATTGCTGCTGTTTGTATTGTTATTGTTATTGTTGTTTGTTTATCATTTAGATACATAACTTTTATTTAGATTTTGGAATATTAGAGTTGTACTATTTAAATGTAATTGAGTAATTTGTTTCAGTTTGACAACCACCATTATACTGCTCCAACTACCTTCCAAGCAGCCCTATTTTGTGCTGCATTCTACTAACCCCCTCAGCACTGTGGTCCTGTCTGTTCTATGATTTCTTAACACATGTCTGTTTAGTTGTCAGACGACATTAACAAGACAAGGCAATTTTGTTTGCAGCTGCAGGCAGCTGTTCTGTTTGTTTAAATGTGGTTAATCTTTATTTGTCCATGCCACTGGCAGTGCCCATTGTTACTCTTGGTTATTTTTCAGTTTAACTGGTGTGTAAACATGCATATGCGCGATTTCCTAGCTTGCCTCAAGCATTCTATGTCTGTCGTAAATAAAAACATAATCACTTTCAGCTTCTCTCACTTTCCCAATCTGTAATGACCGAGCTGTTGACATATTTGTTACACATTTACAGAGGTCACAAACTTTGATACAAATGAACCAAACTTTATGTGATGCTTGGCTTACAAATTCAGAAATCAGCATTACAATCTGTATGAATCCCCAGAAAGTACTGCATTGGGCAATGTCTATTCCGTACCTATGGTTACCTGAAATATTTCTTTACATCACATGTTTTTTATTGTAGCTTCTTTAAAGAGTCATTAGCTTCCAAATTGTAACTATAATATGTCCACACACACACACAGACAGATACACAAAACACTTAGTTTACTATTATGTTTTTCTTGGGCACATTGTCACTGATTACAAGTGCTTGTTGGTTGATTTTGGCTTGAATGTCAGTGACAGATCAAAAATGAGCTCATCATGCTAATGTGTGTATCTGATGGTGACAACCATAGTCAACTCTGGTCCTTGTTTGGCCTGTTGCATGGAGAAATAACAACAGAAGCTGACGCATTGGCTGATAGGAAAGGCCTGCAGGGCAGAGCTGTTCAGCTCATAATGCGATTTACCCATCAAATGTGTTCCTTTTTTAGTTGTTATTTAGTCTTGTGCAGCATATTTAATTAAAGTTTTTCCACATTCAAATGTGAGACTATATATGAGCCATGTGTCACCACCTGACAAAAAAAGTATATGTGTGCAGACACACACGCAAGCGCATTATTGAGCTAATGAGTGATCTTCCTCATGTTGACAGCGTGATGGGGATGTGGGTTGGAGCATAGCAACAGGACCGCAGGGCAGGTTGGACAGCACAAAGACCCATTTGTAGTTGTCTGTCTCTCCTTTGAGCTCCTGGCACATTAGTTTGTCATGTGCTTCTTTGTGACAACAAGTCTCCCATGTCCTCTTCTTTTATAATCCTTTGACTTTGTGTATTCATTGAGAATTAACAGTCACATTTGTTTGACCCTCAGTCAGTTTTATGTGTGTTTGATAGATTTTTTCTCATCTTCTGCTTGTTCTGTATCTTAATGTTTCACACGTCCTCACATCACTCTGAAGTGCAGGTGAATAATCACTCTGACCTTCGTGTGTGCTCCAGCTGCTCATTTTGAAACAAAGTGGAGAATCTGTTGTGATCATATGAAAGTTGACATAAATGTGTCACATATTTCAGCCTGGAAATGATTTACGTCAGTGATTGTGTTTGTCTGTCTGCTGAAAAAGCTGTTGAGTTGACAAGATGTACTTTGACCTGTCTATAGTGTTTGAATGAGGAAGAACAGTTGGTCAGATATCTGTTGATGACGTAATGTGGATGTTTGGCCTGGCTGGGAAAATGTGTTTCATGCAGACTGTTGCTCTGCACTCCAATGCATGTTTCAAAACATATTTTCCTACCCTGCCCCTTCACCCTACCACCCAACTTCATCTTTGATAAGCAGTCCTGCTGTTTAAACTATTCACAAACACTGTTCTTGCTACGCTGAAGGCCAGGGACAAATTGTGTACCTATCCTCTGAAGGTATTTTGTTGCTTTTTTTAAAAATATCCCTGAATGGGCTACAGTTGCTGTGGAAATAGATGCAAACGTGTGTGCTGGACATACCACCGGATGTAAGTTACGGGCTTAATTTTACCCTCAACAGATTTATTTATAAATGCTGGCTCGGGGTGGGTGTGATAATGCATAGCCTCTGTCATGGAGCAGCTGGACTGTGGGAGAGACGGAGGGAGGAGGACAGAGGAGCATGGACATATAGCTGGTAGACAGGGGGAGAGGGACGACAGTGAAGATAGGCGTTTATTTTGTGCCTCTTTTAGTTACCGAGACAAAGAATAGATAATTAGAAAAACGTGTTTTCCATCCTGGTGTTTGGCTGTAATCTCAGGATAGCATCTATAGACTGTATGTGTTAATTCTGCTCAATCTTATTGTTTTTTCTAAATTAAAGTGTTCATACAGCAAATCTAAAACCTGATAATATATGTTATATTTTGCTGTGCATCAAAATTAACATAATAACAGCAACATAATGACGTATATGGAAAAATTATTCTGATATTTCCGATGATTCAGTCCGTTGACTCAGACCAGGAACAATACGATTTTTGTGTGTCGACCTTTATTCTAAATTAAAAATGTTGTTGCAAAACCGTTGCTAGTTCAATACATTTTACCATTATCCAGTGTAATTAAACCACTAAAGCTACAGTAGACATAAAGATTACAGCATGCATTTGACCAACAGTGAGAACGACAGCGGGCAACTGAGTCAGAAGATAAATGATCAGAATTGTGTAACACTCCACACTGTATCATTTTATCTCTTGACTGTCAACAGCAACTGGCTGTGACTGGAATAGCCTCGTCCAGCTAGATCCAATCATTTGTAGAGTTTGAATGAAAAATAATTGCTGATATCTGGTTAAACTACTAAATAATTGATCATTGGCCCAACAATTAATGTGAGCTCTGCATGCATGTATGTGTTAATACTGCGCCTTTCAAGTAGCCTTTAGTTTCGCTTCATGATCTGAAAATCAGTCTGAACAGAATTGAGATTCATGTTTGTCTTCAAGATGGTTCACCCATATGATTATGGAAAAAAATCCTGCACTTAAGATCTGAGCAATAGCTTTCAAACACCATTACATTCAAGCTACTGTATAAAATGAGTAGGAAAATGAATATATTAATAATGAAGCCTTGACTGTGGAAAAAAATTGTGTGAATTGTAAGGCAGTCAGTTGATGGAGACTCCTACAGGTCTGTGAATGAATTCATTGAAATGAAGTCTGTATTGTGAATGCTGCACATTCAAATCAGTATTACCACAATATAAACCTTTACACTACAGCAAATAATTATTCAGCCTGCATAGGGCAGAAATGTTCTGGCAAATTACTTAAAATATACATTCACAAAATTGAAAGTCAAATTGAAAGTCAACACCAAGGTTTTTAGACTTGTTCTTTGAGAGACAGCACAGGTCAGCGATGTTCGAAAAGTGGTTTAGTTAAAGTGGCTTTAAAAGCTGTAGAAAAGGTGCTTGTGAACCGAAAATGATAAATCCATTACACAATGATCTGGAAAAGAAAGTGGCAGAAATGGGATCAAGTGTGTAGGTAGAGGTTTTCAACTCGCAGACAGCTTTCACATTGAGGAGTATTACTACCGAGTCCATTTTCCAGTCTTTTCTAAGTGATAGCTTAAATTGCCTTCTGGATCATCAACGGGCGAATTAAGGTAACACAATGTTCACTGTGATAAGTAGGTTTTAAAGGCACAAAGGGATAGCCCATCAACCAAAATTCAAAACGCAGGATTAAAATCTGCTTTAACTACAAAATGGGTTGACAGATCCTTGGTACAGTTTCATGTTTATAGTTGTCTATTATTTGTAATCATATGTTTGCATCAGTGATGTGTTTAACTGAGAATTTACAAGATTTATATTTTTATTTTCAAAATGCAGAAGTGCTGTTTCTTAATCTACAAGCCATGTCTTTAAATACACAGTCAAATACCACAGTTGCATATATTATTCATGACTTAAAAACTTACTTATTGACTCTGCAATTATACTTTTGAATTGTACCGACAACAAAGGAACCTCAGCTCCTTGTGGGCGTGAGAAGCTAAAAGGCCTTGGTATGCTTTTGCTCATAGTGGTTTGTAATGTTAATCTTGCAAAAACACCAGTCTGGTCCTTTAAAAACCCTTTGAAACTACCTGCAGGTTCAGATGACATGCTGTGTGTGTGTGTGTGCCCTTCCTATTGTCTGTTCACAGCGTAAAAATTGCTTTGAATGGTGGGTGGCACTTTAGTTTCCTTACAGGAAGTGCTTACGTTGATGAATGGCTCTTTTTCCTCAGAGGAAAGAGTGGGTGACACAAGTTTGTGTTTAATTACAGTATCAAACGCAGCTAAATGAACATGCCAGCATATTGTGAGACCTCATGTGTGTCTCAGCTGGGTTTTAAAAAAGCATTTTGTAATACCCTGTTGTGGCTGTTGCAAGCAGAGGATGCTGATGGTACTTGAGGATCACTGAGAAGGGGCAGTTGTAATGTTTTTCATTTTTGCCTGAATGGTTAAAGTTGTCGTATAATATGCACATTGACTCACAAGTGAAGTTCATCGGAACATGTCAGTCAACAAAGGGACGTCTGTTACTTAGATTGTTGGTTCTCTCCTCACACACAGGACTTTTCCCTGTTTCGAAGCTCACAGTGTGCTGAGTACTGTATACCTTTGGCACCGCTCCCTATTGTGGGTTAACTGAAAAATGTAATTTCTTTTTGTTGCCTTCTGCCAATGTAGAGACTTTGTCTGCTGAGAGTTGCTTGGCTCATAGAAAGGCTTTGAAGCTTTCCTCTGTTATGTATACAGTCCACTCTAGGAATTTATTAGTCGGCGATAAGCTGGTTTTGACATCAATAAATTAAAAAGAGAGAGAGAAAAAATATGTGTATGTAAATATACAGCAAACAGGCATAACATTACGACCACCTGCCTAATATTGTGTTGGCCCCCCTTATGTGCTCAAAAATGCTCTGAACCATTGGACACGGACAAGTGGACCTCTCAGGGTGTCCTATGGGGTCTGGAACGCAGTGGGACCTTCAGTCAAACTTGTTCCACCGCATCCTGTTGATGCTTGATCAGAATGGGGTGTAGGAAGTTTGGAGGTCAAATCAACATCTTAGGTCATTGTCATGTTCCTCAACATGTTCCTGATTGTTTGATATTTTTTCCATTTGGTGGAGGGCTTTTTCCTGCAGGGGTAGGCCAGTGACATTTGGGATTTCTATTTGCTTGAAGGAGTGTGATTGTTGTGGGATAATGCTTATTTAGGTGTCTAAGTCTCATCAACATGGATTTTAAAATCCAAGGTTTTCCATCAGAACAGCACATAGTACCAATATGATCAATGTTATTCACTTCTCCTGTCAGTGACCATGATGTTGTGGCTGATTGGTGTATATGTATATATACTGTCTTGTAAATAGGTATTGGACATCTTTGTCTGAATATGCAAAGAGTCACACTGTTGAAAGATAAGAAGTGAAAATGAAACACTCCTCATTCCTTTTTTTCCCTCTCTGGGCCAGTCTGGAGAACCCTGTACAGCTGGGTTTTGATTTGTTTGTTTTTAGCGGTTGTGTAATGCTATCTGGGACCCTTTTTTTTCTTTTGGCCATCCCGAGCTCATAAATATCCTCACGGCGGGCGAAAAAGGAAAACCAATCCAACGCGTCTTTGCCAATGTTGTGTAAAGGGACCAAGGAGGACTGATCTGACTATAACATGTCGTTTGGTTTCTGAGAGAGCTGAACCGGGTGCTGGAAAATCGAAATTGATTAATTTATTTAACTGGCAATTCATCAGTTGAATGAACTGAGTTTGTTGGTGTTGCTATGGTAGTGAACTGGTTTAGCTGCAGCATTTTGTGGGTTCTGTTGTTTGGTGTGTGTGTGTGTGTGAGAGAGAGAGGGAGAGAGAGAGAGAGAGAGAGAGAGAGAGAGATCTATTGGCAGCGCAGTTTGCAGTAAATTCAAATTGGACAACAAAAAGTATGTGTGAGTGTGAGAATGGCTTTGGAGACAAAGCCAAGGTCGTTCTCATTCTCTTGGAAAAGAATAGCAATAAAGATAAAAGCGAATGACAGCTGATGATCTTTGAAGGATGAGCCAAGGTAAAAGGGGTTGTCTGTGCTTCCATATGCTCATAAATACAGCGGGTGGACAAAAAATATCAAATATCAAACCACAAACTGAGGTCTGGATCAGCTCTCTGACACTCAAATTTCACAAAGTGTTTATCGCAGAACACTTCTACTCATTTGCACGATATTATTTTTGCTCATCCTTGTTTTTGGAGACAGTGTGAAGACGTTTGAGTCATCCAGCTGATACAATAACCGCCTGTGTAGAGTCAGAAGGCTTTTCCTCTCAATTAGCACGGCTCTGTTTCCAGAAAACTGAGCCAACAGTGCTTCATAGTTTCTGTTATGGGAAGAGTGGCACATTAGTGAGCATTAATACGAGGCCCTTATTGAGCTTCAATAAACATTTGTAATAATTGCTTCAGCAAATCCTTTTCACTGAGTTGGAAACCGCACTGCACTTTTGTCTCATATTGCTTTACAGTGGTATTTGATTATGTTCGTCACAGCTTTGGGTCATTTCTGAATTTTACTGTCCCTGCTGGCATCAACACACATGATTCATCAATCTGTTTTGAATATAAATAACAGAATGAGATTTGTCCCAGTGATCAGTAATCACGTGTGATTTTTTAAAAGCCTGTTTATTTAAATTAGAACCACACCATCAGGCAGGTTAGTGTTTTGGTTGGAGACATGCACATAGGATCTTGACAAATTCTAGATACAACTTTTAGATTGAACGTTTCATCTGTTGAGGCCTCAGTTGAAAATGAGGCAGCGTTTAGCTCCTCCGCCTCAGGTGGAGGGGACTCTTTAAGGAACAAGACAGAGTTAACTTAAACAAACAAGCTGGAGGACAGTGAAGCTAAGAAGAGCTGAGCCAGCGAAGACGGATCCAGACAGTAAAATAAAGATGTCACATATTTGTCTGGAGATTCCCGCCAGCATGTGGGTTCCTGATGTTCTGGCTTTTCAGGGTCCAGCCAGAAATGAGAGCTTTCTCCGTTGCAACAAAGCCAACTTAAGAGTATCTGTCTTTGTGTCTTTCAGGGTGACAGGCATCACCTTTGGTCAGGCTGTAGTTTGGTTTAAAGCAAAAAACAAAACAAAACAAAACAAAAACATGCATGAGTGGAAAAGTTGGTAGAACTTCGAAAATATCAGCTTGTGATGAAGTTTATTTGTAGACTGGTTATATCTGTTTACAGTGAAGACAGATCAGCCTTTTTTTTCCTAGGATGAATTCTGACAGAATGGTCAGAAACAAAGCTTCAGCCAGTTATCTGTGCAAGACAAAGCTACAAATTATCACTTGGGTTTTATTTTTGTTAGCTTGTCTTGGTTGCGGCAAGATTGTATTCATTGTATATGAGAACATGCTGAAAATAGGCCCAACGGGGTAAGAAACACAAGCAGACAATAGTATCTGCAGCAAGTCTGTCAAACTTATGTATTTGAATGAGAAAATGAATTATACTCAGAAATGTTTGTTATAGACGTCCACCACAGTTTCCAGACCAGCCTAATGGTTCTGCTTCGACTCTCAGCTGCCTCAGTTAGGAAAGTTGGTCTTCGTGTGAAAACAGTTTGTGTCTACAGGATCTTTTCCATATTTGCTCAAAATGAAATATCTGAGCAGCTGGTAACCAGCAGAGTCTCCGTCTTCTTTTTTCAGTTGTCAGCAAAACATCACTGACTCATGATATGGTCGTTCCACTTTAGACGTTATTCAGTTTCTGTAATCAAATAGCAAAACACATACAAAATATAGATTTTATTGTTGTTTAACTGTAATTAAACGCTAGGATCACTCATTTAAATGTACTGCATATACAAAATTAGTATTTTATAATGACAAGGTTTAAATCTACACAATAAGAAAGGTCTGGGAGTCTGCAATAGCATTGTTTTATATTGCATATAAGTGTATTGAAATGTGCAATTTAACTGTTCCTGTGTCTTTCTGCACAACACTGTAAAGCACCGTGAATAATGAAGTGAAATGCATGATTTTAAAAAATGCTTTATGGAACAAGTTGCACATGGATACCTAAACAGTTCAACATAATTTTAATTTTAATCAGACATCATGACTAGTTTCTTCCATCCTTGGCCATCGTGCAGCAGCCACCAAACTGACACCACCTAATCTGAGAGTAGCTGACTGCTAGCTGGAGCGTCATCTGATCGACCAAATTGTGTGAATGCATGGCTAAAGTATCTAGGGCTCCATCTGATAGGTCAAATGTTCTCATGCTGAGTGTGAATGCATGTCGCATGTCAATGAAATGATGCGTTGTGTTACAGCCTGTGTTTTGTGATGTGTTTATCACACATGTCCTTAGTGTAATGACAATGAAAAGATGAGTCAGGCAGCGCTACCAAGGTTGTCGAGACACAATGAATGCAAACACAGGTTGTTGACTATACAGTTTAAGCACTGCACATCTATAACTTGTGTTGAATTTTAAAAAGCCAACAATGCATCAGAACTTTACTGTCTTCTGTATTCCATGAAATCCCACATTGCCCATAATCAGATGTGAGATTTAATGCTTACAGCAACTAATATACAGCCTTCAGATTTAGTGCATTTCCTTCTGGAGATACTAAAAACTTTTTATAACTTTCTTTTACTCATTTTATTGTGTAAAAATGCTGGAGTTCTACTAGAACATTATCAGTTGGAGAAAAAGCTCATCTTAACTTTACTGCCACGCAGCACCCAATCTTTACGGGCCAGTTTTACATCCTAGTTTTGCAAAAGTTCTGTTTTCCTCATGCACATGAAAACACCCAGCCAGGATATTAAAATTTATCCACTCTGGAAACTGCTTAGGAGAGCTACATTATTTTGGTATAAAAAATGCTGGTGTAATGAGGAGACAGGGTTGAAATGTGGAGGTTGGTTTCACTGCACATTCAAGGCTTTCCTGCGCAGTAATGTCAATTTTTAAGCTTCAAACTTGTTGTTGATCTTTATTTTCCTTCTTGCTTTTCAGCAGTGATTATTCGGAGACCATCTGTTTATTCATTTACAGTTAAACCTGATTTGTGACCATATCTCTAGCATCTTTGTGGATTCTGTTGTTTGCCCACAAATGTCTTTTTAATTGCAGTGGCTTCAAAATCCTCACATAGTATCACTGAGCTCTGCCTGTGTGCCTCTTAGCCTTTGCAAGAATTTGTGCATCTTCATAAATTACACTTTTGTGTTGACATGTCCAAGACGGCTGGAATAAAGAGAAATCTGTTCAGTGGACTTTCCCTTTCACCCTTCTCTCAACCCCTCATGCTTTTTGTTAATGCTCCAGTCCTTGTGAAAAAAGATAGCTTCCTCAGAAGCACCCAAGGTTGACTCACTTCCTCCTTTCGGTCTCTCTCTCTGTCTTTCTTTCATTCTCTCTGACTCTCTGTCTCTCTCTGTCTTCTCAGGTCTGTGGTGCTCCTCTTTAGAGTTTCCTGCTGTTACATGGTAACACAGAGCTGAAGGTAAGGTGGATTTAATTTTTTTTTAAAAATCTGCAGTGAGATTAGTGAAAACATTGGCAGCATGCTACAGTGTTGAGAGTTTCTTATACATGGAGGAAAATGACACAGGCAAAACTGTTAGGTTTCACAGTATATGTCAGGTTCATGCCAGGGCATTTGGATGTTGCTGTCAGAGTGACACAACTGTTGGAAAGCATCTCACTTTGCACTTGGAGGTGAGAATGGAGCCGCTAATGGTGGACAAACATGGAACTTCTTCTCTTGAAGAGCTGTTTAAGAGGCAGGCAGATGAGCAGACACCAGTTTGTCCCGATGTCTCTTCACAGCAACAACAAATAGTGTTTAAGCTTCAACTCCCAGCATGTTCTGTGTGGACTTATTTGTGTGTTTGTATAATACAGCATGGTGCAGAAACAAAGTCCTACACCCACAATGGGTGTCACAGAAAGTTTTGTGTTCTTCCTGTTCAGTTCCTCCTCCAATCAGCTGATAGCTCGAGAGCTGCTGATTCCCTCACAGATAACAATGTGTAGGTTACTCGTTTGAAAGTCTGACAAATTTGTCTTTTGAAAATGTTGTGTAATTCTACCCTCTTATGTCATTATCTTTCATGCATACAATCTGAAGAAACAGGATTCACTCATAGAGTAGAGCAAAAATACTAGAGTATTAGGGTTGTGAAATCTCAGCAGAAATGGAATCAACTTGACGGCTATAAAGTTATTGATTTGATAATATTGTTAAGTATTTTAGTATAGTTTTTTTCCAATAGGGAAATGTACAGTACAAAATTGTGATTAACATGTGTTAACACATTATAAGTTCTGTATTTAAAGCTGTGAGGTATGACGTCATACATACAAACACTACGCGAAAAATGCATAAAAATTACAGTGCATAAAATAGTATTTACTGAGGCCGTCCAGATTTATGAATCAAAGCTTTTACTCCATGGAAAGGGGAGCTGCTCATACAACAGTTTACCACTTTAGAAACATGAATATGGCTGCTTTCTGAAACTGTACTGTCATCTGAAGTCTCCAGTGAATAAGAACAAGCTGGAAGGTCAAGGGTTGAAGTTCAGGACACATTCAGAATGATATGAGTGCAGGAGCATTAGCATACGCTGATAGGATTAGTGACTACAGACACTAATCCTGTCTACTGGCCTCCATAAGGAGTGGAATTATCTTTCTGAGCTCATTTCACCTAGCTCCACATGCACATCGTAGGTGAACATGCATGCATATGGCTCCAGCTTTGTTGGGTGCTTTGTGAGGTGACACACTTACACACTCAAAAAATCTGATTTTTACTTTAAATTGATTAATTACCCAGAAAGCTTGTGTCTCATTAGACAGATGACTGAAGGTCACTTGTGTAAGTCATGGGATACTCTGCACTATGAATCAGGTTTTTTGTGTGTACGGAACCGGCTTCCTGTTGTTTAAGCAGTACCTTTGACCATGTGCACCGTCTCAAATTACTGTAAGCTTCAATCACTAACAAGCATCTATTCTGAAAGAGGAAATAAGGTCTAAACTTAGAAAAGTAAAGGAAATCTTTCAACAGCAGCCCAGAGGATGCCTTCTGGTGGAGATTGTTAACCGAAGGTATGATTTAGGAAATGAGCTGGAGAGGAATAAAGATGAAATGACAAGGGAGTCAGATTCAGAGTGATACAGAGGATGAACTTCCCTTTCTGCCTTATTGTCGTGTTCATGTAAAGATGCTATGCATAAGTCTGTGTGTGTCAATTACTGATACACTGATACACAGAAGATGCACACGCTGTCAAACAGAACCACTGACACCACAAGCACCTACAAATACACACATGCACACACGGGAACACTCACTGACACCACAAACTTCCCGCGTACTCATATCTCTCACTCTTTTACTGACAGTGACTGTGCCACTTTTGAGAAGGGTGAGTGGGTGTGTTGACTGGAAATAAACAGCAGTGACCCAACACCAAGCCCTCTTAGCCAAGACACAACACTCAGCATGGAGCTGTTGACTCCACAGAGGAGTTGTGTTTAAGGCCTCAATGTATCCAAAGTAAAGAGACACAATCGGCTCAACCACAGTGACTTGGAGCCGCAACCGTAGAAGGAAAACGGAAAATTCAGTTTACTGTACATTAAGTCTAACTAAATCTGTACTGTGCAAGCTTTTTTGTGGTGTGTCAGTGAGTTTGCTTGTGTTCACCGTGAATTTAGTAAAGAAATACAGTATTGGGGATTTTTTTTCAGTGTATTGTTTCTGAACCTCAAAATGCCTCTGTTTTTTTAAGAAGATCTTCAACTCTAAAACTGATTAAAATATCAAATATGTCACTTCAGACATGTTTTGCCCAATATATGTAAAGCTGCAGTTGTTTTAGAATCAGAATCAGAAATACTTGATTGATTCCTGAGGGGAAATTGCGTATGTTGCGGTTGCTCCCATTCATAGTCTTAGAGATAGAAGCAGTACAAAATAATATATTGATAAAAAATATGTCCTAGGTAGAAAAAGTATAAGCATTGTTCTAAGAAAAAAAAGTTATAATTGGCCTTTTATGAGAAGACTGCTGGAAGACTTGTTTATAACCAAGCTACTTTTTAAACTAATTCAAAACAGCTTCTACAGAAAATTATGGCAAATTATAGAAACTACCCTCACAAAAATACTTAATTGTTTAAGACTCAACTCTGCTAAAGAGTCATACAAGGTCTATTGGACCTTTCCCAAAGCCTAAGATACAGTTGACCACTTTATCCATCTAGAAAACTACCTATAGCACATTTAAAACAACAGATGTTGACTCAACACCTGCAGTTATGCTTGAAATTGTGACTATAGGTGTAGATAATTACTGTTCTTTATACTTTTGCTCTTGCACTTTGGTTTATTGAAAGGCTAAAAACACACTGCCCTCCTAGCTTTAATCTAGTTTACATATTGGAGGGTTTATGTGAGTGTATTAGCTTACTGCACATCAACACTTCAACATCTGGAGATTGAAAGACCAGCTATGTTATATTATGGCTGCTAAACTGATTTCTATAATCAGGGGAAAGGTTCAGTAAACTGTCACCTGAAAATGAAAGTTTCATGATTACTTCTTGCGATGTGACCTTGAATGATCTTATCTGCTGATCCATTCACATCTCTTGATTTACTTTATTCAATAAGCTGCGTTCCCTGTTCCCTGATGAATAAGCCGCCCCCTTTCTCAGCTTCAGGGTGTTGAAGATGGCAGTGTGGATCCAGGCCCAGCAGCTTCAGGGAGATGCTCTGCACCAGATGCAGTCGCTTTACGGTCAGCACTTCCCAATCGAGGTGCGGCATTATCTGTCCCAGTGGATAGAGGGCCAGCTCTGGTGAGTGAGTGTACAGTTATGCCCACATGTATGCCTGAGCAAATGTTTGTGTTGTGTGTTTGTCCATGAGAGCGTATTTGGACAGATCCTTTTTTAACCCTAACCTCCTTTTGGTTTGTTCTTTTCAACACCCTAGAGTTTATTCAACCATGTGCGTGAATTCATGCATGTGTCTACATTTCTTGTCTGTGTCTGGCGTGCATGCATGTGTGTTTCTGTGTGTGTGTTGTTAGGGATGCCATAGACCTGGAGAACCCACAGGAGGAGTTCAAGGCCAAACGCCTGCTCGACAGTCTGATACAGGAGTTGCAGAACAAGGCTGAGCACCAGGTTGGAGAGGATGGCTTCCTACTTAAAATCAAACTGGGACACTACGCCAGTCAGCTCAAAGTGAGTTGCTTTTTTGTTTGTTTTTATGAAGAAAAAAACAGCTCTGTGTAACTTAGAATGTCCAGTAACTTATCTCTACTGGGTCATCAGCCATTGACCAGCAAATTGGAAACTGCCAACTTGTCTAGTTCAGTCTGTTTGATTGAGACTTTTTTTTTCTTTGCTTTGGTTTGCAGTACTAGAGGAAAAGTGAATGAGAGCCAGTTGGGTCAAAGTTTGAGAACTCATAGAGAAATTTCCCTTGCACTGTAAAAAAATTTCTCATGAAAATGTCTTTTTGGTAAAGAAAATGAAGAGTATTTGTACATCAAGTGCCTGTTGCTCATGACATCAAATAAGAGAAAAACAACTCCAGAGAAATATTTAGAGAAAGAATAAAACTCTGAATTCCACCTGCTCAGACTTTGTTTTTAGGGAAACATTTGTGTTGTTTACAGTGTGGCACAGCTATAATTCTTAGAAAGAGCACACATTGCACAAAATGTTTCGAGAACAGGTTGTATCCACCGTGGGGAAAACAAGAGCGCAGCCCAAGTGAGGGCCTTGGTAGCCAGCCAGTGCTGCTATTTATGATCGAACGCCCTGCTCGCAGATCTATTCTTCTGTTTGTCTTCTTCCCCTCCCTGAAGCCAGCCGCAGAAACAGGGGGGAATGGGGCTGCTTGTGCAAAATCAAGCTGCAATCCTGAATTCCAGCCACACTGTTTTTCCCCGTCTGTGCATGTGAGCGCACATGTATTCATGTGGCTAAGAGTGATGTATTAAATGTGTTATGCATGTTTTGTATTAGATTTCTGCTATCTTTGAGATCCCATGGTTCCTTCAAAAGTTAGAATCATGCAGATAAACAACTAATCCCCTGTTCTTTGTCTGACTTTTAAGTTGAAAAGAATATCACCACCTGTCTCTTCTAGACTGAAAGCGAAACAGCAATTTGTTGCACTACTTACCAGTGGAAAACATATCCCTGTAATATGTAAACCACTTAACTGTGTGTATGCTAATGAGTCACGTCTCCATATGAAGTGTGTCATGCTGGGTCTCATTAAGCTAATGGGTTTTAGTGTGTCTGCAGCGCTGGCTCCAGAACTTAGCAAGTCTCTTTGATGCAACTAAATTGGTGAGTCTTGTGTGCAGCAGCTGCTCCGCTCGTCAGCCACTAACAGGCCTTAACACAGCTCATGTGCTCCTTGTCTTGCAGAGCACGTATGACCGCTGTCCTCTGGAGTTGGTCCGATGTATCAAACACATCCTCTACACAGAGCAGAGGCTCGTCAGAGAGGCTACAAATGTAAGTAGGACGTGCACATGTGCTGCAAATTATATATACAAAAGCTGGCACCTGTATGCACACCTGTGGCTCCTCCGTGCATTATTCATAGCCCGCACCGAACCTACAAACACAAACAGAAGCTCAAACTACATAATGGCGGCTGATTCAGAGATTGGGTAATTGGGTAACTGCTCTCTGTTTCCTCTATTTATTCTGCGGAGGTCTGCAGATTCCCATGCATTATTACAAATGTGATACCTTACAAACACTCAAACCTACTCAGTCATGCTGGAAAAATGGCCTTGTAAAAGCAAACCTTTAGTGTTTCTCCACTGCAGCATGGAGGGAAGTCAAATATTTTACAGTTGATAAAATGCACTGAGTTATGGAACCATGAAGCCAGCAGTGCGTAAAACATCTGACTCTCAGCAACTCCTGTGGTGAATTGATTTTCAGTCACAACATGCCTTTTCTATTAGGGGAATGCATATTTGGACTGATTGAATTTCACCCTGTTTAGTCTGAACCTTTAGGCCCCATAGTGCACTCATTCAGACCTTTAAGGGACCATGCAGTCTGCCTCCGTATGCAAATGCTTTTCTTCCTTCTCAATTTGTAGTGTTGTCATTGAGCTTACGGTCTCTGCAGCTTTTTACTGTCAAACAGCCCTACTGCCACATGCAGGGGTCAGTGCATCACGTCCAGCTTAATTTTATATCCCTGCTCTGTCCCCTGAGGAACCAACCAGCCATTTCCTTTAACAACAATCATAAACAATCCAATGACAGACGATATACAGGCCTCGTACTATCTAATGGAAAACCAACTTTGCCAATTCCTGTTCGCCAATATTTCATCCATCTCTCTCTGTGTCTCAATCGCACATTGTCATTGACAGTCGAGCTCTCCGGTGGGCGGGATGATGGACAGCATGTCTCAGAAATACCAACAGATCAACCAGGCTTTCGAGGAGCTTCGCCTGCTGACCCAGGACACTGAGAATGACCTGCGCAAGCTCCAACACAACCAGGAGTACTTCATCATCCAGTACCAGGAGAGCCTCCGCATCCAGGGTGAGAAAATGTAGTTACTGCTGCTCTAAAATAATGCGAGATATAATATTTTGACTGACTAGAATGTGATCTGGTAATGAGTGGAAGCAGCTTTGAAACAGATGGTTTATTACCTTAAAATTTAATTGACAAAAGATAGCTTTTTAGATATTTAATTGTTGTTAAAACTCATTTACCATTATTCTGATGTGCACTGGACATTTAGTAAACTAAGTGATTGACTGATTGCCAGAAAATACAACTGAAATATAAAAATATAAGAAAATAATTCTTAGTTTAGCCTCTAAGTCAGACTTTTCTTGAATGTTGCGTTTCAGTGCAACTTAGAGCATTTTGAAATGGTTTGAATCAAGTGTATGTCATAGTTTTGGGTGTTGTATGTATGTTAGAAGATCATTTCTCATACGTTTGACAACTTTGGGAAATGTCATGCTGAGTTCTGTAGATCAGCAATGAAAAACAAACAGCTGGAGCTTCAAGCAGCTTTTGCACACGCAGCATGCTGTATAATTTACATCTAGCTCTTATAATTTCCATGCTATACTAGAGGAGGTTCTCTTAAGGGAATTATAATTCACAATGATATACACTGCATGAGCACAGGTTAGTAATTTCTACCTCCTCTCTTTACCTCCCTTGGTCTCTAACTTGTCCCGACCCCCTCTTCAGCTCAACTAACCAGCCTGGCCGCGCTGCCCCCTGCTGACCGTCAGCTCCGGGAGCCCGCCCTCCTCAGCAAGAGAGCCACTGTGGAGGCATGGCTGACCAGAGAGGCCAACACACTACAGAAATACAGACTGGTGAGAGAGACGCACACCGGAAAACACATTTTATTTTATTTATACGCACAAATGCCAATGAATAATTCCCAGGGTCCACGAAAATAAATTAAAAATGGCTCTGATGCGTGTGTCTTATCTGCAGGACCTGGCAGAGAAGCACCAAAAAACACTGCAGCTGTTGAGGAAGCAGCAGACCATCATTCTGGATGACGAGCTGATCCAGTGGAAGAGACGGCAGCAGCTGGCAGGCAACGGGGGCCCACCAGAGGGTGGCCTGGACATCCTTCAGTCCTGGTGAGTTTTTCCTTCACCACCCACCAAGATCACAGCTACCAGACTCTCCCTGACAAAGCAAAGGGTCACAGGTTTACAAGCCTGCAATGGACTACCACCGGGTTTATTTCCAAAGTTTATTGGCTCCTAGCAAGAGAGACATAGGCTGACATGTCTCGCTTTTTGGTGCCTAATCGCTTCTTTTCAGACTGATAAAGTTCTCTTTGCCCTTTTGGTGCAACAAAACCCTTTTTGTCCAGTCGGAACTTAGTGTTATTTTCCATCTCACCCGTTAAAATTGAATTGATATGGTTCAGCTTTGAGTACAGCTTTACGCAGTGCAAGTGTGAGCAAGCAATGTTGAAACACGGCACCACTGACCATGTCCATGCTTATGTCTTGCTAATGTGTGTTTTTGTGTGGGTGGATGTCAGGTGTGAGAAGCTGGCAGAAACTATTTGGCAAAACAGGCAACAGATTCGAAGGGCAGAGCACCTCAGACAACAGCTGCCCATCCCTGGTCCCATTGAAGAGCTCCTCAACGAACTCAACAGCACAATCACAGATATCATCTCAGCATTGGTCACAAGGTGGGTGTGTGTTTGAAGTTCCTCTGAATCTGGACTATAAAAGCTGATTTAATTTCATAAATGCAGATCAATATCGTGTCCATACATGTAAATCTGCTCTTACATCTCTGGAAGTGGGTGGATGTGTTAGTTACATTTAGGAATCGCCCTTTCCTGCTCTCGTTTTTGGCCTTTATGCAAGCAAGTCTTCCTTACACAACCTAACTTGATTTTGTGGTCAGCAGAGTGAAAGTTATCATCTCTTTCTAAAATGAAATTTGTCAGGCTTTTAAATTTATCCTCCTAATAATTCATCCCACATGAGAAAAGCTCGTGGCAGTTTGTTTGTGTCCTCCTCTTTCACTGCTTACTGTGTTAGTAATAAGGAACATCTGCTAAAGTCAGAACATTCTGTTTTAGGCCGAGCCTTGTAAAAGTTAAGTTTAAGATTTCCTGGTGGATTTAGTGACACCCATTGTAACCATGGTAACAGCAAGTTCACTTATATACTATAGTAAACACTTGTTGAGCAGCTTCTTTGTCAGGACAGAGCAGCAACTCGTTTATCTGTTTACTGTGACGCCAAACAAACTTGAGTTGTTTTTAATAGAAGTCAGTCAGAAATAATCTAAGAACCACGATCTGCTTTCATGCTGCAAGTGATTTCCCATTTTGGACTTTTTGTCTGACTCTGTCCTCAATAATGAAAACTAATGTAGATGGATAATTACTGATTCTAAGTCTATTCAATTGGCTACTGCGTAAAAGATATCCAAAAAAGGGGTTAATTTTATGAAAATCAGAAAATCACATTATATTTATGATTACGGTTTTTCTAATTAAGAAAAACTATTGTTTTGTTGATGGAGTCAATGGTTTGGTGAGTCCCTCGGGTCAGTTAGAGACAGTATTTACCACATTTCATCATCTAGCTGTCATTCAAACATCATCAATGCATAATAAAGTGTAGACAGAGGAGGAGAGAATGAATCCTGATGTGGAAAAGTAAATATGTGTAGAGACAAAGGATGGAAGTTGAATGCACTTAAAGAAAATCTACAGAGACCAAGCTTAAATGAAAGCAAGGGCACATGCCACTTGTTTTCATCAATTATTTTAGGCCAAAAGCACATCTACCAGAGTCTTTAAGCCCTCCAGCATTTCTGAAAAGAAGTATTCTAAAGGCTTTGACGACATCCTCTCCCGCTTTTTCTAGAACATTGTCTCTGCAGGGACCCATAACACGCTGAGAAGTCATGTCATTGTCGCAGCATTTTCTGATTGGCCACACACAAGCCTATAACCAGACAAGCTTTCACGCACAGTACAAACACAGGTCACGTTTCCTCAACAACATCCTCTCTATATTCCCCTGAAGCCTTGGGAGGTTTCACAGCGTGAGTGGAAGACTGTCGTCTTTTCATCACCATTTAGTTCAGCTACAAACCAGAGGGTTTAAAAGGGCTCATAACAACAGTATGTGTTTGTCTCTAAGCTCCCTCTGAGCCCGCAGGATTAATCATTAGGTTTTGTGTGCCGCTATCTCACTGCTCTCTTTTGTGTTAATGTGGAAATCAGAAAACATCCAGACAGAGAAGCCGACTAGCAGTTTCAGAACAAAGGAATTGTTAACCCTGTTGGTTTACTGATCAGTGATTACTAATGTGACCTCCCATTAGTGTGCATGGTTACAATTAAGGTCATTTTCAAAGACTAATGTTCTCAACCACTGCAGGCCAGTAGAGCTTCAAGGAACCCCTTGGACTTCTATATCAACAAAGCGTCTGCAGCATTTCTCACCAAACACATTATGTGTGTGTACTTACAGCCTAATGCACATGTTGAAAGCATGTTCGACCTCATAAAGCTGTTGTGCAATCTTTTGTATGTTTAAACAGGGTCACAAGCTCTATTCTCTGTTCACATCAGTTTCTGACCCTCGTTCTAATTAAGATTTAGTCTTTGTAGAGGCCCAAGGTTCATTTAAATAATAATACTACATTGTGACTCTAGTAGCTACAGCACAGGTACATGTTAGGGGTAGTGAACAAAAACAAAAAGTAGACCAAAAACATAGAAATGCACATTTTTTCAAATTTTATTTGTTTATTTATTTGGAACCTTTCAAAAGTAACCATGCAAGTGGCTTTTATATTAGTTTCGTGGACAATGAGTTGACATGTCCTGCAAAATGCGAACTAGTTCCCAAGCATGTTACAGTGGAGCTTGCACATATTGCTGTTAACTCAGTGTCACTGAAGAGAGCAATAAAGTTAATCACCTGCCGTGATTTGTGCAACTGTTTTTGTCCACATAACTATAACAGTACTAATCCCAGCACGTACCACAATATATCATGTCAACTTCTTCGCAGTTGTTATGTTTACTTTGTGTTGTTTTTCATTCCCAGATTAATTTGTCAGATTCTTTGTTAGATGTACAGATCTTGGCAAATGCAAAGTCCCCATGGACAAATATGACTATGACATACACACTGACTGGTTGTGTGACATTGACATTGCACTGCGTGATTCGCACCTAAGGCGAGGTGCCCAATCAGCAGGTGTTTGCTCTATTTGTCACTATAACTCCTCTTTTGTATCCACAGCACCTTCATCATTGAGAAGCAGCCTCCACAGGTGCTAAAAACCCAAACCAAGTTTGCCGCCACAGTGCGCCTCCTAGTGGGTGGGAAGTTAAACGTGCACATGAACCCTCCACAGGTCAAAGCCACCATCATTAGTGAACAGCAAGCCAAGGCCCTGCTGAAAAATGAGAACACAAGGAAGTAAGTGTAGTGCACAGTTTACATCATAGAGGAAGTAAAAGCATGAAACAGCCTCATTTTGGATTTTCTGGAAGTTTTTGACTTTTCCCGCTTTTTGACATGTTTATTTTCTTTTTATTTTGAAACTGAAAATCAAATTTGAAGCATTGCTGTGACATTGTAACAGCAATGTGTCATCCATCTGTTTCCTCTTTTTTTTTGTTTCTCTATGCACATTTTTAAGTATTTACCACTTCCTTTAGCGTGGATGCTACAGTGAGCTCCCGTGGCGCCATTAAGATAAGGAGTTTTAACTTGCTGCAGGGATTACTGAATCCCAGGATGAACTCTAGCCTAGTGTGTTTCCAGACCTCACCACAAAGACATGGCTGGAACTTGAACAATGCCTCAGAGGAATCTATGGTGTGGATACAGAATCCACATTTAGCCTGTTCCACAGCCTCGTTCCACATTCCTCCTGACTAATAGAAACCTTCCAAGACTGTAGGTCAGCCAGGCAACTAGTGCGAAAATGGGTGGGCAATTCAAAAGCTCAGCCATAATCAGCTGTGTCTTATTGAAAACACTCGCCAACGCACATCTGGTTGGTGTTTCTCATGTAGAGAAGATATAAATGATCATTGTTAAACCCCCAAATTATACAGAAAACAAGTATGAACATTATTCCTTCACTGTACATGCTTTTCACTCTGTAGCTCATGTCTGTCTAAACAAGTATAATGTTGCAAAAAAATGCTCAGACAATAATATAGATCATTCTTAGCTTTCAAGTGTGTCGCAGCAGACAGTCGAGCTAATTGACTCACTTCTTGTCTCTCTCCTTCAGTGACAGCAGCGGGGAGATTTTGAACAATAACTGTGTGATGGAGTACCACCAGACTACAGGCACACTCAGCGCCCACTTCAGAAACATGGTGAGTGGGGCCTGATGGTCTAAAGGGGCAGATTATTTTATTATTAGTAGAAAGCAAAATCCCTTTTATTCCTCTTGCACGGTGCAAAGTGTCTGAGCAGTTCATCTGAAATTATAATAAAGCCTCCATCTGCACATTTCAGTCTTGTCCTTATTTGCCCTGTTTTGGGCAAATAGGGACAAGGGGCAACTAAACTGACTTAGATGTTGTTTATGGGCCTACTCCAGAGAGCTGTTCACCCAGGAATGTAAGTGAGGTAATTGCCAATCCTTATGTTCAGCATTTTGGGAATGTTTTTTTTCCAATAATATATTTCCAAGGGGTGAAAAAAACAGCATAGTGAACTCTACTGGGAACCTGTAAGGTTTAAAAGCATCAGTGTAGAGTTGCACTGCACCTATTATTGTCATTGTATAGCTTAGTATTTACTGCACAAACCCACAGCAACTCAGCAATGCTTCACAGGATCATTCTTCAGCTTCAGTAGAGAACCTTTCTACACCACAAATGTTGTTAGAAATAATTCAAAGAGCCCTCCATGCATTATTTATAGACTATAGTCTTACTGAAAGTGAATTATGCATCGATGTATATGTATATGATGTATGCACTGAGAGCCTAACTGCATACACAATGCATACAGTGTATTCTTACATGTGTCATCTTTCGTTTAGTCTTTAAAAAGGATCAAGCGATCGGACAGGCGAGGAGCCGAGTCTGTCACAGAAGAGAAGTTCACCATTCTGTTTGAGTCCCAGTTTAGTGTTGGAAGCAATGAGCTTGTCTTTCAAGTGAAGGTAAGACGGTGCAGGCAGAGAAGTTGTGGGAAAAGATTTCCAATCGCCTTCTCTGTTACACTAAATCTGTAGAAATACAATAAAAGTTGTATTTTCGGTGTATAATTTATTGTTACGACATTCTGCTACTTATGGCCTTCATTCTTTCTCTACACAGACACTATCGCTCCCCGTAGTGGTGATAGTTCACGGTAGCCAAGACAATAACGCCACAGCAACTGTGCTATGGGACAATGCTTTTGCAGAGCCGGTGAGTTAATATTTGCGAGTGTGTATCTGTGTTTGAAATTGTAATTAGAGATGGTTCAACGCTTGATTGAGCCTGCATTTTCAACACTACAGAAACACCTCATTTATAAACCTTTAAGTTTATTGTATGCAGTGACCACTGGACAGACAAAGACACACCTAAAACACAGCTACGATATCAAAGCTTGGAGTTAACGGTTACAGAAAAGTTCATGTGTTTGAGTGCATAGGAATAATGTTGTTCCCCACAAAAAAACTACAAAGGGGTATTCTTATTGTAATATCAGTTAACAAAAATAATGTAAATATTAATCATGAAAGTTGTTGCCCTTAATTTTACAGAACACTGAAGCATTTTCACACTATGTATTTTGTCCACATGGTAACCAGTTAATTTTTTTTGGAATAATTTTTTGAAATGTATGAAATTTATGCAGAGGCAAAGATGTTATACACAAAAATACAGCATCTTTAAAAACATCTGTGCATGTACTTGCTCATGTGTTCATGTTTGCATTTTATCTATGATCATGTTTTGCATTCAGTTCATTTCAACAAACTTGTGTAAATCCTCCTCTGTGTCTGCAGGGACGGGTGCCTTTCCTCGTGCCAGACAAGGTTCTTTGGCCTCAGCTGTGTGATGCCATCAACATGAAGTACAAGGCAGAGGTGCAGAGTAACCGAGGCCTGTCTGAAGAGAACCTGGTCTTCCTGGCTCAGAAGGCCTTCAGTAGCTCCAGCAACAACCCCGATGACTACCGGAGCATGACGATGACCTGGTCACAGTTTAATAGGGTTAGCAGCAGTCTCCTTCCTCTGGTTCCTCTCTGTCTCGATGAAAACAAACACACAGTTTATAAAAGTCTCTTTATCTGTTATCATTGGTTTTATAGTATGGATTTCTATCATGCTGCACTTAGAGATGCTTTTCTCCCCCATCCGCTTTTAAAAAGCCTGCAAGCTAATTTCGGTCACATATTTCTACCGCAAGCTTGTTCTCCATGGAAGGATTTACTATTACTATGTTATCATACATAGACATATTTCTTGCTCCATTTGCAGTGTCTCTACAGCCCTGTTCTGTGGTCGACTTGAGTGAGAACGCCTCATTGATAGCCAGGTCTTCATTTTAATGGGCCTGTTTGTCCACACAGAAAACGACTGGAGGCCTCATTTTGTGGCTCAAAGCAGCTGCTGAAGGCAGAAAATGCACTCACATCCACCACACACCATCAGTCTTATTAGATTACAGGAACATTACGTTTCAGCCACCTCACCAGTGTGTGTGTATATGTTCTGCACATACAGCTTTACCTAGACACAAAACATATACACATGCAGCTGCACATGGGTTATATTATAAACACAACTAGGATGGCTGGGGGAAATGCTCTTCTGTGTATTTATGTACTGGGTGGACATGAGAGAATCTAAAAAGCTTTTAAAGGGTGTACATGTCTGTTTGAATCCTGTGTGCTTTTCAAAAAATATATATTTTCCCCCAACCTGTGTTCCTCTACAGGAAAGCTTGCCAGGGAGGAACTTCACATTTTGGCAGTGGTTTGATGGCGTGATGGAACTCACAAAAAAGCATCTCAAACCACACTGGAATGACGGGTAAGGAAGCTGCTGAGGGTTTGTTCTTTTTTTGTCACGCTCAATCTTGGCAACAAAAAAAAATGTTGCAGAACAGGAAAATAAATGTACCTCTCATTTGACAGGTGGACTGCATGCTCTGTTAAAGTAAATGATTTCCTGTCCCTGTTTTGTCAATCTTGACAATTCAAGCAATGGTTTACTTTCAGGATTTTCCATGGCAACCTACTCTTGCCAGTAAACTAGGATTCAAATGAGGAGCAGTGGTGGTGAGGAAATGCACTCTCTCATTCTATATATCTCCCTTCTCCTTGTAGAGCCATCTTGGGCTTTGTGAACAAGCAGCAAGCTCAAGACATGCTGATGTCCAAACCCAACGGTACCTTCCTTCTACGCTTCAGTGACTCTGAGATTGGAGGAATCACAATTGCCTGGGTGGCAGAAAACCCTAACAAAGCAGGTATAATGCCAAAAAACACCAAAGTAGAGATGATTTTCTTACTTTAAAATCAGAATTTGCACAAATGTGGGGTGGGAAGATGGAAAGAATACAAGATTCCTGTTATCTTTATGCTCAAGTCAAACCTCATTAAACAAACTTCCTCATACACACATAAGACACCGCGGAATGTTGGCAATACATCTAGGTGGATTTTCACCTGATGAACAGTGATAATCTGCTCAGCTTTAGTCCTTGGTGGTGCAGAAATGTCCTAGAAATTTAGGTCTTCAAGAGCTTGACTGATGTTATTTCACCAGCCAATCAGCTTGTGTTTCTTTGTGTGCTGGTATCTGCTGACATTGGTATAAGTGGGACTGGTGAAAATTAGGAAGATGCATGATATTTTAGGATTACCAGTGTATCAAATGACAGTGTTAAGCAATGTGGAAACTGTCACTTGGACTGATGAACCTACAGAGAATTATCACCAGATCTGGCAGCTCCACTGTGTTTTATGGAGCCTAATAGTGACTTTCAGCTCATTGTTTAACGTTCTGGCTGCCACCCAACAGCTTTGGATCTTTTACACAAATTTGGTATTATTTGCTGCTTTTTTTGTTTTAGTGAAAAAACTCAAAGCCTACTTGGCACCATCAGCTTATAATCAATTACATTTAGTGACTAGATGGTGAAGATAATGAAGCATTTAGTAGCTAAGGCATCAGATATTTCCCTTTGGAGTTAAGAGAGACTGACTCCTTAGATCCATCTACAGTCGACCTTGAAATAAATGCTACTGATGCTGCTACAGTGCCACCATATCACTTTAAAGGATGAAGATATATGGTCAACATTCGGTTAAAGTACTTTGTTTTTGCTTGTGCTGATATCGTCCCGTGGGTGCTGTGTTTCTCCAGGGGAAAGAATGGTTTGGAACCTCATGCCCTACACAACCAAAGACTTCTCCATTCGCTCCCTGGCCGACCGCATCAGTGATCTCAATCACCTCCTGTTCCTCTACCCTGACAGACCCAAGGATGAGGTTTTCTCCAAATATTACACCCCGCCCCTCTGTAAGTAAAGTTCTGTTTGCACAGCCTACCGTTACTTTCAAAAATTTAATGTCACAGCTGCAAAGCAAATCCTGTAGAGACATCTTAATTTCTGAATGACGACTGCTCCGGGCTGTTAGTTATTCTGCCTCCCTGTGCTTGCTTGTTTTAAAGCTAAAGCAGTGGGTGGTTACGTGAAGCCGCAGATCAAACAAGTGGTGCCTGAGTAAGTATCCAGCTTTCCCTTCCTCTCCTCCTGTTCTTCCATTCCTGCTCTCTCTCCTTTCTCTTTCTTCTCTGCCATCCACCCAGCAGTTTTTTTCCCCCTGAAGCAACATTTAGAGTTAATCACTGAATACTGGAGCCTGAATTCAGATCAGCTATTAGTTAGCTGTTACAGTTGGAGGAGGCCAATTAAGGATGGCCTGGGTTCCTGCGCGAGCTTGTCTTCCACTCATCATTAGAGTTAGGCTTGTTAGTTAGCCAGCCGCGCTCCCTGCCTATCTCCACAGTTGGTTCACCCGCAGTAGGGAGAATAGCCATAATGATGCAGCAGGGCCTGGAAAACACGCTGAGTATAGTTGCTTAGGCAACTGCTGAACATAGGCTCATAGGTTTTTATCTTGGTTTTATGTGTGTGTGTGTGTGTGTGTGTGTGTGTGCAGGTTTGCAACAGCCAATCCAGACCCAGCAAGCGGGAATCCGACCTATATGGATCAAGGTGCCTCTCCAGCGCCTGTCAATCACCCTCATCCCTATGGCATATACCCACCAATGTGAGTTTGAATGCATGAGCTGCTCTGTGACTGCGTATGTGCATTTTACTGTTGCCGTTTTGTTGTTGTTGCTCCCAGCTTGTCTGAGTGTGAGTGACTCCTCTCTGTGTCCTGCGGCAGGAGTGACTCCATGTTGGATACAGACGGAGACTTTGACCTAGATGACACCATGGACGTGGCGAGGCATGTAGAAGAGCTTCTGCGGCGGCCCGTAGAGAGCCAGTGGGGCGGCCAACAGTCCTGACCCGCGACTTTTTTGACCCACGACAACACCAAACAGACCCTGCCTCCCAAATTGCCCCACTTGCATTGACATGGTTCAATTCCATTCATTTCTTTTTTTTTTCATATTTTTATAATGTGAAATGTTAATAATGGTTGTGATTTTTTTTTCAGCATGACAGCATGCATGTCAGTGACTTCTTTTAGTTCTATTTGTGTCCATAAGTGTTTGTAAAACAGACTGGGTTTAAAGCAAAACCTACAATGTTACAGTATTGTGAAAAAGAAAAGAAGAAGTAATGTCCATATACATTGTGCATGCATTTCCAATTGATTTAATACAGATTTTTAAAAAATGCTACTGTATGAAGTTATTTTAGGAGTTGAATGTTTTTATTTTATATTTTCTTCTTTGTAAATGGGTTATCAATATTTTGATAGTGACACTGATCTCGCCCTTTGACGAAAACGAAGGTATAATGAAGAGTTTTGCTTCTTGCTCTTAACATATTCTGAGTCATCGCTCTGGAGAGTTACAGTCAGCTACTTCATCCATATACACTAACCTAAAGGCAGAGCGACTCTCTTGGCTCTCTGCAGCTCACAGCACACACATCAGCACACGGTACACGAGTTTTAAGATGTATGTATTTGTTCTGATTTGTTCACCAGCTGAAAGGAGGGGAGTTTGTGCACCTCCCTCGCTCTCACAGGGCTATTTGTCTTCTGTTTGTACACAGAAATGCAAATCTAAGCATTTACCCAGCGCTGCCTGCTTGTCCTCTCAGGTCCCTCTGTTCCTCTCATCAATGCTACCTCTCATTATTCTACTGACAGTTGTTGTTACTTTGGGTTCTGTTGTTGTTCCTGCACACCATTCACACCAGTAGGTACGGTCAGTGGATTTTTGTTCTCGTGATTTGCTCAAGAATGTGCAAAGAAGATCCCTTGCTCACTGAGGGACTACACTGCCTGTCCAGCCGTTTGTTCCTGTAGCTGCATCATGACACTGTGGCAGAATGTGCATTGTATCTGTGATAACATGAGCATGCCAGCAGCTGAAGTTGACAGATACAGTAGGTTGCAGGCTTTGAATACTTGCACGGACTCCCCAGCTGCTGGGCCACATTTAGAGTTATACGATGTTTAGTTGTGTCAGTTTGTTCTTTGTCTGACTTTTCGATTTGCCGGTCAAGATTTTCACTGTGCATCCTCTCTTAGCTACACACGAAAGATAATCGTTCAAAACAGCCTTGCACCTCAGGAATGAATCGCTTTGCTTAGCACATGTTTAAGCCAAATAGGAAACAAACTGTGTATACAGAATATATAAAATTTATTTTCTCTATCATAATTCTATTTTATTATTGTTTCTCTGGCACTCCCCCCCAATTGAATGTAACCTCTTTGCATGACCCAGAGGATTTATGTGTAATGCCTCCTCAGTCTGAGCAGAAGTCCCATGTGACTAGAAGTACCAGTTGAAAAAGGACACAGAGCAACTGGAAATCAAAGAAGAATCTATCATGTACTTTTGTGTTTGTCCGATACACTTTACAGTATTCAAAATGTTTCCTAACTTCTCCTTTTTCTTCTTCTCTTTTTCATTTTGCATTTCTTTTCTTTCTCTTCCTGTTAAATCTCAAGCTACATGGGCAGTCTTGTGGATATATCCCGCATTACCATTATTCTCATCATTTTTGAGCTTTGTTCCACTGTAGACTGTGTATTTTTTCGATGATGTAGATGGCGCTGTGTGCTGTTTGATGTATGTACCATGTTTGTGGTTTTGGGTTTATCGCTTGGACGTTTTCCAAGAGAAACAGCAGTCGAGTTGAAAAGAAGAAAATAAAGTTTTATAAATAAGTTGAACTCAGCCTGTAGAAGTTCCATAGATTCTGATTTGGGATTTTCCAGAAATTTTTCTATGTGTACAGTTGATCCATGAACGCAATTCAACAGAGAGTTTACAGAGTCAAAGAATTATAGGTAACCACATCATGTACAGTATTTGATGGGATTGTGCAATTAAAGATTTGTATACACTATACATGTTCAATATAAATATGTCAAATTTCAACATATAGACAAAAGCACAGTGATTTTATTTTTATTTATTTATATATATATATATATATATATATATATATATATATATATATATCACAATATCATAGCAAACTATTACACTTATTAAAATACCGTCCATATGAAGAAACTGTCTTTTGTAGGCTTTTCAGATGAATGCAGGGTGAAGGTGTCCCTGAGGTTTCCTGAGTTAAACATTCCACTATCGTAAAAAAAAGTATTTAAATTTAAAGGAACATAAATCACTGTTTTGTATGAGCACTGACTGTTTTACCAAGTGTCCTGTTGTTGTTTAGGTTTTGGATTTTTTCCAGTACTGTCAGCCAATTGCCTCCTACTGTACATCAGTACAACCCGGCATGAATGCACCATTCCTTTCTGTAAAACGTCTGAATGCTAATAATCTGTGTTTTCAACTGCATTCACCCACAGTCAACATAACTTTCACAAAGTGGAGCAAAAAGGATTAAATATGCTTGACAGACTGATCAATATAATGGCAGAGTTGGGATGGTGATAAGACTGTTTAAAAAAAAGTATATCTGGTATGTTAGAATAGAGCAAAAGCTAGATTTGACACATAGTAAATGGTGCATGAGGTTAACACTCAAATATATAATTCAAATATGGACACGCTAATATCTCTCTATTAAACATTCATCCCAAATGGTCTAAATAAGGTTGTTTCTGCCATCTGGTGGGCATTAGAAACAGCTTTGTGTGTGAGAGTGTCTGTGTGTGTATTTGAGCTGCAGCTTAAATGCCAATTACCTGCCTGGTGCCATGCCGGGGAAAGATAAGAAAATCTAATTTGCATGGAATTCAATAAACGTGACCAGTTACTGCTTAAATGATTTTCATTATCAGTTCTGGACAGTTACGAATTACTTGGGTGCCTCCAAAAGAGAAAAACGAATTATTAAGGTGGATTAGAGTGTCCTGCATTCCACTCGTGTCTTAATTATTTCCACTTTATGTACAGGCTAATATATCTGGGGCTGAAAGAGGTGAGTGGTGAGTTCATGTTTGGATACTAACCTGCATTAATTACAACAGCTTTAAGTTAAGTAGCATGAACACTGTGGTTTATATCGGAAGTAACATTGGTCTCACAGGAAGGCTTTCCTGCAGCAGTATGGGACAGTGAATAAAATGAAATTAGTTTTTTGGTGCAACCATGCAGTATCGGCAATGTTTAAAATGCAAGTAGAATAACTGAGACTTAAAAGAAGATGGCTGAAATAGTTTTGTTTTTTTTTATTCTTATACAGGTTACAATCGAGCAAGTGTCACTGTGTCCCTAACGTGTCTTGTTGATGGAACAAGCTCTCTTGTGTCTGTGTGGCCTCTCAGTCTGTGTATAGGTAATGTCTAAGTTTATGCTCTCATGGGACTGAGCTAATCTTGCAATATTGATAGATGCTAAAGTTGACTTTGTTTTTTTTTTTTTAGTTGTAGATATCCAGTGTTTGACACCTCTTTCTATCCATATAATGTGGTTCCTCCTGATAATGTGAAGGCTGTACTGATGCTTTGTACTGTTAGAGGACTGGAGCACCACGTGGTTGGGGTCCTCATTTGGTACCACAGAGTTTTTAATATCAGGTGAGATGAGTGGCTTCTGAGTGGTTTTGTTCTTTTTGAAATCTAATTAAAAGTATCTACTTTAGCTCAGCAGCAATAATTTGTTGCTTTTGTGTATCCCAGGATGTTGTTGCCAGTGTGCCAAGCTTGAATGTTTACCCTACTCAAGTCTTTGTCAGAGGCTAGTGCATGTAAAGGAGACATATTTTGTCCAAAATGCTGTTTTGCACAGCCAGTTAATACGTCTTCCACCAAGCTGTGGAACAAAACTAGCTATGAGACACTTCATTAAAGATTTGCTTTAGGTTAAGTTTTTTTTTTTTTTTTTTTACATTCAAGGGCACTTGTAAAGTCATGCAAATAAAATTACATGTTTCGCATGCCTCAAACAAAAAAAGGACATCCAGAAACAGCAGAGCATAGTCTGTTGTCTGTATTACCCATCCAATAGTAAACACACCAGTAAACTTACCTAATCTATAACTCAAAAACAAAAGAAGGATCAGCATGATACTATATGTTGCTGTAACAACTTGACAGATCACAACATGCTGGCTGGTTTAAGTGAAAAGGAGAGTCTGGAGCAGGAAATGCCGGCCTTTAAACCCTGTGGAGGGAGGCTGAAGCCAACCAGCCCCTGGAATTCCTACACACTCAATCACAGTCACAAACCAATCAAGACAACCCACCTGCAGCCCATTTTGTAAGGCCATGCAGGGTCCCACAGGGATGGAGAAAAAGATATCCACACAAGTATCCAGGGCCTTCAAGGTATGACACATGACAACAAATGAGATCACTATGGCAACATTTGTTGTAGCAATCAGTGTGAGAAGTTTTCAAAGAAGCACACTGGTTTTTTGCTTTTTTTCTAGCCTATGTAAGCTGACACCACTAGATGTCAGTGATGTCCAGTAGATTAGATAGGATGGCACGTATATATTAACGCTAAATGTAATGGTGTTGGTTGTATAATGTGGCTTAGATCTTGTTCCTACCACTGAGGCAGTTCTTAGATTCCAATTTCATGGTGTCATGCTTTTTGGTAGGGATATGCTTTTCTTCAGATTATGGCTTGTGAGTCCGCAAAACAACCTTATGTGCAGAATTATGTCCTAAGAAACATCTCAAAAGCCTTTTGTAATGATTTTTTGTCATGGTTTTTTTGTCATGGACCCTCGCGAACCCTGAGGTCCTCCGGCACCGGCCTTTTAACTATTCCACAAGCCAGAACAAAGACTCATGGCGAGGCGGCATTTAGCCACTATGGCCCCCGGCTGTGGAACAGCCTGCCGGAGAACCTCAGGACAGCAGAGACTATCGATGTTTTTAAAAGAAGGTTAAAAACTCACCTTTTTAATCAGGCCTTTAACTGACTTTTACAATTTTTCATGTTCTTATTATTTTCTATTTATTACTTTATGTATTTTACTATTTTAACCCTTTTACTTATGTTTGACATCTTTCATTTTCTCTTATAGTTTAAAACTTTTGGTTTTTAACTCCAGTGTTTTTCCTCAAGGGTGTCCTCCACACTGGGGGCTGTGTCTGGCCTGCTGCTGGGGGTTCTGTCCGCGGATCCCTTTGGCCCGGCTGGTTGGGGGGCTCCTCACCTTGGTGTGGGGATCCCCCTATCTGTCGGGGTCGGGGATCCGTGTGCTGGCGCCCCCGGTGGTCATGGCCTATGGCTCCTCCCGGTGCGGAGGACCCCAGTGTAGGCGTTTTCTCCATGATCCTCAGTGCCATGCCATGTCTCCCTACAGTCAGTGCTGAGAGTGTGTGTGGGTGTGTGTGTGTGCATGTATGGGTGTGTGTGTTTTTCCACAGTTGTGTGTATATATGGAGGGAGGGATGGGTGCTTGTTTTTAATGTTTTTAATGTTTTAAAGCACTTTGGGTTGCATTTTAGTGTATGAAAAGTGCTATATAAATAAAGTTTGATTTGATGATTTGATTTGATTTTTTGTCATGGTTTTGGTTCCTGTTGGCCTGATGATCACATGGAGACCAGTATGTGTGGTGGCATAGTTCAGGAAGACACACCCTCTGCTCCCCGGCTATGAGCAGCAGGAACTTCCTCAAAAGATAACATCACTCTAATGTACTAATTACATACATGTGTCTTGTTCTTATGGTTTCATTGTGTCACAGTATCCTCCCCTGAAGTTTAAAGGATAACTGAAGCTGTAGACGACATAAATGAGAAATAATGGTGACAAGGGTCAAACTGACAAACACTTGTCTTTTTTACAAGAAACCTTAAACAACTGTGATATTAAATCTTGAACATTTCAGCAGTTGGCCCTTTCTTCTTTTCTCCTGCAGCCAGCCAGGATTAGCAGACTTGATCAATATCCAGCTGTATGTTGATGGACTCGGTTGAGGCAGGGAGCACTTCAAGGCCCGAAGCTTATGGTGATGGAGATCCATTGGTCTAAACCTGACAGCTACTGCAGGAGGAGGGAGCTGTGTCTTACTGCTTACAGCCATGTTTGACATCCTGCCACAGGAAACAAAAGCAAACCTCAATGTAAAACAACAAGGCTGTTATTTTAGAGTTGCGTTGCCATTTTAGCGTTCAAGACTGCTGATTCAGCCTCCTCTGTATATCACTTACTTTCACACTCAGTGTTTTGTTTGAGCTCATTTTACCCGCAGTCAGAAGATAAATATATATATCTATTACTTTCCATCCATCTTTGTCTGATCATTCATTTGGTTCTGACACAGAACTTTACAGTTCAGCTTCAGATAAATAGTTGTAGGTAGATCAATGAGAAGGCAGACTGTGGTCACATCTTTTAAACTCATGGAGGCTGGGTTGGCTGATGAACCTTTAAAAACAGATTTTTTGCTAAATTATTTTAGAGAGCAAGCAAACCTGAAAGAATGCAGGGGGAAAGAGGAAAAGCAGTGAGTGAACAGGGAGAAGAAGGGGTTATGAAACCTCTCCAACTTCCTCCTCCTCCAAGAAAAACAGTACCTCAGTATACCAGCAAGCATACCAGTCTCTGATCCTCTTTCCGCCACTTCCTTTGCCACATCATTCATGATTTCATTTGTTTCTCCTTCTGACTATTCCACTTGTACTTTAGAAAGAGCGTGACTCGAAGCCACTTATCACCACCGAGATCTGTAAAAATACACATGTTGAAACACAAGCATCCTTGAATAAGAAGGATTGTCCCACCCACTGCAAAACACATCAGGCCATAAGTCCACACTGAAGCTGCTAGGCCTGTAGATTCCCTTCAAATTGCAGTTTAGTTGAATAGGAACACAATTTTGTGGAGGCTCGGTTGGGTCACAATGGACTGTTTGTGCACTGATCTTCTGAAAAAGAGCTGGAGGATATCTGGACTAAAATCCATGTATAATTTGTTGATTAGCATGAACATAGCTGCAGAGCTGTTGGATTTTAGAACATTTTATTAAGAACAGGGTAAAATAAATAGAATAGAATATCCTTAGACTAGAATTTCTTTTTTTGTCATTGCAAACTTGCAACTAAATTAGTCAATAATCTCTTACTGACTCTTGCATCAGTATGTTCCATGTACAGTAAACGACCCTTAATTCAAACAACTCAACCTTCTCCTAGCCATAGTGTCAAACTGCAACATCTATTTGAAACTGTCCAGTGGAACCTATTCCTGACTGAATGTTAACAAACCCCCAGATATTCCAACACCCCATAATCTAAACTGTGTCAGTGCAACATTTTTTTGGTAGTAAAGTATTGATACTGTAAGATGTACTACATTCTGATTTTAAACAACATAGGTTTCCAGCACTGACCCTCTGGCTCCAACAAGTTTGTACATGTTAAACCTGTTCTAAAGATGCTTGTTGATTAAAAAACAGCTCTGCTATAAATTCTATTTTTATGCATCTTCTACATTTTTACTTCTTGTTAATGTTGTCAAAAAGGTGTTTTTTACACTTTATGTTTCTTCTTAAGGTCAGCATGGATGGTGGTAGTGCATGGAACGGCACTACACTTAAAGGTTTCACACAAAGCAATACTCTATTTTAATACCGTTCCTCAGATGCTGCTCTTCACGAGTGAGGAGACTGAACTTATTAAAGCCAGCGTAGAAGGAGACTGTTGATACTCTGGGTTGACTTTGGATGGAGGATCACTTTAAAGCTTCTCCAGGGTGAATTACACACATAATCAGGGTTTGAGAGGTTAAAGAGCGTTTATAGATGGCGCACTTCTGTGTGCACTGTCTGCTTTGAAAACTTTAACCAAATTAGCTAAAGTCAACAGTCAGCAGGCTTCTTCTTATCCTATTATGGTTGGGCCTTCTCCACTGGACATTTGGAATTTGAATATCCACACAGGCTTCACTTCACCTTACATAATACTGTTTGAGGCAAACCGCTGTGTACTGTGAGTTTGTAGCTACCACCAGTTACGGTCTAACACAAACTTTAGGGCCTTTTTACACCTAAAAGCCTGATTTTTTCATTACATTTGATCAAGTTAGGTTTGGTTTCTCACTTCCAAAATTGCAAGCGCTCTAATAAAACTTTACATGACGTGCCTACATCCTAGTGTTATCACCTACACAGGCTGCATCTCCTGATACTTGACACTGTTTAATATACAAGTGTCCAGAACGCTATCCAGGTTGTCATAAAAGAGAGGCCTTCCTTCTCATTGGTTGATGCGCCACTTTGCATCTTTCTGTACTGCCGCTGCCATGTCTTTATCTTCAGATGGCACCGCTGTCCCATTGTATCTAAAAACACCTGGAAAGCGTCAGCGTAAGTTTACAGCTCGTTTTTCCTTTGTCCATTTCTGAGGACGCTCTGCAGTAAATTCCTGTAAATGCTCTGAACCAGAGATTTTACAAGGGAGAGAGTTTCCAGTCCTAAACAGAAATCTATAAGTGAATTCCATAACACCAAAGATGGAGGTTGTATGACACATAGCACACCCTTCCTCCAGAAAGCCAATCATTTGCTTTGTAAGAACCAAACTAAGAAATATCCAGTCAATCATATTGTTGCACTGCTGCTAGAGTCATGAAACTGTGGGCACTCATAGTAAAAGTATAACTTGTGAAAGAAAAACACTTTTTAAACCCTACATGGTGCAAAAGACTTCATTTTCTTTAAGTAGATTTCATCAGATTTGACTGGTGTTTCTATACATGCAGTTTCATTGTCCTGGTGACTGTTGAAATTGCAGTTAACATTCTTCCCATTCGTTTAGACAGGAGTCTGGTTTTTATTAGTCCTAAACAACTGCCCAAGAGTTTTACCAAGATGTTGTACCGAAGTTTGGCTGTTTGGTCCAGACTGCAATCCTGGGGAAGTTTCATGCTTTTTTTGATGTTTTATTGAACCAATATTTGTTGTTGTTTTTAATAATTAGCAGATTTGTCAAGTTAGTTGAGGCCCTAGCTGTGTTAGGATGACAAGCAGCTAACATCTAGGGTTATACTAAATATATTCACTTAATATTTATCATCACATTTGGCTAGAGTTAAAAAATGTATAGGATTCAGTTTGGACTTAAAGTATTCTTTATGGAAACACAATAGCTCAGTCTCCAAATATGTGCAACATTAAAAAGGCCAGTGTATCATTTCACAGCCATAAACTGCTGTTTAATTTTGACATATCTGTCCATCTATAAGTCTCCAGTCTTTTCCTACTGAAGCTGTTTGACAAGCTCCTTGTCCATCTCTGAAGCTTCTTGTGGTTTCCTCATGTTTTCCCTGCAGACCTTCACCTTCGGTTTAAAGGCCACAGACAGCAGCTCCTTGTGGATCCTCTGCTCCCTCTGCCTCCTCAGCAGAGCCTGGATCTCCTTCCTCTGGTCGGCCATGGCTACGTACCGCTGTCTCTCCTCCTGCAGCTGCCGAACATCGTGGACACTCGGCTGCTCCGGAGCGACGGGTTTGGGACCGGCGGTGCTGCTGCGCTGCGGCCGGGACACCGGCAGCCTCTGGCGGATATCTTCCGATACCAGGCGGGACTCGAGCGGCGGCAGCAGGGACAGAGAGCTCCAGAGCTGCCGGGCATGAGACACATCCTCCGGAGAGGAGCCGTCAAACACGGTGAATAGTTTGTCAAACTCCTCCTGCTCCGGAGCTTCAGCCTGAGCAGACATTTTACTTTCAGGACAGAAACTTGATAACTTTGGAAAATATTAGCATGTTAGCTGGCGCAGTTGTTAGAGGGGGTCACCATGGAAACGAAACTACGGCAATCCTGGAAGAGTCAAGACTCATTTTTTTGTTCGCGTACGCTTTTTGAAATAAATGCAGATGGCTAGTCTCGTACCTTATTGGTAATTTGGTGATTTTTCAGGAGGTGCTTCAGTTTAGAAGATTGTAGTTACTGAAACAACACAGAATATCCAGCATGATAGTTCCCAGACTTGGGTCAGATTACCTTAAAATGTAATCAGTTATTGAATACAAATTATATGACAATTTATGCAAATGGCAATGTAATCATTTGGATTGAAAAAAGGGTAATCTAATCTGAATACTTTTGGATTACTTTTGGATTTCCTCCAAACCAAATATTGACAATTTTGCACAATATGCAAAAAAAAAAAAAAAAAAATGGACACAGTGATTTTTAAAAAACAAGTATCTCTGTAAACATCTCAAAACATTTCCAATGCAGGAAAATTGCTCATGTAAAAGTACCTTCAAAAAAACAATACTAAAACAAACTACAGGTGTAATGTGTGTGTTGTATATGTTCAGATGCTGTTTTTTGTGTGTATGTGCATTTTTGTTGCTGTTTCTTTTGAGTACGCTTTTGATGCTTGAATATTATATTACATGCTGTGTTCGAGATATAGATGGCCTATTAAGAGTCAAAAATGCATCATCAGGTTGCGGCCTCCAGGATTGGACACTACATACTTAAATGAGTTTTTATAAAGACATTACACACTCTGGCTGCTCTTTGTTTGAACCAATACCCTCTGGCAGAAGGTTTGGGACAATCAGAACCAAAACCAGCAGACTGAAGAACAGCTTTTTCCACACAACTGTGACTTCCATTGCTCCACTACCACAGTACTGTGAGAAAAATCAAATAGCGTTAAAGATGCACCACATGCACCACATGCACTTTAAGATTCTTGCTAGAACTCTGCTGCTGCTATTATTTATTTATATTTACCATTTTCACTGTCACTTTCCCACTGATACTGCTGCTCTTACCTTTCTGGAAGATGTCTTATCTGTATGCTGATTTAGCAGCTTTACTAATCTGTCCTTGCAGATGTTTTTAGTTGTCCACTGAGTAAACGGTCAGATGAAATTTCCTTATACTTTGTGTATTGACTGTAAAGATTCATTCAAATTCATTCATTTATAAAATGGGTATACTCAAATAAAGTAACTAAAATTGTACTTATTTTACCACTTCAAAATAACAACTATTTATTCATTATTTCTGCAGCAAAATATCATCACACCCATTCAAAACAACTCAGGGCTCTTATTTTGAAGGCAGATGGATTAACCCTCTCCTGATAGGCTGGATGGAAATCTGCTCCTAACTTTGGAAAGGAGGAGGCTCTCTCGTGCTGCTCCACCCCCAGGTGTCGCGGGCAGGTTTAAATAGTGAGGAGGAGGAAGGACGGCATCATCATCATCACCATCTCTTCATTTACCTGACGTGATATTCTCATTTCCCTGGAGTTCATCCTGCACTGAGGACTGAAGCACTGAACGGTGAGTATGGACTCTTTAATCTGACTCCTACAGGTATAGTTAAACCCAGCTGGTGTCTGTATGTTGTCTTCATGCAGCAGATTCTGTTCAAACCAGCTGCTTAATCAACTATGAGGTCAAGTTATGCCACCTAAACTTGCAAAAAAACAACTTATGCATGCTGCAGAGAATCTAAAAAGCTGCTTGTTAGGAGGTGAAGGTAATTTTCTGTCATTTTTAAGACAAAAATGATGCAATTTTCTATTAAAGATCAACAAATTGAGGAAAATAGCTGCTTTTCTTAGTGTAATAGTCTACATCTATTATGTGGTTGGCTGACAGGCTTCCATTCAGATAAATCGTCCCAGTAAAGATGGCAGAAATCTTCACTGGAGATGCTGCATATTGATTTCTGCCCTCATCCCTGCCTTGTTTTGCCTGTGTGCCGGAGGCCACACATGGATGCACCCTATGACATGTCACCATTTTGGTGTAAACGGTAAGCTTGGTTGGACACATGAGCTGCACCTTATAAGGTAGTATGCCTGCTAAGTCCCTAGCATCCCTCTTTGGGATACCAAGCTACCAGGAGCAAAGGGTTAGCCAAACATGGGCATTCCAGCATGGCAGCTCACTTGTTTGATTCTAGGGGTTATCTGTGTGCTGCTTTTCATATTTTATTGCCTGCTGCTCAATGGGAGGTCAAAGCAGCCTTGTGACCTGCATGAAGAGGCAGAGACAAGGATAAGTGAGTAAGTAGTCCAATGCAAAAATAGGGAAATGTGCCGTTATCCGCAAGAATCTGTAGGACAGTGCATTAAGACTAAATGTAAATGATCTGCGTGACATCTGGATCCAAAGGCAGCAGTTTGAGGGAGAAAACCTGAGCTTATATGTCTGTTTTCATGATGCTCGTCATTTTTTAATCTTTTGTGTGAAGAGGCGTAAATAAAGAGATATGTGACTATTTAAATAACTGTACAGTTACCTGAGAAAATTTTACAAATCGGAGACATGGCCATTTTGGCATCACCTGCTTGATGCTCTGTCCGATTCTGACTCACCTATTAACACACAATGTGCTGCCATGGAAGGCGTCAGATGCAATTGGGTGTCTTTCTTAAGTACACATAAAGACAGAAAGAGCCAGGGATTAAGTGGATGTACCTACACTTAATGTACTTAATTAAATGTGTTAATTTTAGGTATTTTATGTGTTATTTAGCTTTTTGATCCCATGTTTCTTTAAGTATTGGAAAGACATGATTTTGTATTTAGGGTATCTGTTTTGTGTTCCATATGACTTTTCACATTTGGTTTTAAAGGAGCTCGTAACTCATTTTACATATAAAAGCTTAGTCCACCTGCCATTGACAAGTACTGAGATGTTTTCTGTGACTCTGCTGGGAGCTCTCTGATGTCTGGTACCCTGAAAGAAACCTGATGATGTCATCAGGATGCCGTCATAGTTATCTCAACTTGAGTAAGTCTGCATTGCAAACTGGAAGTGTTGACTTGGGCTGCAAGTAATGGTTATTTCCATTGTTGAGTAATGTGTCAACTGGTTTCTCAATTAATCGATTAGTTGTTTGGCCTATAAAATGTCAGAAAATTGTGTAAAATGTTGATTAGTGTCTCCCAGAGCCCAAGATGACATCCTCAAATGTCTTGTGGTTTCTCCAAAACCAAAAATATTCAGTTAACTGTCATGGATGAGTAAAAAACCCAAAAAATATGAAAATTTAAGGATCTTTAATCAGAGGATTTTGACATTTTTCCTTAAAAAAATACTGAAATTGATTAATTGATAGTCATAATAGCTGTCAACTAATTTAATAGTTTGTAACTAATTGAAAAATGGTTCCAGCTGTGCTGTAGACTTAAAAAGACTTTTTAGCAGCAAGGAAAGTCAAATGAAACTTACATTTTGAGTATACAAAAATGCTAATTGACTAACATTAATTTAACCTGGGCAGACTTTTATCTATGGTAAGCAATGGAAAAACGATTCCCCAATGGGTCAGTTGTAAAATACATATATAGATATATAGATATATAAACAGACTAGCCTCTGTTCCATTAGCATCTTTAGGTCAATCCAGTCTCTGGTATAGCACTTCTTTCATTAATCTTTCTATGAAAAAAAAGTTTGCCTATGGTTTACTTTGCATATTGTCAGGTATATTAGCAGCCCCCATGAAATGAAAGTCTGTATCTACAGAACTGAAATGATACTGAATGAAGACAGTAATTAGATTTTTTTTTTATGAAGCTGCCATACTTACCTAAAAAAGCGAACCACACCACATATGGTTGAGAAATGTTCTGGTGAAGTTTTTGAGGTCCAGGGTTTTTCTGCATAGAGGAATTTTGGCAACTCTCAACGAGGTGTTAGGTGTCCCCTGAAAAGGGTTTAGGCAGCATACAAGGAAATTTGCCAGTGCCAAAGTGATAAGAATTGAATTTTGTAAACTTAGCTTTGTTTACTCTGGCATGATAAACATTTTGTTGATACAATGATCAGAAATAACAGGAAAATGTATAGATTTCTATCAAAAAGGGTACAAAGACTCATTGCCTTTATTGTATGTGGACTGATCATGTTTAGTGCATAGTTACCCCTAAGGGCCTATTCTGATTAAGAAAAAAGCCTGAGGTGTGGACCTGAATCTACCTATTCTGGTTTGACTTTGGCTTTCTTTAGTATTTGCTGATATCAGAAAAAAGACGAGAGTCACTTGACACAGAAAAGTAAAAAAAACAAATTCTCCTAAATGTCGGTCATCAGTGACATGAAGCTGTGTTGACTCAATGGAGAACTCACTGAACTGCACATTGTACTTCACATATTCAGTGTGTGACTTCTGCTATGTGTCACATCGACAGACTCGAGGTCAAACCAAGGTCAGAGGTCAACTCAGCTCCCAGCGCCGCTCCAGAGGCTGACCCAGTCGCCAGCGACCAATCAGACGTCAGCTCAACCGCCCCTGACCCACCAGCCGGCTCCAACTCCACCACCGCTGCTGCTGCTTGCATCCCACAGGCCGGCAGCAATACTTCCAACATGGCTGACCCGGCCACTGAAGACAGCAAGTTCCTCTTCACGGAAAATGATTTCCGCAACAGCGGGGTGGCCCAGGCCGACTGGGCGGCCAAGAAGATGGTGTGGGTGCCGTCGGAGAGGGAGGGCTTCGAGCAGGCCAGCATCAAGGAGGAGAAGGGTGACCAGGTACGGATGTTGATGATGATGATGGCTCTATTATCACGTCTCATTACTTACTTCTTAATAAAGTTTACTGGTTTAGATACACATACGTACCATGAAACAACAAGGCGGCATTTATAAGGTAAAGCAGGTTGAACTTTTCTTTCAGTTTCTAAAAAATATTATTTGTTCCAACTCATAAAAGTGGCAGAAAAAACCCAAAATATACCTCCAATTTAACGCCTCTCTAACTGCTTATTTATCATGTAAACACCACAACTACAAAGCATCACATTATCATATGCTATCAAATGCAATATATACTGCACATCACAATATCTCAGTTCACTTTTTACATGTTTGTGACTATAAACATTTCAATAAATCTTCAATCCGTAATGAACCACCAAAAGCTGACAATCATTTGCAGGTGATAGCTGTCAGACCACAGTCTGTGACTTTACATAATATTAAAAAAACACCAAACACAATAATGTGTACATTTATTAAAGCTATAGTAAAACAGCAAAAGACACAGTTATGCACTTCAAGTATTCACAGCTACGTGAATGTCTTTAAAAACTGTTTGCGTTTTTAGTTTGAGTTTAAAATGATCCCACTCGATACCATATGACTTTAACTAATGCATTTAAACGGGATTTTAACCATTTCACGGTTCTTTTATCAGTTTTTAATGATACTGTGGAGCCCTGACATATCAATCCACAGTAAAAGCACACTTTCAAATAAATGGAATAAAATTTCCTCCATTAAAACAACCATTAAAATGTATTTTTAGAGATGCTGCAGGATGTTACCACACATTTATTCAGTTTGTATGTAAATTTATGGCTGAATTCTTGTCTTCTGTGTTGCAGGTGCTGGTGGAGCTTTCCAACGGTCATAAAGTGACGATAAACAAAGACGACATCCAGAAGATGAATCCGCCTAAGTTCAGCAAAGTGGAGGACATGGCCGCCCTCACCTTCCTCAACGAAGCCTCCGTCCTGCACAACCTGCGTGAGAGATACTTCTCCAGCCTGATCTATGTGAGAAACATCCTCTTCTTGCTTCTGTGTTTGAGAGAAGATTATATTCTTTAGTCTCTAATTCTAAACTGCAGCTAATTTGTTAAGCGTAGCAGGACTATGAAGGCTCAAGCACATACAACTATAAAACATGACACAATATGTTAATGAGATTGTTCCTTAGTTGATTAGGAGAATAAAGGAAAGACAAAGAGAATAAAAAGAATAATAATCAAACTGACAGTGAAGAAGCCCATACAAACAAGCTTGCCGTGCGACAAAAGTGAAATATTACACAAAGGAAATTGATGCAGAAAGAGAAAATGGACATCAAGAAGCCTAAAGTTTTAGTTTTTTTAAAAATAAACCCCTTTAATAAAAGTTGAAATAAGTAAAAAGCAAGTACAAAATAAATACCTTCCTGATTCTGAAGCCTAATATTTAATTTCAAAAGGATGTTTTCCATTGATGTCTGAATCGTACTTTCTCTGTAAACGTGTGCAAACCAGACTGAGGATAAATCAAAAGTAGAATAAGGTTATTTAAGTGAAAATCAAACTGAAACTGTGGATAAATCAAGTTTTCTTCTTCCTGACATTTGACTGAAGCTAAAAGAACAAACTGCTTAATTCTGGATCAGTTTCAACCAGCTGTCTGTGGAAAAATGAAATAACAGCTACACTATTAAATCTGCATGTACTGTAAGGCTTAATATAAAGAAAACTATGTTCTAAAGCCAAAGTCAGACCAAAGGCTCCTTATAAACCCTTTAAAGTTCATATGACCTCCACGCTCAGGTGGAAAAGTCCCTGTTTAAGGACTGTGATCAGACGCTGCACTCCCCACGCAGACTTAGGATGTACTGGAAGGATCAACAGCTTATATTTTTATTTTTATAGTCAGTCGTGCAAAGTCTAATAAGGTACTGGATGTAAAACATTAAAATCCAAGCTTATGCATCTAATACACACTGCCATTCAGATCACAGGCAGTCAAGAAGTGCAGTCCCTCCAGTCCTTATATGAGCAGACGGCGTCGGAGTAGACGAATACATTTCATACTCTGAATATGAGCTGCGACCAGGTGGCAGATGACACAGTGCCCTTCTGCAACTTAATTTAAACCTAAGTTTTAAGTAGAACAAGCTGCAGAGTTTATGCAACTCACATTTCATGCAATAATGTGGTATTTTATGTATATATTATTTATATATTATAAATATGATAATATTTATATATGGTATGTTAGCGATCATTTAATGCAGTTCACATATTAAAACAGCTGGTGTGATGGACGGATGCGTGATTTACTTCATCATTGAATATGATGATTATTTTATTAGTATATTATTTATTTTTTCTTTAAAATCGAAAAAAGTAGGTAAAAATGTCAGTGGATGACGGATGAATACATAAAGATACTGACTTTATTATCACATAGGGAAAAAAGCACAAGAAAGGCGCAAAAAGGCACAGAAAGAAATGTAGATGATTAACTTTCTGTTGAATAACAAATTAATCAGTTGTTGATTGCAACGTTGCGTAGATTTAATTTGTCTCCATTACAGACTTTAGAAAATATCAATGTATTCATCATTGACAATACCTGGACATTTGTGGGATTCTTGGGCCTTACCTCAGTCTCCAAACTCACAGATTTACAGACTTGGAGGCATTTTCCCGTTAAGTTTGTCAGGTCCTAGTTCTTTTCTACTGTCAGATGGTCAAGTGCATAAGTGATGTGGACTTTTCATTGCTTTTATGGGCCGTTTCTGGGAGTCTGAATATCTACAGCCTTTCCTGATGGACTATGGGCAAAATTCATAGCATAGTTTCCAAGCATGTAGGGCTGATATTGTCTCCCACCCTCCCCTTTTTATCATTCTGGGGCCTCACAGACTCATATACTACACACTAGTGATGTCTGTGAGGGTTGAGGTCTTAGGCCTTAAGGTGGACATTGGGATCGGGCCTTAGTTTCAGCTTCTCTGACTGTCATCCTTTACTAAGAATTCTGCGTGGACTAAGAGATAAATGATAGTCAGGAGCCTGAGCATCTGAAAAGCTTCACCTTTTATGGATCTTTTGTGTTAATTTGCTTCTGACTTGTTTTATTTTAGCCCACCTACTATAAGTCATCGGGTCCCCCCCCCCCATTTAGACTTTTCACTACTCCACAATTACACAAATCACCTCTAGACAAGACATCCATTTAAGTTAACAACTAATTTATTTGTCAGCCAGTTCAGGTGAAACAGATTATTATCTCATTTTAAAGTATGCAGAGCACAAATGTGAAGGAAAAAAAATATAGGCCCAGAGGGTGCACTGCAAAACCCAACCAGCACAGATGAGTGTGGTTTCTGCTACATGGAGTTGGTCAACCTGCTCTTTATATTTCAGCAAAACTGAATGCAAACATAGGATTTAACATGTTAATTATATCATCTCAGTAGTTTAACCCACAACTTCTGAATGGGTTTTAATTTGATCAAAATAAAGTTTTCAAGCCGTTAATTAGGCTTAGAAACTTTATTTTGAGCTTGAGCTTCATTGAAAAATTGTAATTAAATAAAATATCACAAAATCCCACTTTAAGTAATAGTGTCTTGGTTTTATCTGGGTTCTTTGGGTCACTAATGCATGCAGTAATAAAATGCAGGCAGGTGGAGTGCAGCTATATAGCCTGCAGATGGATGCTGGAGTGGAAAGGTCACAGCAAAGCTTTCAGGTGCAGCAGCACAGACAGACATGCAGCAAAAGAACAAGCAGAACACTGATGGTTTAAATATGCCACTGTGATTAAAAGGGTGAGTTGCAGGGAGAGGAGTTTATCATGTGAATGTAGCAGCAGACTTAAGTTTGGCAGCCTGAACTGGATATAAATCTGAAAACAGAAGTCAGTAGTGAAATATGGGGATTAAATGTTATTTCTACTAAGGTGCTCTTATCAGATTTAAACTACTCTGTTTAGCTTCAGTTAGCTAATTGGCCTATATGTGCTCTTATTTTGAAATAAAGGCAAAATAAGTAGAGGCTTAAAACGTTGATCAGCATCTATACGATTGGGTGCCGATAATATGATTATTGTTAGTCTAATTTATTTTCTGTTTTTTGTACTTGGCATCATTTTTTTCTTTTTATATATTAGGCTCCACCATGTTTCTATAATTCAGATAAGACCAGTGGATGTAGTTAGATCAGTGATGCTCAACCCAGTAACACAAACCTAGTAAAATCTGTGAGTGCAGAAATAGTTGAATAATAGTTTAGTAAATATTAATGTGAAATTAATTTTAATGCCATATGCTCAGAGAATCTTGAGTTTATGTCCTTTTCTTCACTGTATCTTAATTTAGCTTGACTTTCCCACCCAGACTAAAGATTAAACCAGCAGCCTTATAAATTATAAGCTGGCTTCTCTAACCTTTAAGCCACTGCTGTCTAAATTATTGCATGTGCTATGAATAAAACTGAATCTTAAGGTAGCCACTAGGCAGTAGCCCTTTAGGAGAAAGACCTATTTTTTGAAACAGGTGATTCACATTCCTCAATGAGGTGGGCGGGGCCAAGCAATCAGGTGGGCTTTGAAGAAGGAAGTAGAAGCAGCACTTTCACATGAACATGTCAACAAGGGCTGCCATTTTTAGGAGCACACTTCTGTTCACACAAAGCACGGATGGGGGTCCTGTTCCTGAAAATCCTTGAGTTCAGAAGAAACCAGGAGAAATCATGAAACCTCTCAAGTTGGAAATGCATCACTCTGTAGGAATATAACAGAACGTATCTAACAATCACAAACTAGGTGCAAAGATGACTGTAAAGTTGTCTGACTGCTCCGACATGGTGATATTTTCTTTTTCTTCTGACTCAGACGTACTCGGGTCTGTTCTGCGTGGTGGTGAACCCCTACAAGATGCTGCCCATCTACTCTGAAAAGATCATCGACATGTACAAGGGCAAGAAACGCCACGAGGTGCCGCCACACATCTACTCCATCACAGACAACGCCTACAGGAACATGATGCAGGGTGAGTGTTTGTGTGTGAGCATGCTGCTAAGGCATCAGGCTGGTGTCATAAAAAATGAATAGCACTGTGTAAAAATCTCTCTTTCAGTGACCCAGATCTAAAAATCTAAATCCCTTCCATTAAAACAGGAACCCCTTCAGTGGCAAAAGCAAATTATGTTGATTAAAACCTCAGTCTTCTGCTACACCATGAAGTAAGCTACCTGAAGATAACTGTGAAGAACTGTGCGTAATTCTGTACCAATAATGTTCATTTTAATCTGACATATCTGTGTTCCATGTAGCGACAAAAGCAGGCCATTGAGAGTGGATGATGGTTAATGTAGTTTAGTTAGAGCTTTCACTCATGGAGGTTCGTCTGATTAGTGCACAAATAAAGCAGTCTTGGCATGCGGTAAGATTACAATGCAAAGTACTCAAGCTTTTATGTAATTTAGATAAAGGGCCCATTGAATGAGTTGCTGATTTTATCTCTGCTGTGGCTCAGTTTGTTGGAAACATACGTAAATATTGGAGTTTTTTCTCCCACTGAAATTCAAAAGAAGTGCAAGAAAATGCATTTAAATTAATCTGATGCCTATCTTTTTCTTCTCATTTGCAATTTGTTATCTTTATTTACATATTTTGTAGGGCTTTATACTTGAAATCATACCTACTCTTTTGCCAATCGATTGGTCATGGATAAAAATTCTAACCTGCACGTTATCTTGAGATGAACTTAATGGGCCACAGAATACTGAGCTCTCTTCCTGCTAGCCTTACTAGTTAGTATTTGCAGCATATTGAAATGACAATATCTGTCTTTGGAGCCAGCCAGTGTGCACATGCCCATATTCATATTTCTAAAAAATAGAAATGTATCAACTCATGATCCCAACCATTGAGAACCATAACACAGACAAGGTAGCCTGCTGTTTTTAGATGGTCGGTCGTGTTAGCTGGTGACATGTGATACACAAAAAGTTTACACTTGAGTTTTTGGCCACTCATCTGAGCAAAATGATGCAGCCACTCTGACAGCGTCTTTGACTTGCTGTCAGTTCATCTGGAGCCGACTCTGAGTAAACATTCAGTAAGCTAGAACTTGCAGTGTTCATTAGGTTGGGCCAGTTGAAAGGTGCAAAAATGTGGGGGTGTTCACAGGTAGTCTGTTCCTCTTGCCGCCAAAAATAATGGATGAATCCTGGAATGTTGTGGACGTAGCGCTTTTCTCTTTGTCATAGTACCACCGCAAGATAAATGATGATAAACAGTGACTTGTGATTGCTGGACCTAAGAGAATTTGGTCAGATGAGAGCGTATCAACTTTCACACTACAGCCCTCATATTTCCTTGTGTAAATGAAGCATTTATCTTGCATTTTCTTTGGCTTTCTTATTGCTCCTCTCATTGCTAACTATGCCTGATTCTGATAGCATGTGCTTCAGGGGGGGAGGGAAAATGGTTACAAGAACACTACACTACAATACTCCAGCAGACTCTCACAATACTTTATGAAGCAGCAACCACACACATTACAACTGAAAGCTACCAAATGAGAGGTGAGCAGTGGCAGCGAACAGCCCTGACTGAAGCCTCAGAGCGTGCTGTCTGCTCTCCGGATGGTCCACCGGTGACCTCAGACCAATGCCGTACTTTCCATTCAGCCCCAGAATGGCCATACATGGAGCAGCGAGACAAGATTACAGCGATGGAGCCCCGCATCCACCTGCTATTTTTAGATGATATGAGTGATGGAGGCTAATCTCCCTCCGAACGAGATCTCAGAGCCTCTTGTGTCCGAGGGAGGCAGCGCTTGCCTCAGAGTTCATGTTTGGTCTGTTCAGCTTGGCTTCCACTAACGAGTTCAGCTCAGCCAACATCCCACATTATTTCCCCCTTTTTAACATCTCTCTCTGCCCCTCTCTCCCTCTCTTTGCCCGTCTCTCTCTCTCCACAGACCGTGAGGATCAGTCTATTCTCTGCACGTGAGTCAAAACAGACAACACTTGACCTTTTTCCATCACACTACTATGCATTTTAAACTGAAGGGAGGCACTGCAAAGGATCACATGAGCTGCCTGGAATCTTGCCTGAAACCAAGAGTTAATCCTGAAAATTGAAAGATTTACATTGCAGGCCCTTTGTAGTTCCATAAGTCATCAGAACACTGTGAGAAAATGACTTTAAATCCCCCAAAGTGCTATTTATTAATATAGAGGAGAATGAAAACCAGCAAATATTCACTTGTGAGAAGCTGCATCTGGTAAAATTTGGACTTTTTTTCTTTAAAAAGGCTTTAATGATTAATTATCTGAATTATTGCTCTGTTGGTCAGTTATTCTGTCAATCAGCAGTTTCCCCATCCTTTTTTGAATCACAGAATATTAGCTTTAGTTGAAATAAAAAAACAAAAGCACACATGCTTTACTCTTCAGCTAATACAAATGAGTTAATATGACTGATTTGCATTTTCAGTTACTTTATCTTCTCTATTACATTTGTACATTCCTGTGTCATTCCTCCCGTGTTCCCCAGAGGTGAGTCTGGAGCCGGGAAGACAGAAAACACCAAGAAGGTCATTCAGTACCTGGCTGTCGTCGCCTCCTCGCACAAGGGCAAGAAGGACGCCAACCCTGTGAGTAGAATCTTTCAGAAACAACACGTTTGGAGACGTTTGGAGGGGTGTGAAAAGATCGCTAAAGAAAGCGGATCTTCATAGCATCCGAATAATAAGAAAAACCCACCAGAATCAAGTTTATAGCACATTTAAAACAACCAGTCAGGCAACAAAACAAATATGTGCCAAAAGCAAGACAGGAAACAGGATATATCATTCAACATCATTATAAAATAAAGTAAAAATAAAATGTTAAAATATTAGATTTTGCAGACCTGAGGAGACTCTCAGCCTCACAACATCCATCAGGTGTAGATCTTTTTTACACTTCTTGGTCTTAAAAAATCAAAAAATTAACAAAATCCATCAAATAACTATGAACTAACTGCATCTATAGGGTATGTAAAATGTATAGCATGTACTCTACGAAGTCATGAGCCATGCTACCCAAAGAAATAAGAGGATACATGCAGTATTAGACAGCAGCAACGTGAGATTTGCGTTCACTTACATACATGGAACAATAGTAGTTTATAAACTGAGGTGGAGTCTGCCATGTCAATTGGTTTGTTCCAGAGACTTTTCCGTTTCACTGTCTCTCAGCAGGTTATTAGCAGTAGTGACATTTAAAGATGTTGTTATATAAAGAGTCAGCAGATCTGGTTGGATAGTTATTTACTTGGACTTTATCCCCTCAAACCCAACACAACGTCTCTTCTGCTGGCCTATTTAAAGAGTCTAACGCCTATAAATTGCGTCTGATGTAAACGTAGGCCTTTATATGTAGAGGTATTTTGCCTGAAGTGTTGCTGATGTACACACACATGTGCACCCGTGGCAACCCTGGAACCACAGAGCACCTTGTTCTAAAATTATGTCATATTTTAGTTTTTCATTTGATCAAACGTGCTAAAATGTAAGCAAAGGTATTGAAAGATGATTTGAATTCATACTAAAGATGTAACACCTTGCAACGTTGGTTAATTTAAATGAAATAAAATATATTTTCTATTATATTTTTAAGATAATTTGACCTACAGATTCTGATCTTTAAACTGGCCTTTAGATTAAAATGATCATGGGTAACTTAGTTTGTTGATCTGTGTGGTTACACATATTTGAAAACGTAACTGAAGATTCCTTTGTTTGTCAGAAAATCATTTGCTTTGCCATCTGACTTCAACTTAAAGGTATTAAATGAGAGGGTCAAACTGGAGCTAGATTAAAATTTGGTTATTATTACAAATAAATGTTCCTGTACGAGAAACTAAGGTGTAGTTTGATATGTCCACGTTAGTGTAAAATATTTATGCATATTCTATTATACATGACAGGATTCAGTTGCTGTAGCTGTGGCCAAGGTGAGGACAGATGAATGTTGTACGTGCTTCTGCTGTTGCTGCTGCTGCTTTTGATTTTTCATAAACCTCCCATTGAAGATGTAAAAAATTCCATATATAAACATGCTGTTAATAGAGAAGTGCTGCACTTGGAGGAGATGGAAATGCAAAGTCTTTATATTTTCCCACAAATCCTCCTTAATGCTGATTGAAAGTTACAGCTGCTGTCTGCTCAGCTGCATTTAATCCAGCCATGAATCATCTGTGGTTTGTTTAGATAAGATTTATGGATGCTTGACCTCTGAACCTCTGACCTCTGCTGCTTAGCTGTGTTTCATGCTGCCAATTTTGGGGAAAAATCTAAATGAAGCATTTGTTAAATGAACAAAAAAAAGCTGAGGATATGTATAGAAAGCGCTAACCTTCTATGGTTTCTAATATTTTTTTTCCCTGACTCTTCCTGCAGCAGCAGCAGGCAGGATCTCTGGCCTACGTGAGTATTAAATCTCATACAAACACATTTTTACTTCAAATTCAAAGACAGAAAAGCTTTGCCACTCTTGCATCTGAGACTATAGTGACTGAACATCAGCTGGTAAATACTGTGCAGGAATAAACTGTAACCGTGTTTTACTGCAGGGGGAGCTGGAAAAGCAGCTTCTGCAGGCGAATCCCATCCTGGAGGCCTTCGGCAACGCTAAAACCATCAAGAACGACAACTCCTCGCGATTTGTAAGTGATGTGATCAGCTTGTTAGTCAACATACACACTCAAATGAATGCCCAGAACAAATATGATGTTTAGTTGTCGCAGTACAGTGTCTTATGGCTGCTGTCATCATCTCTGTCCACAGGGAAAGTTCATCAAGCTCAACTTTGATGTCACTGGCTATATCGTCGGAGCAAATATTGACACCTGTATCCTTTTTTGATCTCAGTTTCTATTCTTTGTCGAACTATGGCTGTAAAATTCCGAACATTAAATGAAACAACCTTTTCCTGATCCAGTCATCAGACCTGCTGGAGAAGTCTCGCTGTATTCGTCAGGCCAACACTGAGAGAGCCTTCCACATCTTCTACTACATGGTAGCAGGAGCCAAAGACAAGATGAAGGGTGAGCAGCTTAATCAGAAAAATATAAGTACTTGCAACATCATTTTATGGTATCTTAGTGTCAGTCAGAGCTGCATTTATAGAGGAAAATGTGTTGCACGTGTAGCTTCTCTCTACACTCCTTCTTTGGAGGAGTCTGTGAAGGTAACTTTCTGTCAAATAGGAAGTTGCACATTCTTAACATTAATCTGACTGTCTCCAAGTTTTATAACCAGCTGTCAGCAGCATTGAAATACCTTTTTTCTAAGGTCATACAGACATAAATCTGTTTACCCTTTGTGTCACATCGTGGAGATTTGCCTCCCTTTAGGGCAAGAAAAGAAATCCCCATCATGTCATCAGCCTTAAGTTGAAATATTGGCTTAAAGTTAAGACTTGGGTAACTAAATTCAAATGTCATCTGATTGCAATGATGTGTGTGTGTTTGTAGAGGAGCTACTGCTGGAGGACTTCAGCAGCTACCGTTTCCTGGTGGCGGGTCACGTGGAGATTTCCGGTCAGGAGGACGACGAAATGTTTGACGAGACTCTGGAGGCCATGGAGATCATGGGCTTCACCGAGGAGGAGAGATTAGGTAGCGTAGAGACAAGACGAAATCTCCTACATTTTTGCATAAATAGTGAATTGAAACATTATGAAAATCGTTACTAATCGATTTTCTGTCAATTAGTGAACAATGGCTTTAGCATGTAATTAAGACAGCAATGGTAAATGGTCTGCACTTATATAGCACTTTTCTCGACCTTAGTAGTATCCAAAGCGCTTTACAATGTGTTTCACATTCACCCATTCACACACACATTCACACTCCAATGGCGACAGAGCTGCCATGCAGGGCGCTAATCTACCATTGGGAGCAACTTGGGGTTCAGTGTCTTGCCCAAGGACACTTCGGCATGCGGAGGGGCCGGGGATCGAACCGCCAACCTTGCGATCAGTGGACAACCGCTCTACCACCTGAGCCACAGCTGCCCCAAGCAGCATTTCATGTGTCTTGCCTGCATTGTAATGCATTTATTTGTAAAGTAGCAGGCAACTAGGTCAAATAAGTGTAACTGAGTAAAAAGTGCAATCCTAAGTATAAAGACAATACTCAAGTGTTGAACACATGAATTTCTATAATCCTCACGTCTTGCTTCCTTCCTGCAGGGATGCTGAAGGTGGTGTCCACTGTGCTCCAGCTGGGCAACATGAAGTTTGAAAAGGAGAGGAACAGTGAGCAGGCGACCATGCCTGACAACACCGGTAAATATTAAAAAACTAGCCATCACCAGTTATGTAAATTACCCTTGTAATTTCTCTAAACCTGTTCTCCGTCTCACATTACCCATCTACCCCAGCTGCCCAGAAGGTGTGCCACCTGCAGGGCATCAACGTGACCGACTTCACCCGTGCCATCCTCACGCCTAGGATTAAAGTGGGCAGGGAGGTGGTGCAGAAGGCCCAGACCAAGCAGCAGGTAACCCGAAAGCAAACTAAGAGTCAAAACACAGAAAATAAAGGCTCTCCTTGATTATTTACTGACATAGAGTGATAAGATGAATCATAAAGCCTTTCTCCACCTTCAGGCTGATTTCGCGGTGGAGGCTCTGGCTAAGGCCATGTACGAGCGTTTGTTCCGCTGGATCCTGGCCAGAGTCAACAAGACGCTGGACAAGAGTAAGAGACAGTCGGCATCCTTCCTGGGCATCCTGGACATCGCTGGTTTTGAGATTTTTGAGGTAAACACTTCCAGAAAGCAAACATTTAAATTCTTCAGTGTCTGTTTTATTCCATTTCTGCTGTTTTTAATCACAAATTTCTCGCTCCCAGGACAACTCGTTCGAGCAGCTCTGCATCAACTACACCAACGAGCGTCTGCAGCAGCTCTTCAACCACACCATGTTCATCCTGGAGCAGGAGGAGTACAAGAGGGAGGGCATCGAGTGGAACTTCATCGACTTCGGCCTCGACCTGCAGCCCTGCATCGAGCTCATCGAGAGGCCGGTGAGCAGCCACATATACAAGATGTGTTTGAGTCTGGAGTGTGATAAATTTACTCTAAAGAGTCATCTCAAGCTTAAAAACGGTCAAGGACAAAGAATAAGAAGCATGTCACTGTTACGTATTGCAAAGTGTAGGTCACATGGTCAGTTTCATGCATATTTAGATAAGGCATGTAAAAATATTCTCTTCCACTGAGCCTCTGTTGCCTTCACTGTCCTGCAGAACAACCCTCCAGGTATCCTGGCCCTGCTGGACGAGGAGTGCTGGTTCCCCAAAGCCACCGATGTTTCGTTTGTGGAGAAGCTGCTGAACACCCACACTGGGCACGTTAAATTCTCCAAACCCAAACAACACAAAGATAAACTGATGTTCAGTGTGCTGCACTACGCTGGTAAGGTGAGGATCGCTGAGGGCTTCAGGAATGAGGCTGACTAGCGTGTGTGTTTGTCATCTGTGCCTGTGAGGTTGGCTGACGTCCAAAACACATCAGTGAGCCACAGTGTAGCACTGTGTGACAGGTTTCTGCACATGTTAGTTTATTTTGATTCAGTCTCACATACGTCATCCTGCTGCCACAAATGTCAATAGCACACCAGATATGCACTAATTCACTGCTGAAAATAGTCCAAACAAATAAACAATTTCCTCCTGTTTTAGTAACATTTGCAACTATGGCATCCATTTGTTTTAAGAAATTACCGAGCCTTTTTGAAATATGAAATGATGCATTTGTGAGATGTTTCGAAAGACTTATGGGCTCAGGGGGAAACAATAGGCTTGAAAGATAGACTAACATAAGCTTATCATTGAAATATTTTGATTTATTATATTTATTTTCTTGATTAATTGATTAATTGTTTGGTCTACCAAATGCAGGACCAGTGTTCTCCAAAGCCCAAGGTTATGTAATTAAATGTCTTGTTTTGTCCACAGCCTAAAGATATTGAGTTTACTGTCGCAGAGGCGTAAAGAAACCAGAAATTATTCACATTTGAGAACATGATTCCATTAAATTTTATTTAAATTTTCCCTTAATAATACACTCAAAGTTGACAAAGTGACATAGCTGAGTCACAGTTCACAACTAATTGATTATAACTGTGTTTCCAGGTCGACTATAATGCAGCCAACTGGCTGACAAAGAACATGGACCCTCTGAATGACAATGTCACAGCGCTGCTCAACAACTCCTCCAGCACCTTCATCCAGGACCTGTGGAAAGACGGTCAGTCCTCCATGAGACGACAAACATCCCATCATCCTATTAAATCTGTTATCATGGTGATGAAAAATCTTTGCTGTGTTGTTCTCCATGTCAGTGGATCGAGTGGTGGGTCTGGAGACCATCACCAAGATGTCTGAGAGTTCGGCGCCGACCTCCACCAAATCCAAGAAGGGCATGTTCCGCACAGTGGGCCAGTTGTACAAGGAGTCTCTGGGCAAACTGATGACCACACTGCACAACACGCAGCCCAACTTCGTCCGCTGCATCATCCCCAACCATGAGAAGAGGGTAAGAGGTCATGCTATCTGTATCTGTTTGCAGAGAGGAGTCTGTTTATGCATCCAGTGCTTGTTGGTTTACTACAGGCCGGGAAGATGGACTCCAACCTGGTGCTGGAGCAGCTGAGGTGTAACGGGGTGCTGGAGGGGATTCGAATCTGCAGACAGGGATTCCCCAACCGCATCGTGTTCCAGGAGTTCAGGCAGAGGTGAGAGAGACCATTTACGCTGATTATTATGACTCGTTAAAGGCATCAATGATGTTTTAACAGCAGCAGTATCTTTCTTTTAACAATGCACATTCCATCATTAACAGTTCTGTTTGTTTTGTGCATGTTTCCTCTCAGACAGATAATATATTTTTAAAGATATCTCCTTCTATTCTTGTGCAGATGGTATACAATTATATATTTCATTTAAGTCTCAATATTTCTTCAGTTCTACAAAAATTAGATGACAGCTACTAAAAGGTTCTCTTTAAATAAACGTACTTTCTGTTAAATGATACAAACCTGTGTCACATGTGATAAATTCTGGTAAACAAATCTGTTTTAAACATTATCTTTGTGGATGTGATGTGGCAGTGGACAGAATATTATACAGTGATCTCTAAATGTCGTGTTGCAGTTCCTCACTGTGACCACAAGAGAGCAGTAAACATTCATCCTAACTTCATGTGAAATATTAAGTCTCAGGATGTGATCAAGTCTGATCAAGTGCTGCTTTGGGCACTGGTCAGACTGGTGATGCTGCTATTAATTGTTATAATTAATATATTGGTAAATATTGATATTTACAACTGTTCAGACTCTGTTATACAACTGGAATGCATACAAACATAAACAACAATAGACTAAAAGATTAAAAATCAGGGTATCAAGCTCAACTTGAATCGGATGCCAGTGAAAAGAGGTTGGTCTTCAGCAACGATATAAAAGCTTCTAAAGTCTAAGAAGTTCTGCTAAAGTAAACTGTTCCAGAAATCAGGGGCATCTACCACAAATGCTCGATCACCTCTATTTTTGTGCCTGGATCTCAGAACATCTGACAGCATCTTGTAGAGGAAAGGCTCATTCTGAGCCAGGAAACAAAAAGTAGGAGAATTCCTTAAATCCTTCAATGTGGTATAAGTTTTGATCATTTTACCTTGAATGAGCAGTAGGTATAGCTCTTGGCAGGCGACCACATTTTTGATTATTATTAAACCTTGCATCATAAATCTTTTGTGTAACATCTCAAGAAAGTGACAGCTGTTGTTTGCAGGTACGAGATCCTGGCTGCCAATGCCATCCCTAAAGGCTTCATGGATGGGAAACAGGCCTGCTGTCTGATGGTGAGCTGCATGGAAAGGAATGATTTAAAAGCTGCAGTAGGCAGATATTTACAAGTAGTGAGAAAACAAAAAACTCCAGAATTTGAAAATGCACTCCTCCTTCTAAAGCCTCATAACATTGGCTAGATTTTCTGAAAGGAGAGCCAATACAAGATGCAGAAGTTTAGTTTCTTGTTTCTAGTTTATGCCAAGTGATGCCACAAAAAACACTGATAAACTCAATAAACTGGATTATAAAATGTAATTTTAAAGCAGAGATTTGCACTGTTACCTCTGTAAGCATGCTCCTTTGCTTGTCTGCAGGTAAAGCACTTGGATCTGGACCCTAACCTCTACCGGATCGGCCAGAGTAAGATGTTCTTCAGGACGGGGGTTTTGGCCCAGCTGGAGGAAGAGAGAGACCTCAAACTGACCGTCGTCATCATCGCCTTCCAAGCTCAAGCAAGAGGCTTCCTGGGACGCAAGTAAGACGCACCATTTAGACAAGAGAGTACCGTCCTGCATCCTGTTGCTGCAGTTTGGGGCTCTACATCTGATTTCTGTGTGTGTGCTTTCAGGGCTTTCAGCAAACGTCAGCAGCAACTGAGCGCCATGAAGGTCATCCAGAGGAACTGCGCCTGTTACCTCAAACTGAAGAACTGGCAGTGGTGGAGGCTTTTCACTAAGGTTATACACAGATTCATTCAAATAGTCACTTCAGGGAGAGATTTACTCAAGGCATAATCATTGTTTGCCTAACCTCTGACCAAAACTAGTTTCACAGTCAACTAAAACAGAACGTTAAAGACCTTAAAATTCAATGGTCTATGGGGATTTACTTGTTCTTATCAATTTGGCCTTTTTCTTTGCATCATTATCAGGACAAATATTTATCCCACTAGTGAATTTAAGATTCATTTATAATCCATTTACATCTTTTTCTTGGTTTGAAGTTATTATTATTGCATCATGCTACCATTGCTACAGACTTCTGGGCTGTATGTGCTGCAATGAAATATTTAAAATAAAAAGAAAACATTAAGAAAAAACTGTAAAGAAAAAAAGAAGGCAAAGTATAACATAAACAAAAATACAGACAGGCAGGTTTCAAACAGAATTTGTAGGATACAGACATAAAACATATATGTTCCAAAGAAAGTATGACAGATTAACGGATGTATGATGATGTGTGTCTGTGGTTCAGGTGAAGCCGCTGCTGCAGGTGACCAGACAAGAGGAGGAAATGGGTCAGAAGGAGGAAGAGCTAAAGGCAGCCAAGGAGGTGGCCGCAAAATCTGAGGCCGAACTAAAAGACATCACCCAGAAACACACCCAGGTGAAACAAATAACATTTTTATTATCCTGTTTTTTTTTTTTTAATGTTACAAAGTAGATTTCAGGAAATGACCGAGGTGTCTCCTTGTAGCTGATCGAGGAGCGGATGCTGCTGGAGTCGAAGCTTCAAGCGGAGACGGAGCTGTACGCTGAGGCCGAGGAGATGAGGGTGCGACTGGAGGCAAAGAAGCAGGAGCTGGAGGAGGTGCTGCATGAGATGGAGGCCCGGCTGGAGGAGGAGGAGGAACGCAGCAACGCCCTGCAGCAGGAGAGGAAGGACATGGAGCAGCAGCTACAGGTTTTACACAGTATTACGGCTAATACACGGCCCTGGAAAAATATTAAAAAGACAGATTAGTGAATTAATGAAACCACCTCAAATAAATAAAGCAATTATGATTTAAGTCACAGCTGAGACATGCATGTATAAAATGTCACCATAATCTAAGACTGACAGAAAAGTTGCTTCAATGTAAGGAAAACACGATTTGTTCCTGTAAAGGAAACCAGTTTTTGCCTTAATTTTCCCCCATTGTGGTAGATACTAAACTACTGAATCACAGAAATAAATTGCTAAGGCGTTTTGTGTAAGTGGATGGTTAAATGGGCCTGACATTGACAGTGTGTTCTCTTTCTATCGCTTTATATTTGCTGCATACTTTTTGAGCCATGAATTGCTGCCTCACTTTAATGTTGCACTGCAGATGATGGAGAACCACATCGCAGAGGAGGAAGACGCTCGGCAGAAGCTGCAGCTGGAGAAAGTGGCTGTGGAGGGGAAGGTGAAGAAACTGGAGGACGACGTTCTGATCATGGAGGACCAGAATAACAAACTGCAGAAGGTATAAAGGGGCAGTTTTGGTGTTGGCATAGTGAGTCATACACAGTTCCCACTATATCAATGTCCTTTCATTTGTCTATTTGTAGGAGCGAAAACTCATGGAGGAGAGGATGGCTGATATGAGCTCTAACCTGGCCGAGGAGGAGGAGAAGTCCAAGAATCTGACCAAACTCAAAGCCAAACATGAGTCCATGATCTCTGACCTGGAGGGTAAGTCAGCACTTATCTGTTCAGTTTTACTCACTTCTGTTAAATTCTGTTTACATGTGTAGAAAAATTCAGCCAATAATTGACTGATCTTGGTCTGTACATAAAAAAACTGGCACTCATAAGTTGAACATAAGGCTTTATTAAACTTTAATTTTTCAACCCAGCACTGTAAATACAAACTAAATAGACATAATAATGTGTACAGATGGAAAAGTTTAAAGCTTGTGCCCAAAGGAGGAGTTGGAACTCTTCAACCTCCTGGAACATTTATGAATATCAGATGTAGGCAGTAAAATTTACAGACTAAAAACATACAGCCGAGAACTGTAATTGAATTAACCCTCCAGTGTGTCAAATAGTGCATATTTTCCTCTTAAAAAGTTCTCGGTTGTAAAGGTGGTGTTTTTAACTGCACAGACTTTCGGGTCTTTGCAGGACTTTAGAGTTATGAAAATGATTAGCTTAATGATATGTTTTCTCATAAAACTGATGTTTGATGTGTCCAGTGCGCATGAAGAAGGAGGAGAAGGGTCGTCAGGACATGGAGAAGGCAAAGAGGAAGGTGGAGGCGGAGCTGTCCGACCTGCAGGAGCAGCACACTGACCTTCAGGGTCAACTAGGAGATCTCAGAGGCCAATTTGCAGCCAAGGATGAGGAGCTCCAGTCCACACAGCATCGGTGAGAGGGACTACACTACAGACGATGCTCATCAAAGGAAAAATCAACAACTTACAGATGAGTTAGATGTTTATAAAGCCCTAGTGGTAGTGTGTCATTGAGGTGGTGCAAGAGGAAAGACCATGGAGATAGGTTCTTCCAATGAGGAGCAAAAATGTGCTCTTAGCCGACAAGATTATACCATTCAGTACTCCAGGCCCTTACTGAAGCACATAAAGTTCTAAACACACCATCATGATCTTCCCAACAACTTCTTTCATATCCACAGTCTGGAAGACGAGAGCAATCAGCGTGGGGCTGCAGTGAAGCGGGTTCGAGAGTTGGAGGTGGTGATGTCAGAGCTGCAGGAAGACTTGGAGGCAGAAAGGCTGGCGAGAGGAAAAGCAGAAGCAGCGCGACGGGATCTCGGGGAGGAACTTAATGCTCTACGCACTGAGCTGGAGGACAGTCTGGACACAACCGCCGCCCAGCAGGAGCTACGGTCTGTATGATCCAATGTATCCTACATATATACCATCTTAATGAGCCATATGTAATGAAGATGTCCCTAAATCATGAGTCGTACAGTTGCCTTAAGGGTTTTACCATTTATGCAAAGATTTACATAACATAAGAGGGCATTAAGATAAAGTATGACATATTAAAATGAAATGGAAAGCTGAAATAGAAACCTGAAAAAGCACAATGAACAAAAACAAAAATTGGAGAATGTAGACAAATAGAGTAAACTGTCACAACTTTCATTTGATAAGGGGCAACAAAACAGCTTCAGATTTCTAAACCAGCCATGTAATGTGAGGCTTGAAAGAAGATATCGGTATACAGTTAGTGTCTCATTATATGGCTTGCTTACAGAAGGTGATCATTTGGGTGTTAAATGAGTCTAAACATGATGCTGTAAACAACAGTGTCATCTGCATACAACTTTGTAAGCTGGTCCCTAGCTGCTGTCATCAGGTCTCCAGGTGATGCTATGGTTGGATGTGATAGGTTGCGGTGATGTGATGTTTGTGGTTATCAGGGCGAAGCGAGAGCAGGAGGTGGCCATGCTGAAGAAAGCCATGGAGGAGGAGGGACGGAGCCACGAGGCCCAAATCCAGGACCTGCGACAGAAACATAGCCAGGCCGTGGAGGAGCTCACAGAGCAGCTGGAGCAGGGCAAGAGGGTCAGCTCACCTAAATTACTCAAAATCTGTCAGACACAGTGGTCTGTTTGTTTACTGGTATTCCTCTATAAAAACATCTAACACCTTCTCTGCGTGCAGGTGAGGGCCGGTCTGGAGAAAGCCAAGCAAGCTCTGGAGAAGGAAACGGCAGATCTGAGCGCCGACCTGAGATCCCTCGCCAGCGCCAAGCAGGACGTCGAGCACAAGAAGAAGAAGGTGGAGGGTCAGCTGAACGACCTGCACTCTCGCTTCAACGAGAGTGAACGTCAAAAGAACGAGCTGACAGAGCGAGTCTCAAAGATGACTGTGAGTTATAGAAATATAAATTCTAAAACACTACATATATATATAGATATACATATCTAAAAATGCGTTAAGGTGAAATGGTTCCATTAATAACAGCTGGCATTTAAACAGTGGGCAAGTGAAGGACATCAGCAGAATATTTACAGGTTATTCCTGCTTTAGTTGCTAAATAAAAGGACACTAATAATACTTAAAAATGAATAAACTAACATTACCTGAACTTGGCAAAAATGTACTGGTACTTATTTTCAATTCAATTCAGTTTTATTTCTATAGCGCATATTTACAACATAAGTCGTCACATAGCGCTTATTTTTGAAAGCTATGGCAAAGAATTGTGACCATAAACATGTTTAGTAATGATATTTTTAGGTTTGGTTGTTGCTGCCAATTGGTTTCCAGGTTTAAAGGAGATGAATGCTGGGAGCTGTAGGACCAGTGTTAATTTTGGCACCACATGTTGATTTTAGATTTAGTCCAGTTTTTGATCATTACTTTTTCAAAAATTAATTTTAGTGGACTTTTGTATTTTAGTCTTATTTTGGCATTTTTTAATTTTTATTCATGTAGTCTTGAATTTGCAGCCGTTTCTATTGTTGTGTACAGTTACAATAATACAGGTGTTGTTCTGGTCTGTGGCAGGATTTAAGAAAAGGCTGTAAAGGCTCAGTGTCCATGTCCCTTTGCTTTGCAACGATACAACAGATGAACTCTCCTTTGTAAATCCGGTTATCAGTGGCTGTCAACACACTCTTTCCTTTAGTTTTCGTCAATGGAGTTAACCTTGACGAAATTACACAAGATCTTCCCATGTTGTAAAAGAAATAACTAAAACTGTTCTGATGGTTGAACTAAATCTCATCATGTGTGGTGAGAGCTTTGTGTTTAAGAGACAGTACTGCACACTTACTATAAACTTCAATTTCTCTACTCTTTCTCATTTTCTCTCTCTTCTCTGTCAGATGGAGCTGGACAGTGTGACCGGTCTGCTGAACGAGGCCGAGGGAAAGAACATCAAGCTGAGTAAAGACGTCTCCAGTCTGTCCTCCCAGCTTCAGGATGCACAGGTGAGGACACTACAAATATATGCTGCAGCTCAGTGCTGTGATTCATGAAGTCATATTCCTCATGTACCAACCTGTGTTCAATTCAATTCAATTCAATTCAGTTTTATTTGTATAGCGCATATTTACAACACAGGTCGTCACAAAGCGCTTAACATTGTAAGAAAGAACAGGAAACAGTAAAACAGGAAACAGAAAAACCCAACAATCCAAAGTTGCTTTTGGATTCCCTTCTCATTCTTCTCCTTCAGGAGCTGCTATCAGAGGAGACCCGCCAGAAGCTGAATCTGTCTGGACGTCTCCGTCAGATGGAGGAAGACAGGAACAGCCTGATAGAGCAGCTGGAGGAGGAGACGGAGGGCAAACGGGCTGTGGAGAGGCAGGTGTCCAGCCTCAACATGCAGGTCAGTAACTCATCAGACGGATTCTGAACTGAGAAACAGTCAGGAGTGTGATATTCAGAGACCCATTAGTGTTGATACAAATAAAGCAGCAGCTGGCTAGTTTTACATTCATTCATTGATTAGTAACAAGCTCTACAGACGATATGTCGCCCTTGAAGATGTTCAAGATGTGTCCAATTAGCGGTTCCTGCAAAAATTATGGCTGATGAAGAGAATCTCATTTCACAGTTTCTATGAATAAGCAGTAAGTTTTCCATTTCCAGATTAGGAAGGCAGAAGATCTCACAAATGTCTGATTTGTCACTTCAGCAGAAAAACTAACACAAACACAGGAGTGGCCTCATCTGTACATCCAGTCTTGATAACACAACTGTGCAGCTTTGTGCAATAACCTGGCTGCAATAATAGTGAGCATGCGATTGTGATTAGCAAATAATGTGCTGACTGACTTAGGTTTGCTAGATGCAGCTCTGGGAGAAGTTTCAGCAGGAGTGAACATAAGACAGAAGAAACATGAAATATGTATTCTATTTTTGTATGCTTGTTTATTGTTCATAAAATAGTCTCAAAGGTTACAAGCAATATGTTTTTTAATATAAAGTATAGCTTAAACTTTTCATTCAAGTTGTCACTGTGTTTTCCTCTGTCAGCTGTCTGACTACAAGAAGAAGCTGGATGAGATGTCGGGGACGGTGGAGATGCTGGAGGAGGGGAAGAAGCGTCTGCAGCGTGACCTGGAGTCGGCCAACACAGAGTACGAGGAGAAGGCTTCAGCCTACGACAAGCTGGAGAAGAGCCGGAACCGGATGCAGCAGGAGCTGGAGGACGTCCTCATGGACCTGGACAGCCAGCGGCAGCTCGTCTCCAACCTGGAGAAGAAGCAGAAGAAGTTTGATCAGGTCTGGCAGCTCCAGGGTGGAGGGGGAATAATGTTTAAGGAGCTTATACAGAAGTATAAAATAAAAAAATGTACAAAAGAAGACATAATTAATTGCATTTAAGTGCTACAGATTACCTAAAGACATTGCCTTTAGGGTGAACTGTTTAAAACTCTTCAAAAAAACTGCTGTAAGAGTGAATTCAGTGTTTGCTAAGCCTTCACGTCTGATCACATTTTGCTTTTTCGTGTTCGTCAGATGCTGGCAGAGGAGCGAGCTGTGTCGTGTAAGTTCGCAGAGGAGCGAGATCGAGCAGAGGCAGAGGCAAGGGAGAAGGAGACAAGGGTGCTGGCTGTGACTCGAGCACTGGAGGAGAACCAGGACGCTCTGGAGGAGGCAGAGAAGACCATAAAGTTGCTCCGAGCTGAGATGGAAGATCTCATCAGCTCCAAGGATGACGTGGGGAAGAGTGTAAGAGGCAGCATAGGAACATGAATGAATGAAAGATTCTTGCAGGCTCAGCATCTCAGACAGACATTATTTTTTAATCATTTATCAGGTGCATGACTTGGAGAAGGCAAAGCGAGGCCTGGAGGCCATCGTGGAGGAGATGAGGACGCAGATGGAGGAGCTGGAGGACGAGCTGCAGGTGGCCGAAGATGCCAAGCTGCGCCTGGAGGTCAACAGTCAGGCGCTCAAAGCTCAGCATGAGAGGGAGCTGCAGGCCCGCGATGAGATGGGAGAGGAGAAGAGGAAGCAGCTCCTTAAACAGGTGGAGCATCACCTACTGCTGCTGTTCTTTAATTTAAAGTCTAGTCAGTCAAATCACAATAAAGGCAATGTGATGCTGCCGTCACATTCTTCTACCTCTGTCAGGTGCGTGAGCTGGAGTCAGAGCTGGAGGAGGAGAGGAAGCAGCGAGGTCAGGCATCCGCTGGGAAGAAGAAGCTGGAAGGGGAGATGAAGGACATGGAGGACCAGTTGGAGGCCACAGGCCGGGGCCGTGAAGAGGCACTCAAGCAGCTCCGCAAAATCCAGGTCAGCACACACACAATTGTTCTTTTTGAATTATGAGAATTTAGTGCTCAACTGGTGGATTGATTTTTGGTGTCAGATGCAAGTTTGAGGCCTTTATCCATTTGTAACGTCATCCGCTAAGTGAAAAAATATATATGTATCCTAAAACATGACCAAGTGCATCCTGAATTCTTATTCCTTCTTGTTTGGACAGTTACTCAGCACATCTTAGCAATATTTGTTAAAGCAGGAAAACCTCTTTGCTCTCCTCACAGGGCCAGGTAAAGGACCTCCAGAGGGACCTGGAGGACTCTCGTGCAGGCCAGAAGGAGGTTCTCGCCACAGCCAGGGAGTCTGAGCGCAGATCCAAGGCCATGGAGGCCGACATCATCCAGCTGCATGAGGTGAGACCCTGTGGTAGGTTTGGAAAAACAGCCGAGCATTAGGCTTTGGTGTTCTCATGAGTATATGAAAAATTGTTAGTTGATCCTAAAAGTGTTTCTTCCTGACGCCATCTTCTCCTTCCTCCATTTGTCCAGATGTTGGCAGCAGCTGAGAGAGCGCGCAAGCAGGCAGAGACAGAAAGAGATGAACTGTCTGAAGAACTGGCCAGTAACTCCTCTGGAAAGTAAGTTTCTTGACTTATTTATATATATATTATGTACAGTTTAGGTGATGAACACAAGTCTCAATGGGCATCTCCTTCAATGCATACATTGCTGGGAATTCAAGTTATGTGAAAGTCATATTTTGCGATAGTCACCAAGTCAGTTTTGTGATATTTAAATCTGCAATATGTTGTGTGTGACTTCTGTTCAGGTCACTGCTGTCGGATGAAAAGCGTCGCCTGGAGACGAAGATCAGCCAACTAGAAGAGGAGCTGGAGGAGGAGCAGGCCAACGTTGAGAGTCTTAACGACCGACTGAGGAAGACCCAGCAGCTGGTAGGTGCAGGGAGGGTACATTTTCAGCTTCAGTTTTATTTTTTAAATAGGTTAAGGGTTGAATTTATAGCTTTGTTTTACAAAATACAAGAGTTGTTGTTGACCGAGTCTCAAGCTACAAAGACAATCATCACAAATGAAAACATTTACACTGATTCATACCCTTCTATGTCCTCTTCGGTTGCGTAGCTGGAGCAGCTTGGCACAGAGCTGGCAGCAGAGAGATCTTCCTCTCAGAGCAGGGATGGATCCAGGCAGCAGCTAGAGAAACAAAACAAGGAGCTGAAGGCCAAACTGCAGGAGATGGAGGGGCAGGGACGCTCCAAGCTCAAGTCCTCCATCGCTGCTCTGGAGGCAAAACTGAGAGAGGTCGAAGAGCAGCTGGAGATAGAGAGCAGGTAATGGTGGGGAGAAGGGGTAAAATACAGAAGTCACATTAACAAGTACATCAAATAAGAACACAGAAAGAGATGACATTATGTTGTGTAGAGAACGACAGAACAGCGCCAAGAATCTGCGCCAGAAAGACAAGAAACTGAAGGATTTAACCATCCAGATGGAGGATGACAGGAAGCAGGCGCAGCAATACAAAGACCAGGTAACTGGGATGATGAAGTTAGCCAAAACCAAAGTGTTTTACCATATGAGTCCCACACCTGTGAATAAAATGTGTCCGTTTTTCTGCTCTGTGCAGGCGGAAAAGGGCAACATTCGGGTGAAGCAGCTGAAGCATCAGCTCGAGGAGGCAGAGGAGGAGGCGCAGCGCGTAGTGGCAGCCCGCAGGAAACTGCAGAGGGAGCTGGACGAGGCGACTGAGGCCAATGATGCTCTCAACAGAGAGGTGGCTTCACTCAAGAGCAAACTGAGGTAACAAGGATCCCACTGAACAGAGTTAAGAACAGACAAAAATTCATCCGAGCTTCCACTTTGAATAAACCAGTTCAAAGATTATACCATGATTGATGAGATTTTTATGGTGCCATTTCTCCTTGGAGATGTTTGCCTTCTCTCAAATATACAATCCAGAAATAATACAACTTTTTGATCATACCACATATTAAAGTCACCATTAGCCTCCAAAATCCTTAACTGGTCACAACATAGGAATTAACAGATATCTGAACTACTTTATCAGTTCAGTCACTGACTGGTATCTTCTAAAATAAAAAAAATTAGAGCTTGAAGTCTTTTGACCTTCTTAAAATTTGCTTTAACATTCTGCCGTCTTTCTTAGATGGAGTATTAAACCACCCATCAACTGTGTATTAAATTAATACTTTACTTGATTAGAAATTAGTATTTAATGCTTCAAAATATCCCACTAGATTGAAATGATGGATCCTACTGGTAATCTGCATTAATAAACAACTATTAAACCATGCAGTTCTACATGCAGTAGTAAATACAAAGGTTTCAAATGTTCAAAAATAAATCTCATTCATTCGTAACTCTACTTCTATACAAATAAACTCCTTACATTTTTGTAGTACCCGAGTTTTGAGCTGTGAATAAGGAGCCCCACAAGGGTCACTGTGACAATTTTTGACTTGCACATGCTCACCATAACCTTTAGTGTGCTCCATAAGTGAAGGCAATGTGTTTCTAAATTTCCTTTTCCTCCTTTCATGTCCGGCTGTTCCTGCTTCACACCCATCTTCAGACACTCCTGATCTGCAAACTGTCCTCAAAGCTTCCTGGGAATATTCTCCTCTTCCTTAACAGCCTTTTTATTTCCATTTCCTCATCCTGTCCAGCTCTGCTTCAAGATTTCAGGGGCTTCAACTTTCACTAAAACAAAATAAAAAAAAAAATCTTACCTTGCAACAAGCCTTTTCCTTTCTTCCTCTGTCCTCTTTTCTCTTCCTCCTGATGTGTCGGGTGTTCCCAGGCGTGGCGGTGGGGAGGCGGTGTTCAGCAGCCCCAGTCCTCGGAGCAGCGGTGGCGGCGGCAGCATCAGGAGCCTGGGGCTGGGAAGTAGCATCAGCCGGAGGAGCACCATCAAAGAGAACTCGGTGGAGATGCATGAGGAAGAGCCTCGTTCTCCATCTCCTCGTGCCTGCACCCCACCTCTGGAGGCCCACGAGGAGGCCTACACCTGCTCCGCCGACGAGTAGACGGACCAGATTCTTTGCTGTGATTGGATTTCAAGTGAAGTGAGCCGTTCCAGAAATATTTTTACACTTTAAAATTTCAAAATTTCCCCATTAAATAATAACCAGAACCAAAGAGGGTCTGAGATATTTTAGCCGTACTATGGATTAAGGTAATTTTAAACTGTTTTGAGGAAAATGGGGAGAAAAAACTAAATTATTCCCAACATTAGGTTTGCTAGAAACCCAGAAGGTGTAGGCTAAAGCTACAAGTTAGTTTGCCAAAAATAGAACTACAAAACTCTATACCATCCCTACCACACTAATGCTACTGTAATTCTGGTACAGTTTTTCCTTAAATTATTTTTAAACATTTTTGCTTGAAAAATATAAATTTTACAAACTTTTGCTAGTTCCAGCTTCTCCAGTGTGAGAATTTGCTTTTGAACCATTGATGGCATGAAACAAGCATTCTGAAAAACTTTATGCCGAGCCTGCTTACTGAAATTTTATTTAAAGAGTATTTAATAAGTTAATTGAAAAATATTTAAAATTAGTTTAAATTTTAAAATGTTCAGGCATAGCACGATGAAATACGTTTATTTTTTGTTGACTCTGCCCTAAATATGCACATTCCTCTCAAATTATTGGTGTTCTTAAATTTTAATTAATGATTTTTTTTGTGTACCAGCTAGGAATGGTCCACCTTTCCTTTTGAGAAATTGTATTTTATGTAAAATTGCTCCAAAAACAACAGAATTCCTACTTAAACTGAAGTGCAGCTGCTGAATTTATCCAACATCTAAAAGCAAGTCGACTCCAATTTCTGTATAATTTCTACATTTGTTTCAATTTCAATTTAGACGGGACACTCCACTTTAGTTCTGTCTTTGTTTAAATGTATTCACTGTAACTCCAGATAATTAAAACAGTCACTGTTGTATTGAACCGTTGGCAACAAATATTGGCAGCTTCAATCCAAAAAGACCCACCACCATGTTAGAAATACCTATGCTTCTATCCCCTCCCAGTTTAAACTAAACATAGCTCACCTACGGAGATTCTCAGTCATCCAGGTCTTGCTATATCTAAGTGCTAAAATGAAGGCAGCTGGATTTGAGTGCCCTGAAGACATTTCATCTCATCTGAAACACTTCTTCAGTTCTGATCAATAGCATCAACTCTGTTACAAAACTGCCAAACACCCAGTCACCATCCTAGCTTCTCTGGTAGCTAACCCTCCAACAGAAACTCCCTAAACAAATGAGCCGGTCTACGACACCACTTACAATATAGTCCTGACATCCCTCCCCACACAGTTTACCACCCATTCACACCCTGATTTAGGAGACCCCAACATCTCCCCTCCAGTCAGAACTGGAGAAGCCTTTCAGATGAGAAATTAAATGCCTTCACAGACTACAGCACTACCAGCTGCATTCATTTTAGCATTTAGCTCAGTTATTCAACAGGCTGATGCAAAATGGTGTAGCTTTAATTAGTAAAATAACCTTTATTTAATAAACTAATAACGCAATGAGCACGATGGAGGTATGAACACTGGTGATTTTAACTGTCTGGAATTGGATTACTAACTTAAGGTTTCATTTTGTCAGGTGAAATGAAGCCAAAGAAATATTTTCATTGTTTGTGGACTCATAACGTATTTTATGTGGAAATAATATATTTATATTAACTTCGTATTCCAGGTAGTTTAAATAATTTACCATATATACAGTCAGTTTGTGCCTTTCACACAATGTTAGTCACAGGGCTTACAGAAATGAAAAACATATACCTTAGAAGTTGTTTGGCTTTACAGTGAATCTACGATAATGAATTATACAATTTGTTTGGTTCCCACGCTTCTTGTCCACAAGTGTGCCAGGTTTAGGCTGATGCATAAACGTACGAAAGCTTTGGCCAACACATAATGCACTCTGTTGAAATGAAAATATGAAGTGGGTTGGAAGATCAAATCAATAAAACCAGTAGCCCTCATGAACTTCTAATTTTACCTATTTGTAGTTCATAAGTTGCCAGAGATTTTAAGAGCTGCATTAGCATGATACAGACCTTAAATTTTAATTTGTAAGAAGATATAAAATAGTGCAAAGAATCCTCTACATAACAATTTAAATATGATGAAACTATGTTTTCTTTCTGGCTGTAATCTTTCGGATTACACAAAAAAAAGCTTTAAATTGTAATATTGGTTAAACCTTGCCACTTACTAAATGTTATTTTATCCAGATAATTAGAAAGGTTTGAGGATAATGAAGATTGGGTTTAATAGCATCCTGTTTTTTTAAACAATCAACAGGTCTTAATTTATCAGAAAATTACATGCCACTCTCTGTAACCTGAGTGAAAGGCACAAACTGAAACTAGTCTTTATGCACTTCATTGGAGGGTTTTCAAAATATGTTGAGAGAATCTGTTTGCTTTGAAACTGAATGTAAAAGTATATTTATAGCCCAGCTGGTTTATATGCATTGACATCGTGTGATTTAAACCTCACAGATACACAATATATTAAATTATAAAACGTACGACTGCTGTGACGCAGGACTTTCTGCTTTGTGAACCAAAGACGTGCTATTAAATTGCTACCAAACCCTTACTTGATGTCTTTTCACTTTCTGTAACAAATAAAATCTGTGCAACTTTCTTTAATTCCATTTCAAGTTTAATTGCTTTTTTTCCAGAAGCATCACAAGCAGCAATGAAGGTAAAAACAACAAATGACAAAACAAGTCTTGAGCACTTCATTTGTGAGCATGCAAGTAGTTTTTTTGAGTCACATAAGGCAAAAGAAAACCACACCAAGCCTAATGTTCCATCTCTGCTTTCACACATTTACCTTCACAAAAAAAGGCCCAGTCTCCTGCTTTTGCTCTACATTCGCCCTGAGCAGCTACAGACACAAGCAACTGAACCACAACCTACATATATTCAACCTATGTTAGCGACCCTACAGTAGAAGTACAGTAGATAACACTACAAGTCAACCCATTACTTACTTTTTAACATAAAACACAAGTAGCCTTCACTGAAGTATTTGTATCTCCTCATTAACAGAAGACATTTCCAATTTCACTCCTGGAGAGACAGAAGTAGAGCTCTGCAGAGGGATTTACTTATTTAAACTTCTCCACAGTCTAAAAAGGTGTCTCCTGTACTTGTCTGCCACACAATAATGGAACTAATCTCCACTATCAGTGCCCTAAATCTACAATGTTAATTTCATGCCATATTATCAAATTACTGGGCAGAATGAACAACATATGGACAGTTCTCCTAATTTTACAGCCTTATTGGCATTTGACTCTAAAATGTCCTGAAGGTGGTGCTAAAGCTGAGGTCTTCAAATCCAACAGGCTCCTTCACTGGGGCCCATCAATGTGATCTGTATATTTAATGGCAATACACCTATTAAATTGTGACATGTCTAGTGTAAAAGAAGAGGGTCTTAAAATCATGAGCAATCATCCTCTGGCGACCCTGAATAACCACAGTAAATTTCACTACAATCAGGCCATCATAGCCTCACAAGGCCATACAAATAGTCTGAAGCTTCTCAGTTAATTTTCTATATTCAAGGGGTGTTATCAAATGCCTCTGGACACAATTATGTAAAACAAATTACAGCAAAAACAAACAAAAAAGAAAACACAACACAGTAGGCAGCACTGATGTATGAGAGTGCCTCAACAGTACTTCCTTCTACAGTTACATCAATCCAGACTCATTTTAGATAACCAGCCAGCGCAGGCAACACCAGGTATAAATCCAAATGGGTTCCTGTGCCGTGCTTAATACTAACAAAGACAATGTCCTATGTTTAGTCCACACAAGTCTTCGCTAGTAAAACGATCAATTTCAGGAGTTACATCGTGCTACTTGATTTATCTATCAATAGTCTTAGTTTCAGGTTTATATTTTTGAGCCAGGAGTTTTAGTATGTGGATCGAGAGGCTGGTGAACAATAAGCAAAATAGTTTTCTTTTGTTGCTATGTATAAAATCATATTCACTGTGTATGTTGAGAACCTTTGGCACAAATATCTTACATTTAGGGCTGGACCCGAATATTCGGTCAATGTGGTATTCAAATAATGATATGGAGAGCCAAATACTCTTGCGCACCCCCCCGCCATTGCCTGGCTTAGCATCTGTACCAGTGGCACACGGTTCAGGACGCGGAAAATAAGCTGACAGAGAGGCATGGCGAGCGAGGACACTGCTGCAGTGCCACCGCCAGCAGGAGATATCCATGCTAATACCGTTGGACTCCGACGATGAACACAACTGATATTAGTCAGTAATTGGACTCGAATGTTTGAAGCACAGATATTACTATTCGGACCAGCCCTATTTCCATCATTTTCAGGTTGTAGCTTTAGTGGGTAATTTACGTAATCATAGGCGTTGAATCACTTTGAATGCACTAACAAAACTTAAGGACATTGCTCCTGATGACTTTACGGAAAACTATTAAAACGGTTAAATTCTGGTACATTTGCAGATGTTTACAAAATACACTTCCTCATGCTCTTAGCTCAGCCATACACAGACAGAAAGCAATCAGTCATCTTGAAAACACTGAAAAATATTAATTTTCACAAACAACTGCCAGAGCACCAGAGCTGTGAGAGTGAACCATTCAGTCAAAGAGCTTTACAACCAAAACAAGACGCTAAACAGGGCCAAAAAGCTACATAAAACTGCAGAGATGGAGAAAAATCTTTTCCTTGCAACAAGCCTCACATTTTACATTTAACTTATTATAAAAACATTAATTAAGGCAGCTATAAGATGCACAGTCCCTCCTGGCCACTATGGGCTGCATGATCCTTCCAAAGTTTCTCATGTGAAATGTAAAGTTTTTTCCACACTTAACACACTTTTTAATAACCAACATTGCTTTTTATAACATCTGACAGTAATGAAAAACACAGTTCATTAAAACCTTGAGGCTCACGCAGAGGTATAGCATGTTTGCTTATCCAAAGTCAGCTTCACTCTCACTCTCTCCATATTAATTCTTTGCAAGCAGTAAATTCAAATTCCATACCTCAGTAATGTATAAGTGGCAACACAGATTTTAAATCTTATATTCTTCTGCAGATTTTGTTTAGGAAACTAGTTAATCTGTGTAAATTTGAAACATTCACCTGATCTGGGCTACAACATATGCTTACTAAGGAAATCTACTACAATTTTTATTCTGTCTAAACTTAGTGGCACTTTGTTGATGGAATTTCTAAGGCAACATGTTATGAGCCTTTTTTTTGACAATTGCAACTGTGGACCATGAAGTAATAATTCAAGACATTTTCCTCCTGTGTGGATAAAATTACCCATCCAGTGTTTAGCCCTCAGATACACTCAAGGTGTGTTAAGAAAACCACAAGGCAAATTTTCACTTTGCTACAACTCAGCAGGTTTGACTACTGCTTCCAGATCACGACAACCAGGCCCAACATCCAGGCAAAGCCATCAAAAACTACCTTCAGCCACTAGAACAACAAAGCAACAAATGGTCTGAACCACACAGAGTCCTGATCTTATAATGGAATCACATGAAGAGAAGGAAGACACTTAAAATCTATATACACTGGATAACTGTGGCAAGTTCTCCAGAAACTGTGCGCATGTTCATTAAGGAGAATTGGTGCTGATGTAATGCTGTAAAGTGTTGGACTTCTGTAAAAGATGTGCCTGGGTTCAGTTTTGCTCCCATTGCTGCTGTGCATTAATGCTAGCTTTCTTTCTAGAAATCCCTTCTTCCTTTTAGTACACTGTGCAAAACAATACAACGCATTTAAGTGTTACAGCCTTTTTCCCAAACACTTTCACCTTCTTTTACCACATCTTCAGCTCAGTTCTCACTACATAAAGAAAACCTGCATCGGTTTTAATTGCTTTTGTAGGAAATCTCTCTAAAACCTCTAAAATTTGCTTCGTGTTCAGTCTAAAAACACCTTTAGAGGGACAGTGGGGAAAAAAAAGCAAAAAATACTTTCAAACAAAAGGAGGTGAAGTGGTGACATGCAGCATGAGTCCAGTAAATTAGTTCAAGCCAAGTGCGAGTGCAGAAAAGAACTCCTGGTAATAAACAAAACTCCATATCTCTGAGCTGGTAACAGACATCCCAAAGTATCCACAGTAAGGTATCCACCCATTTCATCACTGTAGCTTCTCATGAGTTTTCCATGTCCTGTGTCCTAGAGAGGCACTGAGGCTGATGACCTGTATGACGTAACACACAGTACCGTTATATTTGGGACATCCCGGTTTGACGGAGAGGAAGGGCCGAGCAGCTCAGAGGAGGATTAAGGATGCATTCACTTTCAAAGCAGCAGCTTGGACCCCGTTCCAAAGTCTAACCTCTTCACCAGCCTGTAAAACAACACAGTCTCTTCAGTCTGTCTTACTTTACTCATATGATTTCACCACATAAAACAAAAAATGCATTTGTCAGACTTAATTTGTAACCCTATGCCGGGTACAGATCACAGGTATTTTAAAATAGGAGAGCATTACATACAGAGAAACTTCAAATATATTCCTGTCTATTCTCAGACATGTGCACACTACAAGATTACATTTTTTTTAGCACATCAGTTTACAGGACATTAAATTTATGATACCAGATGGAGCAATCAGGGAGCAGTGCAGCACCCCAAGATTTCATGGAAAAGCAGATGGAAACAAAAGGGGGACTACAGTGCAACAACTTGCTCTAACACTACCAAAAAACAGAAAGCAGAAGACTACAGGATGCAGACAACATAGGTTGTTTACAGCTTTAATATCTGTTTTCAAGCTAACATTAGCCTCAATCAGATTGTATGTGGTAAATATCAAACATGTTTGATGATATCACAGTGGCCCAGAGGTGTCTAAAGTGAAATAGGGGGGAGGAAATCCAGGTTTGACAGGGTACATTTTTTACAGGATGATGCCTGTAATATTTTCTCCTTTTACAAAACAATAACAGGCAATGCAACACTGATTTCTTCAGTCTATACACTAACGCTGCAACTGTTGACCAGCTCTAGTCCTGATGGCTGTACAGTGCAGGACAGAGTACCTTACCCTTTGTTGTAGAGGCCGTTGGTAGGGTGGCTGTCGGAGTTGCTTTGGCCCGCTGCTGCCCCCTGCCCGCCAGCTCGGCGATTCGCTGTCTGCTCGTTGACATATTCCCGACACGATGCCAGCTTGGACTCCAGGTTCTTGAAAGAAATAAACATACATCGAGGACTTTTGTGTTTTCAATCAACTTGGGCAAAGTAAACAAAAGGCACAGTTGAGCAGAATGAGAGTTACATTCAAGTTGCACATTGTATTGGTTTTAAAGATAAAAATAAGCTCTTCAGTCTTCAGTAGCTTCTGTTCTGTTTAATAAACAGAGTTTAACCACAAGCATCCTGTCGTATCACATGATATGTTATTGGTTTAAAAAGCTCAAACGTGGTTCTTACCCCGACTTTCCTCAGGAGCTCTCCAACAATGTTCAAAGCCGAAATTCTGGCCGACGTGGTGAGGGGAGTCGCCGAAAGGCTTTCACCTAAAAAACAAACCAAAACATGAAGACATGCAGCTTATATGATAGAGACAAAAAGGGATGAGCACAGCAAATTAGCTTAGGCTGTAAATGCTGTGGCATTGCTTCATGCTAGAAACCTGTTCCTATACAAATAAATACGTAAAAATGGATTTTAAAAATGACCACTTGTAGTACAAATGTTCAGCAGTTACTGTATATTTTTCCAGGTATGCTGGCTGATTTCAAGTTCAATCGGCAGCTCTTTAGCTTTTCCAGCCCATGGAAATGTTCTGTGTTCAGAAGTGTTGTATACTACAGCAACTTGTACCATCAATTATGTACATACATGAATGTTACCCTGAAAAAACTGCATCATAAATACAAAATAAGTTCTTAATTTATAGGATAAGAACCTCACAGATTTTGGAATCTGGACAGCCAGAACATTCAAATCAAATCAAATTTTTAAAAACAAGATTTAACCCCAACAAAAAAAAGCATTTTGAAAGTGACAGTGGTACTTATTTATCCCCAGTGGAAACTACACTCTTGGACATAAAGGTGTATCTCATCACACACATAAACTGACCTCTGTTGGCAGAGGGCTGTGGGGTGGCGAAGGGCTCTGTGGAGGCAGAGGGTCTGGACGGTGTAGAGGGAAGAGGCTGGTTAGAGGAGGAAGGTATGGTTTTTTCCTCTGTTCTTTTGTCTGGGGGGGTGAGAGGCGGAGTGGGCAACCCAGTGGAGGACGAGGAAGGTGGCTCTTTGACTGCACTGCTGATGGACGGCTTCCTGTCCTGTACCTGCTGCTTTTGTTGCACCGCAAGCTCCTGCCTGAGGTCTGTCACGCAAACGCAAAGAAACAATAATGAGGAGTTACAGACATGAAACTAAGACCTTTAATCAATGTAACAAGCTTTTAAGCAGTCAGGAAGGATATTAAACCAGGTTTTCAAATAGATCTTCAGCCAGTTAGGACGTCAAATACATATATAAGAACAGAGAATCTGTTGGTCCTTACTCAGTACATGTAACTCATTCGGATGTGTGGCCAAAAACTAGTTTGAAAAGGGTCAAAAAAGGCGTTTTAATGTCAGATTTACCTCAATTGAAGCAGAGTGATTTTACACATAGGCAGACCTGCTAAATGTCAGGCACACCACTGTAACTTACAACTTTAGTGGCACTTGACAGATTTTTAGTTGCATTTACAGCGAGAACTCATTTTTTAACCATCTCTTTTCGATCTTATGAACTTAGTGTTTAGATTATATAAGCTTGTCAGATTTGCCGACTTGTTGCATCATATCACACACAGAACTCTACCTCTGGCTTCATCCTTCAGTCTCTGGACGGACTCTAAAAGATTCTCCTTCTCATCCAGCTCGCTTTCAAGGAACGCGTTCCTCTCTATAACCTGGTTCATTCTCTGCTCAAAATCCTCCAATGACATGATAGTCGCCCTGAAAGACAGTGTCACAAAAAAAAACCAAAAACACACACACAGGAAAGGGGTAGTGTGAGCTGTGAAATCTTTTTTCTGCAATCTTGCAATTTGTACTGTAAACCTTGTACTGTGAAAAGGCAGCTGGTGGAGCAGCAGATCATGCAAGTGTCCTTCAAAGTTAAAAATTAATCAAACTTTCGACAGGAAAGGGAAAACAGACAGCTTTATGAACCAGCTGCCTCATTTCTCTTTGCTCTTACTTCTACTTTACTACTAAAGTTGTTTCAGACTGCGAAAGTCACATGGATATAAAATTACTTTATTAATCAAAGTTCTATAATCACAGAGCTTTAGCCCTTCTATTGTGTTAAAGGGATTTCGCCTACTGACCTCTTGGCCCTCTCCAGGTCATCATTGGCCTGCTCCAGCTCTCTGATATATTTGTGAAGCTGGTCTCTGATGGCAGTGGTTTCAGCCAGGTCTCCCTCCAGGTGGGAGATTTGCCGGCAGGCCTCAGAGTGCTGCGTCTCATATTTATCCTGGCAGGAGAACACAGGAAAAAAAAAATGGAGAGAATGTGAACCAAAAAAATGTCAGAATATGAAAGCTAAGGCAGCAGAATGAGGAGAAAATGAGTGGCTAATTATTTAGATTAAGCTTAAACTTCCACAAATATTGAAGAGGATAAATTTCAACTTCAGCATGAAGCATAACTCCTGAACAGCCCTGCATTTCATTTAGAAAAAACAAGTCAAACCATAATCCTAGTGATTAAAATGAAAGTCAACTGATTAAAGCGGTCATACTAGCTCATCTATAGACTCATTCCCAGAACAGACATCCTCTGGTGCATCAACAGAATAACTAAACAGGAGAAAAGATGACAGGATTTACTCTTTCCCTACTGCACTGTGTCAAGCTTCAGCATGCTTTACCCAAATTCCATGAAGTTTCTGCATACTACATACACACTGTGTAAGATAAAGCCCTTCCACTGCTTAGATAGCATCTTTACACTTTAGTCTCATTTGCCCTATATCCTACATTTAAAGATTGATAAATGGGTGCAAAGTTGTTCTGACTACACCTATGACATTAATTAAAACTTAGGCCTTAAGCCTGACATCCAAAACTAAACTGTAAATATCTAACTGCATCCATTCAAAAACACTATTTGCTGTAAAATCATTAAGGTTTATCAAGAGTCAAGTTTAAATAAACTGGCTAAAGTCACTACCTCTTGGACTGAAGGGTCCCTCGAGACCAGTAAAATAAATATTAACATTTCATGAGCCAGCAATAATGCTAATGTCTAATACAAGAGCCCTGCAATAAATCCTACCTTCATGAAAGTGATATTTTTGTTGAAAGTCCTTTTTTTAACACCAACATAACCTACGACCTCCAAACCAACCATAAAATGAAATCAACGCTTCACTAAAAAAATTTATCACAATTGATTATTACAGCCTTCAAAGTATGGCGGCAGGACGGTTGTATTAGACTGCATTAGGTTTACCTAGGTGTACCTAAAATACTGAACAATGAGTGAAATTTTTAGCGGCTTTATTGTTGCCACAGCTGTCATTACCATTACTTCTTATGAGAAAACCTGCCAAGCTCCTGTATTCATTTGTTTCTTTAACATGATGAACCTCAATAGAAAACTCTGCACATTTTTAGCATGACTTTATCCCCACCACAAAGCACACAGGTTTGTATTTGGTCTAAATCACAATTGGCTAATAGTTTACTGTGGTTAATAAAAGGTACTCCATTAATGAGGACTGACATCAGCTCTCTAAAGTGATACAAAGAGGTAAAGAAAGAACTTATTTACATTTGGTAACCAATGTCCATATCAGTATTGGAATGCCTTGAAAATGTCTTAATTACACACCAATCCACTGCAACATTAAAACCATCAGCAGGTGAAGGTAAGAACACTGATTATCTTGTTATATTCTGCTCTAAAATCTTGGGTCCTGGCATTCAGGAGGATGTTGCTTTGCAACTGTCAGGCACAGTGGACAGACTTGGCACAGAACTCTGGAGAATTAACTCCACTGTGTTTGGACACCACTGATAGAAAGCATGCACAAATCAAATCACCTCCTAAGTCTGGCAGTGATTACTTCTATGGTGAATTATAAAGGTGCAGATGACTGAAAATCTCCATGCAGAATCTTTCATCAAAATAAGCAGCTGATTTGAGCACCACTTGTTTTCCTGGTGCATGTGCAGAAGGAGGCAGCTTTCAGTGTCCATGCTGTCACAGGTTTTGGGCTGACCATGGACCCTTGTAAACTTGGGTAGATGGCAAATTCCTTAACACAAATCCTTACGCACAAATGGGCCTTTATAATGTGAAGTTACCAACCACAGCCAACTGTCATGGTATTGCATGTTTTTGCTTTTCCACCTCTCTTGGGCTCACTGAATATTCAAAACCCCCAAAACAATATTTAAGGCAGGCCTACAAAAGGCAAGCCCTCCTTTGAAGCAATGTGACTTTTCCTTCAGCATGACCAGCTGTCTTGAATGTTAAATCAAAATGCACTGCATGCAATGAGTGACAAAAACTGGAAGGTGTGTAACTACGCGTTACAATGGCTTGTGCAGCCAGCAATGACCTCACTCTCAGTCTGCACAGCCTGGCACTAAAGACACTGCACAAAGAATGATCAAGGCTTTGGGAATGAAATGTGCAGCAAGAAATTCTTCAAACAAACTTCTACTCCACTGTGTATTTTTGTCTACATATTTTGTTAAAGCCCATTTTTGTTTTCAATTGAACCACTGTCTTTCAACATGCCCATGCACTGCTATGTTCTTAACAGGGGAATAAACTGACATTTGTAAAGGAAGAGACTGGGGACTGAACAAACTGTGACTGGATTGGGTTTTATGGGAAGTACTGCCATCCCCTCCAGACACAGTGAGCGAAGGAGTCATCAGCTGCCTTATTTTGCTCTGAATTAATCCTCTGTGAAAGTGAGTGTGTGTTCTGACGAGAGCACCAGTGAAACCTATTCACTGCAGGCAAAGTGGTGTCATAAAACATGACCTACTGTCAGCTGACAAATATGAAAATCCCCAGTTAGATAAACTTGAAAGTTGGTTTGATGTAAATTAAAACACCTTTGCAGCCCCGGACACCCCTTATACAATAGGTTTATGCTTTAATGTAGGTCATAAAACCATGCTCAGACAATAAATTGTACAACAGATGCTTCTCAAAGCCTTCAGGAGAGTTAGCTTTTCTCTGCATAATATTTCTGAGTCTTGGTTTTTAGTGTTTCGATGTTTGTGTAGATTCTAGAAACTTGATATGTAGACAACTGAAAAAACTGCAAGTCTAGAATAACTGATAAAATTCTTAGTACCTTGTAGTTTTCCAGCTCCATGCGCAGGCGGTTATTGGCAGAAAGAAGCTCACGGTTTCTTGCCTCACACTGTTTCAACTCCGTCTCCAGCTCCACCTCATAGTCCCGACTCATCTGCTGAAACTCCTGCAGTTCCTCCTGGGCTTCCTCCGCACTGAACATACACAGATGCAGAATATAAGACGTATGTTTATTACCATTGGACAGTTTCACAGCAAGTCACTCCAACTGGTACTCAGGTTGGTTATTAGTTTGGATTTTCTGGTGTTACACAGAAATAAACACAAATAATTACACTCTGGTTTAAAAAAACAATAAGACAAAGATGCTGTTTAAGAGGAAGATGTGCCAGAATTTATGTAAACCACACATGTTTGGACAAACAACATAACCTGATCATACCCCACACAATCACAGGGAGAACTGGGCATTATGGGTTACACACAAGCTTTAAACATTGCAGAAATGTGTCTAATAGAAAAACACAAAAGCTTTTTAATTGTTTGTACAGCAGGAGTGTCTGCAATCTAGCATTTCTGTTACCTGAATTTGGGAGTAGAGAACCAGTACTGATATGAAGATATCTGGAGGTCCTGTAAGATTGTATGTTTTTCTTTTGTTGTGCACAAGTCATCTTGTTAGCACAACATAACATTAACTCATAACAAAATAAAAACCATTTTTCAGAACTTCAGCTGCTCTCTGATTTATTCAGAGGGCATGAAACACTGCAGAAAGCTTTCATAAATGGTCCTTCAATATCAGGAAAAGACAACAGTGTAGGCAAATTAACGAACACCTGGGATTTTTAATAAGCCCATGTCTAAAAACCCACAAATATGCATAACAATTGGATGATGGTGTAAATATGTGACCCAGCATTATGTGAACAGAGATGAACTAGTTTATGACTCACTACATCTTCTTGGTGGAGAAACTACAGCAATCAGTACTGAAAACAGATGGTGATCTATTATAATAAAGAACACGGGATGTACCTCTGTTGATGCCTGGCTGCCTGTTCCTTCCAGTATTCCAGCTCTTCCTCCAGTGACCCAAACTCTGGAGGCTCCGGATCCCCCATCTCCGGTCCAGTCCCGGCGCAAAACAGGCTCTTCTGTCACAACCAACACACATGTGGTTAATTTTATTCAAGGCAATTAGTCAAGTTACGAGTAGCATATATTCCGTTTGGAAATCAATAAATTTTGTGTCAATGTTAAACCGGCTACTGAAGAAATCATCATTTACAATTTGACATAATTTCAGATGATTAATATGACTATTCACGTAAATTCGGCAAATGAGTGACATACATTCAGCTTCCACATTTTGTTCGTCACAGCTATCTGCCTACATTGTGACAGTGTGCTTAGTTAGGACGGATTCCGGCAATACTGGACAGAAAAAGTTTCAACCCACAGTAAATAAAGCTTATCTGAATACTAAACGTACGCCGAATTGAAGAATATATTCGGTCAATTCACATAACAGTTTAACTTACGTAAAACTGAGTAAATCTGACTCAAGCAACACCAGAGATTGACTGCTTACAAGATTTACATGGAGTCTGGTAACAGTTAGCCGAAGTAAAAAACGGGAACCTAAAGAAGACGTTACTTGAAAGATAACAGAAAACTTAAACCCTTGTGTTGTTTGTCAGAAATAACACCTGCTTTTATAAACATTACAGAAGTCTTGCTACTAAACCTTAAGCTTAGCATGAGAAAGTTGGACGAATTCAAACAAATGAAGCGAGCTAGTTCGGCTAACGGCGTTAACCATTTAAATCCCAGCTGTAACCAGTATACCGCTACTGCAATTTAGGCTCAACAGTTGGCTTAGTTCGACGCAAAATTGACCGATTTTACCCTTTTCTGGATCTTCTACCTATGTTTTTATTACTACCGACAGAGTTGACGGGTAATTTTAAAGACGAATCGACAAAATACAACTATTTGAGGACTTGCCTTGAGTGAGACGCCGCAAAGTTACTCCTGCTTCGGGAAGACGTCGAACAATAAATTTTGCCATTTATATTGTCCAGGCCAGTCGACCAATCACAAGTTAGATGGCAGTCTCATTGCCCAATGCTATTAGCCAACTGTCTGTCAATCACGTATTGATAGGCGGGATCAGCATCATTATCCAATCAGAGGCCTATCTGCATGATCGCACAGTCCAGACGTTTTGATGGATTACCAGAGGGTGGTGCTGCCTTTCAGTGCTGTGGGAAACTTGTTTTATTCTTAACGTTATACGGGAATAAGTTATTTATTTATGTTTTTGCTTGCAGTGGTTTTGTCTATTAAGCTACAAACTGTTTCCTATCACTCAGCAAAATATTTAAATTTAAATTAAATAATTTGAAGATATGGAGAAAAAAGTTCATGCAAAAACATTGTTGATACAGATATACATTTTTAGTATAGAGACCTGCATCAACAACAGTATCAAAACTACTTTAAAACTTTCCTCTTTCGCTGTCAATGAATTGTGCTGTACACGATTTCATTATTTACAAATCTCATATTTGTGGGCAAAGTTCATTGTTTTCCTTTAAAAAATGCCTTTAATACTTTTTAATAGCACCACAAAAATAAAAATGTATGATAAAGTGTGTTGCATTTGAAGTCCTCTACTTCCTCTAACAACCTTCCTCCTCCTCTGCATCTGCTCACTAACGTGATGGTTATGCTTCTGAGGGTGGCTGAAGGAGGGTGAGTTAAATGGCACCTGACAGCATCCTTGACTCTGATTGGGGAATTCCACTTCCTGTCGGCGCGGTCAGAGGTCAAATTGGGTCAACTCTGTCCTTTTCAGAGGGATTAAGCAGGCCTATCTGATCCTGGTTAATCCACACGCACCATCACTAGAGCATAAAGCTGTTATACACACACACGCAAAGTCCAATCCACTGTGTCCTTGCTTCATATCTGGCCTGCATGTTTTCACTGAGTCTTGTCTACACTGACAGCAGATTACAAACATCTGTGACCTTCACTGACATTAGGGGGAATTTGGTTAAAGGGATAGTTCTGTATTTTTTAAAAAAATATATGCTTATTTGCTTTTTTGAAGAGTGAGATTTAAAAAAAAAAATGGTATCAGCATTGTGTTGAGTGCAGAACTACAGAGTTGTGGTTAGTCTGACTTAACATAAATACTTAAAGCTGTTAGGCTCAGTCTAAAGTTACCTCCGAGGAGCACTTAATATTATGTATGTGGCTTGAAGTGCAGAAGTACAGAAGTGCAACAGAGTTCTGTGCTGGTATGACAATTAACTTTGCATCCATATGCCTGGTGCTAATGTGCATTCTTTCTGGCTATAATGCTGCTTGCGAGATAGGGTAGGTGAGAAAAGGTTTTAAGTAACAGTCCATTATTAGAAAGAGTCCTTTACTTAAAAATGTTTTAAGTAAAATTATCATCAATAAATTTACTGACTTATTAGTGGGTGCATTTAGTGTTATACTTGAAGATAAAATGGCCTCTGCACAAATTATACCACTGGATTCTTAGCCCTAATGCATCAACATTAGGTGAACAGCCTTTCAGTGTTGTGGTTTGTCAAGGAGCTGATTCCAGCAGTTTTACATACATCATGTTATGCAGAACATTGTATTATTCACATTTTTGACCATGTTAGCAGGATGGCCATGTCGGTTGGACCCCAACTTTGGCCCAGACTGAAATATTTCAATAACTACTGAACTGATCAGATCAAAATGAGTGTTTATCCAGTACTTTGTTCCCATGACTTTCCTATTAGTGTCAGCTGTAGTTTGTGTTTGGTGTGGTTAGTATGTTGACATTACCATTTACTTCATTGCATTATCTCATCAAGTTCAGCCTCACAAAGCAAGCACGGCCACAGATTCTTGGTCTTCAGTTGCCAGACATTGTTTGTCTAGATGTAATTGTTTCAATCAGTCTTAATCTGCTCCAGAAGCTGGTTCAAACACCTCGACAGCGCTACAATCTCATTGTTCATGGCTTAACTCTGACACAATTTCCCCATCAAATCTCAGTCAAATCTCTGCTCATGCCGTAATCCCAGCTACTAAACAGAATAGGACGGAACTGTTTGATCGGTTTATTGGTTTCAGGTTGACTGTCTGGACTCTTGTCAAAAAGACATATGAGAGTTCTCACAACAAAGAAGCATCCTAGTTCTGAAAATATCAAAGTACCAGCACAACAATATCATTGAGGTTCTCACAGTTTGCTGTAAACCAGTCATCATACTGCACAAATATGAATTTTCATACACTATTTTGAAAAATACTGAACATTTTTTGAGGTTTAACGTTTGTTTTATACATGGTAAAACATTTCAGTGTTGTCACTTAGTTAACATTTATCTACTAGAGGGTTGTGCCCAAATCAAGTACAGTTTTTTAGCTTTTACCTTCTGATATAATATGGGTATATCCAGCAATACAATCATGAAATCTCTTTGATAAATAATAATTAAAGTGTTTAAGCTTCGCTAAATCTAAACAAGAGTGAATAATGAGTCTGGCTCAGGTAAGTGATGTGGTACACAATAAGGTATCTGGGCTGATGGCAACCTATTAGCTGGTTCAAGTAAGAGGACAGGATTAAGATACTGTATCTTCACATCTCAAACATAGGAGACAAAACAAGTGGGATGCACTGATACATATCTTTTGCAGTAATACATTATGGGCTGAGTGCAGAGTACATTGTTGCACTTTTCAGAGAAATGTACTTAATTGCTTCGTTATGGAGATCTAGGTAGAAGTAGTTTACAAATATTAAACCACAGTAAATGGGGAGCTCAGACCAGAAGCACTGAACAAAAGCACAGTAATTACATTTCTTTTGTTTAATCTCAACAAATATACTGCAAAAACAGCATATGTGTGGTTATAGAGTGAGATATATAAGCTTTGGAGGAGCTGATACCTGGATATTATAATTTTTTTGGACAAATCTGCTGTAGCTAATACCCCCTGCTTCCAGTCTTTCGGCTGTGGGCTATTTAATGTTTAAATTTTCTTATCTAACTGACGGCAATTAAAGCCAATATTTCCTGAAAAATTATCTCTTCCTTTGTTCAACTTAGACTCATAACAAACCTGAAAATGCTGTTAATCTAAACCACCCCCAGAGGATGCCATCACATTAGTTCCTTTGTTTATCAAGCACCACCACCATATCCAGTTTTCTCCTTGAACACTTGCGACAAAGAAAACTACTGTAAATCTGATGTAGATGTATAGATATGTTTTCTTATGTTTCTGTTGACCACACTGACATTTCCTCTAGCACCGCCATCAGGTATTTTGAAAGATCTTCAGGTAAATTACTGAACACATTCATACTCCCCGAATGATGATGCTTTTTGATTTTCACACTTCAGCCTGATTACATCAGTGCATCCCAAATGAACTTCATTTAAAACACGCACAAAAATATATACATACATATCTTATTGTATTGATTACTGTTAATGACTGTCACCATTCAGCCAAACACTGCAAGCTCACAGACCTGTTGTCAGGGCAGATTTGTCACCAAGAAAAGGCACAACAGGTGTAAAGCAGAAACTTCAAGCCCTTAAATTAGGTCTCGGGAGCTACAATGTACTGTGGGCACAATTCAAACCAGTGCCACCGGCACGACAACCAGCCACGGCCTCCTATCACAACTGAATTGCCCATTATGTCCACTGGCCCCCGGCTTGTTTCAACTGACACGTTTGTAGTTTGTACGTCACTGCAGCTGTAAACAATGTGCGACAACACTTGGCCCTAAACTCCACTTTGGCCAGTGATGGCCAAAGTGGAGTTCATATATATATATATATATATATATGAATCCTATAAATCCACTGACCTGTAGTGGCTCCTTTAGGAGATGAATCTATCCTCATGCTACTCAGGGTAGCATGAGGATAGATTCATCCTCATGCTACCCTGAGGATGAATCTATTCAATTTTAATGACCCTCCTGACCGTTTTTTCCAGCACCACCCTCAGGACAAAGTTAATCCTTTTTAGCACTAGTGCTGATGATGTTTTTAAAAGTAGAATAATTCTGTATATGTTGTTTGTTTTAAAAACAACTACGGTTTTAGGGGTTACAAAGAAGAGTGCAACTTGTTTGCGGTTTTAGACTGTCTTATAATAATGCATTGGGTGTTTCTTTGGTCTGTTTAGCTGTCGAGAAATACATTTTCATAACTTTAGATGGCTTGAGCCAGACATTTACAATCAAAAAGAGTGTAAAAGAATGGAATCACACTCTTCCTGCCATGCAAATGCTCATGTCATCAAACTCAATGGTATTAATCACACTGGCCTTTGAAATCTGCATCAGAGTCACAGTTTTCATTCACTCTTCAGCTTTTCAGTTCTCCATGGTGCTTTCAGTTTGTGGATGCTGGTTTATATAACCCCCTCAATGACAGAAGCTGCGTCCTCCTCCTTTTGCTTTAGTTTTGTCTCTGGGCTTTTTGCTTCTTTCGGGCCAGCCGGGCCTCACGCATCTCCTCCAGAGTTTTACGTGGGTCCATAACAAATGCCAGAGCCACGCCGGCAGTGCCATCGCCGCTCTGCCGTGAGAAGCACAGGAAGGTGGCCCACAGGAAGGCGCAGCAACCCATGAATGCCGTTCGCATGTGCAACGGCATCAGGACAAAGTTTAGAAACTGTGATGAGACAGCAGAGAAGAGGACAGAGGACATACTAATGTAAATAGTGCACTCTTACATTAAGTCACACCGAAAATGTTTCCTACATTTACTGAACAGCACAACTGCCACATCAACTATTTACTCTAGAAAAAGTAAAACACAACATAATAAATTGATTCCAAGTTTACCTGCATGAATGGCCAGTACATGAGCCCAGTCTGAAAGGGAAAACCAGACATGATGAGTGATTTTAATGTACAAAAGACTTTCACAATAGCTTTCGGGGTATATCTCTACGCTCACTGACTTAAATAATCATACTGAGAAATGCAATAAAGATACTGAGTACATGATCCTCCCTTTTCAACAAAAATAGCAAACCCAGAGTTGTGGAAATGGACTGTACTGAGGTAAAGCAGCTTCATCCATCCTCGCTGCCTAATGATATACTTCCAACATTCCATTTCCAATCCTATTTTGTGATGAACGGCTACGTGAGTTGGGCTTTGTTCTGGATTTAATGGTACTTTTAGGATGATTGATTGCTTGAAATGTCCACATGAGTGCACCACAGGACATCTACAAGTAACTTAATTTCTAATACAGCCTTTAGAGATGTTTTATATAAAAAAGATGGATAATTGCAATACCACAATGTAAAACGATTCTGTTATAAGTAAACGTCCTGCATTCATAAGTTAAGTGAAAGTAGAGTGAAATGCATTTATGTATATTAAATAGCAGGGTACTTTTGTTGTGCAACAGAATGCCCCCTGTCAGTGTTACATTATTTAATATTTGATTATAATTATGAATTTAATCCTCATTTATTGGCTGGTGGACATTGGTGGAGGAACTTTAATCTAGCCTCCAGTAATAAACAGTAACACACAGTCCATCGTTATATAAGCTTACTATAAAGCTGTAAAAAATGTAGTCAAGTCAAATATGATATTTCTCACTGAAATTTTGTGGAAGCAACAACTGGCATAAAAGTAAAACATGACTTAAGAAAAACTCTCTTCATCTCTGAGAAAATAGATTTTTTTAAAGATAAGATGGAAGCAATTGTAACCACAAATCTAAAACATTATCACTTAAGTAAAGACAATTAGAATTTACGAAAAGCATGACACTGTGATTTGCATTTGGCAGGACTCCAGACCCTATAGACGTCCGGAACCTCACTGACATTTTTATCCGCTGGCTGTAGTCACGATTGAATTACCCCACTTGCTCCCGAGCCACTGCGCAAAAGCAGCATTGGCACAATCTGTGCTAATCTGGCTGTGAGCTGTCAGCAGTGGCTACAGAGCATGAAGGGAAGGTGACTTTCTTTGGCTTGATGCTGCTAAGGCCTTTTCTTACCTTCCAGGTGTTGAAGAATTTCTCCCTCCAGTCCTCAAAGATATCCTCCTTACCCTCCAAGAAGCTCACTCCTGCAGGACAGAAGCAGCATTTAGGCAGAGTTTGGAACGATAAGCATTTGTGCGCCTTTACGCACAATGTAAAGCGTGTGTATTGACTCTTTACCTTGGCCTACATGATGTTTGATGAAGAGATAACATTGTTAGAATGCCACTTTAACTTCCTTTTGCTTTAATTCTTATATCACCACTTACAAACTGAATTCATCTTTGAGATTTTGGCATTGGATGTTTTTTTGGCATCAGATAATATTAGATCTTTCATACAAAAGCGTACATCTTAACAGAGGCAGTGTGTTGCACATTACCTCAACTTAACTGTCAATTGTGTGTGTCTTTGCATTAGATGTGTATTAAAATCAACGTGCCGTCTTACCCGTGTAGAAGACACTGGTGGCCAAGGGCGACGCGAAGCTTTGGTCCAGCAGGAGTTTGCGGAAAACCATCCCGGCAGACTTTCCAGGGAAACGTCTCTCCAAGGCTCGCAGCCAGAAGTAATTAAAGTTTCCATGGAAACTGATTGCCACGATGGCAACATTGCGAGTGTGTTTCCAGTCCATGCGCTCCTTCTGAGCCATGAGCTGGTGGACTAGGTCACCACCGGCGAATAAGCACCCGTACAAAGTCACATTGGCCAGCCAGGGGAATCGTTTGGCGGCTTCTTTGAGTACAGTTCTTCTCATGTTGGCACCGATGGAAAAGCTGAGGTCCCGCTGGCGCGCACAAGGCTGTCTGCCCTAAATGGCTTCAGTTCAGCAATCAAGATGCAAGCATAGCGGTTAAATTCATTTGACTAGGCCCTGATGTCACCCGGTTCTCCGACAGGACGCAATCCATCTGTGAGCGGTAATCAGGGAGGGATTATACGTTTCCACCAGCAGCAGGAATATCACACATTATCAGATCTCAGAAGACTACCGAGAAATGAAGACTCCGCCAGAAAGTTTCTCAAACAGTCTAATAGGCATATTTACACTCTGCGTAAAACCAGCCATGGCTCCACTTTTGTCACTTGGAAAGGGTGTCTGTCTAAAAGTATTTCCTCCTGGAGTTATGCGTGCGTAAAATACATCCAATCGTGCTCTAAAAGAAGCAGAGAAGCTTGTCTTCACTGGAATATAAAAATAAATCTAGATCATTCTGTCTGCTCTGATTCAGCGTGTCAGTCCCTATGAATCCAGGTGCCTCTCCAACTACAAATCCTGCAGGTCAAGCGCAAATCTAGGGGATTGTCAGTCTGCCCAGGCGCAGATCCGCGTCTAGCTGCGTCACTGACATCAACAGAGACAGTGTGCCGCGCAGAGCTCTGAGCCAAGGTGCGTCCAGCCAGTCCATGTATCGTCAGATCAGCGGCGCCTTTAACCGCAAGGTCCCCTTCGTCTTTCTCATTCGATTTGGCTTTCTCAGGCTGGTAAAAAAAATGAAATAAAATAATACTTTTTTAGGGGATGCGCATTATTATTAGGTGGAAGGAGACCCTTTTTACTGAGGGAATCTGGAGTGTCAAAGGGTTATAAAGCTGCCACATCACTCCTCAACCTACATCAGGACTTTATTTTCCTCGTCAAAATCAAACAGATAATGTCTGTCATATTCAGTATTTGTATTGCAGATTATTGTAATTAACTGCATCACGACCGCACAATGAGCTAAAATAAAGGCATGAGAAGACCATTTCTTACTTTATGAAGTTTTTTCAAAACAGCTTCAATATATATTATTTACAGGACATCTTTTGGATATCCACAGACATCTGAAATAAGCTGGCAGATTTTTTCCCCCCAAGACATGTCTTGCACTTCGCAACATTGCAAAAACTTCAGTAAAGGGATGGGCTGAATGGAGAGCCTCCTTCAAAGTAAAGGGCTGTATCCATTATAGACCACTAGAGGACGACATGTCTCCACACAGAGACTGCTACACTTTTAGAAGATCTAGCTGCACAGAGCTTCACACATTTGAAGGAGACAGAAGGGAGGCAAGATTTTTTTTAACTGTATTTGATTTTTTGATGAGACTACATGTCTTTCAAGCTTTTTTTGTTTTTAGAAAATCCCTAGAGACAGGATCATATGATGTCCTAGTTTTAACAAAAATATTTTTTCTTCAAATCTGACCTTTTGAATATTATATTTCTGCAAAAGACGGTAATTTTGTCAGGTTATTGACTTCATTTTCAGAATCTCCATTCAAAAATAAGCTGATACTTTCTGTAAAAGAGGCCAATACCTTTTGAGTCTCTTGCAGCTACTATAATTTACTGCTGTTATCAGTAGGCAATAATAAATACAGAACAATCACTGATGGTAACATTTGAGTCCAGATTTTAGCTGAAGCTTCAATTTGGTTTCAAACACTGTAAAGCCTCCTAAGTCTTTAATGTTTGAGGGTATGTAACTCGACTTTCCCCTTCAAACACTGATCTAGACGTTTTTCAGATATGCGTAAGGCATAAAATAAGACATATTACAGCTTTAATCTGCACAGTTCATGTACAGCCCAGATTTGGCCTCACATCAACTCATTTCATCAGTTCCACTTGGATCTGACGGGTAGTTCAATTAGGGTGGGACAAAGATCATATCTGAATCTAATTGGCTGATTTCTCTGTAGATCACAACAATCTACTCTGTGATTGGCTGCTGCCCTTAAAGCCTCGGAAGTGTCATTTTTGGACTTGAGCAAAACTTCGGCATATATCGAGCGGCGGCGGCTCCGAGCTGATTCATAACTTTCGAGACGAAATAATGGCCACCAGAAAGCACTAAAACAGGTACGTTTGGAAACTTTTCTCCACATAAAACGTGGGATGTTTCGTTTCATCGATATGCTGTTGTTTTCTCTCGTAGTTTAATGGGTGTGTTGTGTTTGCTCTCTCAAGCATGCTCAGAGTTTCATTGTCTTTTGACCACAACAAGCTAGCCCCAACTTTCCCTGTCTTGTAACGTTATTCTGAGAAGTTAACGACGAATTTTTACTGAAATGTGGCGGTGTTGACACCAGCTGACATATAATACCTCCTCTGTATCATAATATCGAGTCTTCATCACCCCAGTGGCACTTTTTCAGTATCATTTCCAGCAGACACTTTGCAACTTTTTTTGCTAGTTGGTCTGTTATTCTCATCTTCTTCCACCAAAGCAACGAGCATCGCCAACCGTCCTTTAAGGGTGGCATTTCATAAATAAAATTATTGTGTAATAAACAGCTTCCATGCCGAATTATTGTGAACACATACCTTATTTGAAAAACTACTTCCATAATTTACTATGAGGCATCTGGCTTTGCTGACAGCAGCGCGAAGTTAAAAATACTTGATTTTGTAACGGAGTTTGGTTGAATCTCTGTCCACACAGTAGATAAATAGTTAATCAGAGTCTATCAATCTGAGATCTCGTGACAGTCTACCACGAAAATATGAGAAGGGTGAATTATGAAATTATACATTTTACACATTCTCGAACTTGTTAAAGGAGACTAAGGCAGCTCAGTGTTGGTGGGCGTGGGTTAAACTTGAAAATAACTGCAAAATACGGAAGTATTTGTGAGCGAGTTTAGACATGTCTGATGTCTCCTGCTGTCTCCTTTCGTCAGTCGCTGCTCTAATAATAATCATGTGTTTTTGCACTTGAATGCCTTTCATAACTTTCTTGTTAGTCAGAGCATATGCAGCATGATGCAAAGAGTTGCATCTTTATGCTCATTTCTGATTATATTAATTGAAAGGACACTTATAATTAAAAGTGGGTTGTTATAACTCAGTGACACATTCAAGTGCTTATCAACAATAAAACCAAGTGCAATCTGTGTTATCTTTTTCAGCACATTTGTCAAGTTGATATACAGTATGTTAAACTGAAGTAGGATTAACTGTGCTGATGGATATTAAGAGTATAATAGCTCAGAATGTTAAATAAACAGGTGCATAAAAGCATTGTTTGTTCCCTTTATTGTTGGATTGTAAAATTTGGCTTTATTTTGCCTTGTACTAAGCTTTTTCCAAGACTTTCTTTCCCATGCAAGACTTTGTTGTTTCTCTACATTTTTTGGAAGCACATATTTCTGTCACTATAAACAGTCTCACAGACCTGTGAAAGCAGGACAGTAGGCCATCATTCCATGCAGGTTGACCTAAATACTCTGAAAAGCACTCAGCTGAACGCCCAGGCAGCACATTTACATCGAAAGAATAAAAGAAATAAGGACAGGAGGAGGCATTTTTGCTCATTTGTGTCCAGCCACACCCGTGTCATGTAAACAGACAAGTGATTTTTTGTATTATAGGAAAACCAGCTTGACGTTTGCTTGGATAAGAGCCCAGAATTCACTTATGAGTCTTTAGTTTATAATCCCTCTTTCTCTCCAAAACCCACTACAGGATTAAAGAGATAGAGAGAGGGCCAGCTCCCTTTTCAGAGGATGTAAAACAAGGCTGCTGCTCTGGGGGCATGTTGTTGGGAGAAAGGGACGAGTGTAAGAGAGAGGATGACCAATGTTAGTGGTGGGTGTTGTTTATGTCAAAGTGAGCGAGGGAGTGCATGCCTGCATAATTTTGCAGCTCTACATTTGCATTCATGTGTGTATAAATACATAAGCCAGACTTTATTAGTTGTGTATTTGTGCACAACATGATCAAAATGTTGTCAGATTATTCAATTTAGTTTACTTCAGTGACTTCATATAAACTTCCAATTCTGTGATGAATACATGCATTATACTTCAAAATATTTTGATAATTAATCCATTGCTTAAGTCCTCTTTAAAGCCAGAAATCCCAAGCGTCTGCTGGTTCCAGCTAGGACTACAACTAATGATTATTTTTTGATTAATCTGACAATTATTTTCTTGATTAATTAGTTACACATTTGGTCTGAAAACATCTGATAATAGTATAGTAAAACTAGTAAAACATGTTTTTAGTTGAAGGTTCACGTACAACAGAGAAGTGCTTCAAATCTTCCCATTTGACAATGCAAAATGTTGGGTAAAATAATTATTATTAATTTTCTGTTGCTAAAAAAATTGATTAATATACTTATTGTTACAGCTCTAGAGTCTTAACTGTGACAATTTGATGCTTTTTTTGGTCATTTATGACAAGACTTTGAATGCTTTTACTTTTTTGTACCGGCTGGACAATATGAGACATCTCAGGGCTCTGGGGAATTGTAATTACAGCTTTTACAATTTAGTTTTGACCATTGTTACTTGCTGTCCTACACAATATTCAAATGTGTTGCACAGTATGGCCTACTGTTGGATGACAGATTTTTCCACTCTGCCAAAGGGCAAAAAAACTGCATAATATATTACCCCTTTGGGACAAACTCCTCTCAGTATGTAATTTACAGTGAGTGTACTGCATGCCACAGAATATTGTGATAATTAATCACAATTTCAGAGCATAGAAGAAAGCATCATTTGTTAGCAGTTTGACATTTGGGCAAATAGAATGTGCTAGATTGCTGTTTAGCACTTGAAGCCACAACTAATTTATCAGCTGTATTTTCAATTAATTACCACAGATTCTTATCTAAATATTCTTTGTCTAGCACATGAACCCCAGGGCCTCCTTACTTATTTTATAGGTATATAATAAAAAAAATCCTGTACAAATAGAATGTTATGCTGGCATATAAACTATTAAAATAGGTCTTTAACTGTAGGAGAGCTCCAGTAGTGATACGACTCATCTTGTTGCTGATTGCTGTGTATGTACCAAATGTAATGCAGAGGTTGGAGTGAGACATTCTGAATTTAGTGATGCTACATTTTCCGAAGTAGAATGTAAGATGCTGACCCGGACCACATGTGATATAATATATACTGTACTTTGTGGCAGAAGCATGCGCCTGTCAATGACTTCCTCTTTAAATGCTGCGAAGGAAGCGTGGTCGACCACAGCAGGGAGTCAGGTGGCGTGACTCATATCAGAGTAAAAAGAGACTGACTTCATTTGACAGTGTCCGATACACCTGCTGTGTAACACTAAATATTTTTATCTAACACTTTACTGACTGATGTCCTTTCATCCAAAGGGGTCATAAATCACCCGTGAGTCTTTACTACCTGAAGATTTAAGCCAGTCATTTTGTAGCAGGAAGTTAATTTAAACCTTTCACACAGTATCAAATGCTATATTCACCCCATAAACCATACATAACCATGAAAGAAATTGATATTATTTTAATAAAGGATTGTAAAGAATGTATAAAATGCACTAACTATTGGCATCCTGAGTCATACCTACTGAAAATCAAACTTCAAAATGCTTCTATCTATGTATGAACTGGCCATTAGGGATTGATTGATTTAATCTGCTGTATCAATGTTAGTTAATTGAGTATCTGTCTGTCAGCAGGACATTAATTTGCTAATATTGTAATAACCAGTTATTCATTTAAGCTATTTATTAAGCGGCAAATACTAAACAGGTACTTGTTCCATCATCTTGAATGTGATGACTTAGATATTTACCTTAGGAAGTACAGTTTCTATATGTCTCTTTAAACTGTGGGAAATCAGCAAAAATAACAGATTAATTGATGATGAAAATCCTCAGTTGAAGTCCCTTTGATTCATTCTCCAGAATTAGACATCTCTGACAGGAAGACATTCAAGGTAGCAATAAAGGAAATTCATCTTGAGTTTCATTTTGTTTCATTTTGTTTGTTCCCTCCATGTTGGGGTGTAAATGAAGGCTATCGACTTCGAAAAAGTGTGTATTTATACATTACATGCTTTGATTTGTTGAAAATTTACTTTTAACACTATATTTTGGAATGATTTGATGCTTAGTGTGATGTTTAAGCACCACTGGTTTTGAACAGGGGTGATATTTTACTACTAATATTCAGAGATATGTAGTGGGATTTTTTTCTGTTAAGACCAGTCAGAAGTTCTATGGCTTCTTGACTTTGAATAATTGTTTTGTATATACTGTTGGAAAAGTGAGTAATTTTGCTGCAGATGTTGAGTTACAATGTGTCCTTAACTTTTCGAAGCAGTCTTACTCAGGTTTATCTGTGACTGCAGTGACGTTAACACTGAAGATTTCATTTATAGAGCTGTTGTTTTAAAACTAGGTGAACTCTACACGTTAGTGTTGCTTTGTTCTGTGCTATCCGCTTTCCCATACAGTTACTGGATTTGACATTAACAAGCAGCCAAAATAATTAATCCAGCAGAGCAGCAGCATTATTCTAGTGACGTTTGAAAACCGATGCTAAGGTCACAGGAAGAAGCTCATTATACTGACTGGGTTTTTAAATGAGCAACCAGGATTCACTGGGGGTAATGTGGGGTCAGTACAGCGTGATACTTCGTGTGAATATTGTATAAAAGGTCATTACCAATCTAGTTCAACACTTCTGTCTAATGAAGGTGTTGTTAACAGCATGGTAGGTTGTAGGCTGGCTGGTAGCAGTAGGAAGTGGTTTTCTTGTTGCCACATTTCCTCAGTCAAAATGATCAGTATATTGCATTTGTCCTGCAGTTTATATAGTGTAGGATACAGGTTATTAAACTTTTAGACTACACATGTATTTATAATTCTTACGGTGCATTGTTATACTATTAGTCACAGTAGTTTCTCCACAAATGCAAATGTATTGTTACGCTGGTGAATCAGCTTCCCTTGGAATGTAGATATGACCAAACTGTAGTCATTTAAAAAGAGACTAAGCCAGAGACTGTTCTTTCATCCACTACTTTACATCTTTTTTTCTGTTCTTTTACTTTGATTGCATTTATGCAGTTTTTTTTGTAAAACACTTATAATTGCCTTTGTGTATGTAATTGATAAATTTATGGAAACTACTGTTATTGATCAATAAAATGTCAAACTAACCTTTATGAGCTTGAACTGATGCCCTCATATTTGTAGTTTATTATTTTCGTATTAAATTTATTATTATTATTAAATATTATTGTATGACAGTGTCGTATGTGATTATAAATGGCTGTTACATAACAACATAAAAGTTGATAATCTCATACGTATGCAGATGAAAAATAAAGAAACAGTATGTAAAATGGGTTGTTAATGGCGTTATGTTGCCAGATAGAGTTCGCTACGATCATTTTCGACTCCATGATCTCTCCAAGGCCATTTTCTTAATGTCTGTTTTCAGGTTATGCTGCATCTTGGTTGTATTTTGTAAATATTTCTGTCTCGTGTGTGTCAGGAGGCGGGAGGATGTCTGTGGAGGTGGACGTGTTGCTGCAGGAGGCGAAAGAAAGCATCGAGGCTGCCCAGAACTACCGCAGTGAACTCCAGCAGCGCCTGCATGGCCTCACACAGGCCCGCAAACAGGTACTCCAACCTGTTCACACTGCTACACATTTATAGGTTGCAGACTAAATAGGCTGGATGGTGCCACCTTTTGACTACTTATAAAGCACATGGACTCATGTTACTGCAGCCAGTCTTGTCCTGTTGTGACAACTTTATCTGCTGTAGTGCATTCCCTTCTTCAAATGAATTCAACCAAGCAAAAGCAATGTGAAGTGTATTAGCCACTGACCCAACAGAATCCCAGGAGAGTATATCCCCCCCCCCCTCTCTGCTATCTCTTCCTTCCCCCTGCTGTCTAGATTTACCCTTCCAGCTGCTCACAGTAAACAATGCTCCTATTTCCTGTTACTATGGACAGACAGCAAGACGAGGGAGAGAAGAAGGGCCTGCCAGATTTTTTTGTCCAACAATATAAGTCTTGGACACTTATGAATTTCTAAATAGTTTTTTATACAGTAAAAAATACACAGTTAAAATGCTTTATTGTGTTTAGTTGTGGATGCATAATTATATTTTCTTCATGGCAGTAACAATGGCTAAGTATCACTAATTATTTAAATATTAGTACGAATAGAAAACCTTAGTTGATAAAATGTACTCTGTTCAGTTAATTGCCCCTTTAGATTATAAACATGTTTTCAATTTAGGAAATGATGCCAAACTTTAAGCCCACACTAGTTTGCAACTTTTAGACGCTTCTGCGTTGGCTACATTTTTCATCCCTGGAGGATGCTGCTTGACCCAAAGATCGAGCCAGAGTCATAAAAAACTATCCTCAGCCACACGAAGAACAAGGAGTCCTGCTACAGATGGTCTGAATCCCACAGAGGCCTGATCTCAAATTCATGGCGTCAGTCTGGGATTACACGCAGAGGCTAAAGATGCTGAGACTGACTGAATCCACAGAAAAACTTTGCTTTGAGCAACTTACTGGCCAAGTACCACAGAAAACTGTGTGCCAGAGTATCTAGGAGAATGGGTGCATTTTGTATGAAGTTAACTGATAAATTAAAAGCTTTTCACCGGACTATATATCATACAGAACTTCTGAACTAAACAAGATGTGGTCTAAAATGGTCCAAGATAATAAAACAATGAAACCAGACTTTGGACCTGTCCAGACATTGCGCATTAACTTTTGGTATTTGATAGTTTGTTACAGTGGCAGAGGAAGAGGTTTTAGCTGGCACAAAATGAAGAATCACTGTGTGTCATAATTATAAGAATTGAGAATAAAATTAGTAATTTAGTTTTTTAGCTAGTTTTAGTAATTGGGGTTACATTTGCTCAAGCATAAGAGACATATTTGTCTATCAATTGACCTGAAATAACAGGAAAATGTATAGATTTCATTTACATATGGTAACACAGACTCATTGCCTTGACTGTACTTAGGCCAGGAAAAACCCTGACTGGGTGCAACATTACAGTTTTGTCTGTACCAAAAAGTATTGCGGTTTAACACCAATCCATATGTGCCAGTTACTGGTTTAAAGCTCACCAGTAATAAGACTGGAGCGTGTGACTGAGTCTTTGGTCCAGACAGAAATAACTTGGCATCTTGTTGGATAGACCGGTCATCTAATTCATGCAAATTCCACCATGTTATAATGTTAACTGCATGCTCGCAAATATGCAAACTTTGGGATTCAAATTTCTATTCAACTGCGTTAAGTTGCCAGCTCTTGCATGTTAACACAGTTACCATGCTATACTTTGAGCTGAAGTCTGAACACTGACTACGCTCATGCAGAGGATAAACGGAAATCTTTTTTCCTGAAGCCTGTCCTGCACATGTCTGGTTGCACACAGTGAGCATATAAAATGCCCTCTCAGAGTAAATACCCAAAGGGAGAAAATACTTACCCTCTGTGCTCAGAGACACATTCACTGCTGAGTGAGAATCAGATGATTCAGCTTTCCAACTCCTGTCAGAAGAAGCACATGTGACCTTTAGATTATCCATCTGAGTTATACCAGAATATACAGTAAAGTAGATACTACTCTTAGAATTGTATGATGAATGTGAAGCCACTCCCAGTCTAGTTAAGCATCCTGAGAAAACTAGAAAATGGGGGAAACAGCAAGCGAGACTCTCTAATGAACAGATTGTATGTTGTTTGTTTAATCTGAGCAAATGCAAAAATGTAGGCATGACAATTTGTGTTTTTATGGTGTCTTATGTATGACTATTTCTTGCCCAGTGATCATTACTTTTGATTATAACCCCACCATGAAAACACAAACGGTCACTTATACACTCTCAGCAGATCAGTTTGTATCACATAGTACTATCTTTAACAGTCCTTGCTAGTGCACTGATGCTAAAAAAGATAAATATTACCTAAATTAATGTGATTTCATCATGCAGCTTGATTTTCTTCCACGTTAATTGTTGCAGTTTTCCACTACTGATATCGAACATCTCACACATACAGTACAATCTGTATCTGGATGCTTTGTCTAGCATCTTTGTAATCCATTAGGTAATGAACTGTGTTACTAGTTTTATAATCAAACTGAGTCAGTTTTATAAATAGCTACATGTGAATATAATTGTAGATGAGACACGAAACATGGATGGGAGACTGTGAGGAAAAACCAGGATGCCTGGGTGAATGCAGTGTGACAGTGAGTGGTCGGAAGGGCCGATGGCGCAGACTGGCAGCCTCGCCTCCGTCAGTCTACCCCAGGGCAGCTGTGGCTACATACGTAGCTTACCACCATCGAGTATGGAGTGAATGAATAATGCAATGTCTTTGAGTGTCTAGAAAAGCGCTATTTAAAACCAACGCATTATTATTATTATTATTATTTTTGCTAATAAATGAAGCTTAAAAGAATACAATAAGCAATATAAAACACTTGATACAAATAATAGGAATAATAAGAAAAAAATGCATAAATACGGCAAATAAGTAAATAGTATATAATATGTGGTCAAAAGTACAAAATCTAAGTATCAGTGGTATCCATTCTTTGGTTGCAGTAGCAAGTTGCTATATAGTACTATACATGTCTACACAAGGCTGACTGACTTGTCATGCAGCATCCCAGGTCAAGCGAACCAATGCTGCTGCTGTATTAGCTCTACTTTCTTTCCATTAACTTCCCTCCTTTGACCTACAGCATTTTTTTTTAGTTACAGTAAGAGTTGTAGGAGAGGGGTTAGGTGACCTTGCTGTGCAGACTGTATTTACATCCGTTCAGATTAGATCACAGTGCAAATGTGGTTTAACTAATCCAATCTAATTCCATTCCCAGTGTGTTTTGCATGCATTTGAACTTTGCATCTTCTTACGTTTTTCCTTATCCTGACCAATTTTCCAGATACAGATCTCATTTTAATATCAGTTTGTGAGACTGAGACTCCCTCCACCCAGTCCCAGCTGTTCCATCGCACATTATCTTGGCTCGAGCAGTGGTGGAGTCTTTCTTTTTTTTTTCCCATGACCCTCATCTTTCCCACAGAAGGAATGGCTCACAACCAGATTAAAGGAATCCAGGAAACATTGCACACCACAACACACAATGAGAATAAGAAAGAAGATACCAGAATGTGTGTGTGTGAAATCTTAGACAATCCTATCACTGCAACATCTTGTCTTTGTAAGAGGAGGAGTCCAAACATTTTGGAAAACTCTTTCTGCTCTCCCTGGTGTCAGATCATCTCCTCCCATGTTAGAAAAAATTGTTTGACAATGTGTGGTCATATTTTTAGACTATTATTTTACAAATGCCAAAATAATGATCAGTGGTTATCTGTGTCTTACTGATAATCACCAGGAAGTGCCCTGCGTCTGCTCCATACATACACACTCATACACAACAATCAGTGTGTATTCTGGAAAAAGCCCGGCATGTGTTTCCATTCTCATAGTCATACTGTCCCTGCTTTATCAGTGCTGCAGTTGTCAATCAGCCTTCCGTTTCCTGCTATCTCTCTGTATACTCATTGTGAAATCCTTGGGTCTGTGTGTGTGTGTGTGTCTGAAAGTGTGTTTTGCAAATAGGAACTGAAACCTGACCTCCACTGCAGATGACAAACCAGCAAGCTTCCTGACAAGCTACTTGTCAGTGAGACTATTCCGTGCTGACACTGTATAGAGTATAATGTTTAATAATTTTGGTTGTGGTGGTGCTAATGATGATATTAGCAACATCAGTGACAGCAGAACCAACTACATCACTTTTGGAGCTTTATAAGTGATGAAAATTTAAATGTTTTGGTAGAGACCTATACTGGGAGGAGTTCATCCTCTAGGGAGCATTAATTTGCCTTCATTTCTGAGCATTGGAAAGCCAAGTTCAAAACTCACATTTCATTTTGCTGACATGTTAGAGTCAAGAGTTTTTACCAGGGAATTTTGGATACCTATTTTAATGACTCCATACATCAGAAAATAACACTGAGAAACAATAGGATAAAACACATTTTCACCATAACTCTTGATAAGTAGAGGAAAATGGTTGGATGGAGTTTCACATAAATTTCCTCAAAATTTCCATCTGCTGCAATATCAGCTTGTAACTATCATGCACATATCCAGTACCATGTGAAATGACTTAAGTGCAGATGCCACATCTCAGACTAAAAGGGCTTAGGCACAGTGTTCCTTTACAGGCTCACATCCTCACCTGTGTTACCTTCTTCCTCTTTCTTCTGTTCTTTAGGTTCGAGGCAGCTCAGGTCAGGCCCGCGAGGCCCTCCGGAGGCACTTTGCAGAGCTGCAGGCAGCAGCGACTCGACTTCTGACAGAGCGACTGACCACCCTGCTGGCTGAAGTGGACACCATCGAGGCCGACAGCATCAAGCCGCTGGATGACTGTCAGAGTCTCATTGAGCATGGTGTGGGCCAGGCTGATGAACTGCTGAGAGAGGGTGGGTTCCACAAATACAACACAGGAAACGCTATTGTTGGACAGACAACCCCAACACATCTGCAAAACATTCATTTTTTTCAGGAAAGAGGACACACAAGTTGATTCCTACTTGTTAGATGTAGCATTTGGCTGTTTTTATGTGATAATACATTAAGTATTGTTGGGTTTTGCATATTGGTTATATAAAACATGATTCCTACTTCTGATAAACTGTAAGTGTCATAATCTCTCTCTACAGGAGAAGCAGCTCTGCGCTGTGGTCTTGGAGAGAAGGAGGACAAACTGGGCAGTTTTACAAAGAAGGCCATGCACATCCAACTGGACAGGTGGGACAGACGCGTGAATTTTGGCCACAGGTTTTCCATTCGTTAGGAAAAACAAATTGGCTGGCATGTGCAACAGCCTTCTATGATGAGAATACAGAAAAGGTGTGTTTATATTACCAGTGTGAAGAGATTCCACTCTGCCTTTTGTGTGTCTTCCAGCCTGCCAGAGGTACCAGCGTTGGTGGATGTGCCAAGTGTTTCAGCCCAGCTGGATGATTCCCTGCTGGGCATGCTGAGAGAACGGGTGTCCCGCCATGGCTCCGTCTCCTCCCACCCACCTGTTCAGATAGAGGAGCTGCAGGAGAGACCGGGTAGCATCTTTGTCCGCTGGTGTAAGGTCAGTGCAGAGATGCTGCTCTCATATGTCGTGAACATGTACTGTGACTGTGTTTTGTGTTTTAATTGAAGCTGTGAATTTTATTTGTTCATCAGGTGGACGAGGATTTTGCAGCAGCAGATTATCGGCTGCAGTATCGGCGGTCTGGCAGCGGGGGAAGCCAGTATGATGATGCCTACATCGGTCGGGACTGTGAGTTTTTGGTCCTCCATCTGGACCCTCACATCGATTACCTGTTCAGGGTCTGCGCCCGTGGGGAGGGTCGCACCGAGTGGAGCCCTTGGAGCATCCCACAGACAGGATACACCACACTGGCACCACATGGTAGGTGTAGACTTGCTTTCTGACCCCCTGAATGCTGCTCTGTAACTTTTTTAAGAGCTGAGCTGTTTTTGCAGAGCTTGGAATGTAGCAACTTGCTTACAGTGAGATATCTGGGCAATGGGAGCTCCTTCTGCAAAGAGGTGTCAAACAATAAAAAAAAAACCACATTTCTTAATGAACTGTGTTTTTGTTATCCAGAGTGGCGTTCAGCGACGGAAGGCTACATCCTGAGCAGCAGGAGAAACATCGCCCTGCGCAATGACTCCTCCCAGTCTCGCTGTCCCGTCCTCTACTCCAACGCCCCCACCTACTTCTGTGGCCAGACACTGACCTTCAAGTATGCTCACACACACCCACAGACACATGGTATACATACAGACATGAACATCTTTACACTTTCCTCCTGGATTCCTGGACTTACTGTGAAATATTTTCCATGTGTGTAGGATCTCTGCAGCAGGTCAGATGGATCGGAGGGACGGCCTTGGTGTGTGCATTGGCAGCGACAGGGGGGAGTCACTTCAGAGAGACCAGGCCGTCTGCATTTCAACAAATGGTACGCTGACACAGACAGGTTAAGCTGAACTCAGTCTTGCTTCACTCAAAACACAGTCGTCCCATTTAGACATGCACTCATTTCTATTTATCTGACAGCATCTGACCAGGCCTGCTTCATGTCTGAGTAAGCTTCCTGAGCACTCTTCCATAAATGTCACTATAGCAATCTCACTAGGTTGGAACTAGTAACGTTTCCATGTCACTTTCAACACAGCACAATTCTAAACCACATGCATGCACATTAACAAATAGGCATGCACAAGCAAAGTATTATGAGTTGTTTAAAGTGATTTGAGAAAGGCTTTTTCCACATTTTAGCACGAATAGGAGGTTACATTTAGTTTGTTGTTTCCTGCTGTTTGTTGGAGTCTTTCATCTGAGTTTAATAAATACCTGCAGCATCAGACAGCAGCAGGATCCATACAAGCATTTCTGAAGAGAGGGAGTTTGGCACATTGATGTACATGGAGCAATAACTTTGTTAATTATTTTCAATATAAATTTTTGTAAACATAGAGACAAGACTGGTCAGGATATAACGGCAAGTCATACTATATGTTTATGCAGTTTATAAGTTGCTGCTTTTACTGCTCTTAAAATAGTGCTTACATTGTCATAACACATGGACAGAATTGTCTGTGAAGGAAATCATGAATAAACAAAGCTATTAATTTTTTGGACAATCTAATTAGTTCGTTATTAGTTTAGATGTTTATGAGTGCTTTATTGTGCATTGTATACCACTTGATGTTCTGTGCAATCTTGCTTGTGTTCAAAATCCCAAGAAAAGTCTCTCAGTACTTTCTGGCTTCCCTGGGTCTTTCTGTGGCCCTCAGCTCAAATTACATGGAAGATGTAATTTGAAAAACAGCTCACAAATAAATGGCTTCATTTTCTGGAAAAGGCACGGTTATCTCCCTAAGGCAGCAGCCCACTGTAGCTTTTAGCAAACATCACTCAAAAGACTCACATTGGATGCTTCGGTGAGTTTTTGGGGCAGCAAGCACTTTATTTTGACTTAAATTCTCCTTTTGTAACAATTTGTTGATGTTATTATCGAAACTAAATTGAATGACTGCATTATTTAATATTATCAGTGTTAAAACTACGTATTTACTTTGTAGTTTTTTTATTGTATGTGACTGTTATGAAAATGTCTAATTTAGATCAACAGACTGCACAAATAAAGTGCTAAAATCCCACATTACTTTATGACAAAAAAATTAATTGAATTTTTTTGATATTTTACTTTTAAGTCTCTTATTTCTCTCTCTTGTCTCTCTGTGATTTTAAGGCATCAAATGTAACTTTTTAATGTCTTTGAATTTGTTCTTAAAGTAATAATGTAAATATGTGTACAAGTATGTAAAACTATTGAATTGCTCGTATAACAGTTGTCTATCTGCGCTTCTCCTCTCAGGTGCTGTTTATGTTAATGGTAAAGAGATGACCAACCAGCTGCCCGCCGTCACTGTTGGCTCTGCTGTGACCTTTGACATGGAGGTAGTGAACCTGTTCCCCGTCAACAACAACAACCTGAGCGACGGCGGCAACTTCAAGCTGAGGGTGACCATTGGCTCAGGAAACCGGGAGGTGGTGTTTGATTGGCTGGTGGACCAGGCGGTAGACTGCCTCTTCTTCGGCTGCTGCTTTGTCCACTCCGGCTGGAAGGTGCTTGTGTTTTAAGGCCTCAGTTTTAAAGAGATGGATCCTCCTGCGTTCAAGAGCCCCTCACCCAGGCTCCGTTATCTTGAGTTTCTCTTCTGTTCCTTTTCCTCTCACATCCGAGGCACTCCCACATTGTCCGCAACATCTGGAAAAACAAGGGAAAATCTGTCATATCTCCCAAGAATTTCATTAAAGTGACAGCTACTAACTTTCACACATTTTTCCACATCGGCAACTACTCAGAATCTGCACTTCTGTCATGGGTCTTTCCAGACATGGAAAATTCCTGTGACAATGGGACAATATTAACCTGCTGTGACAAATTATACAATTAGAAATGTATAAAATAAACTAGTTAGGTTTTAAAAAAAACACTCATAGCAGAAGAATAATCTGTGCTTACTTGCAAGTGTGCATGCCAAGTAGATAATGTTTTAAATGTGTGGTTTCTACAGCAAAACATTAAATATTTGGATTAATGGACCACCACCAACACAGTTTCTGTAAACTCTCTAGGAGGAAATGTGATTTGTCCAGATGAGTCCAGACGTTTTGAGAGTCCTGTCAGTGGTGCAGCTCTTCCTCAGCCTTCAGGGACCTTTGTTGGAGGAGTGATCTCTGTGTTCATGACAGCTTCTTAACTCTTAATTTGTTTTACTTTGATTCCCAGACCACCTTACAAGGTTGGGCAATGTTTACAGCTTTTTTTCTCGCTGTGGGGAGAGTTTTCACCGATCGTTTATCTATGCATTGTCTTAATTTAGCTGTAGTAGTTAGAGAGCTTGTAGAAGCAGAACACAGCCTGTAAGGACACACAAAGGCAGAGGGCCTCTTTAAATGTTTTAACAGCTTAACCTGCTAGTCTGATTTTATTTTTTATCATATCAAAAACCATTACTGTGAAAATTGCACGTCCTCATGGAGCTTCTAAAACTCAATTGCCAGAAGTTTAAAGGGACAGTTCACCAAAAACACAAGTCAACCAGGAGTGAATTTGAGGACAAAAGGCTGCATTTGTCTGGTTTCGATATTGTGAGAGAAACATTGCTATTGCATTTTATTTGGTAATGTAGCTTTTGTGCAACTTCTTCCAGCAAGCAGCTGAGCTGTGACTCCTCTGACCTCTGAGCCAAACACAGCTGATGCTCAGGGAATTTCTGGAGGGGGTTTAATGTTGAAAGGCTCAGCGGAGCAAAATTTTGTGTAGAAAAAGCTGAAAAGCAATGAGTCTTCAGATATAATTACACACTAGGCTAAAAAACCAACAGAGGACTCAGCTTTACATTCATGTTATTAATGACTTTTATTTCCTGACTATCTTCAGACTGCACTTCACGTGGTTGTAATCCAGATATGATTTTAGATTCATTTTGGGATAACATGGGATGCTTTGAGGTTTTTGGGCTGAGAACAATAGCTTTTTGTCGTAAGATAATGTTTGAATTAAATCCTTGAAAAGACCATGGTCTCCTCAAAGGGGGAAAACATCTTATTAACTTGTGTTTCTGAGTTGATGCAGCTGATCACTCAGACTTCTTGGCAGACAGATTGTTGCTCCAGGCTGCAGAGATTTGTTTTTTTGTTGAACTGTTCCTTACATTAATCAAGCTGTTACTATGCTTTTTAAGCTTCCTGCAGTGACAATCCTAACAGTATTCACAAATGTGTTAGTGGGGGGAGGAGTGTTTAAAGTTTAAGGAGCACAAATATAAGTTATTAATACATGTGGATGTGGCGGAACGGATTACACAGACCTCAGAGCTTTGATTCAGACCACAAAGTGTTGAACATAGTAAACAGTGCTGCAATTTACAGTATGAACAATCAGGATGACAAATTAATAGATAAATATTAAAGATATGCCCAGCAGGGGCCACTACAGAGAGGGGTCAATGATGCAGCACTCACTCGAAAACATGTTTCTTACTTTTGTTTCTGGTCAAACAACAAAAATGTGAGGTAAATATTGAAGCACAGTAATTAAGTCATTCTTTTTTATTTTGGTCGCATCACCACAGCTTCACTTTTGAACACGCTAACTGGTCTTTTTATCAACTAGAGCACGCAAAGCAGCCGCTGTTGACAACATTTTCTATTGACTGCAGATATTTTCTGGGTATTTAAATAAACTTTCTAGTTTTAAATCACTGTGAGGTCCAGATCAGAGTGATTTAACTCTGGTACAGGACGGTGTTCTGTCCTTAATATTTATGAGTTTATTTGTCTCTTCTTTCTGTCTACTGTTAGTTTTATTCTGTTGTTTGTTTTTTAGTCTCTGGTGGAGTGGAGGATCCAAAAATCTTTAAAAATCTGTTTCTTCTCCCAAGATCTGGACAAACATGAGGTCAAGATTACAACAGGGATGAGAGACGTGACTCCTGTTGTTCTGTGATATTTTTACAACATGTAGCTGTTAGTTTTTTAATGTGCAAATCTGAAATGAGGATAAACATCAGTGGATGCTTGTCCTGCACACTTCGTGGACTGTTCTTGATAACATAGGAAGACTTGAGTGGTGGAGGACTGTCACGGGATACGTTCGACACCACCGACTCATCTGTTGTGCTTTTATTTTGCATTTCAGGCACCCAGCCTCGTCTTTTATCAGCAGATGTTTATCATCCTGATCAAATCAGCACAGCTTTTTGTTGTTTCACAGATGTTTTCTTGTTTTTCTGCTGGATTGGGGACAGTGGGATCCAGGATTGGGTCTAGTTGATGGTACAAATGTCCTGAAACCAGGAAACAGAACCTCAGAACAGACCTTTCTCCTCTAAAGGAGGGAGAACTGGTTTCTTAATAAGCAACTGTTTGTGTGTGTGACACAACAGTGACACCTGCTGGTCAAACCTTTGCATTGCATTTGTGTTCACTGCTGCATCTTTCACATTTCGTTCAATAAAAAGTCATTGTGATCCTAATGAGGGGAAATCTTTGTTGCGTTTTTTCTCAGAGCTCTATTAAAAGTACTGCCTACATGATTTCAAGTTTTCTAATGCTACATTTAACTGAAGGTATAATATAAAGAAATTGGCACTCAGGAGCACTCAAGTTAAATAATAAACATAGTTAATGGTTTTTTCTTCCCCTTTACAATTTTCTGAATGTGATCCCAAATAACTTAAGCATTCAACGTGTTTTGACAAAATACCTGAAAATGGTCCTGCTAATATCCATCCAACCATCTTCTATACACTGCTTTATCTTCAGTAGGGTTGTTGGGGTGGGCTGAGGTCTAGCCCAGCTGACTAGGCTGTCACACTCCAAACGGCAAACAGACTCACATTCACACCTGCAGACAATTTAGAATCACCAGTTAACCTCTTCATGTCTCTGGACTGTGGGAGAAAGCCACAGTACCTGGTGAGAACCCACGCTGCACAAGGAGAACATGCAAACTCCACACAGAAAGATCCCAGGCCGGGACCTGAGCCAGGGATCCTTTAGCTGTGAGGGAATTATTAATGATTATACAAGACTGTAGGTAATGCAAAATCTGGTTCAAGGCAGTAAAATGGGCTAAATGTGAATTTTGTCCTTTTTGTAATGGATGAAATGATAAAGAATTTGACCACATTCTCAACAATATTACAGAATCGTTCTTTTAATAGAAAACCAATCTGACTCGCCTCAAATGTTCATATTGTCAAGCTGGTTTTACATTATTGTTGAAAAAAGTCTTGTTTTCTTGACATGGCTCCTCCCATCTTGTGCAAAATGCTGCTGGTCTTGTGAATGAACAAAAAAAAAATCTACAGCGGGCTCCACTGAAACCAGAAAGTGCTCTGTCACAGAACTGTCACATGTGAACCCAAATGGCTCTGAATTCCTGCAGCAAAGCAGATTCCTGCAGGCTGGATTTGTCACCATCAGACTGATGTAAAGCTTTTAAAAGAGCAGGGCCACAATACAAGAAACAAACCCAACTAATCCCATCAAAGCTCTAAATATTTCTGTGGCAGTGCCAGTCCCAACAGCTGGCTACATCTGGAGGATCATACTGCATACAATCTGTTCAAAATGGAGCAGTAAACTGTAAGGCAGGATCTGGACTGTGCTTTTTTTTTGCTCACTGTTGAACCTCAGATGATTTGAAAGCAGTGAGGATCCTGGGTCAGATGGTCCAGAGATGCAGCCTGAGTCTGCTTTGCAGAAATCATTTTTTGTCTTTTTTTTTAAAAACATGAGACACGAAACAAGAGCGGAGAAATCTGCAGCGAAGGAATCCCCTTTGGTGTGTAAACTAAGAAACTAACAAAACCTCTTGGCTGGTGTTCAGGTCTCCAAACAACCATATTCCAAAGCTAATTCTTTACACCTAATTTAAAAGAGTCTTATGTACATAACAGGTGCAGAAACAACACAAGGAAAAAACAGCACCTTGTTCAGCTCCAGTGAGTGCTGGCTGCCTCCTTCACTATGTGGTCTGTCTGGATGACTAGATTTTCAACTCAAAGAAAATGTAGATCAGCAGAGCCTGTGCATCTGAGAAAAACAGTCGGAAAACCTCACATTATTCAGTTCATAATGAATCAAATGAACCAGAGGCAGCACCTGGATTAACTCCACTATTACAGTGAAAGTATCTTTGATTTGAGGACGTCATTTTGGGCAACAATCACCTTCTCTCACATTTTATAAACCAAACAACTACCCAATTAATTGAGAAAATAACCAACAGATTATTATTCGTCACATAATCGTCATTTGCAGCCATGATCAACTGATAATAAAATTAGCTGTTTCATTTTGAGTGCGGCCTTGTGAGAAGCATCTTTGCCTCTTGAGCCTCACAGATACAAAACTCAATAACTGACCTACAGACTTCAAAAAAAGAGTAACAGGTTATGCTCGTGCTGTGTTCAGATTTCACAATTGATGCATTGTTGAATCTTAAAGGAGGCAGAGCGTGAAGTGTCTGTTTGCAGTCCTGGGATCAGCAGAGCAGAGCTGCATTTTAACAAAGAGGAAAACACCAAGTCTGCGAGTGCCGGCAGCAGGGGTCGCTGTAAGAAAGGAGCAGAGCTGCATCGAAGGGAAGGTTTCTGAGGAATAAAAACATCTAGCACCAGTAGTTTAAAAGAAATCTGTACTGACGTGTGTGCACATGCATACCAGAGTCAAGGTTCTCAAAAAACAGGGAAAAGAAACGGCTGCTGGAAACTGAAGTAGATTCATGTGGACTGTTGAGGTACAGAGACCTGATCACACCTGTGAACCAATGAGCATGTAAACACCCTCTGTAAGAAAAAGAAAACCTTTGGTGGAGCTGTGCGTGCCTGGAAGGTCACTGATTGATGCTTCACACTGAGGAAGACGATCCCATCTGAGGTTTGTTAACTGAACTATGGAGTGAACACAAAATAAACCGTCATCAGACTACAGGCCAGGATGAATTCTTGTGTGTGGTCGACGTATTGAAGCTGAAGAAAAGTAGCATTAAAGCATACAAATACTGTAATGAATATGGATTAATCTGCCACTGAAGATCCCAAAGTCCTAAACAAATGAAATCAAATCAGTAGTTAGCGCAATCGAGAGATTACAGTGGAGTAAACTGATAATCATCGTATGGGCCGACCCTTACTCCACACATCCAGAGTGAAGACTGAATTTGTTTCGTGCTCACTCCACAGTTTCAAATAACCTTGGTTGGCTGGAAACATAAAGAAACGACACAGCAACTGCAGCACCTTTGAGTTTCAGAGCTAAAACTCTGATACATATACAGCATCAGGACACACAACGTGGAAAAACACGAAAATATTGATAATTCAAAGCTTCAAGTTTTTAACAAGTTCAGACTTTTAGCGCCTCTGAAGTGTCTCTTCGACTCAAACGTGTGAAAAAGTGGAGAACAAATGACTTCCGCGATTAAAAGTTCATCTTGTTCCTGATGTAACTGCCCTTGAAGACGTTATCCCTGCAGTAACCTGTGTGTGTGTGTGTTTGACACCTGCTTGTCTGTCGCCTCAGGCCTCAGTTTTCTGTCCTATTTGTTTGATTGAGCAGTCAGTTTAAAACCAAGCCGAGATGTTCTGCTTGGCTTTTCTGTCGCAGCTCCTCAACTCCCCTCCTCCCGCTGGCTTCCATTCTCCAGGCAGCCATTGCTCATCTCATCACTCCAGGTTTTATACTCAGACGGATCAGGATCAGGATCGGGGTCCGGCTCCGGCTGGGACTCCACAGCCGTCTCCCAGTCTTCTTCTTCTTCTTCATCGTCGTCCTCGTCTTCCCTGTCTCCGTCTGCAAGAGCTGCCCGGCTTTGGAGGAGGCGGAGTCTGGCCATGGCCTGGTCGATGGTCTGTGTGCTGATCAGGTTGAAGTCGTGCATGCTGATCATGTGCAGCAGAAAGTTGCGACACAGGTTGTTTTTGACGATGACGACGGCGTGGTTTTCAGCAAACAGCCGGCAGGCTTCATTCATCTGGTTGTCTGCTATGAAGCTGGAAGGAGGACAGAAGAATCAAGAAGTCTTAACATGAATCTGAGTTAACAGAAATTTAAGAGCTCATCTGAATCTTTTCGGGGTTTTCCCTCTTCTTTAGTGTGTTTTAAAGCTTTTTGTGCATATGAAACGTCAAAGGCAAAGGGAGTTAATCTCTCACACTGAAAACATGGTTATTATTAGTTTTTATTTACTTTAATTCATCATTAAAACAGAATCAGTTTTTTGTCCCTACAAAAGCTGTGTGCTCTACAGTGAGAGAGAAATGAACATTATATCCTACTGAATACACACCCGTGCTTCATGACGTGAAGGTTCCACAGCTTCATGATCTCCTTCTCCCCCTCGTTGACGTCAGTGAACTCCTCGATTTGCTGCAATGAGAGGCAGTGTTTAGACAGGATCTAGATTTATGTTGTTGCAAGTTTAACATGACACATAACAGCAATGCAGGAACACAACAACGTACAGCACACTAAACAGAATCAGAAATACCCTTCTCTGGTCTTGGAAACAGCAGACACGGTCATTTAATTATTAAATATATTTACACTGTTTCAAAAAACAAGCAGCTTATCAGAGTTAACGAGAAGATGTTTACAATAAAAAGAAACTTAAGAGTGAAATGGATTTTTCTGCATGTTTCTGCATAGGGAGAGAAGTTTATCCTGAAGCGCACCTGTATTTATACCCGACACCTTAAAGGTGGGTGCTTCATTCAGCTGTGACTACAAACAGAGTTACACTCTGATGGAGGAGGGGAGGGTTTAAAAAGGCCCAATGTGACACCTTCAAACTAACTGTTCTGTCTGACCAACAACCTGAACCCACAAATATTCTGTGTAAAAAGAGCAAATCCTCACTTTTCATACACTAGAATTAGCATGTTTGGTATTTTCACTCGATAAATAGTCAATAATTGTTTCTAATGAACTTTCTGGGAGTCATGTACACACAGACAAAGTGTTAATTGGTGAATTGAAACAACGGCTGTGTAGATATCATGAGTTTTAAGTCTCTTGCAGGATCTTTTTCTGACTCAGGATGTGCCCCTGTGGAGTGACAATACACAGTAAGTTTGATCGGTTCATGTACAAAAAGACAAGGAGTCTGTCCTACCTTATTTGATAGAAATCTGTCTTTTCCTAATGTTCCTCACCATTTGATAAGTAAAAAAGTCTATTATGCTTGAATAAATAACACGCCAATTAATCTCAGTTTTTAAAGCTTTCATGCTGTTGATTTTTCTTTGGCACTGGCTTAAACTTCCTTTTGGAGGCGTGCCAAAAATTCCTCTATGCAGGGTAAACTCTGAGAGGAGTGTCCATGTCATGGTTTGTTCAGTTGTAACTGACCTTAACAGTCTTCTCTTTGAGCCAATCAGGATCCCTCTCATCCTCACTGTCCACTTCCATCTCCTGAGGCCTGAGCGGCAGGCAGCAGTCACTGTGGAAGTACAGGCGGTTGTGTCCACTAATGTACGTCCTCTGCTGCTCCCGATCGCCATCCTCCGACTCCAAGAACTCAGAAAGACTTGGCTTTGTCCTCTTTGGTCTGAGCAGACAAGCCGGGCGAACAGAAGTTAGATCCCCTGATATTCTTGGCAGGAAGTAAATGAATACAAAGTGAAAGTGAGTGGTACCTGCAGGCCAGAATGTGGGTGACAGCGGTCCTCTTTACGGGGCCGTTCCTGCTGAAGGCAAAGCCCGGCTGGCTGTGGATGTCCTGAGGGTTTCCGGCATACGAACCGTCGTAAGACTCGTTGATGGAGACCTCGATCTTTGCTCCTTTAGGATGGGGCTGCCGTAAAGTCCAAAATCTAGTTAGCTGACAATACCTCAATATGTATGTGAGTAAAGAATAAAGAATGATCAGGAGGGCTGGGATGACTGGAGAAGTTGATAAATCAATATACCAGAAACAAGTTTATGATCTTAATGTTAAATTATTAATGCTCATCGTGGCCTCTGTAATGTGTTCCTGTGGCTCGGCTGAAAACTGGGGATGACGCAGCATTTGTAGTCAGAAACCCAACGGAACAAACTGCCTGAGGAAATCAGGTCAGCAGTCAGTGACCTCGTTTAAATCTTTTTTTAAAACGTACTGTTAGTAGAGAGCCTTTCCAGGTTTTACTTGATTTATGAATCTGCTTTTATGTCGAAAAGCCCATTACTGACATGACGTGATTTTGTTCTGTATTTATTCACCTGTGTTATTTGTGAAGCCTTTTGTAAGGTGAGTTTGGAAAAGTGCTCTACAAATAAAGATTAATCTTATTATTAATGCCCAAATGCATGAAAACATAATTGCTTGCATGACGCAGTAATGAAGCATTAATCAGAAACTGTAGCAACTGACCATAGAAGAAGAAAAGCCCTCAATAACTGAAAAAAATATTTTACGTGATTTCTTTAGGTTATCAGCTGTTCTTCATAAACATTAACATAAACAAAGTCATTCCTTCCCAAGAAAGTCGGCGTGTGTCTGCCTCACCACGTAGTTGAAGATGAAGCGGGAGTGGGACAGTTTGAGGTGTTTGAGCAGACTGTACAGCTTCCTGCAGTTCAGGGTGCACCAGGGACAGTGGAGGTCATCTCTGGCCTCGGTCTGCTGCCGCGTGTTGTTGTTGTATTGGAACTGGACACAAACACAGAGGCAGTTAATGAGAGAGAGCTGCTGCTGAATTATTCCTGTGCAGACAAAGGCTGACATGGTACCCACTGAGAAATGAGCTGTTCCTCAGTGAGGATAAGTAAGAATCATTCAATCATGCTATTAGAGGAAAGGACTTACATACATTTCCACTAAAAGCACCGATGCTAATGAAACAAGCTACCAGCATCACTTATGTTTAAAACCACAGCCTTAGTGTGCACGATTGTGGGATTGCCCATGTCTGAATTTGCAAAAATTGCCAATGCAAAAAGTGCAGCATTATGAATAAAGGAATGTGGCCCTTTTCTGATTTTGATTTTAAAGCTTTCACCGAAAATTCTGGAGAAGTGTCATCAACCTTGACGACAACGCTGTGATAAACCTGTGATAGGATCAAACATTAGTGAAGCGTGCAGTGCAGATATCAGGTGAGACTCTGACCTGGTAGAAGATTCGTAGTTTCTGTCGAGGCTCAGCTGAGATTAGTTCTCTTCTGGTTTGCACGTCTGCATTTAAGGATTCTTTAACAGCTGCAGAGAAATACAGCATCACTCAGATTAATAAAGAGAATCAGCACCACTTTCACTAATAGTTTTACTACATAGACTTGAACACATGGTTAGTTTACAGTGTTGCTGATTCTTCCTCACCCAGCATGTGTGTGGCTCTCAGGGTGCTGGGTCTGGGGTCCTGGTTGGTTTCGGAGTTACGGGTAGCCAGTGGTTTAGCTACAGGTGCAGTGGATCGATCGGTGGAGTCGCTGGTCCAGCGCAGGGTGAACTGTAGGGTCGGACCCTGAGAGAAACTCTCAAACGGAGGTAAACGCTGCAGAGGAAGAGCATTTAGTCACCCGATTATTCAGCCCATTGTAACAGTTTTTTAAATTATGGGTTGTGTCAGTGCAGTGAGGACTCAGACCATTCACTAAATATAATGTAGAACAATCAGGCTGAGAAATATTCAGTAAACACACATAGATTTCATTGATCAAAGGCTCATTTGTGGCAGACAGCTAATCTTTTGAAAAGAGCCACCCCTCCGCAAGTTTTTCTAGCATTACATGAAAAGAAGTCTCGGATGTGCAAGACGTATGGATTTAACTACCTGCTTGCTTAAGTGCAAATATCTTGCATGCACATTTTTACTTGCTCTGGAATTACCTTCATACATTCTCATACACTCACACACAAACACACACCTTTCCGTCCAGGATGGTCTCCCAGGTCGCCCTCTTCTTATTGACAGGACACTCCTCCATCTCTTGCATGGACACCTCATACTCTCCATCTAACAGCTGCAGACGTCTGCACACAAGTCAACAAGACAACACCTTCACACTTCTGCAACACAAAGACTGCAACAACATTTTTTTTTTCCTGTGTGTCAGAAGTTGACACTTTGTGTGTCAGTCGGAATGTGTGAGTGGGTTTCACCTGTTTTTATCAAAGACAGTCATCTGAGCCACAAATGTGGTTTCTCCCTCCTCCCTGAGAGAGGAGCTCCTCCTCTTCCTGTTCACAACTTCCTCTGAAAAATCTGAAGCAGACACACAATGGCATGAATCATTTATCCGTTACACAGGATTCAAGCCGTTTCTTAGAATTTAAAAACCTAATCAGTGTATCCTAGCTTAGCAAAGAGCCCAACAGCACTGTGGGTATCACACTCCAGGCAATTTCACACAATGTCAAGAAAAAAAAGACAATTATAACGATGATTTTTAAATAATTTTAAGTTTTGGCCATTGAATTATATCAGTAATCTTGACCTTGAATTCAACAAGTTAAGTGTTAAATTGCTTAAAATAAGAGAAGATTTTCATGACACTGATACAATCTAGAGAACAGCTATTGTTTCTTTTATATCTCTGGATGAGAAAAATTGCATCTGAGATCATAGAGAGATGTTAACCAACAGCTATAAATACTATTTTAGCTTTTAATAAATGATGAGAGCAAAGGCTGAAGCCACCAAGATGAACCAGTGTTATTAGTATAATCCACCAAGAGCGTATGACATGCTCCACTATAGATTTTCAACAAGCATAATGAAAACAAATAATGAGGAAGAAACCTCACTGAGAGCAGAACCAACAAAGGAATGATTTTACTCTCTGGATACACACAGATGCAACAGGTGTCATGTTTAGCGTAGACAAAATAAATGAGAAGACTTTTAACTTTATCTGAATTTCATCCAGTCCAAACTATGAAAATAATGTTGAAATAAACCAGAACAATCCCTTAAACATATGACAGAGTGTGAGGAGTCTCCAAGTCTCTGCTCACCTCTGCTGTGGTGATTCTCTCCATTGGCCAGGCCGTTGATCTGTGTTCGAGGACATCCAGGTCTCGATACTCTGAAGAGCAATGAGTAAGACTTGACCATGTGAGAGTTGCTGGGTTCAAACTCACTGCTGGGGACCAGCAGGGAGGGGAAGGAACCCGTCTTAGGCTGGACTCCAGCACTTGTGTCTGGATTCAGAGGAACCTGCTTCTTCCCTGTAGGGACCTGCTTCACTGGACAGCTGACATCCTAGACAGAAGGCAGGAGGAGACTTTTTCAGATGCACTAACACATGAAAATTGTACAAAATTAGTATCAATTTTCACATCAGCATCCATGATATACACACACCTTCCTCTTCTTGTGGCAGACTTTAACCAGCAGCACCTCCAGAGACACAGAGTTCTGCTCATTCTCGCTGTCCTGAGATGGTTTTCCTGAACACACAAACACAAAGCAAGATGAAAGGCTTCCTGTAAGTCACACTGAACTCTATGGAAAGACCAGAAAACATAACAATATGTGACAAGAACCTACCAGCTTTATGAAAGAAGCCAGTAAATGTGAGCTGCAGATTAGAGGCCAAGCTGTAAGAAAAAAAACACACAGAAGAGCTCTGAGATGTTTCCTTTATGTCTCAACAGGTGCTGTTATGTTTGATTACGTTTGGATTAGGTTCACATTCTCAGAACAGCAGTTGCGAAAAGTACGGCTATTTTTGGTGTCGACCAGAAACGGTCTTTGGCAGAGACATGCTGAATGCTTTCTAGCAACTCTAATGGAAAGCAGATGGTCCAGCAGCACGGAGCGCTTACCTGAGAGTCTCCTGTTCACCTCTCATCTTTTCCACTTTGAACAGCAGATTGTCAACCTTTGAGCTTTTCCTGTGCATTTGGACAAAAAGCAGCAGTTAGCAATCATACAAACAGATTTCAATCCAGACATGTAAAAGGTCAGAGAAAGGTTGGAAAATTAATAGACTGCCGATCAAAATGGAGATTTGAAGCATTTTTTAAAATCACTGTCACTTCATTTAACTTGCACTTGCAGAATGTGCAATACTTAGATGCTGCTCCTTGAGACTGTAACAGAAAAGTTATTATTCCTTCTTAATGGAATTGTTTTATTCTTTCTTATTATTACTTTCTTTATTTAAATTGACAGTCACCTCTATGTCGTAATGCTTCATCTAGTATTTTAAATCTATTACACTGTAAATACTGAACTGTAGCCTTAAGAAATTGTATTGCAAAACAAAGAAAAACTGCTATCAGATATTTTCAACAAGTCGTTTAAAGGCAAATGTATTGCTTCTGGATTGATTCGGTTCACTGACTAACAATGCTGCTTTAACTGTGCTTTTGATTGCTGCCACTTTATCTCCCCAAACGTACCAACTCTGATCTGATCCAGGTCATGTTGCACGAAGGCAGGCACTTGCGGAACATGAGATGCTTTAAATAATATAGACCAGACACTATGGTTTGAAATGATACTTTGAAACTAAGACTGAAAATTAAAGGCAGTCAGAAGTGATAGCCATCAGTGATCTGTAAAGGCTGAAATTTACTTTACGTCACTTCTACTAACTGTACGCTGCAATTTTGGCTGTTTCTGTTTTCCACCTGAATATAAGGAGGGCAGGTGTTGAGTGTTTCCCAGTCACACTAGAGGAACTGAGGCAACTGCCACGTAAAGTCATTTGAAACAAAGTGGCAGCGGCTGAGAAACTCAACTAAAAGCTGTGCAGGCATCTGGTCAAACAGCAGATTTGATGTTTAATCAACCGATTTTCCATTTTTTCTATTGGTATTGTTTAGCTGATGTTGGCACAGGAGATTGTGATTAATTTACAGAGCTGTCAGAGGCATGGGCTGCTTTGTGTGCTGAGCTGAAATCAAAAGGAAAGCACCTGGCTCAAATCGGGAGTGTGTCAGTCGGGGTTTGGAGTGCACACGTTAATACAGAGTCTGGCCACCTCACATAAATCCAGGTTCTGTCCAGCTTCACCCTGAGCAGCAGTCTAATGAGCCCAAGTAACTGAAAACACCTGTGTGGATATGCAGAGCCTCGCAGCATTCTGAAAGCAAGCTTTACATCTTCAGGCTGCATTCAGACAGGCGCTAGTGCTGAATCAAAAATGCAGGGTGAGTCTGGTTCAACTTTTATAGCAGCATGAAGCGTCAGCATCCAGCAGCACAGTGCAGTGACGTGCAAGCTCTCATTCCTGGTGCTTTACTCAGAATGCCATTGTTTTAATGTTCTCCAGGGGGAAATGATTTGTACAGGACATGCTGCTGGCTGGGTGCCTTTTGCTTTCATTTGCTTATGGTTACACACAAAAAACACATGGAAGTCTGCACATGTAGGATCGGTTATGGACTTTTAAAGAGGCTACACATGAGAGAAACTGCTCAGACATTTTGATTTTAGAGTCAATTTAGGCCAGACAGCTTTAAAAAGGGAAAAAACTTGGCTGGACACACGCTCCATAACCACCTCTGTGTAGAACGCCTCGCACGAACACAAGTGTGTGATCAAATAAGAACAGAACTGTACCAGCATTTAATCTCGTTTACCAAATCCACTGCCTTCCTGTTTCCTATGTTTGCCTTGTTTTGTACGCAGCTGATAACTGTGGAGGGGCCCAGTGCCAAGCAAGTTCATCTCAAATCACAAGTTGTGCTTCATGTGACTGAAGCGGCTGCAGCAGAAAGTGAAACTGAGCTGAGCGGCAAAGAAAAAAAAAAAAAAACACGACACCTGGTTCGCAACCTCCACTTCACTTCAATACAGAGAATTTAACAGCTGCCATTTTTAGTCCCCAACCGAGTCCAGAGCGACGAGCTAAGATTAGTGCACCTCAGAGAAGTCTGAGAAGTGCATGTTAAAGTAAGGACTGAGAAAAACTTCATCATAAATTTTGGTGATGACTGTGGCAAAGGTAAGCTTGTGCATTTTAAATTTAAATGACTATCACCAGGAATGAAATTAATCAGACTTTAAACATTTCAACATATCTTTTCACTTTGTTTTTAAGTTTCTTTAATGAAATAATACAGGCCAGTGTTTTTAAACAAATAGCATAAGCTGTCACACAACATCCACATAAGACACCCTTTGGATTTTAGCACACCCCATCGGTGCAGACTGAACCACAAGCAGCCCCATGTGTATCAGCAGGATCTTTTTTCTCTGCAGCGTCTGTATGCAAAGCAGCCCAACTGAAAACGCTTCTTCTATCTCAGCTTTAACTGATCTAGCTGGCCCCCACCTACAGCAGCCGACATGTCGGTTAGCTTTTTACCCGTGACAGCGGTTGACCTGCTTTCTAAGAGACAAACTATGCAACACCAGGTTTCAATCCAACAAACTTAAAACAGAAAGAAACTGGAATGTAAAGACACGCAGCGAGGAAGATATTACACTTTCCTTTGATCCAAACCACATGATCTGCAAGTCCTGAATGTTTAATAAAAAAAACTTGTGCCAAAGGAAAACAGGTTTGACTTTTTCAACTTGTGGACATCCATCACGAAAAGGCACAACACACCACATTAACAACCCAAGGTGAGATTTTACCTTTTGACGTTATTCCTTGAGTTTCTGTGGGACATATAGGTGAGTGTCCTGTGCAAGAATATAGGCTGAAATGTAACAGGGAGAGATTGGGGGGTGGGAAAAAGCACTGTTAGAATTCTACATCAGCATGCCATGACGTACAGAAATGTTTCCCCTTATCTCAAAAATGGTAAAAATTCAGCATGTGACTGCTCTCACAGAACGGCAACACTCACAGCGATCAAGTTCCTTGTGCGGAGGAACCTGTAGATTTGGGTTGGTTCTGCAAATAAATATAGCACATTACTTTAGGTGTTATTTACAAATGAAAAAGAACATTTATAATCTTAAGCATCAAGCCCAGCTAAAAGCAAACACTCAGTACATGTTAGGACTGCATTTCTTCTGCACTTTTGGCACTTTAATCCTCAAAAAAATGACCTTTTCTCTCCTTTTACGAACATTTTTTGCTTTTCTTTCACTGCTTAGGCTTTGGTTTTGTATGTTTTTTTTGTTACAATTTGCAGACTATAAAAGTAACTTAAAAATAAACTGAAAGCCAATCCTGTGTTGCTGCGCTGCTTAAATGTTCCTCAAACACACTGATTAAGATGAATACAATGCCCGTGTTCTTTTTCAACACCTCGACTGAAACAATGAACAGTTACTACAAGTTATATGGCAAAAATATAAAGCATGACAGCCCTTCAACACATGAAATGAATAGTAAACGGCTAAAAACAAAGTGGACATGACCTTGCCCGACTTTTTGATGATAAATTAAGTATGGAGTAGGTCAGCTCTACAGATGTAAAACGATCTGCTCCTCCAGCTATGCAGCTACTTATCTCACCATTCACATGGCCAGGTCAAAGCTGGCTGTAACCTTAGCGCAAACTCTACGACAGATATGTTTAAATATGAAACTTGATGACAGCAGAAACTCACTCTCGAAGGCCTGCAGGAACAACTCGTGGTCGGCTTGAATAAGTTGCATGTTGGGCTTCTTGGCTGCAGCCATCACAGCGGAGGACGACTGGTACAACCCGTTGGCTTTTCCTCCAGAACCAAAACCCACCGGGTGGCTTCCACCTGAGGAGCTCTGCTTGTGTGGAGCCATAGTCGAAACTGAGGGAAAAAACGGCTAGAAAAGCTGTCCCACCACCAAATGTGAAATGGTGTGAAAAAAGAAAGAAATTCAGGTCCTCTTCCTTTGTCAAAACAAAAGAGCAGCGTTGGCACAAAACCAGCCGCTTATGATAAACACTGTTTACTCCTCATTGTAAAAAACGGGTTGTGCAAGTTTCTGTCTTTTATATTTCACATTGGTGAAGCTATAATGTAACGATTACGTTTAGGAACCGGTTTAACAGTTACTGAGGTCGCTGAACAGCCTTGAAATGCGCGAAACAAGAGAACAGCCTCCGGCAAGCTGACGCGGATTGCTAGCTAACCGGCTAACTTCCTTAGCCAACTAGCAACAACCCGGGCTAACCGGCTAGCATCGTCTGGCACTCTGACTTCACAGATGAAGAACCCGAAAGCCGCAAACAAACGACATCTGAGCAAACATAGAAATGACACATGCTTTCGAAGATTTCGATGCCATAATTTCACCAATATTCACATTATTCCTCGCCTTGCGGCTGTTGGCGAGTTAAGTTAGCGGTATCGGAAAGTAGCACAAAATAATGCAGACGCCATCCGGTCATTTTTTCTAAATAAATTAGAAATATCGTGACAACATTGTTATAACACATTGCAACCTGCATTTCTCACTCCGTTTTTGAGTGATATTGATGCCAACATGGAAATCAGAAAAAAACATTTGCACGAAAACGCTTATTACGTTAGACACAATTTCTATAAAGGTAACGTTTATGGTTGTCTGAATTTATTGTGAAGGCACAGTCCGTATACGTTCCATCTTTTCTGGCTCAGCTTTGATAACTTGACCTATAGACGCTGCGGCTTCCACTATGATTTGTGTTGAAAGATCCCGCCTTCTAGCAGCTTTATCCAATCACCGCGCTTGTTGGTAAAAATCTGAGCTCTCATTGGTTGAATTATTGGCCGGTCTCATTCTATGAATTGGAAGCAGGAGCTGCGGACAGGGACACATTTGCCGCCCGCTGCATGGCGAGCCAGGTCTCCTGAATAGATTCAGGCAGTGGCATCGTTAGGGAGTCTGAATATTTAACGAATACAGGCCCGGATCTCATTTCAATTTCTGTCTTAAATTTTTTTAAATAACACAGGTTGATAATGTTTTGAATAAAAGTGTGAGTGGATAAAAGCATTAAAAGTGAACTTATTTCTACAGATTCTTCCTTCAAGTCATCAATTGTAACAACAAAGCCCAGAATCAGAATCATATTTATTGCTGCAGAATTTCACATGTGAGGAATTTGACTTTGTAATTTAGTGTATAACATTAAATACTAATAAGCAAAAAAATGTAAAGGATCATTTTTTAAAAAGCAAGTGGTGCAAGTCAAATAAAGAGGAAGTGTTTGAGACGAATAAGAAGCTTTTTACAAGTAAAATGAAAAGCAAGTGTAGCAGATCAAAGTTATTATAAAGTAATCAATTATTTATGGTGTTATTTCAGTGAGAGAGCTGTACAGATTGTGCTGGAATGTGCAAAATATTTGCCTGGGAATGCACAAAATCTCACTGCATGTGGTGTAAACAACTTGAAATGCGCAAAAGGTAATAAGAACTTTTTAATTACAAGCTGTGCATTAATGTAACACACTGAGTTCATGTCTATAGTGGATGGTGGGGAGTGGGGGTAGTGGTACTGGGATTAAAAAAAGACAGAGGTGAGGATGAAGTTAGTGATGGAGGTGCAGACATGTATCATTAGTGTCTGGCAGGTTGAATTTCTTCAGCTGCTGCAGGAAGTACATCCTCTGTTGTGCTTCCTCAGTGAAGGAGCTCATGCTCATCTCCCACTTAACTGTCCGTAGTTAAACCAAAGCTCTGACATGAAGATTTTATTATAGGCACCGCACACATTCTTTAATAATCCCTATATAAACATATTATTCTCAAATGTCTGCTCTTTTCATGTCCTGTATTAAAAAGCTTTCAGCTACATGTGTAAACTAATGCAAGTAAGATGTTACTTAATGTCCTCTTTTTTTTTACAGCTGATGATCTCATGGATTTCACTGTGTGGAATTTCCTGTAATGTAGTAAAGATGGCTGAGCTGCATCAGATCATGACATAAACATTTATGGAGAGTTTTCATGTCACAAGATGTGTAGTGTATAGATTTTATCCTGATTGGATAAATCAAAGCAACATGTAACTGAGGTTTACTCAAGTACCTGACTTACACACTTGAGTATTTCCATTTAATGTGGCTTTATACTTTAACTTCATAACATCTTAGAGGCAAATATTCTACTTTTTATTCAACTACATTTGTATGACAGTTCTAGTTACTGTTCAGATTAGAGTTTATACCCTATTTCAAACCCTTCCTTTCCATTAAAAACCATTCATCTCTAAATTTGGTGAATTTGAACGTATCCTGAAACACTAAAAGATTAAGTGTTCCTTTATGAGTTGAGAACATTCCTCTACTTCCTGTACAGCTGAAAACAGGGCTACTTTTAATGAGATGCTGAGTTTTTAGATATATGTGGCTCTCACACTGCAGCGATGCTACAAACATATGATGATCCCATAAAATATGATAATTGTACACAACAGTAGATAAAGTAGTTAGAATTAGTTCAGCCTTAAACATCTACAGCAGCAAGATGCACCGTTTTTATAGCAGTAATATTTATCCTAAATATATATAATGTTCGAACACTGTCAGGGACTATTTTACTGCAGAGTAAGTGCTTTTACTTTTGATACTTTAGGTACATTTAAATGAAAAAACGAAAATGTTTTTCCTTAAGTAAAGCTTTGAATTCAGGACTTTTACTTGCACTGGGGTATTTTTACAGTGTGGTTTAACTCACATAAATGATCTGAATACTTTTCCCACCACTGTGCTGACATGAATACTTGAACAAATACGCAACCTATTATTAAAGTTGAATGAATACACCTTGCAAACTCAAGTCTCTAATTAAAATCCTGTTTCTAAATATGTATTTTTCTCAGTTTTGTTTTTCCTGGTTGCAATTTCTCATTTATAAATCAATGAAGTGGAATTAATCCCAGTATAAAGCAACTAAACGTTGCACTTAATTGTTAAAACTCCACATTCATATATTTTAATGACCCCCATCAGCACATCACATGCTCTTTATTCTCTACAAACTGGGACGTTGATTCATTTTACCCTGAATCTCGTCACACTATGCTTCAATAGTTTCATAAAAAACATTTTTTTTGAAGGAAAGTGAGTCTTTCCTTTGGCGATATGCTACATGGCAATCATTTCCCCAGATATGGTTGGAAGCAACCAAGTCTGTGCTGCCAGCAGACGACTAAACCACTGACCCAAAAACATAATGAGGACTAAAATAGCTCCTGAGCCATCAGCACTTGAACTTACACACTGGTGATGGATTTTCACTGTGTTACTAACTGCAACAGGGAAATCACTGATAATACGACCCCCTAGCTCTGACTGAGGGATTAGGTACAGACTTAATGAACATTGCACCAACACAGATACTGTAACTGTCCTTTTGTTCCTGTATTTGTCAACCAGCCTGCAAGATTCACTTCCTTCTTAAAAAGACGTTCTGCTTCAACAGTTTCTGCAAAAGAATTTATATTAAAATAAGAGAAAAGCAAATACAAATGCAGATACCCAGATTTAAATTGACATTACTCTGTGGATAAAAGGGTAATTTCTTTTCCCCAATATGGATTTAACACAAAAAACCACAATCAAGTCATAAAAAAAACAGCGGGAACATAAATTCTGATTATTATTCAAACATATTCCCTTTAATAGTAGCCATGGTAGTGGTTCAGCAGAGTTAAATATACAGTGCACTGGTAATGAACCTCAGAGTAAGCTGGGACAACCAATGCTTAACTAAATCATTAGACCATTTTTAAAAACACAGACATGACAGGAAAAAACATGTAAACTTGGACAAATTAAACTAAAAACACACAGAAGCTGCCTTTGCAAAGCACATTAGACAACACGAAATAAAATACATTAACTTCCATCCTAACAGTTTCTCCTCAGCATGAAAAAATAAATCACATAAAGGATGAATTAACTTCCCAGTGTTTGAAGTGGTTTTTTTTGTGCTTATCCTGTTAAGTCCAGGATAATTACAAACCGCAGCCGCCACAGGCATTAAAATCTCTGCTTGGATTATAGTCTTGACTTTAACAGTGCAACGAGATCGCTTCCAGCCTTTGAACCGACTCTGCAAGTTAGAACCAAAGTCGGCGACGGGATGTTTGATGTGATGAATTTCCGTTTAACCACATCCACGCATTTCCATTGCACGTAACAGTCTGATGACCCAACACCAGTTGTAAAGAGAGGAACCTGCTATTTTTTGGCACCCCAGTCCCACTTAAACCTAAAAAACATGACACAATCTCATTCTGATGATTGATGAAATTCCAGTATTCGATAAAGTTACAGACTTAATTTCTATATTTTGTTTTTCAGTCTTGGGTCCTTTGACAAATTAAAAGACAACAATTAGGTGAATTCAAATCAAATTCTAGAACAAAAAATTAACTGTGATGCTATTTTCTGTTATAGCCATCAATTGTTATGTCAAGAAATTGAAATCATTTAATCTGTATTTACGCTTAATGGTCATTTATTCAGTAAGTGCTGCAAAAAAATCTGAAAACTAACAAGACTAATTTGTAAGCATGACAAAACAGTTGATGTGGAGGTAAATATGTTGTGACCTTTAAATAATGGTGTCTCAATAACTTAGTAGAGACCACTTTGTTTCAGTACCAAATCAAAAGTCAAGTGTTTTCACTTTTTGGAAATGGCTGTCATCTCGAACAGAACAGTGAAATCCTTTAAGCTTGGCAAAAAGTGCAAAGTTACCATGAGAAGCTGTTGTTTTTTTGTATTAATATGGACGATGGTCTGTAGACTGCTTCAGGCTAGTTTAACATTAAAAGTACAGCGACGGACAGACAAAGCACCCAACACCCAAAGTGTACTCATGTTTTCAGAGACGTCCTCATGGAGTTTGGTTTGTTTTAGATGCCCATCAGGGCTTCTGACTTCATCTGGGGCATCATCATCGTAGCTGAGCATCCTCCAACCAAACTGACTCTGGCCCACATAAGGATGGAAGCTACCCTGGATACCGAAAAATATCCTGCAATGAAAGCAACATCTACTGAGTGCTCGGTATTGGCTGGAGAAGCCCAGGTCAGCCTGGTTTTAGTGTTTTCTCAATAGTATGTACGTCATGAGCAGGATGAGGCCCGCCGACAGGGCTGCGATCACGAACTGGTGGATAGAGAGGACGTTCTCTAGCGTGTGGATCCTCTCCTCCATGGCACTGGTGTGGAAGTAGTCGTAGATGCCAGCTGCAATGCTCCACAGCGCCCACACAGCATCCACCACCAGCGGCATGGTGAGGCAGACAGGGAGGCTCAGCTGCAGATCAGACGGGCTCTGTCAAAGACTGGAAAAAGGACAAGGGACACGCAACGGTTTCAACATGGCACTAAGCAAAGGTACACATGAACATCAAGTGTGTATGTCATTCATACAAGTGTGGTAATCGGTGTATTGAAGGATAGGGCCAGTGCTCTGCTTCCAAGAGAACGCAAGGCTTTGTAGGTAGTTCATCTAGTTCGAGTGAGTAAATTTTGTCATCAGTCAAAGTACATAAGAGTCCATGCAGACCTCTCCATGAATAATGACATGCAGCCCAGAATTCCTAAGTGCCAACTACCCTACAAGGGCGGCAGTAAGTATGTATGAAATACATGGAACAATGTATGGTAATGTTATGCTTGACACGAGCATAATGAGTAGACATAGCACAGGATTTCTGGAGAACTTGGAACTTCCCACTGTGTTTGGTCACTGTTGATGGAAAGCACATACAAATCAGAGCATCTAAAGTTCTGCAGTGACCACTTCAATTAGAAACTCTTTAAATAATGAATTATAAAGGTGTAGATGACAATAAAGTCATACAGTCTCCCCTTTTCAGTCCGTAATTCTGTATGACACACAGACTGTGGGTCTTGGTGTTCAATCCAAGGAAATGCAGTTCATCAGCTTCATCATTCCCATTATTGGAAAGAGGATAATTTATCAGTTTTTACCATCCAGTTTTAGGGAATATGCAGATGGAGCATTTATGCAACACATAACAAAATCAAAAGCCAGATTTGTGAAGTATAAGTAAAAGACATAGAGAGAGAGCACTATACATGTTGTCTGGAAGTTACACATCTAGCATGTGTTAAATGAGCTCAACTAGTTTGTGTTAAATTATATAGCTGACAGCTGAAAAGCCTGGGGTCAAATTTTTAAACTTACTCCAGGAAACTTCTATGAATGAAGCCCAGGCTGACTCACATATATACACACAAAGCTTTATGGAAATGACGCATGAGGGGGGCCACTGAGAGACTGCATGTGAGGAGGGTCCACATTTTTGTGCTCCGCCACTGTTTAAATGATCTGTTAGCTATATTTTGGCGCACATAACGCGTCTGCTAAATGCTTTAAAATGCGCAAAACAAGATAAGTGTTAGCGCACATACAGCAGATTATCAGTGTGCAAAAAATAAATCCTTTTGTACAGAAAGTTACAGAGAATCTTTGCTAGCTAGCTAACGTTGTAGCTACAGGCTTGTCCCTTCTCACTAGCTAGCTCAGATTTTTCACGGTCCGCCATTACTTACAGCATTAGCTACTTCTGAATTTCACCAGGCCCGGACAGTCCTTCCACCATCCCAGACATGTACACTTCACTTCATCGCCTTACATCAGCAGCTACTGTTTCAATGAAACTGGAATCCCATCTGCTGTCAGCTTCTTGGTCTACTTCCGGGTGTGCTCTCCATCAAGATAAAGGTGCGCCGAACTTCATTTCGAAAAGATCAAGCCTTTTATGACTTTGCAAACTTTCAAAAATATATTGAGTGAAACAGAACTTTAGATATTTTAAAATTAGGAGTGGCATCATCGGGGACATTCGGCGGTAACATGAAATATTTAGAGATGATTTTATGGGTTAATCCCATCAGCTCTTGTCAGGTGTTCGGTATTTCCGTAGATAGAAAATATAAAGTTAACACAGGCAAACTCTTTCTGAAGTATGCTTATTCTGTACGTTACGTGTGTAATTGGTTGTTGAATGTCAACGTACTTTTGAGTTATAATGAAAAGTACTTTGACAGGTATTAAAACCTGCGTGACAGCACGATTTGTCCGTTAGCTGCTGAGAAAGTCAAAATAGGACATATCTTGAATGGAGTTTGGTATAGTGTGTCCTTCCTGCTTGCGAGCTGATTGAACATTCTGCAGGCATGATGAATTTGCTCATAATTCCTCAAAGAATTAAAGAAAACAAGAAAAATAAACATCACCACTCTACCTTTGTTAAATTGACATACATTGCGCGATTTACATTACCAGGCGCGGTGGCCAAGTGGTAAGGCGTCGGTCTCGTAAACCGAAGATCGCGGGTTCGAACCCCGTCCGTGCCTGTGTCATACAACATCACCATCACTTTCTTTTAGCGCGAGCTTTTATTGCGTACATTCCTTTATATACAACTGAGTGATAACATGAATAAACAATTGATTCAAAATCTCTAACGTGAAAACGAAAGTCACATAACTTAACATATGTAAACATTCTTAATATTATTTAAAAAAAAACACAAAATAACCCAAGAGTACACATAGCTGTCCTTCTATGGAGAAAGCATTTTTAGAAATCCACAAGAGGGCGCTATAACAACGCACACTTGAATTTTAATAGGCTGTTCAATTTATCAGTGTATATTGTACATTGTCGTTTGTCTTATCTGTCATACAATATTTAATATATGACATCAATGACACCACAGCGTTTTTCTGGCCTTATTATGTGGTGCTGATTCTATAGTTTTTCTGTAGAAAACTAGTCAGCTCAAATACAAGTGATTTTGAAAATGATTTTTGCCCAGTTCTATCTTACTTTCTGAAAACCTAAAAATGTCAAATTTCATCATATTTGCTTTGATAATTTTTTTTTTAAAATATTTGCTTAACCTGAGTCGCTGGGGTGCTTTGCCAGTGTAGGAGCTGACTCCTGACTGGTATAAGTGTCATTTTTCTTTTGGTTTTCAGGGCTAACCTTAAATGTACTGCTGCCGAAGTCGTAGTTTAAAATACATGTTATTCCACCACACATGACAATTTAAACATACATTTTTATTAGATCAGAAAACATCTAGTTCACAGATCTGTATTCTCATCAATAAACCGTCTTCATGTAGGCCTATGTCATACAGGGATATTGTGGAGTATTGACTGCAGAGCTTTATGTTGCCTTATTTGTCATTACATTTTCATTACAGCAGAATCTACAGTTCACGATCGAGGATCTCTACCGTCCCAGTAACTTTAGGTTGTGTGGTTTCCCAGTCGAAAACATTTCCTCTTTGTACTCTCTTCCCAGAGACCAGGTCTTTGATCGTGTCGTCTGACAGAACAGTGTCCCACATATTAACGTCACCGATCTCCCCAACAAAACTCTGCTTGGCATCATAATCACCCATGTAAACATCTGGATCTTGTCCAAGGAGGACTTTGCCTCCTGAGCGAATGGTGTGACCCTTCTTGTAGATTTTGGTTAAGCTTTTCCTCCCATCCATGAAGAGGGCAGCCGCACCTGAACTGGAATCCCAGGTTACACACAGATGCGTCTGCAGGGCACCGAGCTCGGGGACTTCGAAGAAAACACCTTCACCACTCAGGTAGAAGGACAATCTGCACACACAAATAATTTATATGGATCCTTTAATGCAGAGTTTAACCATGCAAAATAGGGTTAAAAGGTAACAATGTAAAGTTCCTCAGCTCTGTGCATTACCCTGATTTTGCAATAAAGTCAAGCTATTGAGAAAAGCTTGAATACAGGTTTAATTATTGCAGCAGTACAGTCACCAGAAGTGGCCTACTAGTAGTACCAGTATTATTTACATAGCAGTGCCAGCCTTATAGTGTTTGCATTCGTAGTGTATAATAAAAAATGGCAAAACTTAATGGAATATGGTCACATTCATCTAAAATCTCGAATACTATCTTAAAATCTGAAAACAGTGTGTTGTTGGCCTTCAAATGTTCTACCTGCCGTCCAGTTCGCGCCACACATTCAGCTCGTCGTAGTCTCTAGTCCGGTATGCAAAGAGGATGACCTCTCGCTCGCCTTTGAGCTCTGTGGCCACACGCATGCACAGAGTGAAAGCCTTCAGCTGCAGCGGTTTCAAAGGGACCATCTCAACGTAACTGTCACTGGATTCATCGGGGAACACCAAGGTCTTAACTGTGACACTGCCTGAAAGGGAAGACACAAGGTTTTGTCAAGAAAATGTGGAAAAGTGCAGGCAAAAGCATCAGTATTTAACAAATTAACAAGTACAAGTATGTATTTTACTACAATAGAAGACAAAGAAAGCCAGAAATATTAACATTTCAGAGCCGGAAGCAGATTTACCAGTTAACTGTCTAATCATTCACCTTTAACTCTTACGTTAAAAACAAAACATGACATGTATACTTTTATAGATCAACAGATTTGCACATAAAGACACAAAGGAGAGTAATGCAATTACTGGACAGTGCCACTGATGTGACGATGACAATGAGGACAGCTGAAAGTCTCATTTTGTCAGTGCAAACCTGCAGAAAAAATGGACAATTACTCATTTGGAACATATTTTCATGCACTGTGCCATTTTAGTTAAGATATAAAAGTGCAATGAAGCAGTATACATACTGTGCAGTGGGAAGACCCCACTGCAGATGCACAGTAGGGGGTTTTATAGTCTGATCTCCCACATAAAACCCCTCCCCATTGCAACATACTGATTGGCAGTTAACTAACATCAGCAGTTCCTTATATTATGTAACTACTTCAGATTAAACAAATGTAACCTTTTAGACAAGATTGGATTATATCAGTGTTCAGAGGCCAGACAGACTGATCTCAAGGCAAACATGGATCTGAAAACAAAGTCCAGCAACATGCAGATGAGTCCAGTTGAACACAGCAAACTTCAGACATTTCAAAAGAGGACACTGCTTAACCTACATCCACCAAAATTACCTTTCAAATAAGGAAAACAAACGTGTCAGGATTAGTAATGATGATTTAAAAAAGATGTGATCTATTCATTTCCACATACGGAGTTGGAGAGCAACAACAGCCAAAAAATAAACCTTGAACAGGAGAAAAATATGTAAAAGTCCGACTTAGCAGAGAGAAAATACGCTGAAACTCCATGTTTGTTTCAGAAGTGTTGCTAAATTAAGTTCATAGAGTTTGACATGATAATTATGAAGGTATTTTTGTTTTTGGAATAATAAACCCAGTGGTGTCTGGCAAAAATTCTGTAATATAAAAAAATAGATGATAAGTTAAAAACATATTGTGAGACCCTGCAGTATTATATATTATGCAAATGAATTAGACTAACTTAGATATTAAGGTTAAGAAATAACAGTATTAAACATTATACACATTTACCTGATAAGTTTAAACATTGAGGTTAAAATCCTCCAATATTGTTATTATTTCACTATTTCACTCACAAGGACAATAAAGAGCTATTCTATTCTATTCTATTCTATTCTATTCTATTCTATTCTATTCTATTCTATATTTTGTCACAAATTACCTGACTAATTTAAAAAAGAGGGCCGTAGTAGTATAATACTGCTACTCTTCCAGATACTCCTAATCGATCCGGTACTTTAACGGCACTGTGTATAAATTAACATGCTTTAGTATCCCTCTGCAATAGCATTGTTTTTAACAAATGTTTTATTATATACTATAATCTGAAAATTAAAATGTGAAATAGATACAATACTTATTTACAGCAAAAGAAATGTCAATCTTTTGAACAAATTTCTTTCTAGACACTAATGCTTTGCTTAGATGTATTTTCTGTTTTATGTTGTATCCACATCTATATTTTCATTTACTTAGTGTGATTGTACCAACATGTGCTTATACTGTAGCATACTGTATATAAAGCACTTAACTGCTGCTTTTGTGCCAACATCATGCAACAGCTCCCCCTGGCGGCCATGTTTGTAGTCATCTTGACGGACACTAGGACCCAGAGGAATGCTGCAGCTGCCGGTAGTCAACATGGCGGACCAAAACAAGACAGACACCGAGAGGAAGTTGTTCTGTGAAATTTTAAGGTGCGTTTTACGTTTATTGGCAATTATCACAAAGTTTATCAGCGTTGTTGCATCATTTTTCTCATTTTTTGTCTGCCCCGGTGGTTGTTTGTCTTCACTTCACTGCTGCAGGAACTCTCAGACGGTTGTGCACATGGTGGGAGAGGTTCATTCAATGCTAACTGTTAGCTAACTTCTGAAGTTCTGATACACCGAAAACATGGTTAACATTGTCAGTAACACATATGTAAGCTGCTCTATAGCTGTAATGATTTCCAGAGGTGCGATGGTGATAGATATTTTATCTTGAGATGTTTTATGAATAACTGGTACTCTGTATTTTACTCTCTGTCGCCCTCACTTGTCTGTTTTGGTGAAAAATAGTTCTGGGATTGAGAAAAGCAAAAATGAAGAACTAGTGAAGTAAATGGAGTTTGGGGTGGATATGGAAGGAATCACTTAAAAGGGTGATCTCTGTTTAGGTCGCATCTGATTGAATATTTCTGTGCACAGGCAGAGCATTGTTGTCTCAGTGATTGTTTTTCAAAAATATTTATAACCAGTCAGGACAAGATACCATGGCACTGAGTCATGATATTATGACTCATGGTCATAAGGTATTATCTGCAGTTGTACTTCATAGGCAGTAAAACATGCAACAAACTGTGAAAGCTGTATTTGTAAACTTGAAAAAAACTAATTAAGATGCAAATTTAAAAATTCAGTGTACATTTCCACATGCACTACCCCTACCTAAAGTCACATGCAATTTCCCTCATAAAGGCTTTATCACCAATAATTGTGCATTTTTAATCTTTCAAAAAAAAAAAACAACAACCAGAAAACCTAGCTTCATGTTAGGTGATGTTCTATTCTTGAGTCTTTAATGTAAAGGTAGTGTAAAATGGCACCGCACTAGTGGCAGCTAGTTACAGCAGCTCTGTATATTGTGTGTTTTTCTGCTTTTTCTGCTGCTGTAATGAGGAAATTTTCGCGTTGTGGGATTAATAAAGTCTAATCTAATCTAATCTTTATAGGACATTAAAAACGTACACTCATGTCAAGTCAAGCCAGAAATCTTGGTCCAACTTAAACTTGACCTCATTAAGTCAATAAAGAAAGAACCCTAGAAAATACAGTAAAATTAGAGGATTTTTGTATGCCAATGCTTTCTGCTTTAGTTCGGGTAGTGGTTAGACGTCAACTGATATGTTTTTTTCACGGCTAAATACAATTATTACTAATCAAGGTGACTGATCGACTGATACATTTGTAGTGAAAATGAAAATCGTGGTGTCAAAATTTAGAATAGCACAAACTCTAACTAGTAAGCTGTTATATTTGGCTGATACCAAGTTTTGGGGCAAGTAACTGATAAAAACTGATCTTTACTTTTGTATTCTCCAAAAACAACTGCTCCAGTACATTATTATTCATCATTGAAACATGTAACATATTCAGCCTTGATAAATCTTGGTATAAAAACCTTGATCTTAGTTGTTCATATTTTGCTGAGTGTCTTATTTGAGGTATCTGACCATCTCTGCGTCGCCTCTAAACAGCTTCAGTTAATACAATTGATCATGTTGTGGAACTATGTGTCTCATCAGTCTTTAGTGCTAAAATCATCTTGAAGCTAAGTGTTTATTTCTTTCTTTAAATTACAGTCCATCTGAGCTGTTTGCGGCCCGGTCCAGGAGTCACAAGATCCCAGTCAGAGGACAGAAGGACTTCTTCCCCAATGACTCAGACGAGCAAAGGCAGCGGCTTGAGCAGAGTCTGAATGAACACTGGAGCCTCATTTCAGAGGAGAGAGTGGAGAGGCTGTGAGTAGGCGTTGTGCATCACTGTACTCCAGTCCCCACTGATAATCTGTCCTTAGTGATGAATTCATAAATATTTGGTCATCTGAGATTCTGCCATCAGCTCCTGAAATGTGTAACAAACAACAAGCAGACACACAGTCTGTACAAATGTCATCAGGATTGGTGTGTTTGTTCAGCTTTGAAATAATTGTGTTTGTCTCGCTGTCCTTGAATGCACATCAAGGGAGAGACCTCAAAGCAGTCACTGATCGATGCTGCATTATAATATCATTATTTTGTAATGTTGACCAAAAATGAAGGTCACTAAATACGCACTGTGATATACAGTATAGGTTGTCTTTAGCAACTTTTATACATTTCTCTAAATATACTTAAAAGTCCAGTAATATAAGTGAAAAATAGTGCTGCATTTAACAAATATCTTTCCCTCAAACTATAACATTACACCTTGCAAACTGTGAAAAAAAGATGCGTCATTTACATGTTTGTAGACTTTCTATAGTAAGATTTAGCCCTGTTAAAGTGATTAACCTTTCAGCAGCACAGTTTTTACAGATATGAGATTCTTATCCATAAAAGTAGGACACCTTTAAGGCTCTAGTAGTCACTTAAGATGAGAGAGAATGAAGAATTATCACCAACTCTTTACCTCTGGAAAGCTGTTACCTGTTTGAGCTCATGGTTGAGGTTTTATTGCACTCTCTGTACTCTCATCAATCCTGTTTCCAGCAGCTGTTTCATCAAAGAAGCTCTCATCCAGACCGCAGACAGAAAAGAAAGAAACCTTTATTTGTCACAAATACATTTTTACAGTATCGTGAAGTGTTGTTTTTGCTTATCCCAGTTGGGGTCAGAGTGCAGGGTCAGCCATGGAGCAGTCATGGGTTAACAGCCTTGCTCAAGGGCCCAACAATGGTCGCACTGGAGTTTGATCCTCTGACCTTCTGATTAGTAGCCCAGACACTTAACCGTTGCACCACCACCACCCCCAAATAGCTATTAAAGAAATTTGACCATTTAGCAAACCAGATCTAAAAGGAGTGTGAATATTCAGTAAAACCATTCTGAACAGCTGCTAATGTTATACCGTGAGCAAATAAGCGTCCATTTGTTAACATGTTTGCCGTAGTATCTGGTGAAGGTGATAATATGTCAGGGGAGTGCGTCTATTGGCTTTTTCCTGCATCTGGGTCCCTGAAGAATGTCTTTTATATTTTGTTGTATCCTTTGCCAATAAAGTAAATCATGCAGGTTAATATAAATGTATTATTTTACTGCAGAGGAAACCTCGTGAAGGCCATATGGATTCCAAGTGACCAGATTGTGGAGCTTCAGTCTCCTGCTGTGAGTACGGTCACGATGCACTCGGCGACAAGCTGACAACTTCTGCTTTGCCGCTTTCTATCAGTTCTTGTTAGAGAATGTTTGGCATATCTCATAAATTTGAATTGTTTTCAGGGAAAGTTTTGGCAGACGATGGGCTTTTCTGCAAATGGCAAACAGTATCTGCTTCCTGAAGAGGCTCTCTACCTGATGGAGTGTGTGAGTGGCAGATAAAACCCTCTGGTCAGGGTGTGGTTTAACAATGCTCATTAATTCTGTTCATTCAGCTGTATCTGTTGAGCAGTTAAGGAGTCATGCTGCAACACACGTGATCTGTAATCTATTATTGTGTGACATCTCTAAATGTGAATGTATACGTGTCAACAGGGAAACTTGCAGGTGTTTTATCGGGACCTGCCGCTTTCCATTCAGGATGGCTATGAGAGATTTCTGTCCTCCGCCACAGTGAGCCTCCAGCAGTATCAGGTGCAACTAATTGTCCGACGCATATTCTGATTGTGGAACCCTTACACCAAACCGGTCTAACGACTCTGTTTCATCACAAAGGTGTTTGGGCATTTGAAGAGACTTGGCTATGTGGTGCACAGATTTGATCTCAGGTAACAGAACCCTAATGTCTCGTTCAGACAGGATTAGAATCACAGTGGAGCTTTCAAACTATACAGTCATGTCCTGAGGTGTTTGTACTGTGACAGAGTTTTTGTTGTTACCTTTGAGCACCTCCACAGTGGAATTTAAATGAAGCAATCAAGATGTGATTAAAGTGTTGACTTTCAGATTTATTTCAAAAGGTTTACCAAAAATATTGCATGAAATGATCAGAAATTACAGACCTCCATTTTCACAGGCTCAAAAGTAAATGGATAAATGACTGTTAGCAGTTCCATGGCTATGTGTGGCCTGTGTCCTCGTTTTGTCGTGGCAAATTAAGTAGATAAAAGTTGATTCCAGGTGAATATGCCTTTGGTAGCTGTTCATGGGAACTCTCAAGATGCAATCCAAAGAAGTATTGATGCAAGTGAAGTAGACCAAACAAAAAAAAACCCTTTCAGAGAGAGAGCAGAAACTTTAGGAGTGGCCATAACAGCAATTTGTTTTGAAGAAGGAATGCTGTGGTGAGCTAATCAAAACCAAAAGGCACGGAAGACCATCGAAGACAGGTAAAGTAGATAAAGCAGAATATTTCCTTCACACCGTCTAGTCAAGTCAAGAGCACTTTTGAAGACGGTGTGTTATTATTGTGTTACTCCATTGTAGTCTAATTTGTGCATAGAATATACCATCACTTGAAAAAACAACAAAATACTTTAAACAAGTGAATTTTAATTTGCTGGTGAGATTCTTTTCTTGCCAGGGTGGCTGGAAATAGAAGCTTAGCTTCGTTAGTGATTAGAATAGTCCTTTTCACTTGTAATTCCTGAGGACGCACTGGTGCATTAATAGTATTAACAATTACTTTGATATTCAAGTGGTCCATTAAGACAAGACATTGTAATTGTGAACATGAGGTCCCTGAAAGTGAAGAGTGAAATGGATTTCAGCCACCACTAATTGTATTCATTACACCTGTGCTTTTCCTGCTATGACAAGTGTAGAGATGCGTGTTGGTTTATTTGGGATAGAAGACAAACAGCTTCTCTCTTCTTAGTTGATTTAATCTGAATATCGGTGTCTCAAAAACTTGCACAAGGTTTTATACTGTATGGCACAACCCACGCAGAAAAGAGATAGAAATGTGATTACAATTTTTATAGTAAAGACAGAAAGGGAGGTTGCTTAAGGCATCCACCCTTCCTGAAGCAGCCCATCCGATTCGTCCGCATCTTCGGAGTCTTCTCCCGACCAATCACCAAACGACGCACCTGTGATAGGAAGTTATCCCCCCACCCTGTGTGTTTCTTAATCCCTGTGATCTCGTGTAAGGGTGACTCTTAGAAGACAGCTCCGGTGCCTCAAGTCCTAGTTGTAGTTATCTGTTCCAGAGCTATCAGGTACACCGTGACCTAGGAGAATGAGTCCCCCGAGATTTGGCGCTCATGTTTTGGGTACGATCAGGTTGTTATCCAAACAAGGAGCAAACAAAAATTCAGTACTTAAAACATATGTGTATGTGGAGGCTGCTTGGTGTTCACAGTGTCAGATTATATAAGTTTCATTCACAGTAACTGATTAATAGTGAGGTTAAAAGTAATTTACCTTAACACAAGTCAGAAAGCCCCTACTCAGTTCAAAGAAAATAATCCTGACCAAATGGATCTTCAGTGACTGAGTGTTTTGGATAAAGTTGCTCTGGAGGTCCAGGTTTTGCCATCAGTTAAATGTGTTTCACTTCTTGCAGTTCTGAGCCTTCGTCCTACGCGAGGCAGCTGAACCTGCCTCAGTCGCGAGACAGAGCAGGAAGACAACTGAAGAGAAAGCGCAGCCCCAGCCCCACACCAACATGCAGGTAAACAGAGCTGCTACTTATTATTTACTGCACAGTGTATTCACCGATCAGCCACAGCATTAAAGCCAGATGAAGCCAGTAACATCGATTATCTTGTTACAATGGCACTTCTTCAAGCAGTGGGATATATTAGGCTGCAAGTGAACACAGTCGACACAAAGCAGCTACCTAAACAATGTTGCAGGCCATGAACACCCCTTCATGGCAGCAGTATTACCTGATGTCAGTGGCCTGCTCCCTGCTTCACTTGCAAATATTGTTCAAATATGGTTTGGGGAACATGACAGTTCAAGGTGTTGACTCAGCCCCCAAAGTCCTCAGATCTCAGTCGAAGTATCTGCTGTGTCTTGTGCCTGACACCTCAGGACAATGTCAGAGGTCTGTGGAGTTCATTCCAGGATGTGTCAGAGCTGTTTTGGCGGCATGAAGACGACCTATACAATATTAGTCAGGTTTTAATGTTTAATGTGGCTGATTGTTGTGGAGATACAATATATATAATCTGTGTGTTAATGATTTAGTCCAAGGAGGATTTATATTATTCAACTACTTTAATCATCAGCACTATTAGTTCTCACTTAGACATTTAAAAAAAGAAGACGATAAGGAAGTATATACCTCCCTCAAACCTCCTCATGGAAACTAAGTATTGGCAGCTGTATGCTGCTCTCTGCTGGACATAATAATAAACCTCTTCCTTTTGTTCTGATAATAATGTATATTGAACTTCATTTTAATCCTTTGTTTGATTTGCATTTGAAATCTTCCATGTAGGTGATCGATTGTCACAATTGCTGGTTGAATTTCTGGCCCTCAATTTGTTGATTAGTAGACTAAAATACTTAGTTCAACTCAATTTCTTAAAATTCTGTTTGAATAGATGTATTGTGACGAATGAGTTTTCCAGTACTCCCAAAGGCCTCATAGTTTTTGTTCCTTCCTAGTTACACTGAAGCAAAAGAGGAATCCACCACTGAGAAAATGGAAGAGGACAAATGCAGCCTTGAAGGTGAGGATGCTAAAAAACTGGCAGCCTCTCCAGACATCCAGACTGCCACCACAAGTGCAGCAGATAAAGGCAGGACCTGGTGGATGACGGATCACCTCGGGGACTCCGAAAAAGTGTTACATCACAGCCCCACCTCTAGGTCCTCACGCTGGGACTTCAGCTCCATCCCTTTCCCTGACCTGGGCTCCAGTGAGCGCCGCCCCAGCTGCCTGGCCCCTCCAGAACCCTCCCTGCTGCCAGGGGATTTGACTGTGGGAGTCTGTGAAGTTTCCTCCTGGAGGAGGAAAATAAACCTGCGGACGGTGAAAATGTCCGCAAAGGAACGGGAAAGGGAAGCTGACGAGCACAGGCGGCGGTGGGATGTCAACAAAGACAGAGAGGTTTGTAGCAGCTGAGTGGAAAAAGACCCTGGGATTTAATATATTTATTATCAGGCGATACAAATGCATTATTGGGAATCACATTCTGAGTTCCTTCAAGGTTCAGCGGTGCAGAAACTGGGCGGAGTATCATGAGCTCCTGGCGAGGCGACAGAGGAAGCGTAAAGGCCGGCCGGCACACTTGTGGAACAGGGAAGTTACTCCTTTACATGACCCAAGACTGCCAGTCCCCACTGGTGAGAGCTCCAAGTTAACACACGATCTGTTTTCTCAGCGAACACAATCAGTTGTGTCCTATATGAAACTAAGTAAGGTTTTTTTTTTTTATTATTTCCAGGCGAGCTGTTGGATAAAATCAGTGTGATTAAATCTACACATCTGCTCGAGGGAGCATCCAGGTATTACTTATTTCTATCACATAGAATGTGAAAAGGATTTGCTTTACCTGATAGCAGTTTAATTTGAAGAGACGAAGCTGTTGTTCAGACAAAAGCTGATGACGTCTCTGCTTTAATCTTTTTTTTTCCTATTTACCATGCTGTTACGATTCACTAGGCATTCATTGCACCATCTGACATGCCTCAAACTGATATCGTAATGTATGACAGGATTTTATTAGCCCATGTCGCACTGACTGGCATGAAATTAACCTGCAAGATGGTTGTAATCTCATAGTCTATACATGCTGTCAGCCATCACAACACAGGTGGGAGAAAAGGAGGAAGCAGTGATTCAGCTCAAACAGCCTCCTGAAGCCTCGATAAGCATGTTCCTACAGCTGAGCTTTTCACACTGTCAAATTAAAAAATTTGCAGAATGTGCTTCAGCAGACACACTGACAATCATGCACTTCAATTAACAAGAATGAACTCTGGATTCCCCAAAAGTGATTTAAAAGGTAATAAAAAGCCTCAAATGTATAGGGCTACAGTCAAAGTAAATCTTGGTTGACTGAAACTACACTTACTGTGCAGCCATTGATTGATTATGGGATTTTTTTTTTATGTATAATAAAACAAACTGCAAAAATGTCACAGCAAAAGCAAATTGTGCAGGTGAGATTCAAAAACCCCAAAGGCTCATAGGAGAAATCTTACCTCCATATGCATTATTAGCAAAAGCAAAACTCATGAATCCACACAATATGCAAACAAAAAAATTAAAAAAGCAAACTAAACTACAGATAATAAAATAACGTAATAAAGATACACGTGATTTAGCATATATGCAAGTGTGTCTATATAAATGTGTATACTTCAACATGCCAGTGTGTGCATGGGCCCATACTAATGCACACTTATTCAAACCCTGTGAAAGAGAGAGAGAAGGAAAAGGTCAATTATTGTCAGATATGATTAGTTAGAATAGTTGAATTTGGTTTCAAGCCTGGAAAATTAATTTGGAATTAATTCACTCAGAAGTGGACTGAAATGCAATTTGAGTGTAACTCTTCCATCGCTGAGTCCCCATAGATCTAATAGAATCTGTATGTTATCTCTAAATGAACTAATGGGCCACAGAGCACTGAGTGCGCTCTACCTGCGAGCCCTATTAGCCTAAATAGATTATAAATCAACATAAAAAGCTTGTACTTGCAGCATATTAAATTATATTAACCTGGTTATTTTAAAAAGAAATGCACATGCCCACATTCAAATGATGTCTGAAAATAGAACAGATCAACTGGTGACCAGCACAAGAACTACTGACCAACATAATAGTTTACTCTCAACTTTGTGTTCATCTTTTTTAACAAAGCAGCCACACTTTGGTTGACATTGTGTCAATAAGTGTGAAGCCGTTCAGTAAATGTTAAATAAACTTGCAGTCTCGATCAGATTAGGCCAGTACAAAGTCGTAAAAGCGTCGGGGTGTTCACAGGTAGTTTGTTTCTCCCACTGCCAAATTAATCCTGGAATGTATTGATGTAGTGCTTTTCTTGTTATGACAGTAACAACAGCAATTTTCCAATGATAAGTTGGTCAGATGAGAATGTATCGTCCAACCAATTGACGTGGACACTGCAGTCCTATAAATTTCCTTTTACAAAGTATGTAATATACTATAAATAGTAGTTTAATGGAGAAGGCACCTCTTCACTCCGCACAACTGTGATGTGTATTCATGTGCATGTGCTCTGGACAGCACCAAGAGTATTATAAACAATGGAAATGGAGTCACTGTGCTATTTCTATTCACTTCAAAGCGTGTTTTTCCACATTATATTCTGGTAAAGTTTTAATTTTGCCACATAAATACACTGATTACAATATATCTGTAATAGGCCAGTATGAGGGATGTATTGGTAAGGCTCTAGCAGAAACCCTGACTAAGTAAGCATTCGTGTCTGATGACTGTCTTGCTATAAACCCGATAACCCAGTTCCTACAGTGTAAACTTGCGTAATGTGATTTTTCTCAGCCCTGTAGTTTCTTGTGTGTATTCAGACATGATCATGACAGGGTAGAAAGTATATACACTGTGCCTGCACTGTGAGTATAACATGTCTTCCTGTTAGTGTTCATATGTAGGCATGTTATAACCACAATTTAAAACCCTTCTAGTCTGTCAAAAAATAGATATAATAATTTGCTTTTTGTTGTTGGGCCTTTTTTTCATAAGGATTCATGCTGAAGCCAGAATATTCACTATTAATAATGTAGGATTTTAGATGTAGATTTTGGTCATATAATTAGTAACAATTACCCATTTTGTGAGTTCATACAGAGGAAACATGCAGATTTGTCCCTTGGTTTTTATACCCATGTAGTCCATATTGGAATAAAAATATGACCTCATGCAGCTCCTTTCTGTTCACTGTGATAAGAGGACATCAACTCTGAGCCACCTGTGAAGGAAAATAAATCAGAACGTGGACTTTATGTGAACCGAGCTCGTGTCACTGCTGTCAGAGTTTATGATCTTTAATTTACAAACCCATAAAGACTCCGATACAAAGGAGCGACAGGCTGCAGCTCTGCTGTTTGTCACCACCTCAGTGTGCGGTTGTACACCCAGGGCTGTGGTGTATTGTGCTGTGATAGAGTGCGCTTCATTCAGGAGATATTGAAGACCTTGTCCTTTGTCTGCTCAGGTTAAAAGGTTCCGGTGAGTGGAGGATTTGTTTCAATGTTTACCAGCCCGATGTGGTCGCTGACTTCAAGAAGAGCAACCCGGGGAAACCGTACTCCCGCATGTGTGTGTGCAGGTAAACAATCACACACACGAGAAGACAAAGTGTTTGCTCAGGATCGACTTACAGTAAAACAGAAGACGTCTGATTCAAATTAAATCAATGTCACAGTGACTGAAGGTGAATGGGCCTTTTGTGCCATCGCTCTTTTCATGACTCAGATGGGACCACAAATAAATAATTAAACTATTGATTATTTTGATGCGTCTATGACTCCTGAGGCCTCTCTTGAACGCTTTCAGGGAATTTCTTTACAACTTGTGGTTTCAGTTTGCTAGTCTGACAAAATGTAATTTACAAAGACGAAAACAACAAAGCAGCAAATTCTCAAGCAAGAGAACAGAAAAAAACATGACTGTTTAATTTTCTTCTCACAGATTGTAGTTTATATGAAGTACGTTGGCTCATGTCTCACACAAAGCTCACAATATAACCTGGTTGCTTCCCTTCTTTTTCTCAGCTTCGACGGTCCTGTACCTGACCTGAGAGCTATCAAGCTGCTGGCCTTCCAGAGTGGAGACATCCCAGTGGTGTTTGCTGTGGTGGACCACGGAGACATATCCTTCTACACCTTCAAAGACTTCCAGCTGCCCACTGATGTGTTCCCCTGAGACACATGTATCCAGGATTTTTTTTGAATAAATTTGTATCTGCTGGACTTACTGCATATGTAAAAATGTTTTTTTTTAATGTGCCTGACCAGTGATTTATAACGGAAGGGGAGGTTTAGTGCCAAACCTATTGGAAAACAAGGGTTTCTTTTTTGCATTTCTTTCTGTGGGAACAACAGATCATGATCATTATCATCAGCATCATTATTTTCTGCAATAAATGATGATTCAAGACATTATAAATCCTAGTGGGAAATACATTTTTGCTACAGCAGCAAAAATATAGTCACATAAGCAAGAAAAGACACCAGGAGCACCAGCTGTTGCTATCATTTCATAGTTTTCTAAGGCTGTGTTTGCAGAAAAATAAGATATGAGAAATTTTGTGCAGAAAAAAACCCCACAGATTTAGTGATACTGTATATTTTATGCTTTATATCTTCCAGTCATTGTTTTTAATGTCAGCACCCTCATCAGTGGAGGGTCATGAATCAGCAGTGAGCTGGGAGGAAGGCAGGATCGGCAGGTGTGTCACAGTATATCAGCAAAATGATAACTGTTAATTACAAATGAAATGCTGATATCATGTCAACAATACATGTAATAATATCGTAAATAATCCGGGGATGGTAGCTATCTGGTTGACACTCCATCTGAGGGACAACATACAGCACTGTTGTGTTTACAGATTCGCTCTCCACCTTCCTACACTTGTATTTTAATTGCAATTCAGTGCCATAAAAGAGCCCAAAAACACAATAAACAACATAAAAAAGGTGAATTTGACTGATTACATTATTTTTTTTTATCATAATTCTTTTGTCTATGATAAATGTGTAGTGAAAATCTGATTTTGTGGCAGCCTTATCTACCACAACAAAATGTGTATCTTTAAATTAAAGAACAGTTCTAGTATAATTTAAGTCATTAAGTGACATTTCTGTCCCTGGAAACCTAGACGTCTGCTGTTCCTACTCTGTAGAGGTAAGGTGCTGATGTATAAACTGTCTGACTGTAACTTACTGTGTCCACATATACATGTTTATATTTTAACACTGCAGAATCGGGTCATTTCATCTGAAATCATCATATTTTTGAAGTAGTTTCTGTTTGACCATCTCTGATTTTCTGGAGTGTTTTTTTCCCTGTTTACTGACATTTTATGGACAAAACAACTAATTGATTAATCAAGAAAATAATCAACAGAAACACATTTTAAAACCGGTCGTAAACAGGGTCTCAGACGATCAAGAATGAGTTTTAATGATAAATGAAATGAGATGGAAAATTTATTCTGTGGTTGGCTAAACGGGTTCACCACAGGTGTTCTGGAGCTCTGTCTTAAGTTTACCTGGATTTTGCAAAAGATTTTTGCAGTGATCACAACATTTTTCTCACATTCGCAACCATCAAATTCACTTATATGCACATCTTAAGATTTTCAAATTAAAACAATTTCAGTACACGTCTTTTTTGTTGACCACAGGTGTTATAAGCATTGGAACCAGTGTCCACACTGAAAACTTCTCCACTCCCACCTGATGCCACACTGAGATCTCATCATGTTGACTTTTTGCCTCAGCTGCAGATCGACAATGGACCTGACTTGTGTCGTATGACTTACCTTGGGTACACAGGAACAAACAGACCCTTTAGAACACTTTGATAGTTCAGTCAGTTCATCCTATGACGCCTCATCCACACTTTTTGTATTGTTCTGTTTATATAAGCAGCTTTACAGTTGAAAAGGGTTTTCTCAGACTGAGCTGAAGGCAAACCATGGCAGCTCTAGCAGTTCTACTTTTTCTCACTTTGCTTGGTGAGTATACACATTTAATGCACTTTTAGGAATGTTTTAAAGCTTCTGTTGTGTCTGTTTCTGGACTTTCTCGTGATATTTCTGATGACATTCCTGTCTGTAAAGATGTGTTCTCCTTCCCAGCAGGTGTTTCCAGCAGTGGGACTACAGACTGCTCTTACCATGATCTGATGAAACACTTAAACCTAACTGGATCAAGTAATATTCAAAATATCATGCGACCTGTGAAAAACTGGACCACTTCCTCCCTCGTTCTACTGGACATCGTGTTGTCTGGTATTTTGGATGTGGTAAGTGTCTCTATAGTGTTCTGTGTATGGACTGAGCGGTCACAGCTTTGAATTTATTCATTGTGGTATTTCTAGTTTCAGTTTTATGCAGTGGGGGAAATTGATCACATTTATTTGAGTATTCAATTAATTAAAATTTAGATTTGTTAGATTCATCAGACAGCTGGTCAATAGTTACTTTGATTTAAACACATAACACACACTCGCAGTCGTTTATTAAACACACCTAGTTAAAACTAATGCTGCACTCCTGCCATAAATTGCACGGCATTGCCTAGACAGTCATTTCTATTAGGTCGTGTAGTCTTTTTATTTCAGTGAGGGGAGGCTAAGTAGCAGAAACGCCTCTCTGTGTAATAGACTACACTTCAATGACACCACAAACTGCATCCTTCAACATAATTGCACGGTGGAATCGACAGTTTCAACAACAACTAAACATTACAACCTTCATGAATTAAAGATTTATCACAGGACTGTTGCATTAGGGCTGCACTAACTTTAGCCAGGTGCACTGTATAAACTGCCAAATGAGTGTATGATCAACCAATAAAATCTGATGTTTATTAGCTACAAGGTCCTGCAGACCCACGCGGGTAATATCAGGTGTTATGGCTGATTAGACCCGTGCTGGTTGACGCTGTGCAAACCGTTTCTGGGATTTATATGAGGTCACTACGCACTTAAAGGAGCAATAAAGTCGAACTATGTTAAGACACCTGCGGGCATAGACTGTAACAGCAGCTCAGATCACTTCCACTGCAACCAGCTACCACCAGAACACTGTTTACACATACAACACATAAATACTAGCAAAAGAAAAAGTAATTTATGGTCATGCTTTGGATTATAGCCTCTAATTAACCGGCATTTGCAGTGTAAATTTACTAGTGGCATGCTGGTGCAACACATACAAACACACAAATTGTTGGTAAAAGGGACCAACACATAATTTTTAAAAGTGGATGAGTGAATTAATTCTGCAGCACTCCATACATTTACCATGATTTTATTCAAAAATGAACATAACCTACCGTCCAATAATGGAAGGCTGCACATATCAACAAAAAGAAGATAAGCAAAATACATCTAGATTCCATTATAGGTTTGGGGAACTTATTAAATATCAATGGGGAACATTTATGCTTTTACTACGGGACTTGAAAAATGCCTTGAAGGACTGCTGTTCACTTTACCAGCAAACTCTGGTGGATGTTGCGCGATTTTAATCAGCTAGACTAGTCCATAAATGCCACATATAAGCATGCCTGAGAATCTTAAAGTTATGCTCTTCCTTGTAATCGGCTCTGACTGACTATGCTTTATTTTCCATCTCAGAAACAGAAAACACTCATAGTGCATTCTCCCACATTTTTCTCTAGATGTACAGGTTAATTAAATGGGAACTGTTGTAACCGTTGTTCCCTTAAATTTGCATTTTGTCCCCATATATGTACAAGTATGTATAAGTACATACTGTATTAGTCCAATGTTAATGCAAAGGCAATTTGAAATGCTACCTAATCCTACCTAATGTGGGCATCTGTTTCCAAATTTAATTGAAATATAAAATAAAATAGAATCTCTCTCTTGCCTTTTCTAGCTCAACAGCTTAAGAAAGAACAGAATAGAATTTTTATTGTCATTTGCAGTCAGATTTATATAAATATCAAACTACAACAAAAATTAACATTAAATTGAGTTACTGGATAAAAGAAAATGTTTTACATTTTAATAAAAAGCACATTTTGCTAGAAATAAATCTTCTCTTCTTGCTACTTCCGCTTAATGATCTAAATGTTAGCTTATTACTGGTGTCATTGCTATACGTTCTATGGATTATCCAGAGTATCCTGGACCTGGCATCACCAATAGAATTCTGTTTACTTTGATTGTATTATATTCTCAGAGACAGATAAGTCAAACTCTGGGAAACCAAAAATATCTGCATACCACTAGACATAAGTGAGGAAGCATGTTGGTTTTTTGTAATTTGGCTGAATACTTGCCACACTGCTGGTGCTTCTCTGCAGGATGCGAAGTCTCAAACAGTCACAAATCAACTCTGGATTAACATGGTAAGACTGGTCCATCAAAAGCAGAATTGTTCTCTTTGTCAGGCAGACTCATCAACCAGTGGCATCTTTCTTTTCCTTTCCTTTTTCCAGTACTGGACCAATGAACTCCTAACTTGGAGTGCTTCAGACTTTTGTGGGATCGACCATCTGAACATTCCGAGATCGATGCTCTGGATCCCAGATGTAATCATCCAAGAGGAGTATGTGCTGTTCATGACTCAACTGCAGTCTGATCTTATTAAAACTGGTGCTGAATGAACTGAAAATCCATCAGTCGCACTTGAATTTTCATCTCTAGCCTACAGAACAAGAATGAAAAGCTCTAAACTGCAATTGCATCCCATTTTCTATATCTTTAAAATAATGAACAATATGTGTAGAAAACTTGCATTTGACTGCACGTTCATTTAAAACACAGGATCAGGATCCAAAAAACTTTGCTCCAAATCACTATTAGTGGTCAGACCTCCACAGTGCAGCCTCACTGTTTAACTGTTTAAAGCATGAAATAGAAAAAAAACCTCAAAGCAAAATGGATGTTTTTGGCAGCAAGTTTTTTATTCACTTTCTTTTAATCTGGTTTGTAGATTGAAAATCTACTTAAGCCGATTGTAAACCTAAAAGCCTCAAAGATAACTTAACAGGGACCAGACTGGCTCTATTAGACTTATTTAAACCTGCATCATAAAACTGGACTCACTTCTTAAAACTCATTCTTTTAGACTTGTTTTTATGTGATGTTGTCTATTTTATTTTGTTGGTTTTATTCAATTTTTTATTTTTTTATAACTTTTTTTCTTTACTGTTATTATTTGTATTAATATTATTTTACCCTTGTTTTCATGATTTTACCCTCTTTTTTATTCCCTCATTAATTTTTGGTGCTTCTATTTCATTTGGGGTTGTATTAATTTATTTTGGAAATATCTGACCATGTATAACTTCACTTTTACTTCTCTGGTAATTTTTCTCTCTTTTTCTATTATTATTATTATTATTATTATTATTATTATTATTATTATTATTATTATTATTATTATTTTCAGCATAATTATACAAGAATAGCAAAAAATCAGCAAAGAAAAAAGTGAAAAACTAATTTTACTTGGATTTTTAAAATCCCTAGTTGTTGTTTTCATAGTACAACAAAAGCTGTGACATAAATATGGCTTTCTTTGTACAGGAAAGAACAAAACGTTTTTTTTTCTCTTCGACAATTCAGTGTTAAATATGGAATTACAATTCTGGTGCTATTAGTTAAGACTAGGGATGGAGAATCAGCTGACAAATGCTATAAATAGAAATATCAGCCCAAACATCAACAGGCAGGTTCTGCCTGTCAGACTGAAAGTTTACATTTTTAAAAACATCTTGATAAAATGTTTGTATCTTTATGACTGTGTGTAATTGTGTGTTCTGGTGTCTCCTCAGTGCTTCTGATTCTGGGACTATTCTAAATGGCCCATTTCTCACCTTGAATTCCAGCGGCTGGGTGTTGTCGAAGGCCCGCCAACGGCTTACCTACACCTGCCAGCTCAATCTCGCGAATTTCCCTTTCGACACGCAAAGCTGTAACCTCACGTTTTTCCCCATTAACTCTGACGGTAAATGACATCAGGTTGACGTCTTTCTGTGCGCAGAAATCTTCAGGACAGATGATTTTATTGTTTTTTTAATTCTCTTCATAGCACAATCTATACAGCTAGGAACGCTAACCAGTGACACGACCCTAACTAAGATCTCTGAGCGGGTCATGATCACAAAGGGAGAATGGTCACTCAGAAGCATGGATGTCGTCCGAGACAATAACAGTCTGGGGGATGGACCCATAGGCTACCTTATATACATGGTTAGAAAGTATTTGTAGCGGCATCCCAACAGCAGTTCTTTCCCTGATCTCCAGCTCTGCTTGTCTCCAATTAATCTGGCTCTTTTCACAGATAACACTTGAGAGGAAACCACTGCTTTATCTAGTCAACTTTATCATCCCCCTGGCCTATTTACTGGTGCTGGATCTGGCTTCCTTCTTCATCAGTCAGTCCAGTGGCGAAAAGCTGAACTTCAAAGTGACCATCCTCCTGTCCATCTCCGTCTTGCTGCTGATTCTCCAGGACATGCTGCCCTCCACTGAGGATAACCTGCCGTGGATTGGTGAGCAGCCACTCGGGCCTCATGCAGCAGGGAGTTTCTGCAACCTGTAATCACCTGTAATGTCTTTATTCCAGCTGTCTACTGTGTTTCAATCTTCGCCCTGGTGGGGATCAGCGTCCTGGAGGCCATGCTGGTGAGCTTCTTAACCGAGCTCGGTGATTACTGTGGGAAAGAGGCTCAAACATCTGAAAATGCCCAAGACGATATTCAGCTGGAGGCAGACCTGCACAAAGGTACGTTTCTGACTGATTGTTGGAAACAGATGGAAAGCAATAGATTCAAATCATTTATTAGACACAAATGAGACCACAGTGGAAGTAAACAGCCACATCTATCTAAGGATGCAGGGTTTCTAACTTGTGCTGGCCCACATTCATTCTTGTCAATAAATAAATGCAGGGAATGTAAATTTGCTTTTTTATAAAACTGACACCTAAAGTGAAGTCCATCAGCGTAGGGAGCAATATCCAAAAGCATATAAATAATAATTACAGCATCAATCACACCACCAGATAATTATTAACAATTTTTCCTTCTGTCTGGACATGATTAGCAATTTTTATTGCTATTTGTGCAATAAGATGTCCAAGTTTCAGTGATTATACCTGCTCAAAATGTTTTTTTTAAATACTCTAAACAACCTTATTCATCCTATTCAGAACTTAATATACATTGGATGATGTAATTTGCCAGCAAAACCTCAGGAAGGAATAATGATAGTCATCTAAAGCTGTTTGGTGCAACAGTAACATTTATTTCTGGACATCTGATGGATTTAAGACCAATATTAACTGTCCCTTTAGCTTTGTTTGGTCACCATGAACTATCTGAAGCTTCCCTGTGGTTTCATGCTGATCAGGTAGAGTTTTTTTTTACTGCCTGCGACAGATGGAAAAAAAAATTGTATAAAAGTGAAGAGAGCAGTGGTGCAAAGTAACTAAGTACACTTGCTCAGGTAGTGCACTTGAGATTCTTGCACTTGACTTTTAAGATGAAGATTTTGCATAATGGATGATATAGCAAGGTTTTAAAATACATCATTTAGTTAAAGATTAAACCAGAGGATGTTTAGGAAGACGAGGCTTCTTTCAAAAAACACATTTTTTAGCTGAGCTTCTCATCATCATGCATCAATTACTGTTCAAACGATTTAATACTTCAAGAAGAATCTCAAATTTGAGATGAACACTTAAAATTGAAAACAGATTTATGTATCAGAACTTTGTTTTCTCCTCCTTCTATTATTCATGTGAGGAGCCATCAGATTTATCTGCTGTCACCGAATATAAAAGTGAATGTAAAGCTCCACCTGCAGAAGCTGTAACAGTAACACACTGCTGACACACTCATGCTTCAGGATTAATTTTCTAATGGTGTCAGGTATAGTAATATATCAGTCAGAGGGTCCAAAGCAGTACCTTTATTGAAATACTTGAAGTCGATTTTGCTGCCATGTACTTGCTTTTAAGTGGGATTCTTCATGCAGAGCTTTCACCTGTAGTGGAGAATATTTACACTGACGTACTGGTATGTTGACCAGTACATCAGGGGCATTAGGGTCAGAAAGCAGTCCAGTATTCTGACTCCATCTGGCTCTTCAGTTGCTAAACTCTCCACTAACTATCTGTTTCTGTTTGGTGCTGATCAGGTAGTGCACAGGGGGATTCTCTGAAAGCAGCCTCTGCAGTAAAATCGATCTTCCCCGTTTCCCACTCAGAGCCTCCTGGAGATGAAGAGAAAGGCCAGGTGACACCAGAGAAGAGCTACATGCCTTTGGATTGGCCAAGTGTCCGTGAGCTGCTGAAACTGATCCTGGACGAAGTGAAGGCAACTCGATTACAAGCTGAGGGAAAGGACAAAGACAAGATAAAGTACAGATGCTGCAAAAATCTGGCTGAGATCGTAGACTCTGTGTTCTTTGTCTTATATTTTTGTACGGTTGTGATGTTTTTCATGATTGTTTATACCAGTTGGATTCAAGGAGGGATTTGATTTAGACTTGATGGACTGAATTAGCTGCTGCATGTGTAATCAGTCGGTGCATGCTCTTAGATTTGAATGTGATAGAAGTTTTAATGATGAATTATCACCTGGGCAGTGAAGGAACAACCACACTGCTTTTTAAACCTCATACTCATGACTTCATCAACATTTCTACCCTTTATTCAGTGCAGAACATATTACTCATATTTGCAGGCATGAACTAATAACCTACATACACGTTATTGCATGAAAATAATAAACATGTTATAGATGCTGGGTTTGAAGTGGAAATAAATGTTTTTTTTCTCATTCACAGTGAAGTTTGGAAACAATAAAAAATATCTTACTGTGTTTTTAACATGTCAAATACTTCTCCTTAAATTGGAGTTACAGACAGACAATGTAATTAGCTGTTTACAGAGCACAAAACAGCGTGATATGCTAAATATGGATTTATATGCCATTCATTTGTTAATAATTGGATGTATTTGTCAAATTTAGGTCATATTTATTTTTAATTCATCATGCTTGTTTTTTAATGTGTAATTTTATTTTCTGCATCACATTTAATCTATTTAAGACTTGTGGGCAAAAAGCATGTTTTATAAATCACAGGAATTTTTTTGTTTACTTGTATATCTTTGGTTGATTTCAGTATCCAACATGGATAATGTCACTCTAAGTAGTAGTAGTTATAGTAGAATTTTGGTGGAAAACTAATAAAATATACTGTGTTTGCAGCATCAAATATAAAAGTGTCAAGTGCTGAAGGTTTTTTATCCTTCTTTTAAATCAAGTGTTTTTGGAGCAGCTGAGACTCTCAAAAATAAATTAAAATATAATTTTACAAGAGACAGAGACTTCTCTACCCTTGTCTAAAAATGTTTAAGTGTCATACTCCTTCACCTTCTATTGAGGAACACAAGTTTTAGCCTAGGTGAGCCTGAAGAATATCATTTATTTCCTCCTAATGATTTTTACGTTTGAGGGGAAAATAGATTAATGATTTGTCTTTTGTTTATGGACAACTTGGAATCTTCTCAGGGCCTCTTAAGAGCGAGTGAACCTCAGTTTGGGTACCTCTGTGCCCGGATCCTGCATCCTGTCCTGGTTAACAGATTTCATATCACAGCAGTTAACGCAGCCTAGTTTTTCTAATCTTTATAGCATTTATAACCATAAATGACCTTTACAGCTTAATTTTTAAAGTCTGCAACAGAAACATAACATTGTAACAGCTCCACCAGACTGCCAAAAGTGAGTGTGATGACCACACATGAGATATGAATATTTAAAAATTTAATTTGTCACCCAATAAAAAGATACATTTAAAGAGGTTTCTTCCCCAAACAAAAGACACAGAACAACACACAGCAGTAAATCCTGCCTGGTTTTGTGTTGAAGGGGATAAAAAAGAAAAAGCAGGTCTGATGGAGAATAAATATTTGAAGCAATGCAGACTACCTGAGAGTTTTACTGCATTATACTGAATTATATCCTGATTTGTCAGCTTGGGTCTGAATTTAGTGTTTTCCTTTTCATAAATAAAGACATTTCCAAACTAAGTTGATGCAGACATGGCATAAATTGGTGCCAAAAATTCAACTGTGGTAAAATGTGTGGCAAAGAAGTGAAGATGATAAAGAACTTCTCCACTGATACTGTCTTGTTCGTATATGAAAAAGTTTATTAAAACAAGAACAGAATCTCTTGCACCAGCTGGTTGCCAGCAGGAAGATTCAAAGCCAACTAGAATCAACCCCCAAATACCCCTTTCCACTGGCTTATATAGGGGAGGGTGTTCAAGACAAGAAAGACAGGCTATTGTTACATGTCAGAAAGTGCAAAGGGCACGAAACACACATCTTGTGTAAGGTCACATGTTACCATTGTCTTATCATTTTGGTCCCATGAGCCCAAAAACCCCGCAGGAGGTAAGACACATGAGACACCTCACAACGAAATGCAGAAAATGAAGTAAAGATTAGAGAAATAATGACTGTCTCACTTCTTATTAATGAAAATCCTTCATAGAGCACAATGAAAACAGGTGATGCATTGCAAATTCATTGCATAAATGCAACACCTGTTCCCCTTTCAGTCCACACACACGCTCTTCCTGAAGGGTTATGTTTTTTAGCCAATTGTGCACAATTTTCTATTTTTTCTATAAGCCAGAAAACCATTTGCATGCTGATTTTTATAGCCTTTTCAGTTTAATAAAGGATTTTATATTTTAAATCAAATACTTTTTGGACTCAGGACTTCCACTGATAAGAATTTTGACTGTCATCATTCCTTCATTTTTACTAATTCCAGTTCCTCTGTTTGAAGACCGCCTGATTTTGTATTTTCCTCATTGTTAAACTACCAGATTTATTGCTCTCGACCCAGTACTACACTCCCTAGTCTGTTCTGTATTACTGCAGTAAATGAAGTGTTTAATAGGCAACATTTCGACCCACTCAAAGTGTCCTCCCTTTCGAATGAGTCTTTAATGATGCCTAGAAGAATGCATAAATAGGTATGTCTGTCATATGACATGTACACGTGTCATATGACTGTCCACATTGATAAGGAATCGTTCATTTTAATAACCCCGACAGCACGGAAGGGCGGGTGGAAACAAATCTAGAAGTAAATATTGGCTGATTTAACCAGCTTGTAGTCATACAATGTAGATTACACTATTAACATTAATGCTAAACATGTTGTTAGCAGTGTTGGAATAAATGTGATGCACAAAACATGCGATTTGATTGCATCCCGTGATTTAAACCTGTACAAACAACCAACCGAGCAACCCAAATACCTGCGGCGTCAAGTGTGATATAATAATAGCAAACCGGATCTGGCTTGCTTTTTATAATAAAAGCTTGAGAATGATTGCAACTCAGGGGGATTTTATTTTGAAAGGAAACACCGACAGTGTGGGTTCATGTTGTAGGTAACTTGACGTGTGTTGTTCATGCGAGAGCAGGTCAGCTGGTCGGGTTAGTTTGCTGCTGAAGTTAGCCGAGTGTCAGTGTGTCGCGAACCTGTATGAATATGTTTTAAGTTTTCGTTTTCCTCCGACGTCCCTCCAGCTATCTAATAGCAGCACAGCCCATGTTGGCTAGCCGGCAGCTGGGTGCGTTTATTTGGCTCGCTAGTAAAGTCTGGATCTAGCTTGGAGCATCCTGCTAGCCTAGCAGCTAAGTTAGCAACAGAGACTGGGAAGAAGGAAGGTAGGTGAGCAGTGTTTACGTTCGTCTCCGGTAATGACACCCGTGTCGGTAAATACGGGAAAACCCGGCAAATGTCACATTTTATGAGTATTAAGTATAAAACTAAACGTTATCCATATGTAGTAGCTGTACCAGTCTGACGGGACGCTGCCAGCTGAGTTGCTAGCATGGGAATTTCAGCTAATTGAGATCAATAACTACCAGAATAGCAAGTAGAGATACAGTTTCAAACTGTGCCAGGACTCAAAGCAAAGATGGTTGTTGTCTACACAGTCTCGGGCAATAAAATATGTAGTTGTGACTGGAAGACATTTGATGTACAACACGTTAGTATTGAAAAATACAGTAGTAAAAGAAGTATTCAGATTCTTTCACTAGTACTAATACAGCAGTGTTAAAATACTCCATTACAAGTAAAAGTCCTGCATGAAAAATCCTATTTAAGAAAAAGTACATAGCAGCAAAACGTAGTTAAAATAATAAAGTATATACAGATATAGCATTATATATGGCTCTATTAAGTTATTGATAGTGAATATTAGTGTGTCAGCAGCATGTTATAGCTGCTGCAGGTAGAATTACTTTACATTAATTTATAACCAGTTTTACAGACATGGACAGCAGGTGAATCTGAGGGCTTGTCACATAATTAATGAGACAGGAAAGAGACAAAATACTCTCACCTGTTTTCTTTCTTCCTTTCTTTCTTGGTGAGATAGTGTATCATTGGAACATCTATTGAATTGAGACCATATGATAAATTAAGAAGGAAAATTCACCATTTAATGGAGCTGTTAACAGTTCATAGACATTTAAAATGTGTGACTACACACTGCTTTTCCTAAGAAGCCAAAAGGGTTGGAAACGACTGGTTTTCTCTTTATAAGGAGTCGTATTTTAAAAGTGATTCATTGTGTAAAACCCTAATTTTAACAAAACTGTCTTATAAATGCATTGAAGTAGAAAGTACAGTATTTCCCTTTAAATGCAATGGAAATTTGCAAATAAAGTGCAAGTACCTTAAAATTGTACCTCGGTACATTCCACAACTGGAAATATGTAGACCAGATTCAGGCTGAACCCACAATTGCTTCTTAAAAGTTATGGCAATTCTTGACTTGAGTTTTTAGCCTGTGGCTCTTTTTTCCGGTGTTGAAATAAATATTAAATTGCATAATATGAGCTCAGCGTTCTGTTTCTATGCAAGAAAGAACAGAGCAAATGCGCTGAATCATTATTCCTTTATTATTCACAATCTATTGTGGGAATACATAAATTGTGGTCATGTCATTGCAGGAAGTGTGAGTTTGAAGAAGATCAGATAGAACAGGCTTCAGCTGCTTCACCTGGCTGTTTTTTTGTCTTCTCAGTTGAAAACTAGTCACCAACCATGGCAGGTGGAATTACAGACACCGGGGAACCCTACTCTGCATTCGTGAGTATTCTGCAGAATACTGTGTATTTTATCATTTAAGGTCAGGCACATGTTTAACTGCCTTGTACCAGGGTGATGTGTGAGTTGTCATTTGGCTTTGTGGTAGCAGAAGTCTCTAAAAGAAAAGTGCACCTGTATGGAGTTGTACTGTTCTCCTTTTTTTGACTTGAAGATGCTTTTACATTTACTTCACTGACTGTATTGAACTATGTGCCTATCTTAAATCAGTTACACTGACTGCTCAACGGTTAATGCTTCTATAATGTTAGGACAGAAAAGTCATATTTCTATGAAGTTTTCTTTACAGAATGAGTAATGTTTGCAGACAGGAATATGAATATGAAAGTGCAGTGAAACATAAAGGGGAAGCCTAAATGCTTACACATCCTCCTCTTGTTTTTTTTACTCACACGAGGCCCCTTTATGGTCTTGACAACTCATTTAGTAAGTCTCTGACTTTGCTGACTTCAGCATGACTTTGCCACAAAGACTCAGTTCTGCTGGTCAAATGTTTTTCCAGGAAGCTGAAGCTTTGAATCTTTAAAGCACTTTGCTACCCGATAGGCTAAGTGCTGCCCAATTAGCCCAGTTGTCTCCCCTGACAACGGTTGATTCCACCCAGTAGTTTGATCTTTATCAGCCAGGGTGCTGAGGAGCACCTGATACTGTAGTGCTCAGAATTTTCACATCAGTACGTTAAATGAACCTTTAATATTACATGATTGATCCCCGTAGAGAAATCAGGTAGCAAAATTTAAAGGCTGTGGGGGAGAATATGAAATTTATGAAAATAGAGGATGAAATAATGTACAGTTCAGTATCAGCTATTCACCTCCATCGTTTCCTCTCCAGGTGGGCCTGGTGTATATGTTCAACCTGATTGTGGGAACAGGAGCACTGACAATGCCCAAAGCCTTCGCTACAGCTGGCTGGGTGGTCAGCTTAGCGCTCATCTCCTTTCTGGGATTTATGAGGTGAGTCTTGTTCGTCCTTCTCTCTCTGTCTGACCATCCAACAAACGGGACAGAGTAAACAGGGATTTGTTTGTTTGGATGAGATTTCCCACCAAATCTGCCTCTTTCACAGTTTATACTTTTACGGCAATAAAGCAAGGAAGTGTCTCTGTTTACACAAGATGTTCACTCCCTGCTAAACACAGTTATTCAGACTTTAATGGCGTATCATGTGCAAGGTCAGTCAAATTAGCATTCTTTATTAAATAGGTTTGCACTTTAAGTGTTTTCAGCATATTTCTGATCCAAGAAAATCTTGAACTGATGCAGAAGACACAATAATTAAACAAAGTAAAAACTGTTTAATTAACAACAATGACAGTTGAATAAGGTATTAAGGTTTCACACTGCTAACACAGAAGTGTTGCATGGTGCATCCAGCTTGTGGATCCACCTGTTGTGGAACATTCCATAATAATGTTGCACTGGCCAAACGCTGATACACCTGCTAATGGATCGTACTTTGTTTTCATTTCAACCATCTTGTTAGTCTGTTAATCATCTTTTTCTTTGGTGTCCCTTTTCCTCACACCAGCTACATGACCACCACATTTGTGATCGAGGCGATGGCAGCGGCCAACGCTCAACTGCGCTGGAAGAGGAGAGAGCAGGAGGAGGTGAGATAATAAACTCTGAGAAGCAGCTCTATATGTAAATATCTTTACTAGGAGGTTGGCTGAATGGTGGGGAAGGATGTGCCAGACAAACCAAATATTTAAGAAGTAAATGTTTCTCCTTGTCTGGCGAAGATTGTCTAGTCAGACATCTCATGTCTGCAGACAAAAAAGTGAAACCAGTGTTAGTCTAAGTGCAACTCAGGAATATTTCCAGTTGTTAATGTACTTACAGGTTTTGTTCAGACAAGCTGAAGCATGTTGAGGCAGAAGGAACTTCTTTTTTAGCAGTGACAAACCTGTAAAATACTGTCACAGTAAACAAAAAAAACAGAGTGAGTGTGAGTTTTGTTAGCTTGCTGTAGGTGGATTCTCTTATTTTGCATTCTGCATAGTTTTCAACCATCACCATAAGTTGTGTGTTTCGTATTTCATCAGGCTGCGTCGTGGTTAAATAATATCCTCCACAGTAACTCTGTGTTCCTTATTTCATTTACTTTGGGTTATAGAGCCACAGTAACTCCACAAGAACTTACAGAAGTGTCTCATTCTGAGAAGTTGTGTGTCTGACTAGTGAATAGGAGACTACAGCTGCACTGATGTGGTGTCTCCACTGAATAGGAGCCGATATCTGAGAATTTCTTCAAATTTCTTAAGCCTGCAGTGCAGAACTTTTGTGTCCCCCTTCTGGCAGTGAGAGTATTTACACAAACTTTTGACACGTGCTTGGGCCCTCGCTGTTGATCTATTTCTTTTTAAGACTCTAGTCTTTGCTCTTAATGCTGATTTTCTTTTCTATCTGAAGAAATAGAGCCCTTCCTAGTTTTTCTTTCTTAGTCTCCACCATATTCATAGTTATTTTAGCCTGTTGCATCCCAGCTGCTCCATTCTTTGGCTCTAGTAAACCAGTCATTGCTGGTTAATGTAAAACACATTATACTAGTGCACCATCACAGGTATGTTGCAACAGATGCAAGATTTAAACATCAGTACATTGTGAAATACAGAGAGATTTACTTGGAGCTGATGGACTTCATGTGCTTTATGTGAACTCTTGTACCTGATGTCCATTTCTATGTAAAAATGTTTTCATAATTGTAATAATAATAAGAAAGCTTTAATTGTGTAAAACTTTTCTAAGCATTACTTAAAAATATAAGATAAAACATACAAATGAACACCTACAGCCTCAATACAAAGTGTGGTCAAGAAGTTCTGTGAATGTGTTTGCAAAAATCAAATATTGTACCAGATTTAAATTTGGCTGTTGTCTTCATCGAGGGAGTCTCTTTACACAGCAAAACACCACATTTGATACTCTTGGAAGTCCTGTTCTATACCCTTACTGTGCCAAAATGGCGACCCTTAAACTTGGATTTCACTTTGGGGAAGAGGAAGAAGTCTCAGGGAGACAAGTCTTGTTCGTAGGCTGGATAGGGAGCGACAGTTGTGTTGTTGTGCATGATCAATGTGCTGTGAGTGGTCGCACAACACATTTATATTCAAGCGCCCACATGCCATCACGCCGCAGCTCAGGTCGCTTGGGCTCAATGTTCTCCCCTCAGACACCTCAGGATGTTACAGCTGAACCCTGCTTTGGCAGTCCGACCCAGGGGAATGAATTCCCAGTGCACAACCATGTGAATGTCAAAGAAAACAACAAGTGTGCCTCTGGTGAGCTCCTGACCTGATGTGCCTTATTCAGTTTTGGAGACTGTGGGCTTCTCCACTGTGACAACTGTTAATTCTTCTCCTGGTGGCAGCCATAGACCCACCTCTCGTCACAAGGGACGAAAACATGTGGAATACAGGTCCTGATTTTCATCACCCGATGTCGTGCGTAGTCATGGAGCGTTTTGATTGCACCATAAAAGTGAAATATTTGATCAGACACTTGATGTAGATTGTTCGGGCTGAATGCCTTTGGTCTGTTCGACAAAGTAAGTTTCAGTGAGAGTTTCTCTGCATCTGTACGGTTGATAGCTGAAACTGAAATGACGAACAAAAGGAGATTCCAGATACTTGAAAACACGATGAAGACACTGGACACTGACCTATCCCACCTGTAGTCAAATAGATTTTGATAGAGGTGAATCCAGAATCAAAATTTCTAAGATTACTGCTTCATTTTAACTGAAGTGAAGGTCACTTGTCTGGTATGGTCATTTTCTGACATGTTTCATGTTAAACATTACAAACACCTTGTACTTTGTTAAAGCTGTCAGCATACATTTCTGCAGCACCTACCCTGAGTGACCTTTCACATTACTGAAGTCTTCCTTATTTTAGCTGAAGTTTATCACCGCTTGGATGTCTCTTCTTTATAGGGAAACAGTGACCGTTTTCATTTCTCTCCTCATAAAAATCACTTGACTGTAGAATAATTAAGGTTTAACACCTGAAAATAATTTTCTCTTTTAATATGAAGCTGTATTTTTTATTTAGAAGGCGCTTGTTGTTTTATTGCCCAGTCCTAGCACAAGTGAAATGTGCCTCTTGCCGCCCGTCTATAAGAAACCCAATTTGGATGAAGCCGTCAGGGTAGAACTGTAGTTGATTACCAAGGGAAACCACCGAGTCTCAAATCATTTTTACTTTGACTAAGAAAAAGACTTTGTGCACTCCGAATGGCTCGGCCTCTCCTTTTTGTTTCTCCCTTGGTACAGAAGTCATCTTGCTTAATGTCTGTGGGTTTCCAGTTGAGGAGTTATGAGCCTGAGGACAATAGCCTGGCTCGAACTGAGCCTCAAACACTCAGCGTTGATTCATGGCTGCTGTACTCCTCAGCATTTTCCGCCCACGTAATGGATAAAACTGGAAATGTTTGCTGCTGAATGCCTTTTATTTCTCTCTGCTTGAGTGAAGCCTATTAACAACAATATAGGCTTGTGATGCATCATCAGAGAAGGTGCCATATAAGTTGATAAGGTAAAAAGTAGAGAGAGAGAACATGAGTTAGAGAACAATCTGTCAGCATTACCTGCTATTGAAATAGTTTAAAGCTTGTGTGTTTGGACAATAAGGTGTGTTTGTGGGAAAAGGTGGAATACAGGTTGTTTGGTTTATTACTCTATGGTAGAAATATGCATGGTGGCTAAAACCTGTGTGACATACTGTCTTAAATGTCAAAAAAACTGATTGTGTTGCATCTGCAGTTAAGTGATGCTCACATAGAATAATGTTTGACACTGGCTGGACAGATTTTACTGCCCTCTGCTGGAAGTTTAGGAACAGTTTGACTCATTCAGTGGGTCAGCGCTGCTCATAAAGGCTCAGCTTGGAGTGTAATCTCAGAAATCCATGGCACCATTTATAGAAATGCTGTGAACACATGTTTATTAGCTGTTGATTTCCATAGGAATAGTTTCACATCTTAAATTGTATGTTGGCAAATATCACATTTTTTGCATGTTCAGCTGACTTGCTGCAGTAAATATAAGTTTGTCTGAGTCACTGGTTCCCCACCTGACAGTCAGAACCCCTACAATGTTAAGGGTAATGTGAGATAATTACTGTGAGGATCAAAGAAAAAGATGATTCAATAACATAGAACCTTTATTTCTTTTTATTTTTTTTATGATATCTATACATTATCTTTGGGGTTTTTTTCTTATGAAGTACATTTTCACAGCCTAAAAATGCAATCTGAATGAGTTTTTAGTTGAACTGCTCTTAGATGAAGGGATACATTCAGGTTAAGGGGTCAAAAGCCACAAGCTTAGATGTCAGTTTTCTCACCAGAGACCAATTAAAAAGATTTAATTGAAATTGCATCAGTGGAACATGCTCTCCCTGCAACTACTTGATTATATCTTCTCTTCCAGAAGCTTTCCGATGAATTTCAGTTACATATAATTTATAGTTCTTGGAAATCTGAGGAAACTGTTGAGTCCTTAAAAATAGAGTATTGGCAGATTTATCATGGAAAGGCCAGTGTAAAAATCCATCCATTCCAAGTAAAGATTCTGCATACAAAGTCGTACTTATATCATTGTATCACCAACAAAAATGTACTTAAAGAGTAAAAGTAAAAGTACTTGTTCTGCACAAAACAACTCCTGTGACTGATACTATTACGTACTGAGCATTTCACTGTTGTTGTTGGTCCAAGTTTAGGTTGTTTTATTTATTTACATACGAAGTCAAGAAATTGAATCCGTTCCCAACCTTAGAGGATGAATCTGTGGGGTCATTAGATAAAAGTTCAGCTACACTAATTTGTCTAATTTGCTGTACTTTACTCCACCAAAGCATTTGTTTCTGACAGTTAAAGGCAACTTATCCTAAGATAACATTCTAATTAGTTCTGAAGTTAATGTGAAGATGTGAAATGTCGACATCGCTCAGTCTTGGTTGCATCACCTCTTTTTCTAACCAGCATGAAGCAGAGATGAAACAGCAACATTTACTTTCTGCAGCCTGGTGCTTCACTTTCCACTCTGAGAAAGTTGCTTTGACTTTGGTTGTCCATCACTTCCTTTAAGCATGAAAAGTCTTCTGACTCGCATCCATAGCCGCATGTGTTAGGCTGTTATTTTGTCAGATTGCCTCTGTTTGCTGCTGCCTGCTTGTTGTTTGTCACTGAGCCATTACCTACTGTCAATCCTCATCTCCTCTTTCTCCCTCTGTCCCAGCCAGCGTGTCATTTATTAATTCAGCTGATCAAACTCACATATCATTGACAGTTAATTGACATTAATCGACAGAGAATCTGTGAAATGGTCAAAAGCGATGTGTGGGCATGTGATAGGTGGGAAATGGAAGCTCTTCCTAAGTGTTTCCCAGCTGTTGCTTGTAATTTCCAGATGCTGCCTTCCCCTGCGCCCCATACAGAGCAAATAAACACTGTGCTAATAGCTTGTAAACTGACTCTTGTTTATGTTGGGAAATTAGGAAAATAGGAAGCAAAAACAGCACTTCACATACTCATATCATCCTTTACAGGTTATTGACAGCGACTCCAGTTCTGAGTATTCAGATGATGACGTCATGGGCCGAGGCCGACCAGAGCCGGAGACAAAGCCCATCTTGTCTGTTCGTGAGTGTCACTTACTGTAGCATAACTGTTTATTGTACAGCTAGACGGAAACAGTAGTCTCTTCTTAAAGTCACATGCTTTGCTGGCCTATGGAACCAGCCCATTTATCCAGACTTACTGCCAGCATCATGCTACTTAAACTCAAGATATGTGTCAATCAGCCACAACATTAAAACCAGTTACAGTTGAAGAGAATAATATTGAATATAATAATAGCTGTTTAACAGTCAGACATATTAGACTGCAGGTGAAGAGTCAGTTATCGAAGTTGGTGATGCATAACAAATGAAACAGAAAAATATGTAAATTAGAGCTGCAGGAGCTTTCTCTGAGTACTATGAACTTTTCTACCAAAGAAACGGTCATCTGAAAGGTTTTATCTTTGCAAAGTCATACTTCCTGACAGCACAGGAACTAGTAGCACAAAACTCAAACTCACGACCGCTGCTGGCGACCTGTGCCCATGTGGCAACGCCTTCACACAGTGAGCTATACGGCGGCTCCATTTAGTTTTTGTTCATTTGTTAGGAAGCTTTCTACTGCATGAACTCAGAGCAGGCAGGTAATGACGCTAACATTTACGTTCCATAACTTTCTGTTTCCATTAAGGATCAGACAACTTTTGACTGCAACGTTAACTCTGAGTGCACCAAAACAACCTAACTTTAGTTCTGCTAGCAGCTTCAGTTAATGTTCACGTCAAACACCAGACCTAGGAGAAAATTAAATCGTTGAACTGATTGTTGGTGGCAGACTGGCTAGTTTGAGTATTAACTGCTGATCTCCTGAGATTTTCACAGCAGCAGTCTCTGTGGTTTAATCAGAGTGGTCCAGAAACAAACAAACAAGAAAAGCTAACATCCAGTTAGTAGCATTTCCCTGGACAGAAGCTCCTCTTTAATGAAGGAGGTCAGAGAACAGACTGGTTGACTGGAACTGACAGAAAGGCTATACTAACTCAGATAACCACCATTACAACAGTGTAGAGCAGAAAAGCACAACAACCTTGAGATGGATGGACTGTACCGGCAGAAGACCACTTTAGTTTTTCCACTCCTGTCAGCCAAGAAAGGAAATATGAAGCCACAGTGGGTGCAGGCTCACCAACGCTGGACAGTTGAGGTTGGAAAAAGGTAGCCTGGTCTGATGAGTCTCCATTTCAGCTGAAGATGCAGATGCAGAGAATTAAGCGTGAATACAGACCTTGTGCCAACAGTCCAGGTTGCTGCTGGTGTTATAGTGTGGGTAACGTTTCTTGGACGCTTTAGGCCCTTTAATTAACAATCATGGTCTGAATGCTGCAGCGTATCTGAGTATTGTTGCTGACCTTGTACATTTCCTTATGACAGTTACCATGTTTAAATGACAGCTTCCAACAGGACATTGGACCAAGTCACAAAGCAAAAGTCAAACTATTTTTCTAAATGACAGTGAGTTCAGTTAACTTTCACACCCAGTCAGCAGACCTGGACCCAGCAGAACACCTTTAGGATGTGGTGTAGCTGACAAATCTCAGGATCTCAGAGGAAAGTTTCCAACACCCCATCAAGAACTGAGTGCCAGGCGAGTTCCAGCAAAAAATAGATTTAACCTTTTGAACCTCAACAATGATGAACGCTTAATCCATGAAGTGGTTAATGAAGCAGTTTTGACCCTTGTTTTATAGTGTTTTTTTAAGTATCAGGTTGCTCTTTGTCATTCATATACCACCACTGTGCCTGTGATTTACTACAGATGGCCTCTTTATGTTTTCACAGAAAGATCAGGTGCCGTTGATCATTTCGACATCTTGGAGCGAGTTGAAATGGGTCAAATGGCCTCCATGTTCTTCAACAAAGGTAATATTCTTCTTGCCTCAAGCTTGTGCTCTTGCTGCTCATTATTCAATTAACTGCAGACACCACCATCATTATCCACATGTAGCAGTTATGGAGGAGTAGTGAAGGTTGTGTGGGATCATTCAGATTTTTTTAGCACCTTTTATGTCCTGTCCTCACATTTACAAAGTAAGGCTTCTGGCAGTTTAATTGGATGTAATTATATATGGATAAATTGCCTTTGGTTGTAATTACCTGTTTGAGACCCCATCAAGGTTGTTAATCTCCGTACTGAGCATGTGTGTGGGTGGGGGTATAACCTGTACTTGTGGCAAATACCTGAATGATTTGGGAGGTAATGGGCCCTCTGCTAACTTGTGCTGCTAAATTGAATGCAGAATCACCTTGAACCAGAGACAGAGAAGGCCTTGCAGCTTTACATCCCTCATTCATATCAGTGCATTGTCCTGGTCATGTCCGCATGCAGCACACCCTTCTCCTCGTCTCCTCCCTCCCCCAGTCTGCTTGCATTAAGCCACTCACCTCTTCTTAACCAGATGTGAGTGACTCAACAGTCTGCAGTGTCCCTGTTGTAGCAGGAATAAAGGAACAACGAAAGGTCAAAGCTCTGACAACATCATCTGTGCTGACATGTTCTGTCCTTCAGTGTTTCAACAGTAGGTGGAGCACTTGGCACACACGGTGTAACACACATCCACCCAACTCATGTTCACACCCACACGTGTGAACGCACTCATGCATGCCGTCATGCTGCTCATGCTGTTAAAGCTGCAGTGTTCTTCCATCCATTCAGTCTCTTGTCACTCACTCGGCTGTCCTGCCTGTTAAAGGTGCTTCAGAGTGCTGGAAAAAAAAATCTTTGCTGATGACCTTTCCTACCATGATACGTAGACTGCGTGCAGGTGAGACACGTGGAGATATCGATTGGTAATAAGGAAATGAGTTTTCTCTCCTCTTCTGTCTCCCTATGTGGTGGGAGAGCTGCCCAGTGCCTCTAATCAGAAATGAATTAGAGAGGCACGAGTCCCAGCACATGCTGAATGAGGGAAAAAAAGAAACGGAGCTCACTTGTCTGTCCTGAAAGCACTGATCTGTTCAGCTTCTACCTGCTATCTGGTATTTTCTACCTGTGTGTGACCTTCCTTTTTCTGAGCAAATGATGAAAAGTAACACACCAAGATAGGCGTCATTTTCAATTTCAGGTGCAATGTCATAGTTTTTTACTATTGCCAAAACAAGTTTTCAAATGTTAGGGATTTTCTGTTGCTACAGTTTACAGATGGCCTATTTACAGATGGCCTATAAACGCCTCACATGCATCTGTAGAGGCTACTAGGCAGCTGTGCACAGAGAAACCTCTGGTCCCCAGTCAGTTACTGCAACTCAGGCAGGTGTGTGGCACAATACAAATTGAAAACAGTGAAAAAAGGTCTTCTAATGTCAGATTTACCCAAGATGAAACAGAGTGATTTTATCTACCTGAGCCACCAGAGATAGACACAGACAGACCTACAAAATGTCAGACGCTACGGTGCGACCGATGAAAATGTTTGAACAGATTTTTTGTTGCATGTGTGCAGAGTGAAGCCCTGTAAACATGCAAATTCTTCAAGGCCACCATTCAGTATTTTCAGTTTTTAATAGTCAGTGCTGTAGATAAAACTGGAAGGGGATGGAAAGCAAATTAATTGACAGCAATTTTAATTCAACATGTTTGTGTAACTATTTTACAAGCAAAAATATGCAGCATTCTTTGATATGGGTATTTCCAATTTAATTAAATTTCTTTGGATGTTAGACTGTTAGCCTGGCAAAACTAGACATTCGACAGATTCAGATTTTCTTTTCGCAGATGATTTTGTTGTCGGACTTAATGGGTGCCTTCATTAGTGTGACTGCATTGACAGACCTATTCAGCTGGCCACTTGACTTCAGATGACCTTTACCTCCTGAGGCTAATTGTAATTCATGTAAAATCACTCTAAGGAGTAGTACAACTGTCAAGGAAGTTACTGGTTACTGATGTTCAAATAAAGCATCTATACAACATGCCAGAACATGAGGTCTGTACAGTTTTTATGCTCTTGATTTTGTTTTTATTCTGACTTGTGATGTACATTAGTGCACCTAAAACTAGATTTTTTTTCCTGAGATTCGAAAGTTGTTTGTATTTGTTTAGTTGGTTAGTGGATGATTCACTGGCCACAGTTTTGATAACTGTTAGCTGTTTAAGTAAATCTTTTCCTGCTAATTATATGTGAATATTTGTACATAACACATAGAAACGGGTTATTAGGAGCTATTTCTATTTGTCTGAAGTGTTTAGTAATGCACAAGACATGCCTGAAAATGTAGATCTCTGTCCTCACTGTGCAGTTTGTTAGAACTGTCAACTTAATCCAAACCAACTCTAGAAAGCAACCCTAAATTGCAAGGGAGGATGAATGTTAACAGACAGATGTTGTCATTTGATAACCAGTTGTTTGCTTTTCTTGGAAAGCAAAGCAACACAAAATCAACAGAGGGCAAACCGCTGTCTGCACTGACAGGCCTGTTCAGTGTTTTTTTTTTCATGTTTTGTTCACTGATGTGAGCACCAGGGAGGTAAATCAGTCCATTATACTGTGCTAAAGTTACAGGACATTAAAACAGTTTTAATGTCATCTCCCCATTCTTCTAAGATAATAAACTGTAGGTGTGATTGCACACTGTCTTTCTGTCCTGCACCTTTGCAGGCAATTAAAAAGCATCTCTCCTGCTGTTGAAGAGGCACTCTTAGAGGGCATTTGACTTCCTCCTGGGCTGAAATTGACGTGGCAGTGGCAGCAGCGGTAAGGCAGGCTTGGAATAAGGCCATGGATATCGTATCAGCCTGACCTGCAGCCACTGACAGGAATGTTGATGGGGGCTGGTTTATCTGCACCACTGTGGAAAGGTGTTACTATAACCTTCACATTGATGATTTGAAAGTTGATTAGAAGACGACTTTGGCTAAAGTCACAAACAGAGAGACTTAACAGAGTGCTGTCCTTGCATCAGCATCTTGTCTCAGCTTTTCTTACCTTTGTGATATAATGTGGTGGTTAACATGGCGGCTGTGCAAACAGCAGGATTGTTTCTTCAGCAAGAGCTGTCCTTCCCCTGACATACGGAGGACCATGGCTGTGAATACTAATTTACCCTGCTGTAACACGGGCCTCTGTCTTTAATGAGAGCCAAACATGGGCACATCCATTTTTAATACTTGAGTGACTTTTACTTAAATGTCATACTTGTGCATTGCCAGCGCTGGCAAAATGAAATCAAGAGTGGCTGAGCTACTGGGAAGATAAATGGACGTGTTTGTTCCAGCTTGCATCCCAGTCATTTTCTATAAGCCACTGCTACAATAGTTTCCTGCACCAGCCTTATAAGAGATGCACTTTAATTACATGGGAATGCTATAATGGCTAACTATGATTATCCCAACAGATCAATATTGCAGGTTAGGTGCCAGCAAGGAAGTTTGCTCCATGAAAGCTTAATTTGTTTCACAGAATAAAACCAAGCGTGGCCCATTTTTTAGTAATTAAGAATCTGCTCACTTCTTGGTTCACTTGATCTTTGTCTCCTGATCAGTCGATTTGCAGGTTTAGAGTCAAAAGTAGGGTCTTTAATCATCTGTGATATTATTACTGAACTCTTGTCTCTGTTGTTTTACTACAACCCGCTTCTGTCTGTCATATATATACTTGTTTAATTTTAATTGTACTGTTCAAAACACTTTTAGCACTTCTCTCTCACAAGGGACTGCTGCAAACAAGACCTTAAATAACAAGAATTTGCAGTATAGCAACACCGAGATGTGTTTATGAATATTAGCACTTACATAGTTTGTCCACAAGAGGGCAGTTGCAGGTCCTTGGTAGATAGCAGCATTAAAAAGTACCTAAGTACATTTACTAAAGTATAATTTTAAGGTATCTGCAATTTCCTTCAGTATTTCCATTTTCTGCTAATATACTTCTTCTTCTCTACCACAATAAACTGCAGATCAGATTAAAAATCTAAAATATAATCCACAAACACATCAGGATGTAATATTATAGATTACAATAAAACTCAATTGCTCCCCAAAGTGACATCATAAGCTGTCAATCAGATGAACTGTATAAAGTAGTCAAAACACCTTAAAGTGATAATGCACACTAATCTGAAATATACCATTCTGCATTCATTCAGAGTGTTTTATACTGTGGTATTGACACTTTTTATTAGTACAAGAGGTAGGTACTTCCTTCACCTCTAGTATGTATTTTGGGTACGACTGTTCAGTAACCAAATTTTTTTCTTTATGGAAAAACAAAACCGAAAAATCAGGGCTTTGTAGGTGCGATTGCAGTGAGACGTCATCTTCTTGTGCCTTCCTATGAGAAAATGACAATAAATGTGGATGACACTGATGCTACCAAACAGAAGGCGGTTGGTCGACTTGTCTACAAAACTTTTGTAACTTGACATATTTCTACAGTCGATGTGACAACGTTAAGTTAACTACACCTTGCAACCACTGACCACTTCTGTCCCAACTGAAAATGACATTGTCTGGACTGATTAGTCATTACTGATTGGGCGAGGAGTAATTAAACAGCATAGCCCCCGTAACAAACAGAAATCAGCTGACCTGAACATGCCGTCGTACTGAATAATGGCAACTGGCATCGGCTGTCTTATTATCAAGCTAATTAAACTGTTTCTGTATCCTGCTATCTGATTTTTAAAATATCAATATCTGTGCATGCTTCAAATTTCACAGCCAAGTCTCTTAATAAAAAGTTTTCAAGTTATTATTATGCGCTGCCAAAATAATGACGTTAACCTACATCATAGAGAAGTTGTGTGTCGACAAGGTGGACCTAAATTAGCCATTTCCACCTCAGCTCCATCCTGTTTACTTATTTTTGGAGGCATATTGTTAATGGCATTGTTGCCTCGTGGGGATGGCTCAATTTAGATTTGATTTGTGTAATTTCAGTTCATCAAAATTTCTCTCCGTCAGTCCCACAAGCAGCAGAGCTTGAGTATAAAGAGAGAGAGACTAATGAGGTGAAATTAAAAGTTAAAATTCACTCTCGTCCTCCTTGTTTGGGAGACTTTTAGTGCGACAACAGCTCATTCTAACGTATTTGTGACAAACAATGAAAACAAAACATTTCACCTGACAAGACAGGCCACAGTGGACTTTTTGCAGTATGTTCCTTGAAATATTGTCCGTGTCCTATTATGAATTAGTACTAATCCTCCGAAAGCCCTTTTCAGTCAGTCCTGTTAAGTCTTTGCTGCCTCTGTATGTCGTGGACTTAACTAAATGTGGCCTTTGTGCTTTTTTTCCTGCAGCTCCTCACAGGCAGGTTGTCATGTCCGCTGTCAGTCAGAGGCAATGTGTTGATGGATAGTGATGCTTTTCACAGCTTCATGAAATACTGAGCTCCTACATGAAGACCCGTTTTGCAGCGTTTTTGCCTGTGGCTTTGGGTAATTGGGAAATATTAGTTACAGTGCTGTGAAGGCTTGCTTCCCCGTGGTCATGCGGAGCTCTCTATTTGCTATCGCTTACCGACAGTGGCGGCAGAGTACAGTACGTCCTGTTCTCCTGTCTCCAAATGAGGCAGTAATGTGTCTTGTTGATGTTTACGCGGCAATGTGGGAATTAATACGGAGAAAGAATTAATTAATTAGCATGTCCTGTTTGAACCAAGACAACATCTTAATGTCCTATTACATGAAGCTGCTGACCAGGATAAGGTGCACTACAGTCCTGCAAAATATCCGATAATACCTTCATGAAAGATTATGCCATTTAATTTTGTGTTAAAACCATTTCAGAGAGGTGTTGAGTCAACTGTTTTTTATTTTTATTTTGAAGTGTGTAGTCTGTGGTGCTGTTGAATTACAGGTGAAGTGAATGACATTGATTATTTCATTACAATGGCACCAGTCAAGTGGTGGGATATATTAGACAGCAAGTAAACAGTCAGTTCTCAAACGTGAAGTGTTAGAAGCAGGAAAAATGGACAACATAAGGATTTGAGCGACTTTGACATCTCTATATGTTATACAGAGATGCGTTTCTTATATCGTGTCCACCCTTACTGATACAAATAGGCTGAACAAAACAGTGAAGGCATCTTTCAGGCTTCTAATTGATTCACAGGAACATTCTCAGATGTGGAAAGTCAATCAAGACAAACCCAGATTTACTGGCCATACAGACAACTGCAGTTGTGGTTTATGCACAGCAAGATTTTCAGCCCTAAAATCAATTAGGAAAGTGCAAGCTGTTTTCTCACAGCTACAGTGCTGAGAAATGGCTAGAATATATTAAAGAATATCTCATTATAGATCCATTCATTTACACGTGCAATGCACTTGTCCACTACAGTTGAGGATGGAGGGATGGATGGATGGGTAGAGGGTAGGTAGGTAGGTAGGTAGATAGATGGATAGATAGATGGATAGATGGATAGATAGATGGGTGCATTATTCATCCCCTTGGGGAAGTTCAAGATATCCAGTACCTCACACACGTTACATTCAAAGATAAGGAAACCAATGTGCATTTATTGTGCAAATAAAGTGCATTTATTGTGCAAATCGTGCTGGTTGAAGAAATAAGGTGCCAAAATTGCTGGTATTTGCAATTAATCTGCAAAATTGTTGGTATTTACAATAAAAAAGAGTAAATACTCCAGAACAGAGCTGATCAGTTAAATTGGTCTGTGTGAAGATTTGTTAGTGAACTGTCTTTGGGGTTTGGACTGATGGATGAACATACCAGTCAGCTGACAACTTTTTTTTCTTTTTACAACTAGATGAATGGTTGTTTATTAGCCTGCCACTTCCTTATGTTTTCAGCTTATATTACTGCTTAATGTAACTGTTTGAATGGACACCCTCAGACCTTAATTCATAAAAGAATCAGCATAGCCTGTAAAGCTGTAAATCTATCAACTTTTATTTCTTTTTAATAGACTATGAGCTGTAATTTCCTTGGCAGTAATGAGTTAGCTGAGGGGTCCGGTTGGACGGTTGAACCCTTTTCTTAGGACTCAAGAGGATGATGGATGCGTGGTCCACTGTGTTGACGTGTCTGCTGGAGAGGGCTCTCGATCTTGGCTCGGCAAAGGCAGCTTGGCCGGGCTAGGCCTGCCAGTCAGATGTGTGAATGAAGAGAGGAGGGCATGAGCATGTTGCTGTGGAGACTTGAGGCTGACGAGGAAATTTTTCTTCAGAGTGATTAGTTATTTTAATTAATGCCATTAATATTTTTCATTGAACCAATAAGATGTGTCTCGGCCGTCCCAGAAAAGGGATGGAGGGATGTACTGAGCAGAGGTGTAGATGAGAGTGCATTTTAATAGAGATGGCACCATAGTGGTAGAGTTTGACACACATGGTCATCAGCTATCCTTCATGATGAAGTGTTTGGACAGCCGCTAAAGATGAAAAATGTGTTTGCTCGTCACCTGTTGATCCCGTGTTCCTTCATGATTTTATTCACTTGGTGAAACATGTCATGAATCCCTGAATCATTCACATCTTAATCCTCTCATTTTTGTCTTTCAGTTGGCGTCAATATGTTCTACATCTGCATCATAGTCTATCTGTACGGAGACCTGGCCATCTACGCAGCTGCTGTGCCTATTTCACTGATGGAAGTTGCCTGGTAAGACTTACTTTATTTTCATTTGTTGTGGTATAAAATGTACATATTGATTGATTTTATACATGCTGTCACTAAGGAGCACTAGGAACATTTGTTTTCAGTGCTGGCAAGACAAAGCACATCTGTCTTCTTCTCTTTGGCTCCTCTATCTCACACTATCGTCTTTTTGTGACCTGCTGAACTCAAGATTAAGACAATAAAGCTTTTCTGACAGAGGCCTGTAGGCCAGCTCACCTCTTACTCGTCCTCCTGCCATCTGAGTCATGTTGACTTGCTTCCAGATAGGTTTTTATTGCTAGTCTGTTTGCCAGACTGAGTGAAAATAAGGTATTTCATATAGTTATGGACTCCTCAGATCACAGTAATAGTCATACACCCTGTAGTGGTGTTTCAGTGAGATGATTTCAGGATTGTGACAGTTAAAGTTTCTGACAGTGATGTATTTGACAGTTTCAGGCAGTTTCAAAAGTTTAAATGCACAATGTTTTCTTGGCTATAATGAGAGCCAGGTTGGAAGTATGTGATCAGTGCTGCTTGTTTGTCTGTCCATCTGTTTGTCGGCAAGATTACGCAAAAACTATCAGGATGATTTTTACAAAACATGGCGGAGAGGTAGGGGGCTGGCACAAAAGGAATCCTTGAAATTTAGGTGCAGATCTGGACCACCACAGACAGGAGATACCATGATTAATTAGTTAGTTGTCAAGTATTTAATTAGTTCCCTATTCTGATTATCGATTTAACACCTGAAGTAATTACTTAAGCTGTCAAATTGATAATCAGAATATTAAATTTAAAGATGCCCTGATTTCTTTGTGCCTCTTTAAGAGTAAACTGCACATCTTTGGGTTGTGGATAAAACAAGACATTTGAGGTCTGATCAACTTTTTTGTTAACATTTTCTGACTTTTTATAGACCAAACAACTGATTGATTAATCAGAAAAATAATGAAAAGATTAATTTACAGTGAAAATGAATATTAATTACAACACCTGTTTATATTTTATCTCTAATACTTTGTCTACCTTTAGTGTTTTTGACAGTGTTTATGGTTCATTGTCTTAAAGATCTTGACTAGGGGTGGGTGATCTGACTACTACATAAACATATGATTTACCTTTCAAAAGAGTAGTACAGGTTGTGTCACAAAGGGTAGCTGGACTGAACTTTGAAAGTAGGTGTTGAAGTAGCAGAGATCCATATCACTACTTATCTCAACAACGGGGGCTTAATCTCTTTTTTGTTGTACTCTTTTGGCCGCTTAACAACAAAATAGGTCAGGACAACAAACATACTGACCAGTGAGTCTAATCCAGCTTGATAAACTTGTGTTCTTTCTACTCCTGTTGCCATCTGTGCTGTTTTTAATGGAGCTAAACTCATGATTTGCCACATTTTTTGCTTCTGTTATCATGTGTATATGAAATATTGACATGATAGTGGGTGATAAACAAGTGCGCTTGAATGCGTTGATGTAATTTTTCAAAAGATCAATTTTCCTTCTCCACGCTTAAATGGAAGACTGGAGTCTTCACATATATCTAGTCTGGAGACTAAAAGCTCTGGTTTAGGGTGTGAAAAAATGGAGTAAAATAATAGATCCATGTCGTCAAGATCTTTACCAGAGTGTGAACCTTTTTGTCCTCCCAACCTAAGCCCTAAATCACAATTACAAACAGAATAAACAAAAACAGACTCATTAAAAGTTAAATGATTTACCAGGCTGTTATTAATACTTTAATTCAAGCCCATATAACCTATTAATGACTGAAGGTGTGATCTGTTTTCCTTGATTATGTGTTTCTTAAGCATTAACCTATACTGTAATTAGGGACTACTTAGGAACTATTAATCTACTACTTTTCCTGGAGTTGTGCAAAAATAGTAAAAAAACAATTGTTGAGTAATGAGAACTTAATGAGACGTGCTAGCTTTGTAGCGGATTTACAATTAACACTGTAACTCGTTATTATCTACTACATAGGCCTTGACTTTGAGCTGTTCAGGATGTTTTTAATTCAATTTCTCACTCGTTCCCATTTAATTTTCTGTCATTCCCTGCTTCATCGAATTAATTCATAATAACAAAATCACAGTGGTGATTTAAAGTTAAAAAAGGTCGCAGTATAAACACGGGCCTATTCATCTTCTAATTGTTGTTATGACAAAGCCTCCCTGCCTCATCCTGTCTGGAGGCGAAGCACACTGATGCTGTCTCATCGTGTTTAATTTTCCTCCAATGTGGTCCAAACCGTGCTAACCTTCCAGCAAGAATAAATGTGAGATGTAACCGAGACTTCAAAAGCAGTTTGCTTCGCCTGGAGGCTCACACTGCAGACCTCTCAGTGACATGGGCCGAAACAGATGATTTTCCTAAAGCTTGGTCTGTCATGCAACAATGATAGGGTTACTGATTGCTTTCTAGAGATACTCTTTAGGATTTCACAACCTCTGCTGCAGCCGATTGATCCATCTGTCACAAACAGACATCATACATTACAAGTTGTAATAGAAAGACTGCGCTGTAGATCTGATAGCTGTAGTGATGATCTGGGTGTGTCAACACCTAACAAGGTTAACATAACGTTCTGTTTGCTTGTGTGTATGTGTCTGTACAGTGGAAACCACTCCTGCAGTGCTGGAAGTGTCAAGTACAACGATACAGACCCATGCTGGGGCTCTGTGACAAGGAAAGATGCGTACAGGGTGTTTCTGGTAAGTGCTGATTCCTCGTCCCAACAGAATGTACCGTTTTTTTTAACCTTCTATTAGGTGCCAACACTCGACCAGTTATCTGTCTCCTCCCTTCAAACCCTGGGAAGAGGGACTTGGCCCAAAACTGTAGTTAAGAAGACTGCAGTCAAAGTCATTTGACCTCAAAATGTTAGGATTAAGGCCAGACTGTGGTGAGCAGGCATACTGTAACTGCTCTGAACTGAGCTGCCCCCTTCAATATTCAACTAACATCTGCAGTTGACAAATTATTGAATACATTTTCAAAAGGTTTCAGTGCCAAGTTTAACATTTTTGTCATGTAAGTGAAAATTGCATATAGCTGTTGCTAATTAGTGTTAGATGTATGAGTTGACCAAAGACCAAATCAAACTCGTGGCTGTTGTCTGGTCACTGTACTCTCTGCAGACTACTGCCTTTACTATTTACTATTTACCTGTTCTTTCCATTTAGACAGAGAAAGAACCGGCTTTGGGTGAAGAAACCTGTTTTAAAACTGCCTCTGTCAAGGGCTGGGGGTGGGATTATTGTGCCCAGCAACACCAACTAAAATTTTGTTTATCCATTAGACAAAACAAAACAGACAGTGCTAGTTTGCAAAGAGGAAAAAACAGAGCTTCAGTCTGGATGTGTTTGTGGAAAGCCACTGATGTATTCGTCTTATTTTCCTGATGTTTTAATATCGCCAGCTGGCACGGAGCAGCGTTCACAAACACCAACTGCCATTTGCAGAAGTGTTTATATACACCGACTGGCGATATTAAAACATCAAATGGCAGAGAAAATTAGATGAATAATGGCCTCATCTGCTTCCCAGCAGTTGTCCGTGGGAGAGACAAACTGTCTACGTGCACTTTAGTCCTCAACAGAAGTTGAGAATAAACTAAACAGATCTTCGATAATGGAACTGGTGTTGGAACAGACGTGTACAGTGATGTAATGATGGGACTCAATGGTAGAAACACAAACTGGTTCTTTAAAGGGTTTGCAGGTTGAACCATCTCCAAACCAGTGTGAGCACCAGCCCAGAACTAGCACCCAGTTTGTGTTATTAGAAAGGAGGTATTAGACACCTCCAAAAATGGTTAACCGAGAAGAAAACTCCTGTCAATCTGTTTGATGCTTTCAATGAAAGGCACGGCATGTGTTTCTTCATGAAGTGAGCTAGTTATGTCATGTTCTGATGGGTAGCTTGACAAAAAACTAGTAAATAAACCTGGCTTCTTGCAAGTCATGAAGGACAGGAGGCAGTGATTGGTTGGAGTCCAGTATGTAGTCTAATAGTTTTCTCCATGAATGTCCATATGAAGTCTCTGTCCAGTGCTAAATTACAAGACACCATGACAGACAGTACAATGGCACTGCATTTTTACAAAGACCGTGCGCAGAAGGTGGGAATTGTTGAACAGTGCAAGTACAGCCTGTTTTCACAGGGAATTTCTCCTCTTTGAAAGGTATTCCACAGTAATCGCGCCCCTGGACAGTAAATAAAAATGTACTTTTGGCCCAAACAGCTCAGCTCTGTACATCCTCTGAAAATGTTTTCATCTCCCATAAGAACCAGGTGTAATGTGCCAACAACATTTTCTGTTCGTCTTCACTCCAACATCCCCTGACACCCCACCTCTGCAGCCCACAGGAAGAGCTTTTGTGTCCTTGAAGTCCTAAGCGAGCCAAACTCTGTGATTTCCACTCGAGCTTTAACTTTGCACGGCGACAGTGATAGATGTGCTGATCTACTCCTGTATAATTTCTGTACCTCCCTCCTCTCCGCTCTCTCTCCTTCCCGTCCTTGCTTATATTTTCATAGAAAAAGCAGGCCTCAGATAATTTGCCAATAAATGAACTTTTCTCTCCTTTATCTCCTATGGGATAAGCTTCTTACTGTATGAAGCAAATTTAAATAATGCTGATTCGCAATCTCCGGTCAGTTTGTTTACACTTGCAGTTTTGCAGACTAATTTTCCAGTTTGATCGCGACCAGTCGGGGAAATAAATATGTAACACCGAGCAGATTTTTCACCATCGACAGGTTTTCTACAGAAATATTTTGTAGACAAATTATAGAATTATCAAGCACTGCTCACTCATGCTAATAAGCTGTCTTATGGTCATTTAAATCAATCACATCGTAGAAAATCAGAAACCAGAAGCCAACAAAACTGAGCTGTCTGGTTAACCTCTCTCTCTCTCTCTCTGCAAGTTGGTCTTTCTTGCCTCAGTACGTCACATTCTGTTAATGAACGCAGACAAATGTAGTATTGCCAGAAGAAGAGGGACCCTTTGTGTAATAAGAGCATACATTTAAATGTATTTTAAATGTAATTTGGTGCCCACAGGTGCCCAAACGTATCACGTCAAAAATGGGACATTATAACAGATGGCGAAAAGCAAATGCTAGATCTTAGTTTGAGATGTTAGCTGAATCCTAGCACAAGAAGAAATTACTGTTTTTCTTAGTATGAACCCCAAACATGTGGTCCTAATCTCCAGTTTTCATGCACACTACTACGAATCCATGTATTCGTGTCACATATCATGATTTTGCCTTCAATTCTGAAGCAGGTATTTTTTTTTACAGTCCCCTATTGTCCTTTATATGTATACAAAACCAAAGCCCAGACTGAAATATTCTGCTGTTCATGAGAAACTTTGAGGGGTTTCCTTTCTTTTTATCGATATGCTTCAGGAACTTTATCCATTTTATCTGTTGTCAAAATACATGTTTTTTTAGGCTTTCTCCAAAAATGTGGTGCATGAACGAGATTAAGGTGTGATCTGCTTAATTATGTTTCTTAAACACTGATCTCATATCAGACAGCATGTAACTGCAGTTGGAATAGTGTCCCTGAACATCGTCTGTTCTTTCGATGCTAATCGTTGGTCCGTGTGTTCATAGATATTCAGTTTTTCCTGATATTGTTTTATTTTTTTACCCTGCAAATCTTTCTTTTTGTCCTTTCTGACCTTTTCTTAAATAAATCAGAATTCATTGAGCTGTAATAAAACATTTACTAAGTCCTGGTAGCATACTGTACAGTGTCTGGACAGTATCTTCACTCTGTGTCTGTGCTTTCTCAGGGTCAGAGGCTCTGGCCTAAAGACACTGCCCAGACTCTGAATGATGACTCTAAATAATTGACTTTCTCATCAGCTGTTCTTTGCCCTGTGGAGAAAACCCTCAGAACCTGCCCCACCCATGAACCACCAGGTCTCCTTTGTATTCTCAGTGTTCCAATATGAGCTGAGGTGTCAAGGTGCCCTTCTTCCACAGTGTTGAACCGAGAGTCCATTTTTTTAACAGAGTATTTTCGCTCATTTTCTCCAGAGGTCCAAAGTTTCGGAGCAGTCATTCAGGGAAGCCATGCTCAAAATTGCTCGCTGAAAGATGGAAGTTTATGACATATAAATCTGACCTTTATCTCTCTGAAGAAACATCTTCTTCCAGCTGTGTGTGGAAAAAGGCCATTCTAATTCCCCCCCACCATCCACTCTAATGACTCACAGGGTGATGTATGAATTATTAGAAGACAGATACTCGGCAACAGTGACACCGGCACAAACACCATCAAACAACAGATCTGGAAATATCAAAGCATCAGTGCACACAGAATCAAAATGAGCCCTGCTGTCACCTCGATGTTGCAAGGACATTCTTGTCACAAACTTTTAATTGTTTTTACTATGAATTTGAAGCAGGTTTCTCATTGCTACAGCTAACCCATCGCTGACTTAAAAAAGCAGAAATAAATGGGGCGTCATAATTGTCTCATCACTCTATTTTTAGGTCCCAGTAATGTCACGACTCCATCAGCTAAAGTTACATTTTGTCATCTATTGTCATCAGTAAGGACAGATTATGAAGCAATGGACCCCTGGGCACAGACGTATGAATGGCCCCACCACCCAGACTGAAATCTACTCAGATGCGATTTGTGGTTGTTTTGTGTCTCCACCTGTGCATCTTGGACGTTCTCAATCACCTCATGTCTCTTTGTGGTCTCTTTATGATTGTTCTTTTATGTCTCATTGTGGTTGTTTTACATCTATTTGGAGACATTTTATGTCTCTCTTGTGGTTTTGTGTCAAATTTTGATCGTTTTGCACCTTTTTGGAGTCATTCTGTCTCTTTAAGGGCATTTTGTGTCACATTTGGGTTTTTTGAGTTATGTTTTGGTTGTTTTGCATCTCTTCTGTTTCAGATTTGAGACATTATGTGTCTCAGTCTGGTCATTTTGCATCTCTTTGGAGTTATTCTGTGTCTCTTTTTGGTCCTTTTGTGTCACTTTTTATATGTTTTGCATCTCTTTGCAATTTTATGTCTTTATGGTCATTTTGCATGTCTTTCATGTCTTCGTTTACTTGTTTGATTGTGTCTTTCTGCTATACACATTACAATTCTTTTTGGATAAGACGAGGAACCCTTAACTCGTTGGGCCTATGGACCTTTGCACAATAAACCTGTCCAGTAGTGTGCAGTGGGCATCATTCAAAGTGTGAGAAATTTTGTTGTTGTGCTTAACCGGCTCAGATTATAGAAGTATTTTTTTATGATACAAACCTAATTCAGTTAAGATTTTGCATTTCTGGGCAATAAAATCACTTTATACAACTCCTCCATTTTTAATTTGTATTGCACTATACTGTAGGAATGCATAGTGTGGATTAATAGGCACCAGTGGATGCCTGAGGAAGTGTTATGTTTAGGCCACAGTGAAGGGAAGTGCTTGGCTGTGTCCATGGGAGTCACCGGGGGTGATGTTTGAGACGTTACTGCAGCCATAACAGTTTTAGAGTTTAGAAGATGATGAGAGATTAAAGAGCAGCCTGATTATTGTGTTGCTCTAAAGAGCTTTAATCCTTGTGTGGGTGATTGGTGCTGAGAGAGGGGAAGAGAGGCAAAGAGACAGTAACGGAGGCTGATGTCGGAGGGAGTCAGACAGAGGGAGTCGTTGCATTGATGGACAGAGGTTCGACACAAGTTCAGAGGCTTTCACGCACTTTTCTCCTACTACTAAACTTTATTTTGACACTACAACCTGTGCGTGTTTTTATGTTTCTGTATGCTTCATTAGCACAGATTTCAAAAGTCTCACACATCTCAGGCTTTAGTTAACAGTTATATCTGTTGTTGAGTAATGTCTTAATAATTTTTCTAATTAATTTATATATGTTCTTTACATAAAAACTCCATTTCTATTTCCCGGAGCCCGAGGTGGTACCTTGAGAGGTCTTTGTATGTCCAGCAACCCAAAGATATTCAGTTTACAATAATTTAGAATCCTTAAACTTTATTAGCTGGAACAAGTGACCATTTTGCCGTTTTGCTTTTTTGCCTGATAAGTGACAATAAATTGATTATTACTTTTGCTGCTGATTAATTTCCTTTTTATAAGCCCATTTAATGATTTGGACACTAATCCATCTTCTGCTGAAAAACAGTTTAGCAGCCAAGCTTTTAACAGAGCTTCATGTCATTGGCCTTATTCGGCGGCGTCCCATCCGCATGGACATGGTGTTGTTAGATTTTATATGTGAGTCTCTTGAACAGTTTTGGCAGCTTTCCCCCAGACGGATGGTCTGCAGCACTTGGGGCTCTTTGTTCGCAGTGGACAACAGATTGTGGGTTATTTTTAGGTTTGAGAACAGCTGTCCCTGTACAGATGACTAGACCTTTACCAGCAGCACTCTGGCTATGAGGAGGAATGAGGAAAAGTGAGAAGAACATTAAGCTTGACACCTGGTTTAGTTCATTTTAGTTGTTTTGTAATCTTCTGTTAGTAACTTCAACAGGTTAGTGTTTAACCTGTTGCTGTTGGACGGTGTGTTGCTTTCTTTGTTTTCATATCCATGTGTCTGACTTTCAACATTTGAAGGGCGTGATTGAATCTAATGTGCTTTCAGGCATCGTGGTTTTGTTTTAGCACCACCTTAGGCCCTTTTTGACATATGTCAGTCATATAAGCTCAATGTCAGTTTTGACAATAGCACTCAGCCTATAGGGAAATGGGGCTATATGTGTAATGTCCACCGAGTTAATTTATCTGAATTCAGCCTATTATCTTTACAGCAGTCGGTCCTGTATTGTCATTTTCAGCTTTACTTAGCTTTCCAGGTTTACAGAGTTATGTTAATATCATCATATTGTGCACCTACCTTTCATTTTTATGAAGATCTGAGCGCTGAATTTATAAACGGACAGCCTAATTACTCCATGATAATAAGGCCTGATGGCAGCCCGGTGGATAGTTCATCAGGTCCGATCTTTGATTTAATCAGTATTGACTTCACACGTCGGCACCATCAGCTATGGACATTTCATGACAGCCTTCATCTGAAGTTCTGAAAGCTTTTAAGAAGATCAATTGACCGTGATTTGCTCTGCTGCCGCTGATTGATTCTCATGTTCACCACCCAAGTGGACGGCTGAGGGCTTTTCTTCCCGTGTCTACAATATTTGCCGCTTCTGGGGGTGTTAAAGGGAGATGATGGAGGCCCTTGCATAACAGAGCACTCAGTGTTGATCCTGGCCCTTTGCACGGCTTTGATTGAAAAGATTAAGCGGGCATGAAACAGTTGGGTGTTTCTGGGTTTTTGTTCAGCTCCAGCAGAGATTCCTCAGACCTCAATTAAACTTCTCTGTCCTTCGTTGTCCCCTGCTAAGTTTTCTTTTTGAATTTCACTGCAGGGGCTTTGCCACAGTGGCTAGCCAAGCAGTGGTTGGTACACGCCACCCTGCTGGACAGGCAGTACAATTTAAATGGCTGATTTATTGTTCTCTCAGTATGTGGGCAGTGATAGAAAATCAATGCAGTATATGAGCTCAAAAGCATTTATGCTTGCAGTGCATTGTTCACAGCTTATCTTTATGCAGATATTTCAATTACAGTGTGTGTCTATTAAGCCATGCCCTGTTTCACATGTTGAAATAAAGTAAATGCAAAGTGCAGCAAAGTTGTTGCTTGTCCCTTACAAGTTCAGAAATGACCCAACCTGCCACTTTCCCCAATACTGAGCTGATTGATTAATTAACTGACTAATAAAGATTTATTCCAAGATGAATTTCAGTGACCTTGATGGCCGTTCCCTGTGGAGGCCTCCTGCCTTCTTTTTACTTCAGTGCTTTAGCCCGTTACACGGAGTTAATAACATACCAAAGGAACATATAAAGCATTCATGCTTGGTTTCACCTGTTTAGTTAATGGAAGAAAGTTTTTTATTCTCCACAAGAACAAATTAATAGAGAGAAACCTTGAGAAGAGTTAGCTGGTATAAACTTCATTCATTTAAGCGCTACAGTGATTTTATGGGAGCTTTTATTTATCATTATACCCACCCTAATCTTCCCTAATTCCTGATGAAATAATCAAAGGCACTGCCCAGTTTTTAACCTTTAACAAATATGATGAGTTGAAAGTTGAGTTTTCTCTGTCTTAGAACACATCGTTGAAACTGTGCAGTTGGATCCAATACCACAAGCTGAAAATGCAACATGTAAGATAACACATGCAAGTGTACTGGAGAAATCTACAGCAAACAGCAAGTTCTGACTGGGGAAGCAATACAAGTAGTGAGATGACAAACAAGGTCATAGTTTATCCTGATGCTCTAAACCACTTTATTTGGATTTAAACCGGAAATTAAGCACACCTGGAATGTCGTGAGTAATCCCTCATAGTACAAGAAAGTAGCATGAGCCCAATCCATTGCAAGTACAATTATACAGAGCTGAAGCAAGATGTTGCTCTGTAACGGTGATGGATGTTTGGAGTGCATGGTTTGGGTAATAATTCTACCTTTTGGTTTTGTTTTACCCTGGGAGTTAGGGATTTAGCAGAAATCCTATATCACTATTAGTATAGTGATATTAGTATAGAGATATAGTATTACTGTCGAGAATGATGATAACAACTTAAAAGTTAAGTCCAAGTTGTATTTCACTGATATAGAAATAATTTTTTCATGTAGAGCAGCTTGTTTTTGGAGTAGAATAGATTTCTTTCACAAAAAGTGCAAGTTTTGAATGATTGTCCATGAGCCTCATTTTCCTGCGTCTGGAAGTTTGACAACTTACCAAGACCATGTTATTAAGTAACAACATCGCAATAGCTTTGCTGATCTTAGCACAGGCACTTAAAGATGGAGTATGCGATTTTAATCCAGTACACTTTGTGACTTTGTCGTAAATATCTCGTCATGGTCCGCTAGCTGTTTGTTCTGTGTGTTCTCTGAAAGAAATCCAGTGTTCATGCACAGCGGTGGCTCTGTAAATGAGAAACAAACAAACTGACAAAAGGGGGCAGCGGGAGCAAAGGGACGGTGTATCTGGCACTTGCTAACAAGCTAAATATCAACAACCTTTCAGCTTAAGCGGTCTTGTTTGAGTTGTAGTGTAAGGCGGTATATACTGTAGTGAAATTGTAGCGACTATCCCAGTCAGGGCTGGAACTGTGAGGAGATGGCAGTACAGATGGTTTAATAGAGATTATCACAGCAGGGAGAAGTGTTTGAGCTGTGATCCACGGGGGGGAGTCCACTCCACACAACAGCAGGAAGCTGTATCAGAGCAGTGGATCAGGACGGGGAGGAGACACGCAATGCTGTTGGCGCTTGAATGACTGGTGGAGACTGGAGATGAGGGAGCAGTTGTCAAGGAGACACAGAGGTCATTGAGGAATAACTGATAAGCCTTTGGATTCTCATTTTCTTTTCTTTTAGATTTAGCTTGTTGTTCAGGCCATTTTCTTGTGGCCTGATAAACTGGGTGATTAATTATGGGGACTTGTTTCTACTAGATAACATGCACTGTACATTCATGCATCATGCTTTGATTAACCAGTATCATGTTCAAGGGCAACATAAGTGGCCTTGATGAGACTGTCCTCCCAGGAAAATGGTAGAGTCATTTGTTTCAGGAAGTGCCTAAAAATGCTAGCATTCAAGTGGTAAAGCAGGAAATAGTGTGCAATGTGGAGTAGCATGGGATTTTACTTTAGTGATTTTAGAATCTGGATAAAAATGGATGAAAGAAAATAGAGCATGGGAAAATATTTGTGTTTCCTGTGTATTGATCCTATTCTATAAATATTAAGTTCTGAATTCTTGCCTCAAAAGCAAGGCAAGAAGTGTGGCATGCAGTGCTTCTACATAGACCTGCCTCTATTGTCTGGAACAATATCCAACTTTCTGTGTAAAAGTGCAGACTGAAAGGCCACAGTTGGTCAATGCAAGTGTTCTAAGAGCTGTCAGGGCAAACCCAAACATGAAGCCTGTTTGGTTAAGGATTCAAAATGGGCAAAGGAAGTTAGATACAAACTTTGTGTAACATTTTTCTGTCATGGGGAAAATTCTGAGTCACATGCAGCAGCAAAAAACATTGTCGTCTTGTTGCAGCGTCCTCTGCACTCAGTCACAACAGTTTTTGCCCAACCAAACTTGACAGCGACCACAACAAGTAATGAATCTGCCAACTCACGCAATGATGAGCAGTGAGAATTTGAGCCCAGTCAGCCTTCATATGACCAGCTAGTCTAGAGAGCTGACAAACTCAAGCTGACATCAAATAATCACAACAGTACTACACCCAGATGATGATTTGAATGCACTGGTCTGTTAGCTGCCTATGTAGTGTCAGTGAGTGATCACATGATCTGTAGACAGGTGACAAACATATACACAGGTAAATGTACCTTAATGAAACTGGGGGGACAATGGAGACACACAGGCTACTGAAAGAAGAGGCACACATTTGAATGGATCGTCACCTGGCCTATTTAGTGCTGCCAGATGTTGCAGGTTCAGGTGAAACTGTGAAATGTGGCTGCACTTTGTGTGCCATTCTTGTTCTGTGTGTTTGCTGGCTCGAGCAATGTGTTCAGTGATCCTTGCGCAGGCAGAGTGCATAGAGGTGCGTAGTCAGACAGGCAGGTAGGCCATCCAGTCATCTCATGCAGACCTAATGCAGTAATTGGATGGGCTTTTTACAGGCCTGTGACTGCTACAGATAACAGATTTTTTTCCTTTTATTATAAGAGCACTTGATTTATTGATTGCTGTTGGGATTTAAAGAGACTTTCAACAAATATAACAAAAAGGTTTCTGGAATACAATAAATACTGTTTCTAGTTGAGTGATTAGTATTGATGACAAAGAAGTAATTTTAACTTTTGGTCTTTTTTGTAGCTAAACCGTGAGCCTTAGATTAGTTAAGGCTTATATAAATCTGTCAGGAGGACTATGAATACACTTATGGATGATATTTTCAAATGTAATTGTGTATTTTTCCTCAGTATCAAGGTAATAGTGTTTTTTTTCCATGTAGCCATGTCTTTGCGTGTATCTCCTCATAAGATATAAGTAAATGCACTTCGTTTGCCTTATCTAGGGCCCTCCACTGTGGATTTTTTCCTTTTCTCTTTAGACTTCGAAAGGGCAAGATGACGAAACAAATCTACATGCCAAATGCGGGAAGTGTAAAGCTGGTTATCTGGTACAAGGACATTTCAGAGTGATGTAATGGTCTCCCTTGCTGAAGGCAAATGAATGTTATTTCCAAGGAACATGCAAGGGTTCGTGGCCAGATTTAAAATGCAGACAGGTTAACAATAGCTGTCTACACTGAGACCCGGTATAACCTTGAGCTCATTACGCGTCCTGCTGCATGTTTGTGGGTTTGTACGCTGTAGATTGCTACCTGAGCAGCAGTTCACCTCCGTGTCTCTCTGAATTGATTGGGTAGTTAGCTCATGGGGCTCTCGAGTTACTCTTTCGGGAGCATCTGCTTAAGTGCTGTCCACTGACCCATTGTACCCTTTCCCTGAATAAAGTATCCTATCGTTGTCTTTTTCAATCATGTCTTGACATATTGCATATTCACATAGGACTTTCTTTGTTGATTTGTTCTTTTATTTTTTCATAAGGGCTATCATTAGCTTCATTTGGGAGGAAAATGTCCTGTATCACCTCCTCTTCCTCCTTCTCTTCCTTCCCTGTCTCATTTTTACAATAGCGTTGATGGAGGGTGGAGTGAAAAAGCCATCGTCCTATTAAACCACAGGCAAATTATCGTTTCTCATTTCCCCCCCAGATATGTCCCTAGCCTATCATAAATCTTCACTGTGTGCTGTTGCTTGTTATTTTTACCTTGAACGGTGTGTTATAGTTTCTTTTCTGAGGGGCAAATTTGAGTACCAAATGTTTTAACTAATATCTTGGAAGCAGCAGCTTGTTCAAAGACAAAGTCTGCAGCAAATAGATGCTCATCAGTCTGAAGTTGGACAAGTGTCCTTTTTTTAAAAAGGAAAACGTGTTTGAATACAGCTGCAACAGGTTGTTTTAGGAGTTTGAAAGTAGAGCCTCATTATTAGGTAAATGAGTAATTATGAGTTATATGCACACCTCCCTTGGGACACTTCATTTGAATGACACCTGCTGTAAGAGTTGTTAATGTCTGTGTAATGATTGCTGTATTTCTCTGAAGAACAGTGGTGTCGACAGAAGTCTGCACACCGTCTAGTACTGAAATATATTTTTTGTTTTAAAAAAACAACAAGAAGTTAAATTTTGGAGAACTTGTGTTTCAGAATAATATTTTACATAAAACGTGAAGATGAACATTTGATATACATTTTTCAACATTAAAACACTGGCCCTAAGTCTTTTCTCTTGTGGCCCAAGTAAGCATTGCATGGTTGTGACCCCTTGTCATATTTCATATATCTAAGTTGTCGGCAGTTCCACCAAAGAGGCATTTCCCCACTATACTCCTTATGTGGTATCATTGAAATAAGGGCTCGAGGTCACATTATCCACTATTTTTAAAAAAACGCTAAGATTACCCCCCACTTGGAAGGGCCGGGATGAAGACAAATCATGCTTTCTGTGTGTCCACAACGGCCCCTTTGATGTAAATCTCATTATCTGCCCAAGTCCGCAAATTCAGTTATATTTAATTGTGGTTCAGACAGGAAACCACATATTGAGTATGTGGTGTCCAGAGTAAGGACGAAGTAAAAGTCAACAGTATAGTCCATCAGATGTGATTACTGGATGGTTGAACATCCTCTGAAACCCCCTCCTTTGACTTTCCCTTTTTCTCTCTTCTTTCCCCATCCCCCTCTTCTGATCTACACATTTATATGTATTTTTTTTGTATTAAGCAGCTGTACTGGAGTCTCACTACAGGCATTTCATTGTCAGATTGTCACAGACGTTTTATGTACATGACAAATAAACTCAAAAAAGTCTTACTCATTGAAATGTGAAGGTGAGGACGTGAGCAGGGTTTGATTTCCTTTTTTTGTCAGTCTGTCTTTGGCCTTCTGACGACATTGCATGAACTGTTTTTTCTTTCAACCTAATGAGTAGGGGTGCAAAGTGTAACTGCTTTTCTCAGTTTTTGTTTCCCCGCATTATCTGGACTTAATTTTCTCTCCGAGTTTGTAAACAAGATACCAGGTAAATGTGACCTCATTACTGAAAGTTAAGAGCTCTCTGCTGAAAGACCTTTTGTTGTTATTAAAACCATGGAAGTGGAACATGCTAATCGCCCTCTAAATCACACTGCAGATGACCAATGTGTGATTAACTTTTACACATGAGATCTGCCACAAAGTGTCCGGCCAACTCATTAACTGTGCTTGCATATTGCAACAGTCGTTGGTTGACAGTGATGGGATTTGTGTGATTTAGTAGCACTGCAGTGAAATAAAGGTGTCTCTGCTCTATATTTTTCCATCAGGTTGGCTCTTTGGTCTCAAGCTGAATGTCACATAGTTAATCTTTCCGGATTCGTGGTGGGTGATATTATCCAAAGTCCAGATTTCTTTACTCTTCCTGCATGGTGGGCCTGAGAGTGTTTGTTTTGTTCTCAACTTTATTTACTGATGCATATTTATTCATAGTCTAAAATATAATGACCAGTCCTGCCGCAGGAAACAAAATCCTGCATTCTCCTTGTATGTCTGCCCTCACTGTATCCCTCCTCTACCTCTGCTTTGTCTGGGTTCTCCTCATTACAGTCCTATATTTAATCGTAGAGGGATGACAGTCTCCAGGGCTGCATACCTAATTAACAGCTTAGACAGCGTTGAGAGTTTGTGTATGGTTGTTGCAATGTGATGTAGTGAATCTGGTAGAATTTTTTAACATGAGACTTTTTTCTCATGGTATGTCTACTATTTACATCATTTGTTTGCATGTCTTCTCTCTGTTGTGTTTTTCATCTATACTTTGCATATTGTGGATGGATTTGGTCCTTTGTTGGCAGACCTGGCTGTAAAAAATCTTATCCAACCACTGACAGTTGCTGTTTTTAAACGTAAGTATCCAAGGGTTTCCTCTGCATCCTGTTGCATATCTTTGTTTGTAAGGCTTGTAGTCTGCAGGTTGACTGATTGGTGGATATCCTCTCATCAAACCAAATTGTGAGACAAATGCCAGTGGTACTTTTATCAGGAGAAAAGGGATTTAATATGCTACAAGTGCTATTTTTTTATGTTTATGTATAACTCATTTAAGCTCATGCAGTTCACTGTGGCTGTTTTAGTCTGGAGATAACACTCAGACACACTGGTAAAATTTTAGTTGAGTTGCCAGAAAAGAAGAATAAGTGTTAATTAGAACCAATATGCACACATTTGATGGTAATGTCCATGATAATCATAGTAATCTGATTTATTGATCCTCTAATGCTACATGTAGCAGCTCTTAAAGAGATTGATCATGTTGTCACTGGGTCTTAATGAAAGCAGAATGCGTGACAGTAATGTTACCAACCAACTGAGTGATGAGTTAGGATCAAGACTGCGATGTTGTCTTGCCCCCTCCTGTCTTCTATGAGGAGAGCCACCATTTGTGAATGAGTGAATGTGACTCACTTGCTGCCTCACTTACTCTGCTGCATTTACTCACTTACACTTAAGGCCTGTACACACTGTCAGCTTGTGACAGGCATCGAAAGGGACGCCTCTATTATTATCTAAGTTCAGACACCAGCGAGACATCCATCAGCGAGGATGGAAGAGGTGTTCTACCACAGCAATATAACAGTCGCAGTCTCAGCAAGGTAAACATAACACAAAAAAGATAGAAACTCTTTGTCCCTCAGGTGTTTAGTTATGTAGAATAACACACAAATCTCTCTGAACTGAGGCAAACACTCTAAATTTGCTCATATGGTTCATTCTGTGCCGTATATCTGTTAAATGAACAGGTGCATTTTTCACTGTAATGTCTTATTCGGAAAATTATAGAAATCAGTGTGAAATATTTTATGTTCTGAGCTATTGGGAAACGTTACAGCAATAATATTATACTAATACTTCAGCATACTGGTACTTCCTCTTGGCCAGACAGTCCATCCACAGTCTGGTTCACTGGCATATGGATGTGTTCAGAGAGAGACATTTATTTATTTATTCATATGTATATGCACATACTGTGTGTGTGTGTGGGTGTGTGGGTGCAGGGTATTTACTGTGTTCATGCCGTCGTGGAATTTGAAATTATAAAGCTTAATAGTGACCCAGAGACCCAGAGGAGTGAGAGAAGCATCCAGAGCTGACAGAGATGGTCACTTAAGAGATGGATGGAGAGGCTTCTGCTGGCAGCAGATAAGCACTAGGTTATATGCAGTTTTTATGCCCGTCTCATAAAACACTAAAATGTGTGCGCACGCTCTGACAAATTGACATAGCATTGACCCTAAATCTATCATTTGTTAATAATACTTATAATTAGATTTTTTTTTTAAATACTCGTCAGACTTTAAAATGTTGTCCTGCAGAAGTTGAGCCGATTTCCATCTGTAATTTTGTCAGTAAATTGTGTAGTCCAGCTTGCCAGGCCAACATTTGACCCTCATTTTGATGCCCTGTCATTGCTTTGAAATGGCACCCAGACAGGCACTCATTTGTAAAATTGCTGCAAACACTGAAGAGAAGCACAGCGAAAGCAGACAGTTTGCAGAGAGAAAAACAACGTTGAGCGAAGATTTTGTTTGCTTCACTTGCCTTTGTTTCTTTCTGCTGTCCTCCGCTGTTGCTGCTAACTTTGATTTCCCTACATTGTGGCTGGCACATAACCCAGGAACTCCCAAAACATTTATAACTTTTTAAACCATGTTTTTATTTATTTATTTAACTGCTGTCTGCCTGTTAGTTCCATACACAGGGCTCAGTCACTCTGTTAGGCTGCCATCTAACAGTTTTCATTTCACTTAATTGCAATTTTCATTGTTGATTAATCTCTTGAAGGAGCAGACTTGCTCATTTCATAACCTTCTTTATTATTCAGACAGCACTGTGTAGAAACAAAGCCCAGTGTTTCAGCTTGCAGGAACAATGGGTTGAAAACCACTGCATTGTGGGCTCATTTTGCTGTTAATTGTTATGAATTACATTGTCATTTGCCAAACATGCTAACATCGAAGCTGCTAAGGCTGAACAACCGGACCAAGAGAATCCAAAGCAGAATAGAACCTTATATCCTAATTGGTTTTTATTAATTTGTTCTTGAAATGTGACAAGTCAAGGCTCTTTATTCATCCATTCTTTTATTCATTTATGTTAATTATATCTGCTTGATGGAGACGTTTTCTGGTGATTAATGATGCTGAAAGTCGGCTCTCCTTCATCCTGACAAACATGTTGTTCCAGGATGGTTTTAACTGCAGAGCGTTGCCTCCCAGGCACCGTCTCTGCTCCCGTCTGTATTACCTGCCTCTGCTCACCACACCGCCACCCCCACAGTGGTGTTCGAAGCATCTTTGTCTTACGTCCCTTTCCTCCCTGCTACCTGTGTGTTCAGTGAATCAGTTGACTTGTTATTGCTATCATAAGGGTCTGTACGTATCTCCTGGGCTTTTTATGGCCTATTTTATGCCATTTCTATTCCACACCACCACGGTCAGGTTGCCCTCAAGTCTTTTATCATACATGTCAGAATCAAAGCAATGAATTGTCCCATAATATCCATGATTCTATTGTGCTCTGTGCATGATGAAGGTGAAGTGGTGTTTTTCCCAGGATCATTCGGTCACGGAGCATTTTGTTTTATTTTTTATGCATCATTAAAGTCTGTGTAGAGGAAATACAGATATTGATTTCCTTTGTTGTTAGATTATTTTTTTGTGGTATCTCAGGCTTTTATTTGACAGACGCAGTGAAGAGAGGCAGGCAGTAGGGGAGCGAGAGCAGAGAAATGGCATTCCACAAAGGGTCCAGCCAGCCAGGAATCAGACGGGTGACTCACTGCTCAGGGCACATGCACCACTCGGCTATCGGATCACTCTAACTTCATGTAAGAAAATATATGCTGAAAATGCGTGAAAAGAGTCAGGGAATACGTCCCCCTCAATATTTAGAACACGTTTTGTCCCCCCAGTAAAACATGAAAGAAACAAAAGGCTTTTACTTTGAAGACAAAATGCCTCAAACACAGGTGGGTCATTTTTCTTCAGCACTGAGTCTTTTTTTAAACTCTCAAAATATAATCTATGAGCTCATACAACCACTGAATTTAAAGTAGAAAATGTAATTAGAGCCATATATTTTCTGTTGCATTTTGAATTATCACCTGGTGCTTAAATTTTGTGTTTTGGTCCACAGTAGATAATTAGTGACTGATTTTTGTACTGCTAATCTTCTGGTTGGTCAAACATATATGGCTGCACAAGTCCACTAAAGCTACCAGGCAGACCATCTAATACTTGTCAGTTTTTTTAATCCTTCAAATTTGGTCGGGTGGTTATTGACAGTTTTCTCAGATCAGGTTTATTTCTGCTTTGCATAGATTTTAAGTTAAAATAATGTCAGGAAATCAAAATAATCTGTCTTTTCTGGGCTTTGATTCCTGTCATGAACAAATTTTTTAGGCTTTGGGCTATTTAAATGTATATTGAATGGCTGAATCATTTTTCTCTGACGATTAATTTCTGTCAGCCCTAATGAAAAGAAACGCAAACTGGCCCATTCGCAGTGGGAATGTGACTAATGTCTTAATTTCTGTCAAACAGTCAGGAGATTGAAAAAAACTCGTAGATTTCTTGACTCTGCGTTTTTTGCACATTCAAGGTCTCAACTCAAGGTCTTAATTAAAGTTAAATGATGCATGCAGTTGTAGAGGTCTTAAATTATTGCAGTTTTGCAGCTGTTCTGTTGGTGAGGAAGGAGCTAAGATTAGTCTCAAGTTGCCTGCATTACAGCTATGCAAATGTGTCTCTGGTGCAGAATGCATCTTGTAATTAAAGGAATCTGCAATTTAGGCAAGTTTTCTTTTGTTTTGTTACTATATACCATGCAAAATGTTAAAATTTAAACATTTTCGTGCTTGTTTTTGCATTTAAGACATTTTCTTACAGTAGATTTGACTGCGTACTGTATGTAATGATTTAGGTAATCGTCATGCTTCCATGGTAATGGAAGGTGTTGAGTTTGTCTGATGGAGCTCAAAAGTTGACAGCGATTGATTGATCGCATTATTCATTTACTGTGTATTCAGTAATGGGTGCAGAAGGGTCTGGGCAACAAAGAAAAACATCTGAGTTCAGTTTGGAAAGCTCGGGAAATAAAGCCCAAAGTGCTCAACCAGTGTTTGGGGATGATCAAGAACAAACTCACACCAAATACGGTCAAATGGCCCCAACCCAACATAGCTGGTTCATCCTGAGGGAAACCGTGATATAAGAACATCATCACTACCATTCAATCACAACAACTCCTGTAACAGCAGTATCGGAATATACTGGGAAAGTTATAGCACAACTTTTTATATCAAAACTACAAGTTCATGGCATCAGAAAGAAAGAATTAAACCTAAAAAGTCTCTAGAAATCATTTGAAGAACAGCAAGAATCAACTGATGTTCAAACCCTAATTTTATGGCTTTTAGGATTTATTAGTCATTGAATTATGATTATCATTATTAATTATTACTCTTTGCAGAATTTGCAAAAAAACCCCTAAAAACACCACTGTACTCTGCATTTCACCATTTTATAACTGCTTGGATCATCTATTTTAATGGTAACAAATTGGTTTTAAACTTTTCTCCACCGTAAAGCACTTTTTAATTTGTTTTGAAAAGTGCTTTATAAATTATGCTGCAACTAATTCTGTTTTCGTTGCTCATTAATCAAATAGTTTCTAAGAATGTCTTGTTTTGTTTCACCGAATGTCCAAATCCCCCAAATGTTCAGTTTACAGTGAAATCGGACAAAATCTTCTCAATGGCCAAAACTTACCAATCCAGCATAATAATGAAAGAGTGAGTCAGTGGTGGGTTACAGTCGCAGATTTTCTGTTTGAAATCTGTTTAGAATAAAGATTACATCAGACACAAATGGCCGGGGAGCTTGGGACTGTGGGGATTGGGAATCATAATCCGTCTTTCTCTGTTTGATTGTGGAGTGGATTATTAGTGTCCAGGCTGGACCACCACATGGAACCACCAGGGCACTTATGATATTCACTGCTGGACTTTCTCCCTAACGCGACTAGTCCTCTGGGTATTTTATCATTAACCCTCTTTGCATCTGATGAAACACCAGACAAAATCATTCATCACGCAGTTATTAATCTGCGTTGCCTGACAGTGTAGCGGCCATGAACAGAGTGCTCATGTGGTTATAAATTCAGCTACAGTGACGTCCGAGAGCTTTAGGACATCTGTGCCATGAGTGTTTGGCTGACCCTACAGAACCCACCAGAAAAATATGTTGATTAATTACTTAAATGGGGTTGACGGTCAGGGGGTGACTTATGAAGCCCAACTGTGATGGATGAAGAGCCTATGCAACACGTGGCTCAGGACAAACACTCCCGTATGTGGTGATTATAGAGACCAGTGGAATGGCTCGTGAGCTCCGAGTGACGCAATCTAATGCCAATTAAATGCCTTTCCATAGTCTCTGCACTCTCTCAACCGCATAAATCCAAAACACTGGTCTTGATAGACTTCGAAAGTGATTGACAGCTGTAGCCTGGTTTGCCAGTTGGTGGCGGGTTTTCACCATTATTGGGATCATTCACCATATCTAAGCCCTGTTAATCTCTTACTTCTAAATTATAACTTTGTTCCAGGTATAACATACTGCCGCAGACGGTGCTCGAAAAGTTCTAGAGCAGGGATGTTATTTATTTTACTTTTAAAAGTTTTTTTCCCCATTTATTAGACTAAGTGGAGAGAGCCAGAGTCATACCTGAGGCTTTGTGGTTATACGGTCAGTGTTCTGAACCCCTTGGCCACCAGGGTGTCCTCATTTTAGTACATTTTTTTGTCTTAAAAAGAATTGCTGTACATTTGTATATCAAAATTACACAGTTTCAAAACAGTAAGTGCTTCCTGACTTGAAACTATTTCAATATAACTCTACATCCCTCTCTCCATTCAGTGCTTTGCATTCGCCGCAGTCCGAACATGCCAGCTTACCTCGCAGTCTACTGTTAGAGTAGCTGGGATGGTGTGAACACTGTAAAACACAATGGCAAGTTGTAATATTGGGGAAATTCAGCCATACAAATCTGAACCACAAAACATTTCTGAAGAAGAATAATGACACAGAAAGCCCCAGCCGCGAGCTCACAGGATTTGTTCTTTGACTTTGTTTTGTACGAAACCTTGGAAGTCTTAATTTTTTCATTGATGCACTGCAGTGTCAAGCTGGAAATGCTGAGACATTGCATGTGACTCTTTATTTTGCTCTTGCAGCAAATACGAAATATGACATGGACATAGTAATTAGGTAAAAATCTTGATTTTCACGTAAGGCGGTCGTTAAAAAACAGGGGTAGTATTGCTGAGAGAGAGACTTTCTTTCTGGTTCGCCATACTCAACATTTACATTTTTAAGACACCAAGTTTAAAATTATGTCAATCTGTCATCCATACTGACTCTGGACCCTAGTATCACTGCTTTGTTAAGAAGTTCTGTATTAAAGTGACCCTGTGAAGGAACAATGACTGCCATGCAGGGAGATGGACAACTTAGAAATTGGGTTTAGAGAAGGGGAGGCAGCAGGCTGTTGGACCGTCTGGCTTACGCAGTGATAAAAAAAAAGATGTTGCTCCCTGAGCCTTACTATGATTTGGGCCATGCTCTGTAATTAGACCTTGGTACAGGAGTGAGTGTTGGAAACTAAAGCAATGATGGCGTCACCACAAAGAGCAGAAGGTACGTTTGAATGAAGATGAAACGAATGCATGTGATAGCCTAGATCCCACGAGGTGGCAATTATCTGAGTAGGATAATCTGTGAAAGTCTCTGTCACAGCAGCTGGAGTTCACATCAGAAAAGATTTTTTTTATTTCAACTGCTCATTAACTGAACTGCCTTTTTCTTTTTTTAAAGTAAATACATAGAAAATATCAAAAATGCAAGATGAAAGTGAACAGGTTTTAGCACCTTTGTTTAACTTACAGAGTTACATTTATTTCAACATAGATTTCAGCATGATTGAATTGGCACAAGATAATGTTCAGCCCAGTGTTTGACATTTTTATAGAACTAAAACATCTTCCTACTTTAATGTTGCATGGAGGTCCTTGAATTGGATATATAATCTGAAAATGTCAATGCTGACCTCAGCACGGTGCTCGGTAAGTTCTCTATTAATCTTCAAGTACAGTTATAATTTACTGTAAATATGATGCTTTGCTTTCTGCAAAGGACGAAGTCACTGTGACCTTACATTCATATGAGCAGGTCATGCAAGCATATTTTTTCCTCAGTATTTGCTGATGCACCAACAGTCTGTACCCTCCAAAGAGAGGGAATAGGACAGATCGCAGTGTTTGTATCCATCATTGCCTTGGTCACCTTTGCAGTTTCTCATCTCAGACTCACCGTTTATTGCATTTCACTGAAGTGTGTGATTGCAGCCAGCCAGGTGGCTGTTCCTGAAAGTGTTGTCTCATACTGAGGAGGAGAAATGGCCGATTTTTAAGAATGTCTTTGTTGTCAGACGTGAAATGCTCATGGTTGATGAGCATGCTGCAGCGGAGGAGCAAAACTCATCAGCTTGCTGAAGTCGAGGGAACAGGGGTGGGGGTGGAATCGAGACAAAATTGATTCATGCCACTTTTCTCCTGACAGAATTTGTTTTTGTTTATTGCGACATTTATTAAACTGAGCATGAAACGTAAGCAGTTTCTGAGGGGAGGAAGCAAAAATGCAGACAAAACCTGTATGTTGGCCTTGCAAACAAGAGTGAGATGAAATTGCTAGAACAGCCTGAACAAAGTATTAAATGAATAAATGCATTGGAACCAAGTGTCATTCAATCTGTCTATGTTATGAAATTCTGGTTATATTCATCCCTTGCTCTTTTGCTGCTGGGCAGTTTTATTTTTCTAGTTGGCACAGCTACATATTTCCTACTGAGGCTGACGATGTACACCGAAAATAAGGGTGTTCATGTAATTGCTGCTGGTTAAAAAGGACACCATCAAGCACAGAGCTGACTGAATCGTGTTTCTGTGTGACGTCTCAGTGCAAGTCTCAGTGTGCGGCTCCAGTTTCCTATCCGACATATGAAGAATGTGTTCAATCATTTTTCACATCAGGAAGTCTCAAGTGAAAAACACATTGCACAGCGGCTCATCATGTGACAGCATCATGTAAAGCTCTCGGCAACGACATTATGTGCCACTTAGCTGCATGTCGACAGACCTGCACAGTGTGAGACAGAAATGGGTGTATTGTTAGGAAGAAGAAATCCACTTTTGTTAGTATTCCTCACTGTTTGACTCTTTACCTTTAGAGACAATGCCCACAACCCAGGTTCCTTGAACAGAGTATGTCATCACAAGAGAGCCTTCAACAGTTACCCTTGTCTCACCCACTGTTTAGCCAGAAATGACGAAAACAAAAAATGAGACGATCTGACTCTGCACATGTATCAGCTGACTGGATGTTTACATGTGTGGTTTTTTCACACGTGTAAACAGTCTAATAACTGTTCACTAGGGTTGAACCAAGAGGTAATCACAGTTAGCTCTATGTTTCCTGCTTCATTTAGTGCCGCAGCACTATACAGAAAAGGCACAGTTGCAGTTATTTTTTTCTAAAATGCGATGGAGAAGCGTTGCCTCATGCTGGTTGTGCCTATAGTGACCCTATCAGTCTCTCTCTTTGCTTTTGGTGGGCCATGCCAACTCTGTGGGTCTGAGTCACCCCACAACACATGGCATCAGATCCCTCTGTACTCACCCACTCGCACTTCCTCTACTCCTTTTCCATTCCTGTGGTCTCTCTCTCTATCTCTCTCCAAAACCCTGTCGTTTTCTGTGCCTTCTTCTCTTTCCTGTGCATCTCTCCTGGCTTTTTAGTCTAATTTATATCAAAGACAAGAACTCATTCTCAAACTTTCATTGTTCTTGTTTCTGTTGTGGGGAGTACATACGCCTTACAGTATCTAGTTTATGTCCTCATTGTCTAGTTAATGAATTGCCTCGGTGGTTTTAACTGAACATAAAAATGGAGGTATGTCTTAAAAATCATGGTCAGTAGGGGATATTTGCAAGGTGAACTCACTGAGCAGAATGCATAAAACCACAATTGTGATAAGAAATCAATCATTGCCTTGTGTAATTAGTGTGTGAGACATCTTTAACCAGCAATCAACTGTGTGTTTTAAAAGTTATTGTGTTTTTGTATAAAACCTGTTGAATCTGTGTTTGCGTTACCATTTCTGAAACTATGACTTTTGGCTCGATTGATTTATTGAGACTGCTTTTGATTGTTTACTTATCAACAGATAGAAGGAATAAGGGTAGAAATGCAAGCACGTTCCTTAGCTGCTGCATTAGTGTGTTTGTTGGTGTTCTAATTTGTTGTGGTTTTCTCAACAAACGTGTGTTGCAGTTATTTATTTCAGGAGCATTGTTGTTGTTTTCTTGTATTACTCTTGTAACTGAGATACATTCGAGTAGACTGCAGTGTCCTCAGGCCATTGGCTGGAATGAGGTTCTATGGAAGTTTTTAAGCTGTTGGGGGTGCAGTCTTGATTCATGAGGGGTCCAGAAACTGCTGAGAGATTCATCAGCCAGAGTCCCACATACAAACATAACAGTGCTGTTAACCCTCAGGGATATTACTTGAATCTCTGCCTCCCCAGGTTGGAGTTTGACCTGATGGGTATGTATGATATGTCTGTGTGACCACTGTATCATTGCACAGTCCATTTTAATTTGCTTAATGGCTGAACTTGTTGCGTATGTTTGTGTATTTTTCTGAGGCAGATTCATAAAGCCTTAGGAGAAGTGTCAGCTAGACACAGTGAGCTAGAGCCTAGTGCAGGGTGGCTTTCTTAATCTAACTCCAGCTGGATTTCTGGCCATTACCACCTGCTCCCCGAGTGTGTCTGTCCACTCTGGCCTGCACCTGCCAACATTCCAACCATTCATGTCTGCACAATCTAGAATTCCACCGATTTTGTGCCTTCTCCCATCCTAAAGAAATGGTTACCTGTTGATACTGATGTGGCAAAATTGCAGTTACATACACGAGATTACAATTTCTCTTGTGCAGTTAGTACTCATTTCCCACATGTCTTGATAGCGTCTTGTTAAATATGTGCAGGAAGAAGTTTCTTGCAGCACTGTTTAGCTCTGTTTCACTTTGTCAGCACCAACTGGGAGATTTGTCCAAATGTCAGACTTGCATTGGTTTGCTTTTGCATTGTGAGAACTCGCTTTAATCTTCTTTTGTTCTTCATTCATTCACTCCATCCTTCTGGTTACGCTAAATCCCGGGACACACAGTTTATTTTTTGACCGCCCGTTAACAACAGTATCAAAGTTAAAACCGCCCACTGCTGCGAGATTTATGTAGGGACCAGCATTAACCCAATCCAGTCTTCTACCATCAGTTCACATGCATGGGGCTTTGTTTTAGGGTTAAGTGCGACCCCAGGCAGATTTGTGTCTTTGTGTATTCACAAATGTGCCACTTCTAAAATTTACCTTGCATTTTTTTGGACACACAATAAAGCTGCAGTAGGCAAGCTGGAAAAGGAAAAAATGATCTGAAACCCACTCTACTGAGTGAAAGTCCTCCATCTGACTTATTGTGCCTCCACACCCTGTTCTCATTGCAGACTTTATTCTCATTTATACTGTCTTATGTGATTGATGAAAAGCCCTGGGATTGGTTAAAATCTCCCATTGCTGGCTGTATTTTTTAAAGCCTGACAATGGCGTCAGTAGGAAGTCATATACTAAAAGTCAGCCAGGTTATAGAGTTATATAACCCCTCAAGGAAACATTGCTTTGACCTCTTCACTTTAACGCATGCAAAGTCCCTTAAAATGAATAATACTGGTCCTTAATACATGCTGTACATATTGTAGCACATGCTTGGTCATTTTCTGCCTGTTAATGTGTACAAAAGTTAATATTATGAGCAAAAACTAAAATGATAATTTGACTAAACACTGAACACATTTTAAAAGTGCCTTGTTGGTTGTGAGTCACTGCAATCACATAAATGTCACATCGAGTGCTCGATAGCACATTTTCATCAAGCATGACAAATATGTTTAAGACTTAAATATAGCTAATATTAGACCCAGGGTTTACAAAGTGATTTTTTAACAGAAAGCAAAGGTGCTGGGCCGCGCTGAAACATTCAGGGCTGAAATACTGTCTGTCAGCCAGCTAACATTAATTTCACTTTCTTCTTCAGACACATCTCTCCTTATAATGGTTCATTCATTACCTCCAATGGCTGGTGCAGATTTATGCTTTGGCTCAGCTTGGGCTTAGACTGCACTTTGCCAAGAGGACAGCTGGTAATACTTTAATATATAGACCTACGGGCATCATCATTATTCAGCAGAATTAGGGGTTGTTATGTTTTTAACTCCCAGCCCCACAGATCGCCCAGCTGTCCATTTGTGCATCTTTTGGACTCTGGCTGTGTCCAAAATTGCTCCCTTGTTCCCTAATTCACTAGTTCAAACTTGGGAGACAATCTGTAGGGTGCTGTTGGAACTTTTGAAATATTGTTTTGCACCAACTTGGTGTTGTATTGCACACAATAGTGATCTACAGCAGAAATTGGTGTACAAGTGTCCAAACTTCTACCCAAAGTCTCTGTGTCTTGGACCTTAGCTTAGAATTGTTTTTCTACTTGTCGAGACACAGCTTGACTTGAACTTTTAGTCCAAGTTTATGTGCATAATTACGGATGTCCAGATCAAGGCAATTTTTAATTGACCTGTACCCACAAGGACGTAGCCTGATCCTTGTCCTTGATGTTTATGTTCACTGTCATATATATGGCGTAAAATTAAATAATTTACTTTATGTGTCAGCAATGTCAATCAGTAATTTAAAATTAATAATTAAAATGTAGTATACTTTCTATTGATCATTTGCTATTATTGCTGGCAAAGCTGGAGACACGTGACACATTCCACTGGTCGGAGGTCATTAAGCCTCACAGAAGACTTTGTCATTGTTCCCCTTTAGTAGCTAAACCTTCACAATGCTATCTCCTTGCCTAAATGGAAGTGCCGGCTTTCTGTGGTGAACAATGTATTTAACAGTAAGGGGCTCCACTTGGTGGCGCAACCAGATACTAGAGCTAATTGGCTTTAATTGTAACTCACAAAAAGTAATAGAATCCCTTTAACTAATTTCATTTAGTAAAGGAGAGAGCTGAAATACTAAAAACATATCAAGTGTAACATTCTCTGTATAGTGGATTGTATAGTGGGCAAGTGGATGTTCCAAACAGAGCTACAGTTTGAGTGTTAAATAGCTGTCTTTATGTCCATTCTGTGCTTTATTCTTCACATCCAATGCTTGACTGAAATCTTATTCTGTGCCCTCCCAGAGGTGCGCACATTAGTGTGTGTGTGTGTCCATATGTGCTTGATGGAAGGTTGAGGTCCCTCTTTAAAACCCTGTAGGCTGCTTTCAGATGAAATAGTGCACAAGTGACTGCCTCTGAGATCACATGCCACTCAAGCTGTGCAGTCAGACCTGAGAGTGTCAGAGAATGGGGACAGAGGGAAGAAATGGATGAAGGGAAGAAGTTTGCAGGCGTTGAGGAGAAGGACTGAAGGGAACTGATGGGATTGGAGCTGCAGTAGTTGAGCCACTGCCTCTGATTGCAGCTCTTGATAAAGAAAAGTATCTGATAGGCAATCAGAGTTGTGGCCTGGGAGGATTTGAAATTTTTGGTGTACTATGGATCGGTCCACTTCTTCATCGCTTCACTGATGGGATTTTGACAGCACTTGGGGGAATGATGTGTCACCACTAGCATTTCAAAATTGCATGGCAGGGATTCATCACAACTGCAAAAACCGAGCTGCTAGCTAACATTTTCAGAGAAAAACAGCAAATTGTTCATTTAAGTTGCTAAAGCCAGCAAATATTTTTGCCAGAATAAACAACTTGCATATGAAATTGATAATTTTAGTAATTTTCTGTCATTCAGCAGCTTGTTGAATATTTCAGCACTAACTGAGGCCATCTAACAGACCGAAATACGAAAACAATGAATAATAAAAACTTCCACAAATGCCATAAGCTCTCAATTAGCCTGCTTTTACATGACCGTGACTCAAATTCTAGTCATTCCTTTCTTTTACAATTAAAACATGTTTTTTAAGGCTGTGTTGTGTTTGTATGCCTTACGTTCAGCAAGTAAAACAGTTTTTACTCCTTCTGTCTTTTTGCAGAGCGTGTTCACTCTTATGCTGGGGCCTTTCACCTTCTTCAATGCCCAGAAGACCAAATATCTTCAGATTCTCACTTCTCTCATGCGCTGGATTGGTAAGAAGAAAATGACTGTAATGTAATGATTTGTTCATGTTACTGATTTGTTAAAGACACTTGGTTCTTCAAACAGGATATCCCTCTTTGCTTTTCACCATTCTGTCCCTTTATTTCATAGCCGTCTGTGAGCCCTCTCTTTCTGCCTCTGTTTTTCTCCCCACACATATTTCCATTTTATCAGTGTCTCCCCCCATTTCTTTCATCCCTCCCTCCCGCCCTCGCCCGTGTGGTTGCTGTGCTCAGGTCCGTCCATCATGGTTCGGCCCTGCTCTGTGTCTTTGATTCCCATCTCCTCTCATTCCTCAGCCTGACAGGCTTGACAGCCCGTCCCAAGCTTGATTGGACCGTCACTCACAGGGCGACGGATGAAAATAAACCGTCCGTCCTGGGCCCGCTGTTAAAATCACAACACCACTGAATCATGGCACTCCTGCCACCCCCGCACAGAGCTCACTAGCTCACATAAACAACACACAAACAACAGCAGCATCCATGCACTGTCCACTATTCGGCTGGCTAAATAATACGAGGGTTTTGCCTGCCCCCTTACACTCTCTCAGCTCACCCTCCCTTGGCTCTGTGTAATTGATTGGTTGTGTCACTTTTCCAGGCCTCTTTACAGCACAGGCTAATGATTCAAAATGGCTCCAGCAGAAGCTTTATGTTTGCTTCTTGTGAGCAATAACATGAGGGGAAGGGTGCTCAGAGACCCAGCCACCCATTGTGGTGTATTATCGTTTATTTATTTTACAAAAAAAGAAGACTGGTAATCAGCCAAGCCAATTATTTCACTCACTAACATATACACCCCTGTAGCGCTGTAATTAGAAAGAGAGCTGGTGACACAATAGAATTTACTAGGGCTGGTCCCGAATATTTGTTCGTTGTGGTGGTATTGGGATAATAATAGTAATAATAGTTGTGTGCACCGCTGCCGGGCACTGCCGAGCGTTGCCGAGCGTTGCCGAGCATTGCCATGCGTTGCCGAGCGTTGCCGAGCGTTGCCGAGCGTTGCCGAGCGTTGCCGAGGTTCTAGAATGCTGCGGTGGTTCTAGTACGCGGACCTGCCAACTGTGGTGTTACCAAAATTAAGACTTGATATGTATTACAGCAAATTAAAGACATAGGTAATAACCTTGTGCAACATTTGGAACCAGAATAATTAATTACCAATACTTAGATGTCTTAGCCATGTTCTAAAATTACAATAAAGTCACGGCCTACTTTGTCTATCAAGCCATTAATCTGGACCATTGGCCTTGTTTCTTTTCTTTCCTCTCTCCAGTTGAGAATCTTTGTTTTTTTTTAGTACAACAAACCACACACACACACTTCCCAGTGTGTAAAGACAGTTTGAGTTATAGATTGTTTGTCAGAGTGTTTCTGGAAGAGCTGCTTCTCAAGGACAAGAGAATGTATTATCCTATTAAGATTTAGTCAAACTCTCTGTTCGGTGTGCTGCTCTCAAAAGACCTGTAACACACTGCAGCAAGTAGGGCTGCATCATTAAATATATATCATATGCAGTGTGATAATTACTGATATCAGTTAACAAAATATATATTAGAATATGTTTGGCCATATTGACCAGCCCTGATTTTGAAGTGAAACTCCACTGAAGTTAATAGTTTGCTTCTTTAGGGAACAGCAGATGTTATCAGGTTTAACTCATCAGTCATGTCACAGAAACCATTACTCATGATAAAGTATCCTAAAAACATTGTACACTGTCGTTATCATGTCATTATCTGCCCCTGCTTATCTAGCAGACGAAGCAAAGTCGCCCAAGGTAGCCACTTAATGCAGCTCTTCCTGGGATCGCAAGTCATTCCCAGACCAACAGGGAAAGACATTAAAGGGCTGAAGTGTCCAGGTCAGCTGGTCAGTTGGTCGTTTGATTTACTCTCATCTGACTAAATTTTTATTGGTTGGACAGTCACCAGGGTTATTTTCGAAAGGATAAAAGCTCTACATCAACAGCTTTCCAGAATTAATCCATTACTTTTGGTGGCAGAAGGAACAGACTACATGTGAACACACCTGCATTTTTACAACTGTGGCCAGGCCCACCGAATAGAGACCAATTCAAACGTTATCACACAATATTAAAGTTTTACTCAGATTTGACTCCTAATTAACTGGCACCATGTCAAAACCTGTGGCTGCATTTTGTTAAAACAGATGGCCAAAAAGTTGACTACCTTGTTTGTGTCAGGATATCTGGCCAGTGTTGGTGTTTTAACGCTCAAAGCTTTTAGCGTAAACGTATCAGAGTTGGCATATTTCTATGTGTTTGTTCTAATAGTTGTTTTATAGCAGCAGGTGCATCCAGCTTCCATAGCAGCAGCTACACTCAGACTGAGCTGAATATGAAGCCTCCCCTCATGAACTGAAAAAATATATTACAATGGGAATTGCTGAATTCAATAACAACAGAGTGCAGCATTTTATTTAACCAAAAGTGCAACCTGGTTGGTAAAAGTGTGCTTAAAATATTAAAATGTATGACTCAAAGGCACAAGTATTTTTACCAACAAAAAACAACACAAAAACTACACAGCAAACCTTTTTACTTGAAGTTGAAGTGTCACCGCATACATCACTTCATGGTTCGTTATGATTCTAAATTATAAATAACTTGATTCTCTCTACAGCTGACATGGTTAAACATTTAAAGTGACAAAAGTGATCTAAGTTTTTTGATTTTAGCTCTCTGAATATTCTGTGGGATGGTAACACCACCTTTTGAAATGCCGTAAATGGTTTTCTGTGTAGTTGTTTACACAACTCAGTTTGGTTATTTTTGGTGTCCCTGGGTCTCGGTATTCATTTATACTGAACACACTGCAGACATGAGACCTTGCCTCCCCTCCTGACCATTACTCACCTCTCTCTGGATGCACCTGCAGTCACCTGTGCTGCCCTGAGTGAGGACATGGTGCGTTGGATGTCAGGGGTAGCAGCTGGCTGGTGCGTTTGTGCCCGGCCTCCTGCCCTCGGCTACGGCCCTGTCACGGTCGTTGCCACTCAGCTGTAGTCACCTCCTTGTCGAGTGGGCCCTGCTTTTTACACCAAACATGAGTGATGGTGTGACTGCCTGCTGCTATGCTGCCCGTAACATGCTGGGATTTTCAATAGAGTAGCTATTAGACTGGGTCACTGTGATACCCTTTGTACAAACCAGAACTCCTGACTGCACTCATTTAGTTTTTTTTTTTTTTAACATAATTGCTCCTAAATCAGAACAGAATGTGATGCAAAGGGCAGCATTTGGGCTCAGCCCATCTGTACACATTTTGGGCAAATACAAACAGGTGACAAATTAAAGGAAAACCAACATAGAGTGTCATACTGAGGTGCCACTACATACTGCCAGAACAGCACAACTGTGCCTTGGCTTTGATTCCCCAAGTAACTCTACTAGAGGGATAGAATACCATTCTTCCAACAGATATTCTCTCTTTTGGTGTTGTGATTATGCTGGTCAAGAGCACCGTCTAACACATCAGTCCAAAGTCTTCAACGGGTTGTTAACTGGGTTGAGATCTAGAGTCCGTGAAGGGTATTGATTTGCAGTGATTCTTTCCTCTTAGGGAACAAGTGGACCCAGGAAAACAGCTCCCTTGGTGTAACAGAGCCACCAGATTCCCTCACTATAGGAGTCAAGGGTTTTTCCTTTAATTTGCCACCTGACATTTATTACTGTTACAATTGACATCATATACTATTATAATAAATTGAGTGCACATTTATTTCACTAAAAACACATAAAGTCAATCTCTAAGATTGATGAAGAGTCATATCTACATATATCGTCTATGTGAATAGAATCATTGATGAAAGGGAAGCTTTTATATAATGTTAATATTCATTGTCGATTACCTGGTAAGCTCCCTCTTGGAAAGTTTGACGTCCTTCAGTGGATGACTCAGGCAGCATCCACTCATTTCCTTTTGAGATTTCAAGAGTGTTAACCTTTATCTGTCTTCTCAACACATCGATGTGAATGGAGCTGCATACAATATCTGTCATTATTCACCGTAGCACATTGCTAGCCTTTCTGATAATGCATTATTTGCAAGTAGCATTTGTGAACTTAAACAAACTCACATTACACTTGCGTGGTGTGTAGCCACGTCTTTTTTTGACTCTTCAAAAAGTTTGAGTAATGTAGTTTAGTGACCTTTTTCAAATGTATTACATTATACTGCAAGACAGATATAAAATGAAATTATTAGTATGCAGTGTCCTCACCATTTGCAGTCATTTTCTTGCATATTAATAGTGATAAATGTATGAGTTAGGTAAATAATATTGCGACCTGTTGCAGTCAGCCTCTTCACTTCCTGCCTCCTGCCCACTGTAAGCAGAAGGGATCATTATCAGCACTCCAGAAGGACACCTCCTAAACACTGACAGGAGTGCAGAGCTTCTCTAATTGATATTGAGTGGTATGAGAGGAAGGGAATAAGTTAACAGCCTCCTCACTCAGTAAACGAGTATTAATCACTTCTCTCCGTCTCTCCTGGGATGCGTGGATAGCTATGTGGAGCCTCAGAGGGGTTACTGTCTGTATTAACTGTTAAGTCAGTGGCATATGGATCCTGTGCTTCCCGAGAGCAGCTGTCACATTTATTTCACAGGAACACCTTTATAGATTTTTGTCGAGTGTTTCTTGTTGAAACAGTCATCCTCTTAGCGGATTTGCATTTCCTGGATTTAAAGTTTATTTCTCACTGTAAAGCACCTTTTCTGGGCTCACAAAAATCTGCTGTCAAACAGTTTTAGGGTAAGACTGTCAATACAGCGCTTAGAAAAAGTATTGACGCTGCTTAAAACTTTTGCTCTTTTGTTGTGTCACAGTATTGAATCCAAATTAGTCTTTTTCTGCGTAAGAAAAAAAGCAGCACTTAAAAATTGCGCTTATTTTTAAAAGACCCAGTCTTTAAGATTTGAGTCCATAAAAAAATGTCATTAAAACCATTGCATCTTTAAAATAACCTGAAAGATCCTTGCTTCTCTGCATCAAGAAAAAATAACAGTAAGCCAAAGACTCTTGGTTCCAGTGATGCATGGCTCTCACCATCCATCTAATACTCTTAGTTTACTACAACACAGTATAAAGAGCTATGAAATTGCCCTCGGGGATATTCACAGCCACCATTTTCAGTAGGGGAGAAAGTGAGATATTGTTTTTGAAGGTCAGGGAGACTCTGGTGGCTTGTTGAGTGGAAGGTTCAGTTTGTCCAGAGCATGAAGCTCATGTGGGGAAGTGAAATATGAGCCGGTCTTAATGAACTGCACAGTAGAACCACAGTTCAGAGATCCTGAAAAATTACATTTAAGAAGAAAACACGGATTGGAAAACATCAATCCTTTCCTGGCTTTCAGTGACACTCCTGTTGTCAGCCAAGGACTGAAGCGTCAGGATTTAGGATGTTTTTTTCAGGCTAACTAAGTATCAACATGCTCACGGCCACTTTCACTGTCCTAACAGTTTTTTTTACTGCCCCTGTCTGCCTGCCCTGCTTAGTATTGATGTTTCTTTGCGTGATGAGACATTTGACTTCCTGCTAAGAGTTCCAGGGTGATTAGGGGAATGCTTGATGGATGTCTGCTTTAGTGGGAGAACATGATCAATTGCACCCATACCCACTAACTAAGCTTTTAATTATGGTCGATGACCTCGGGTCTTTGTTTACCTTGGAGATGCCTTCATTGCTTGGCAAGAAAGATTTGAGTAGGGGAATTAAAATGTAAAGCTGCTCCTTCAGCCATTTGTTTCAAAACAAATCATTAATGCATCATTCAATTAACAGTAGAGTGTTGTGTTAGACCATGGACGTTATTGTTTGTTTAGTTATGATGCATTATTCATAGCCTTAGCATTCAACTTGTGTGTACATTCATTTTTTTAGTTCGACACAATCTTCTGAAAGATCATATAATTCCTGCACACTGCTGTCACATATTTTTATTTTTTGATCTGGACATAACAGACTATGTTTTGACCAAAGATGGGCTTCTTTATTGGAACAAACAGATTAAGACTTATTTTTCCACCATTTAAATCTATATACAGTGTAACACATTCATATTTTCTTATTATCTTAACTGCATTACTGTTAAAGTGGATAATAAATAAATAGCCAGTTTATGGAAATAAAAAAAAAAGCTGTTTAATTTTAAAGTAAAAAGTCACAAAGTGAAGTAGAACTGTAAGAGACGGTGTGAACCACATGGGATCCAGGCTTCTCTTAACAAGGCATAATTTTCTCTAAAAACTTGAGATTTTTTTTAATTTAGGGGGATTGCAAAAATATTGTCAGTATGCCTTTTTGCCATGAATTTCTATATTTCTTTATCTTCATGTTCTTGCATAAAATTAGAGTAATATTGATGATTCTTCTGTGAGTGCGATTCATCATTACTTGTCTTTAATGGAGATACCAGCATGCATGCTCGTCTTGCCAGCTCCACTGTTCCATAAACTGCCAAGAAGAATAGAGAAGAACAAAGCTAACCCTGCATGGTGCTGAAAGCAGGCAGCAGCAGCTACTTTTCATCTGTTTTATTCATATTCTTAATAATAGGAATAATAATAAAAGTTAAATCAAGTGCTTTATAAATGTTTCATCTGTTGTTTCTGACTATGAAAAAGTGAGCTCCACTGAAATCTATGATAAAGTTTGCACACTGCTTTAAGGGGAAGAGTCTTTAAGTTAGAGGTGCAGCAGTTCCATCAGTGTATCTACATAGTTCATAGTCCATGCTGTTGTGGTTTCATGTTTAAAGTTTGTCGTCACGTTGGCAAACTTAGTTTTCCTCCCAAATGTTGAGGCAGTAAATACAAAGCATGGCGTTCCTGTCTTTGCATTACTTGAGCCATGTAAATTGTGTGAGCCGTTCCTGTCAAAAGGGAAAGCTCTTGCACCCCGAGATTTACCTGCTGGTTGAAAATTTGCTTCTGTAGTGGCACAGGAGGATCTGAATGATCTTTTCTTTTGAAGAATGAATCGACACTTCCGTTCATTGTCACCAAAGGGCCAAGCGATAGCCAGAGCACTTACAGACTGGACACAGGTAGATGACCCGTGCAGAATTGCCTCCATCCCACTTTGTTATGATGACGAGAGCCTTGTGTTAACTCTCCACTCTAATCACCCTCTATCTTGCCCCAGTTCTAGCTCCCTCCTGGTGTTTCAGATGGTATACGATGATGATTTAAAAAAAAAAAAAACGGGGCATATTTGCAAATCGCACTAGTGCTCCTAGTCATAGAATTTAGTGGCACTGTCTCCAGAAAGGGCCACAAAATGTGACCAAACGGCTGCAATCTGGAGCCCTGAACAAAATCTATATGTCAGAAAACGGTAAAAAAAAACACCTCCCAAGGTCCCAAATGTTATCACTTAATGATTTAAAATAAAAAGGAGAAAATCCTTTCATTTGAGAAATTGGAACCAGGGAAATGTTGAAATTTTGCTTGATAAACAATATTTTAGCAGTTAACTGGCTGACTGTTGTAGCAGTACTTCTGTATATGTTTATCATGACATTTAAGTCAGTAAAAACAAAAATTGCCCTTCTACCTGTTCAGTGCACCATAATGAAGTAAAGAGTGTGTGATGGAATAATCACAAGCGCTTCTTTCAAAGATGGGGTTTCTTTGGATTGATCCTTGTCTTTAAGGGTTATAGAAACAGACGCGTTGACTTTTCTCTGTGGTTCTGTACAGATCTCCAGAGCTCTGGCTGACTGACTGAGTGGACTAATTGATGTTTTCATGAAGCTGTTAGTGTCACGGAGGTTGGCTGGCTCATCCCTGTGAACCTGAGCGGCAGTATGGGGTGCTAAACAGTAGGCCAACTGCTGTGCTGCTCTGTGCTGTGTTTACTGATATCCCTATCTGACATCACAGAAACTTGTTATGAGGCAAGGCAGCCCACTTATCACCCAGCCGCCCACCCAATGCAGCAGCGGCCCGCTAGCTCCGGTCCTGATAGGTTTGAAATGATAGAGGTCTACCACAGGATGAAAACCTGAAACCCTGGTGAGAACTGGGCAAAGAGCCGGCACTACTAATTGCCACAGAGATTATCCAAGAGTGCTCAAGGAGTGTCTCTCTTAATTAACGATGGGATGATTGCTGTGCTCTAAAGCCACTAGAGGGGGGATGTTTAAACTGGCCAACTTGAAGAGAAAACAGGAGAGCAGCATCACCAGAACCGTATGTTTCCTACACAGTGTGTTTACTTCGCGTTTAAAACACTGTCACAGCAGTGCTGCTCTTTTAAACATTAAAACACAGCTGAGGAGTCCTTGACCTTCCCACTGTCATCAATGAATTGCTCATGTTTAAGTGTCCGTCGTTCTCTGAGAAGAGCGAGCCCTCCCGACTTGCAGCTTTCTCGTGCTCTGTTGCACATGAGATTGATCACCTCTCACCTTCTACCATTTTCTACTCATTAACTGAGTCCAGGATTCCCATCTCTTATGAGACAGGCTCTGAGAGTCTTCCTCCGGAGGCAGTCAATGACTCCCTTGGTGCATTGAGAGTGTCTGCCAGCCTTGGCTGAACTGCAACTGCCATGTTTGCTGCCCAAGACAATGCAGCTGTAAGAGGCTCATGTGGAGAGTTATTAAGTTGAAACATTCCTCACAAGGTCATTGCCGTCCCCATCCAGGTAACATAAATCACCGGCTGCAAGATGGACGCGCACTAGTTATGTGGACGTGATATGTGGCTGTTTGACACCTGCTCAATTTACTCAGCTCCTGTTGTCGCATGTCAAGCGTAGTAGAGACTATCAGCGGGGCCCAGCATGTCAACGTGAAAATGCATCTAATCACCGTTTCTCGACAGGAAGCTGCAGACGTAAATAACTTGTGCCATCTAAACGAATGAGTCTTCTGGAGGGACTTTGGAAAGATGGGTGTTGCTACTGGCTAGGTGTAGAAATGGGCGAGATGACCCTTCATCACGGTGTCAGCAGCATCTTTTAAAGGGGCTTTTTCATCCTATCAATAATAAAAGACGACCATAAAGTAAGGCGCAGGCAATAATGGCTAAGAAGAGATGACAAGCTTAGATTAAAATTGAATGTCAGGTTGATGTATTTTCATCTGTATGTGTTACTGGTTTCGATTTAATTTGTAGTCGTCACTGAATAATGCATCTAAATGTTACTTACACTCATCTCTCACCTCAATCCAGCGACCTATGAGGCCATACTAATTTTACTATGTAAATAAACTTCTGGTCCTTCAAAGCAGTCAAGGTGATCAAACCTAATGTGCTTTTATTTCATGCCTCCACAGTGCTTCAGCATTGAGATTCATAGCTATAGGTGCAAAGAGTGCGATAAAATTGTCCCAGGCAGATGTGATTTGCCCACCTTGTGTAGCATTATGCAGCCGGGGGTCGGTGACAAATGAGCACATTATGAAAAGCTTCATTCTAGTGGCTTTGCTCTTGGTGTTCAGCTCCTCTCTACCATCTGATTGACTTTCAATTTCTTTGAAAAATAACGGGTTCGTTCCTGTGACTTTAGTAGGATAAATGAGGGATCTGCGTGTAATTAGCATAAAACCTTATGATCTGCGGGCAGAAAAAAGACATGTCATGCTTTTGATTTTGCAATTTGAAAGGATTCTGAATAATATTTGGTTATTACCCTTCATTAACATTTAACTGGGCGCTCCCCAGTACAACCAGCCGTGCTGTCCTCTCTCACAGGCTCTCCTACAGCATCTTAATCTTGGCTAGACTTGCAAGAAGGTGCTTTAGGTAATGTAATAGTGGCGAGCCACCCTGAGGCACTCTTAATTAAAAGCCCCATGCTAGTTTCCTTCCTGTGCAGAATGTGAGCGTTGGTGTCAAGGTGGAGAAAAGCTTCCTTCCTCCTGCCCTACACCTTTTTCTCCCTTGTGTACAGCAGACAGACAGGTGGAAGTGGTTGCTGTTTCACACAAAACTTTTTACAGAAAGAAGGAAGATGAGAGTTTGAAGGAGAAAGAAGACATAAGGCAGCAAGACGGACAGGTTGTAGTGATGACTTTACATATTTACATACTCACATATTACAGATGTTTCTGCAGGAAGAGGTAGATTCAGAAATGGGCTACATGTGTGTCCAGCATGATACTTTAAACAACACATATATTATACTGTGATAGTGGGACCTTTGTCAAACATGTGTGTCCTTGTCCTTGAAATTTGGTCTGTTGCCCATCCACCTGACCTGTATGTATGCAGGAGGTTAAGGTCAAAATGGGAAGTCGTAGAGCTTTCCCCAGAGTGCAGAGATTACATTGGATGAAAGCCAACGATCCATTAAATATTGAACGCTTGTGCAACAGGTTTTACAGACTCGGACCACTGATGTGTGTGTGTGTGTGTGTGTGTGTGTGCACTTGCAAGTACTCTGATGTGAATTCAAAGAAAATGTGAAACAAGGGCGAGGAATGTAGCTGTGTCAGCTGTTATACTTCCAGTTCCAACAACCCATTCATATTTAGAGATCTGTACGAATATATTTGCAAAATGTATTTTTTCATTCAGGGTCTGAATCTCACACTTTCTTGTCCTTGTAAAAAATAAAATATTACCTGACTCGACCTCCTTACCTACATGAAAACGATGCAGCTCCTAGGGCAATGTTGGATGGTCCGTTGGGCGATATGCTCCAGTTCAACCAAATCATAAGAATATTGGCTAGTGTGTTCTGTTGTTGTCATTTCGATATAAAATAAGGGAGTTAAAATGATTTAATGTGCCGCAAATACTAACTTCATGTGTTTTTTTTTAAATAATTCATTTAGGCTAATAAGGCCAGCATTGATTATATTGAGAGTTGGTACAACCTTATTGAACCAAGGTTTTCTTTGGTTGACTGCAGTCCTAGCATTCATTCTGGAGTTCTCAGATATTTTTATATAGATCTCCATCCACACCAAACTAACAAAATAAAAAAAAGTTAAATATATTCTTCTTTTTTCCCATTCTGGTCCACAAACAACAAATCTGTCCATAGCCAACTTTACCATACAAAAACCTTATTGCTAGATTTCTATGAATTGCTTTTCAGTTATTCCTCTTCATCTTCGTTATGCTGGGTATATGTGTTTTGTGGTTGTGTCATTGGTTTTCATTTGATCTCGTTCTTGTTGTTAATTTCTGTCTCTAAGGCTTTTCTTACTGATCATTCTTTCCTTTCTCGTTGTACCCTTCAGTCCCTGGTAATTGGATTTAATTTTATCCTCCTGACATACATTAAAGTGTCACTGCAAGAGCACACTGTAGCTGATAAATTGAGCTTTTTAGAAACTTGAAGTCTCCGGCTTGCACACTTTCCCCCCACACCCTGTTTAGGTACTGGACCTGCAGCTGTACTTACCCTCTTAAATATTTCCATCAAAGGCAGCAGGGATGTGTCTGCTTCAGTCATGCATTACAGCCAGTCCAAGTATATGGAGCTGTATGGTGCAGATTAATTTTCTGCAGATGTGTGGCAGATTATAGTCCGAGTGGCACTTCCTAAATGTCACCCTGTGTTTAAAGGACAGCTGATGATGAAAGTTGAGGAGCTGGCTGCTCGCCATCTCGGGGCTATGACTAACCCCTGGAGTCACGGGCTGATTGAATGTGTGTGGAGGAGCGATGGCTTACTGGGCCACATCGACTGTCAGCCCGTAACAGGACTGCATGCCGCGCTCAGTAGTCTCCTTTAGACACACTCATGCTAGTTCCCAGAGATGCACCTCCAGGAATCAATTGGAGATGCGATGAGAACAGCAGGAGGTGGAGACACGCTGGGCTCTCGATCTTCACTCGATTTTATGCTGGACCATGAAACGCTCCCTAGTTTGTTTTTTTATGCGCGATGTTTCTGTGACAAGCAGCTGGAAGACAGTTCAACACTGGGAAAATAAACTTTATCCATATGAGGTGTGTTGCCCTCATAAAAGCATTTTAGCATCAGTATTGATAAAACAGTAAACTTTTGTATAAATGAGATACAGAAAATTTATGTTGTGTGCACTTAACACCAAGGCATTCCAGATTGGTCTCTACGCATCAAAAATACCAAATATATAAAGCGGAAGCTAAGAAGCTAAATATAAAAGAATATTTAACCTGGATTTAAACCAAAGTATTAGTTAAAAACAGGGTGAATTTTATGTCTTCCAAAGGTTCATTCCAATTGGGAACAGTTATCTAAATGCCAGATGACCCGAGGATTCGTGTGTTGAAAATCATCCAGCGATGAAAACTAGAGAGAGACAAAAAAAAGCCGCTTGGTTGCCAGTTTATATATTGTGAGAAGCCTTCTTAATCAGTTGGAAGTGAGATTACTAGAAAAAAAGGTTGCTTTACGATGTAGAACATGAAGGTGGAGCTGTTCTCCCAGCACAAACCAACATTGGTTGAAGATAGTTTGTTTATTGTGTTAAGTGATGCGCAATGCAGCGATAAGCCAAGAGGAAACGGTCTACAGCATGTACTCGCCCTAACAATACAAATAATGTGAGATTCATGGTGTTGCTTATCTCGGCTGTTCTTTCATTGTGGCTGCACAAAGGCAACAAATGGCACATTAATCTTTTTCTGATTAGCGCTGGAAAATGGTCGTAATTAGAAGGCATATTTATTTCTTTCACAGTGGCTGAGTAATAAAAGGGAAATTGAGTTGAGGATGTCAAGAGCAAAGGGGGTGGGATCAGGAAGGGGCTTAATAAAAGGATCATTCCAGGGTTTGTCCCCAAGCTGACCCAGGACTGTTTCAATATCCCAACATGCTTCTCGTGGTTACACTGCAGCTGAGCTCGGCCTTGTTGGCATGCACACAGAGTAGAGTTTGGCATTTGACAAGAAGATAACAGTGCATTGAAGGGAACACTGCCAAATGTGAAGTGGAAATGATATGAAGACACGCACATCTGTATTTTTCATTTGTCTTTCTTGTTACTTGACAACTTGATGACTGGTGAAGTAGCTGCAGCACACGCTGTTTGAAACCTCTTACAAACATTTAACTCATAAGCAGTGAAGAGCAGCTTTTAGTGCACTCTCGGTTCTTGTACAAGATGCAGTTCTCATATGAATTTTAGAGGAGTGAAGGGGTAATTTGGGGATCCGACAGTGTCCATAACCGCATTAACCACTACAAATGGCAGAACGTTTTGAAGACAAGCTTATAGACTAAGTCTGTAAATACGAACATCTGCATGTTGTGACACTGCCGCTGCACAGTGACAAATATGCTTGTCAAAAATAGCTAGTGAGAGTCAGTACCATTTAACAAATCGACGTGGAAATCTTCAAAAATAGTTGGAAACAAGTCCAAGAGAATTATATCTGTGCATGGTGGAAAAATGGAGAAACAGAGTGGGGATTTTGGCAGTCTTTCTCTGGTGTTTGTCCATGAGTCAACAGACATCCGAGCTTCCTCTGCAGTTTTGTCTGCTGTGATCTTAGAATTCACCAAATACTATCCTCTGCACATGTTGCCAGGTTTATTGTTCCATCATGCAAATACTACGTGGTCTGAGTTTTCTGGTGCAGCGTCTGATGTAATCTTCCTTAGCATGTGTGAACAGTAATGTCACAACCAGTTGTCTATGTGAACATGGGGTTTAAAAGCATGTATGTCTAAAGCCCCACTTGGTCTGGTGTGGCCATTAGCTTATATCAGCTAATGCTAGCTGAGTTAATATAGATATTGCTGAGATTTAACTGACCTTTCTATATGTGTTTGCTTATGTAAATAGCCAAAATATCTCTAAACCTTCTAACTGCACACAAATACTTTGCAAATGAGTATTTGTTTTACCAACTTGGTCAAATGTTGTGATCTTCAAATTAATTTTGTCTTTTGTTTTTTTTGCAGCATTTACCATGATGATCATCTTGGCTGTAATCCGCATCAGTAAAGGCACCGGTGAGATCCACCCCCCAGTCGCCTCCCTCTCTGGGATCCCCAACCTGTTTGGGGTGTGCGTCTACTCCTTCATGTGCCAACACTCGCTGCCCTCCCTGGTGACACCCATCTCTGACAAGAAGCGAGTCGGCACGCTGGTGTTAGCAGACTACGTCCTGATCCTGGGCTTCTACGCCCTCCTCTCGTTCACCGCTATCTTCTGCTTTGACAGCTCACTGCTGCATGACATGTACACCCTGAACTTCACAGACAACTGCAGCGTGTTAGATATTCCAGTACTGCGCTACTTCCTGGGCTTGTTTCCCGTTTTTACCATCAGCACCAACTTCCCCATCATCGCCGTCACGCTTCGCAACAACTGGAAGACCCTGTTCCACCGGGATGGAGGCACCTATCCATGGGTGGTGGACCGTGTCGTTTTTCCCCTCATTACTCTGGTGCCACCAATCGTGGTGGCCTTCTGCACCCACAACTTGGAGTCCCTGGTGGGCATTACAGGGTCCTATGCTGGCACAGGAATCCAGTACATTGTCCCAGCCTTCCTTGTGTATTACGCTAGGCGCCATCTGGAGCCTGTGATGGGCAGAGATGCCGTCAACAAGCACCAGTCTCCTTTCCGCCACGCATTCTGGGTGTGGTTTGTTTTGTTGTGGGCCGCCTTCTGCCTCATGTTTGTCACAGCCAACATCATCCTGACTGACACTAAGAAATGAGAACTCGTGTTATGAAATTCTGTACGGCCAGTTTCTTTGTTCCTGTACACGAGGCCTTACATGCTGCTGGTAGGACAGTGTGCCTTTTTATGGGACTTTTGTTGCATAATTTAAATGTAATTTAGAGTAATTTATCAAATTTGTTAAAAGGGACCAAATGTCTGATTTTATGATGAAAGCCGGAACAGTGCATGACAGTACTGAAAGGGAATTTATTAAAAGGATTTTTATGTCAACAAACACCTGACAGTCTGAGATTTTCACCAGGTTTTGCACATTTTTAAAATATATCCAAAGGATTCAGTGTGCTTCAGATGAACAAGTTCATCCACTGCTTCGTCTGAACTCTTCCTGCTGTCGGAGAGGGAAGACGTGATGATTTGTACAAATGTGGACAATGGTGGTCTGTCCTCAAAAGGGTTCATGGTGTTATATTTGTTCACACATGAGATGGCAGAGATATTGGAGAGAGAGAGAACATATCCTGCCTACCTCTCACATGTCTGATTTCAGTGTGGTTACTGGATTACTGGTTTTGGATAACTGGAGAAATTCCAACATTGGAAAGCTTTGGTCTAACAAACACTTTGTTTAAAGCTCACATATGACTCAAGAATTCTGTGTTGTCCGTTATGTAGTTGTTTTAGTATGTCTTCAAATTCCAAACTAGAGAAGCACAGTGTTTAAGACGTTGAGGGTTCCTCTGGTCCTTCATAGTAGAATGTTCCTATAAACACATATTAAAGCCATTCAAAGAGCGCTGCGCTGACAAGAAAAAGAGCCTGTCACATCCAGACTCGTGTTCTGTTGCGAAACTGCTGCATGACTTAATAATGAAATCAGAACAGAAACCAACACAAGAAGAGAAACGAACGAACAAGGGACGATCATTCTTTCATGGCTGACGTTTTTCCATTCCTCAGTGGCATCTGCCTCCGATCTCCTCGTCCTCTTGTGAACGATGAAGCTCCGTCCGTGACAGATCCTCTGACAGATAGGCCTCCAGGAAGAGCTCCATCTCTGTTTATCACCAGACACTGGCGTCTGTAGTTCACACACAGGGCATGTCTCCGTCTTCTACTGCTCAGCACCCATTCATGACTCTGTCAGCCTTGTACTGTATCTATCACACAGCCCAACACCTGACAGGATAATAGTGATCTACAGTGCTTCAGCTTTGGCTACGGGGAAGGCATCCGTGGCCAAAAGTAAAGGCAGCCAGCTACACAACTTCACACACTACTGAACTGTAGTTTAGTGACGCTGACTTCACTGACACTTGGCAGCCTTCCTGACTTCATTACTGCCCTCAGCTTTGACATGTTTCATGGTTCTGTCTTTGTGATTGTCATAATTCATTTGTAACATTGAAACCCTTCTGGAAGGCTCAGCCCACCCAGAGAACAAAAAATTTATTTAGTGGAATTTAGTAAACGGAGGTGAGTGAAATCTTGTTTGTGTGGCTCACAGACTGTTTCTTAGTTCTGCTGCAGACTAATCTATTATTTAAGCTATTAATTATCAACAGCAAGACTTTCTGGTAAGAAATGGTTGTTGTTGAAATCTCCAGATGTCATGCTGTGATTATTTGTGAGCACAACGAACCAAATTCAGTTGGATCAATTGGATGATGAGAAATTTCAGAGGTGGATTTCTCTAAATGTAGACAAACAAAGCAGGAGGTGGGTGATGTATTCATTCATACCTTGGCTAAAGAATTAGCACGCAGTACGAGCAAAAAGTTCAGTCTACACCTGTAAAAAGTAAAAACGGTACATGATTTATATATATTTGGCTGCTATATCCTTTGAAGTAGCCTCCTTGTGCAACAACACTCTGCTCTACGTGCTCCTGCCACATTTTAGACACTCCCACTCCTGTTCTTCAAGTGCATCTTGTGCGTTCAGTCTCCTTAACTGTATTTAGAACAGTAATCCTTCAGCTTGAATTTTATGTTTGGAAAGAGGAAGAAGACAGACAAATCCAAATCTGCCAAGTATGATTGTGACCAAAAAACAGGTATGGTTTCCATGTGCTGCGAGCAAGTACATTGTTATTGATGGAGCAGTCCAATTGGGTGGATTGCTGTTTGGTGTCTGGATCGTAGCCATAAAAACAAACTCCATCGCCAGAGAACCTAAAGTGACATAAAGGCTGGGTCATGCTGTTGATGGACTTTGACCCTTCTGCAGGTCCATGGTGAAATCACAAAACGCGCTGCACTGACTAATCACAAAACACGGCACGCAGAACCTGATGCTGATGGCACAACATCTGGCAGAATCCTGACTTGTGAAACCTCCTGCTCGCTCTTGTTGCATGCGCGTGTTGCAGCAACAGTCTGAACTTTTTGAGCACACCTTGTGTAGTTTAATTCAACAGCTGCATTGAATGTTGTGTCTGAAATCTCTCGATATTTGTTGCTAAAGCTAGTTTGCAACATTTATGCAACAACTTGTCAGACTTACTGGTGAAACTATGAGCTCAATGGAAACACGTTAATTTATGGATGAATACAGATTTAATACAGATATCTTTTAGCCTCCACCTCAACCATAATCCTCATCTAAGACAGCAGAAGTTTTTAAACTTTAAATTGTATGGTATGGATGAAGCTTACTAAGTAAATTATACTATATATGCTGTAATGTCGGCATCTTTACCTTTGGTCAGATGCATCTATATCATGAGCAAAGATGAAAAATATTTTATCCCTGTATTTTCCCTAAACAGGTTAACTAAAGCTGTTTTTGTTAATAAGAGCCTCAGAATACACTCAAACATAGAAAACACATAATGTGTAGTACATTGAAATGCCACTACAGTTGTGGTCAATTAAAATGCAAACTCGGTATTAGGGTGAGCAGTAGTTCAGTGAGTTGAGGAGCAGTGAAAAGGCTGCGCAGCTTTTTCATCAACTGCTGTAATGCAGTTTAAATTGAAAGGTAATGTGCTGTGACTCCGGTGTTTTTTAAGGCACTGCTATTGTGGGATTTACTCATGCAGCGCGGCGTTGTTGTAGCGCAGGTGAAGGTTACCTAGGTGAGCCTCGCGGTAAATCTGGGATGTAGCGTCACCAGATCACCTACGTCTCCACCAAACTGCAGTGACAGTTAGTTTTTAACTGGACAACACACACACACACACACACACACACACACAGAAGGTTCATTTTAAAATACTGTTTATATGTTTGTGTTCCCCCCTTTGTAACGTTCAGCTTTCTTCCTTCCATAATTACCTGAAGTGGAGGAAAAACACAAACACTTGAACCTTGGATAGATATTTATTTATTTTTTAGTCTGGAGACTAAACTCACTTGTGCGAGTGACTCGGTGTTGAACATGTTCAATGTTTCTGATGACTCTTGTCGGGAGTTGTGAAATGTGCCTTTTTTACAGGGTCTTTCTCGCCCTGAACTTATCTAATCAGCTGTTTTTGTCATCTTTTAAGAAGCAGCTTTCCAGACGTCATCTGCACGTAATCCATTCTGTTGATCTGACAATCTGTGTCGCCAAAAATACTTTTAAATCCTTGTTTTTCTTTTCTTGTGCTTTCTTTATGTTCCCTTTTCTTACACGAGTGTACATGGTTTTATTCGCCCATTTTTGCTGTCTCTGGTTTTTGTTTACAGTAAGTTGTTCAGCCTGTGACTTTTTTTAATGAATGTTTACTGCTTCACTGTATGTTTTGTTTGATTTTTATGATTCACAAGTCAAATAAAAGCTTTATGTTCATCTAAACTTTGTGAACCTTGAGGGGAAATTCAGTTTTCTTACAACCTGGGTCTTGGGTTGCAAAAACAACAAATCTTCCTTTGAGATGAAGTAAACGCAATTAAATCTGGCAGAGTCATTGATAAACACCATAGTTCTGTAATTAAACCTTTAAAAGGTGCTGCATATGTTGTTTTAGCCTCCTAAGTGATGAATCGCAGCCTGGCCTGTTTCCAAACTGCCTGTTTTGAAAAGCGAATCAACTTTTTTCTTGCTGCCAGTAAAAATGTTCGAGTCACTCCTGGGAATTGAACACATGAATCAGTGTGGCTTTGCTGTTTCTTCACTCATATCACATTCTTGTACTCAGCCATACTTCAGCACAATTTCACACACTCACGCTTGGCAGTATTTGTATCTGCTTGGCAGGTAATTGGCATCTTCTTCTTTTTTTGTACACCCCTGCTCACCTCAATCTTCCCTGAAGCACCTCGGTAGTTTTTTATTGATACATGAGATCGCTGTTTTTATTATCAAACCAAACCTCCCCCTCTGAATTTCAATCTCAGCAGGGCTGCTACGGCGTAATTTAATTTACCCTCTGCCCTTTTATGTATGTGGGGAGGGCCTGTGTGTTTGGGGGCAGAGCTTTAATTGGAAATGCAAACCTGGCACGGCTTAATTAATTCACAGGGTGTTTAATTGCTGTATGGTTTATACAGAGTGTTTACGCGTGCTGGAAGAGAGAACAGGTACCGACTGCCTCTCATTTGCAAATATTTGATCACCTGGGGTGAAATTTACTATATTTTTTTAACTGCTGGCTTCATCAGCGTCTATCAGAACTAATCAAAATCTGCTCTCTTCTTCACTGAAGCAGCAACTGAATCAGATTATCAACAGAATTAAACTCAGAACTCTCATTAATGAGCTGATCTATATGGGTGTTAGTGCTGCGGGCCTTACATGTGTTGTTAAATTCACATATATCGTTTCCATGTTTCAATTTATTTGATGCATTTTATATATTCTTTAGAATTGTTCAATGTTGCATAAATATTTGTCAAAGTGTAATCTTAGTAAATGTATTAGTCAAGTTCACATTCAGTTTTTGAAGCTACTTTGCTCATATATATTTTATCCTTTTCACAGTTTTACTGAATACGTTGCATTACTATATTTGAAAAATATATTTCTGACAAAATCATCTGAAAATCATTTCATCTCCTCGCCTGATTTGGTGGGAAAAAAATCTGTTAGATTGTTTTACAGCGCCGAGGAAGAAGAAGAAGAAGAAGACACTGCGATGATATATTATTCCCAACAAAACACAACAACAAAAGTGCCTTTAAACAGGTCAATAAATCTTCAGCACATTCAGCACACAGCCAAGATAGGTAAACAACAAGTTGTCTCAGCACATCGTTGTCACAGTGCAGTGAAAATATGATGGGCAGACCGGATAATAGGAATGCAAACGTACAACATTATAGTATGGAGAGTGTCTGCAACTGTGACAAATGCAATGTGCACGAGTGCATCTCAAAGTAAAATACCAAGACATATATAAAAATGGATTATATTCCCACCATGCTGTTGACATTTATGCACTACCTTGAAATTTGGCACACCATTCATGCTCCCTTGAGGACAGATTGTAATAACTTTCGCAAACCTGATTCTTCATGTGGTCATCAAGTATCCCAAAACCTCAGTTTGCACATTTGCTTCAAGGAACTTTGCAATCTGTGCAACAAACAGCACCCTGTATTCTTAAATCCTCAAGCTTGAACCTTGAACAGTATTTCAAAGGCGTGATGCTGCAGCCGGAGGAGTTGGGACTAATTTGTCTAATTTCACTTTGCATTATTTCTTTGTGAAACAAGGCGAGAAGACCTTCATTTTAACTGCCTTTTTCATCTGGCGTAGAGTTCAGTCAGATTGACTTTGGCACCAGATATCAAAGGGCTTTTCATCCCATCCATCCATCCATTATCTATACACCGCTTAATCCTCTGTCGGGTCGAGGGGGAGCTGGAGTCTCTCCCAGCCAACTCAGGCGAAGGCAGGGGACACCCTGGACAGGTCGCCAGTCTATCGCAGGGCTACACATAGAGACAGACAACCAAGCATATTCTCATTCACACCTACGGACAATTTAGAATAATCAATTAACCTCAGCATGTTTTTGGACTGTGGGAGGAAGCCAGAGAACCCGGGGAACTCCCACGCTGCACGGTGAGAACATGCAAACTTCACACAGAAGGATCCCAGATGTCATAACCAGGATGTGAACTGGGGATCTTTTAGCTGTGAGGCAACGTGCAGCCCAGTGTCCTGCAAATTAGGTTCAGTACTCAGACAATTAGATCTGCCTGTAACGAAATGTGACGTGTATCGTTTGAAGCTCGATAAACCAGAGTATTTAAATTTACAAATCATCAGCTTGAACGACATAATGTTTTTATTCAGCTTCATTTTTCCCGCCTTTTTACTGATGTCTTTCCCTCCACACTCCATGAACATGCCACGGTTGCAGACCAAGCTATTCTTTCTTTGCTGTGTTACAATCACTGTCATATTGCTGCAGCAGCAATCGCATTTCCTCCCTGAAAAAACAGAAAGCCTAACAGAGAATTCTGGTGTATCTCAACCTGTTGCATTTCTCACTAATGTGACTGTTGTGGCTCTAAGCGTCATGCTAACTTTGCACTCTTTGCCTCTGTTGTTGAGTTTTGGGGAAATTAAAAGTATCTATTAATCATCTTAAATGGTTGTTTGCAGCCTAAAGTTAAACACATTTCTCTCTTTGTATTATTGATCTTCATCTGGGGATATTTGTCGACTGATACGTTCCTCTGCACACTTTGTTTTGCTTACATGTGTCTGTCTGACTTTGAATGTGGAGATGGAGGCAGACAAACAAGAGGATGTTCCTAAAAGAAAACGTACTTCCAGAAGCTGGTGACGTTGCTGTGTTTTCTGCGTACTGAGGAGGAAAACTGTTAATGGCAGACTTGGAAAATCTCCATGTGTCAATGGATGAGGGTAATCCCAGCACTGGAATACAACTAATGAATCTCCAGTCTGGAGATGGTGTTCCACTTCCTGAAAACAAACTGAGGGAAAAAGACCAAGACTGAACGCTCAGCTTTCCGTACGGTAAGTAAAAGCTAATGTAGTTAGAAAAATCCTCCGTTCCAAGTATCCAATTCCTGTTTACTCTATAAATCTCTACAAGGGAGGCAAACAGTGCAAAGTTAGCACGGCACTTAGAGCCACCATAACCATATAAATGGGAAATACAGCAGGTTGAAATAAGTTTTAATTCTAGCTGTTGCCTCTTTGCTGACAGTCTGCAGAGCTGCCTGGATGGTCACAGAAATCCACTCTCAACTTTGTCCTTGTGAGGAGGAGACAGTGGCGCCCACTGTACCATCTGCAGTCCAATCCATTCTGGCCCGCAGCTTTATTACTTGATTTATTTACTCTGGCTGCTTCAGGTGCTTCTGTAAGACCTGCTCACCCCCACAGGTGTGGCCCCGGCGGTGGAGGCGATTATGACTCTATCAACTGGCCTTATTAAGTGTCGGCGGCGGCGGAGAGGACACGGTGGCCGCTGCAGAACGAGTGGAGGGGGAAACCGGACACTGATCATCCACATGTTTCCTCTGTACAACCGGCATGGCTGAAAGGTTCGCTTCACCTTGCCTCACTAATGGGAGTCATTTCAGACAGTGGCGGTGAACACGAGTCACTACAAGATAAGACGTGAATGCATTAAAGCAGTGCCATGGGTTTGTTTACTGACTAGTGGCAACAGTACAAGCACCCACAAGAAAGCGCGAAAAGAGGCATTAAAAGTAGCTATCTCCCCTTATCTCCCAACTCCCTTTGTCGCTCATTCACATTTAATATTTACCTGCCCGAGGTTTTTAGCACATTTGGAACTCATTACCAGCCAGGTGCAGTCTCATCTTGTAATGACAGATGGCTTTCTTTTAATTCCAGACAGATGCTTGCCTTTTCTTTTTTTAATGACCTCTTTTTTTCTCCCCCCCCCCCTTATGCCTCACCGCTGTGAGGTTCATTAGCACAAACAGGGCTTAGTAGAAGTCTTGGGGAGAGATTAGGGTCACAGTATTTTAGGGATGGTAGCCAAGCCCTGACTGAGCTGCTCTGACAGCCTGATCATCACGCAGGACGGAGTTAGTTGTCTGCCTGAGCTGATAGGAGAGAAAACTTTTGGAAAATGTAAGTGTCTGAGCAGTTACTTCCGAAACAAAACAGCACTTTCTGGCCAGAAGGGAATAGAGTGTTTCTGGTTCAGTCTGTCTATACCCACTGTGGAGGAACTGCTGATGCTAAACCTAATGGAGATCTGAGGTTGTGTCACTAATTAGAAAGCATTCCCAACAGGACCAGATCTGCCATCAGGGGTTTTTCTGGATGCTCACCGAGTGGCCCCATACGCGAGAGGATTGCTGCATGAGGAAAAAGGGATTAAAGATTTCTGGGAAACTCCTGATACTAACTGATGTGGGTTTAATTTAACAGCACAGGGGCATCATTTGTGGAGAGAACAGAACGTCAAACAAAATAATCTCAACTCAAACATCCACTTATGGCTTTTTTTCCCCCCCCAAAGCTTTTAACTACATCTCACTCTTTCTCCACTCGTGGCAGATGTCACATGCGACAGGAGTAGAGTTGAAATGATGCTGTCACGCGAGGTCAGCTTCCAGGCTCATGGAAGAACAAGTAGTGTAAAATGTCATTATGGACTCATATTAACAGTAACATATTGCGTTATTGCAGTTTGGGTCCCTTTGAGAGCAAACAGGGTTCCAACCATTTTTCTTCCTTTAACTTTAATTTTTCAGAGACGTTCTTGAGCTCACATGTTAAATTTTGCAGTCAAACCACCAAAGTATCTTATGAACCCCTAGTAAAACATGAGCTCCAGTGAGAAACTATCAAAATTGAACAGGCTTTCTAAAGGCAGGTTAAGACAACACAGTATTCCTGTCTCATAAAATGGTCATTGTATCACACTGGGCAGTTACAGAGCCATAAATTCTTGTTGTGATTGGCTGGGAGACATGACAGACTACATGCTGGTCCCCGTCCGGTAGATTGCCATCTTTTACAAACTACATGAAATCATCAGTCAGTACAAAAAAGTATTAGATCGTAATGAAACTCTCAATTTACATTCTTTGTTCCAAACCTCAAGCGTGGTCATGAGCTTTGGGTAGACACGTGTCCGAAATGGGTTTTTTCATCCTTAAGGTGTCCGGGCTCAGCTTTAGACATGCGTTAAGGGACTTGGACATCTGGAAGTACCTTGGAGTAGAGTTGCTGCTCTTCGACATCCAGTTAGATACTGCTGAGGTGATTCCAGCTTATGATTAGGATGCCTGCTGTGCACCTTTGGAGGTCTGGGGTAGACCCAGAACTCGCTGGAGAGATTACATGTCTCATCTGCCTTGGGAACACCTTGAGATCCCTTCGGAGAAATCAAACAATTCTACTGTGAAGAGGGACATCTGGAATGTCCTGCTTTGCTTGCTGCCACTGCAAACCGACACAGATAAGCGAAAGAAAATGGATGGATGACGTCACTGCAAAGGAGATGCCAGAGATCAACAATGAGAGCAAAGATGAAAAAAGACAACAGAACGTGTATGCTCTGGACGTTGTTACACAACAGGAGAAAAGTTTTTGTCGAAAGGTGTCCCAGATGACGTATCAGTTGTCCTCAACTATGGACCTGTACACCTTTTATTAACATGCATCTTGTGTGATCCTAACACAAGCGGACAGTGCATAACTTCTTTCAGCAGAGTGTACATGAATATGTTCTGGGACACAATGAAGAACTGCCTACTCAACTGATGTGATCTGTGTTACTGGAGGTACGCAGTCATTCCTCATTCTTGATGTCTGAGATATATTATGACTGTGTGAGAAAACATCATTGAAATTTAAGATTTATGATTGTTTCATGAATGTATTTGAGGATGGTTACAGTTTCCTTATTTCATGTCATACATCTGATGTTCCAGTCTGGCTCTATTTATCTTAAATGAAGTTGCATGCATTACCATCATTACTCTCTATTTCTGTTGCACTTTGTCACATTTTTTAATACTTTCCCACTTCAGCCAAGAGTAAAAACCTTAGTGAGGTTTTTAATATGCAAATTGCACATAAAAACAAATTCTTGGAAACCAATTTACAGATGTAGGCCTGAGGACGCCTCAGGTAACTTCTTGGTGCAGCAGTTAGTAATGAGCCTATTGACTGTCATTGGCGGTAAAGATAAATTAAACCATTAAACTAAGGGATGCTGCACAGTGAAATAATTTCTTCATAGAAATTATACACCATGCTCCACCGTCTTCTTATTCCATCCTGTCAATTCTCTCTTCTGCTCGGACGTATTGACAGAATGGCTGAAGCTGTGGTTGAATATTCTCCCCATGTCGCGTCTGGGAAGAGTGTCAGTCCATGATTTATAACCATTTCACTCAGTGTGCAGATGAACACTAATATTATGTTTACATTCAGGAGGCGAACACGTCCGGCGTTGACCCAATCAGCCCAGCAGTCGTTCATCACCCAACACGTTCTCCTGCAGCTTCGACTGATATCAAGCTCCAATTGCATTCATTTAAAATGTTCCTTGCTTATTAGCACTTGTTTATTTGATTATATAAGGCAATGTTAGTCCACCTAAAACTAGACATTGTTTGATATCTGAGTGTTTCAGGGTCACATGATGGTATAAATGCTGCAGTAGAGGCTTTTCCAGCCTCAGGGGAACACTAATCCCTGCATCCTTGCACTTTTTGGCAGGACTGCTGCCGGCTGGAGAGGCATGTAAATACTTTCACTTTAGCTGTAGTATCAGCTTCCAAAGCCCCATATTGGTTGAATCCTTATCCACTCTTCGGCTCCAGAAATCATTTGGGTTGAGACGCTGAATGAGGAAAACAAATGTCCAATAAAAATGTACAAAAGTCTGCCAACAGCTTTAGAGAAATATATGCAGCTTATTCTACTCCCCCATGCTAATATGTGTGTGAGGATAAGCATTTCTCTCGGGCAGATAGGAGTTTTGACTTTTCAGGAGCTTGTCATTTCCCGATTCTCAATCTCTGCAAGGCTGACAGGCTGCAAGGATGGCATCTTGTGCAGCTCGGCTCTCTATTACAGCTGTTGGGTCAACAAGCGCCTGACTGCTGTCTGCTGTCAGCTCTCGCTTCACTGAGAAATCTTTTTACTGGAACTGGACACTCTTGACACACACCTGTCTGGTTAACAGACTCAGTCCATGACACACAATGTACAGCGAAACCTCACGGCCCTCTGTCACTCATAACCACTCACACATGACTCCATCCTGTACAGCAGCCTTTTGAAGCTCAGTACGGACCTCCACTGCAGCAAATGCATGTAGATGTATAACCAGATAGCAACTGTAAAACAGTGTAGCTTCATGTCACATATTTATCCCAACAGTTTGCTCAAAAACAGTGGAAACAAAATTGATAATACGATCTAAAGTCAGTGCATTTTGTGTGTGGCTGATAGACCCTTTTATCCTATGGAGACCACCTCACAACCTACTGAACTTAAAGGAGTCCATGCATTGATGAATCAGAGCTGCTTTGGCAGTAGGAAAGGGTCCTGTACAATATTAGGCAGGTGGTTTTAATGTTGCGGTTGATCAGTTTATAATGTAATATTCACAGTTGCAAAACAGACAGATGTGGGAAAACAATAACTACAAATGCGCCATTATTTTTAAAAAGCTTACAGGCAATGACTCTGTAAAGTCATAGTTTGGTTGGGTATATATTGTATCATTCCTGAATACTAATTGCAAGCAGTATTACTACAAACTTCATACTGCAAATGATTCTTAAATATAAATTACAGGTGCACTATTTTCATTTTTTCACAATCCTGATCTTATTTTTCTGATTTCCTCATAATTTCTGTTATCATTCTTGATGAAGACCTTATTTCATAGTTGAAAGATCCATAACAATGTAGTCAAAATTTGACTACAAACATAAACATGTTTAAGACGAACTTAACCTAAATGTATTATAGGTACACCACATATATGTTTTGACCAATAGCACCTCCAGAAATCACTTCCTATGGGCAGTTTGGATAAGTTAACTACATTGTGTAAACCTGCTTGTTTTAAGGACTAAAGTCTTGTTGAGTAAGTTCAACAGCAATGAAGGAAGAACAAATGAACTCCTCCACATGAACTCTGGCTGGATGCTCTGCCAACAAATTAGCACTAATGAGTCAGTACAAGTCTAAAATAATGGACTAAGTAGGCAGAAGTATCTCTGCTTTTTGGATTGAATCACTTTCTGCGACTTGTCCTTCAAATTTCTCTTTTAAATCCTCATTATTGAAAACACACACACAGTTTTCATCTCAGTAACTCGTGGTCCATTTATGGTCATGGGAAACATCACTCTATACGTATATTTCTTTTTTTTTTTACCATGTCAATTGGGTGAAACATGTTAAGAAACAATCCTTTTTGCTCTGGTTTTCATCAGCTGAGTCTGTCTGCAGTAAATTCATCAAAAAGGACAAAACAAGCTCGGTGACTCTGCTTCTGCTATGTTGAACTTTTTCTTCTTGCTTTTTGGACCCAGCTATTGACAGGAGCAGGATAAACTAATTAAAAAGCTTGACGTAAGTCTGCACAGCAAGCTGTAGAGCGCTATAATGAGCCTATGCAGCCTGCAATTACCCATAATGCTCTTTGCTGTGCAGGTTCACAGGGACAGAAGCATTATTCCAGCCTTAACAATTACACCCTCTATGCTGATAAGATAACACTTTATCGATTCCCATTTGGAGAATTTTGTGTCTTAACGGCAGCAGAAGAATTACAGACAGAAATAAAAACAACAAATAAACAAATGAGCATATCTAAAGGGTTAGATAAAGTGTCCAAAGTGTCTATATAAATGAAACTGTAAAGTGTGCGGATGCAGTATGAGAAGTGCATTTAGTCAAGGGTATATGTCGGTAAATCAGCGTGAAAGGAAAGGCAGGGAAGGGGAGGATTGTACAAAGGAGCGCTTGAATCACTCCGTCTTGCAGGATGAGCCTTTGGATGTTCTGTCACAGGTCATCATAGAGGGGAAGGGTTTTTATCCCTCATCCTCCTCTTCACTGCTGCATCCACACTGTCCAGTTTTAGGCCAATGGCTCAGCTGACCATCCTCACCAGCTAGTTAAGTCTGCTGATATCCCCAGCACATTACAGAATGGAGTAGTAGCTCACTACTACAGACTGCTAGAGCTTCTGCAGTAGTTTGCTGCACCCATCGAAGCTGTGATGGTTGTAGCTTTTTGGCGTAACAGATGTGAAAGCTTCATCATCGCACCTAAATTACCGGATGGAACAAATGATTTAGTGATTTCGTTTTAATGGTGGCTCAAGAGGAAAGGTCAGAGTAGCAGAGGCAAATCTGAAGCAAACTTTTGAAATGCCACAAAAAATAAAAGAAGAAAATTCAATTTGGGCTTGTTTCCATTAGAGTGAATTAATTAGGGTTGCATGGTGTTGTGAGGAGGTTGAAAAACTTGAAAAAGGAGAAGAAACAAAACTTTGGACATCGACAAGAGATATTTTATTGTATAGAGAGAGACAGAGTGAAAGATGGGGAGACAGGAGAGTGATGTGCAGCAAATGGTCTTGAGCTGGACTCCAAGTCATGACCACTGGTAAGGGACTGGGCCCATGTGGTATCGCCTTAGCTCAGTGAGCTAAATGGTTTTTCTAACATGATTCTTCAAAGTGCATTTGACAATAGGTTGATGTAAACAGAGCTAAGTTCCTAAAATCAAAAACATGAATTTCTTTCAGAAAAATTTCATTGCATGTTTCTTGTTAGATTCTTGTTAGATGTTAGAGAAGTTTGGGCGTAATGACGATAAAAAAAAGGTCAGAGGTCACTATAAACTCTTGAAATCACCTTCTAGGGGCTGGGATTTTGTCAAGATGTTTGCAATAAATCATTATCTGCACATAAGTGATGGACAGAACACAGGCTGTCAGAATTTCCCTAATTAATATTTCCCAAATTGCCAATTGACAAATGAAAACATTGTCCAGTTGCAGCGGTTCACTGACTCCAGTCTAAATAAACAGACTGGGTGGGCATCTAGCTGGCAGTCTGTCTCTCTGTGCTCCCAGCAGCCTTCCCCTCCTCACTGTGGACTATTTGCAGAGCTCCGAGTTGACGCTGCCGCTGTCTGCCGGTGTGTGCTCAGAAATCACAGGAGCCTCGGCGGTTAGAGGATCTTGGAGAGCAAACACTGGGAGACAGAGCTGCCGTCGGCGGACCTGCTGCTGGTATTTTCTCTCTCTGTCACGTTGTCAGGGGGATCGTCCTCCAGACAAACGCAAACAGTCAGCTGCACAGCCCACTTTGTGACAGGAACCCTGTTTCCTCAAGGATCTCCTCACCTTTGTGAGGTTGTTTTTTTTTCTAAATTTTTAACCTTTAAGCGTTCCTTTTTTGAGCTTTGCAGCAGGGTTGTCCCTTCTGACAGCCTAGAACTTTAACTTATAGGGCTATAATGTTGTCATGTTGATTGTATTGCGCTTGAATGCTAACTTACAAAACAATGGGGCTCAATACAATTTAAGGACAAGTGTTTTATGCATCCCACAATTGTCCATTTGATGAAACAGATATGCAAATACCTCCCTCTTGCATGCATCTCGAAGACATTTAACTGACATAAAAGTCCTATTTTCCATATATTATGAATATATCCCAGAATGAAGCAAGGCAAATTTAATCTACACAGCACCACTGAGACACAAGGCAATTCAAAGGGCTTCACAGATGCAAAAACAACACATAAAAATACATTAAAAATGCAATTAAAAGACAATAAAAACTGAAACTGAAGCAAAAATAAGCAAGTAAATAGTTAAAACCGTAGGAAACTGTTTTAGGTGGTGTTAAGGAAGCTTGTTGCACAGGTGGAGAGAATAGAAACTAAAAGCTGCTTCACCTTGCTTGGTTTTCATCCTGCAAACACTGAGGAAGACCTGGGGAGTAAATCAGAGATATCTGAAGATAAATAAATCCCTGAAAAATTCAAGCCAACTATGAATTGTTCTTACTACAAAGAGAAATATTGCAGATGTTGCAGAAGCTTGATTCCTAAATCCTCGTGGAAATTGGAAATTTTCCTGATAGATAAATCTGGCTGGTGAATCATTTCGCCCTGCGGTGCTGGACCTCACAGATGTCTTCCTTTGCCAGGTACAGTTTACTGCTGTATCGACGTTTCTCTGATTTCTCTGTAGAGTTTTAATGGGGTCTGGTCCGAGCACCGTCTCAGGGGGTTTCACCACTGTGACAAAAAATACCATCTGTGGAAAAAAAAGCAACAGAAAGCAATAATTTTATGGAAATCACTGCTTCAGAGAGGTCAGATTAAAAGGCATGGAGTACTGGCTTATTTAACAACATAACAAAAATTTAGCTAAACTTTGAGTCCTCCAGACCTGTAAGGATGCTGTGTTGGATGTAGTCAGGGAGTTCCATTCCCATAACTTCCAAATTGCTCATGAAATCTTGCAGCTCAAACCTTGACTGTACTTGGATTAGCTCCAAAAGACAACCCCATCCCCATGAAGCACACCTGCAGCCGCATCCGCCGGCTGTAGTTTTCGTCTTGGCTACATTATGACGTGATCCTCGCTGCACAGTTTGTAAGAGGAAAGGCACTGTTATCATGTCGTATCAGTGAGATGAGGTGGAGGTGTTGTCGTGCCAGACAGGCTGCGAGTCTAATCTGAGGGATAAGACTCTGTTTCATCCCTCAAAGCTGTCTGAAGCCTCCTCATCCATCACCAGTGGAAGCTGTGATGTGTGCCAGGCTCACACAATTACATCCCAGTCTGTCATACACACATGTACAAGGAGGCCGCTGCTTGTTGTAGGCATCTCCAGGAGCTAAGAAACAAATGTTCCCCGTGTTTTCTGATTTTGACATTATGCTTTTAACTCTGTGTAGCCTGAGGTTGATTTAAATGCACCAGGGAACAAACCTCTTTAATTGTGTATCTTTAAATGTCCTAAAACATATACTATTAAGCTGAAATGTGCATTGAATCAGTAACTTCACATTTTAACCAACTGAAACCTTAAATATCTGCTCTTGCATTCATTATTGGACATTTTGATTCTTACTCAGGTGTAACTAGTAGCATTAATTATGGCTGCAGTTCCACTTCCTGCTGCTGTGCTCAGCTGTCTCACTGCAGGTTCATTAATGGCATCAGCTGCAGGTTTTCTCATTATGAGAAGCCAAATGTCTGCATGCAATAAGCTAAATTGCTAACAAATGAGATTGTGCTTCCTGCTTTTCTCGAGAAGAATCACCCTCCTGTTTTGGTATTCTCTGCCTCGTAACTGGAATTATCTGAGAGCTCCAAGTTCACAAGTTGCGACATGTTTGCTGATGTTGTCAGAAATGGTGGAGGACATGGACTCTGATTTTTCAGCCCATGGTAAGTTAAGTTTTTTTCCCTAATTTTTACAATGTCTGAGGAAAACACTGATATTCCCAACAACTGCCTCATCTTTCCATTGTGCCTTTGTATTCCTTACATTACCTTACCTGCTTGTCGGCTTACTGAATTGTTAGGCGTAATGGATTCTAGAGGCTGATGTCTCACAGCGCCGCTCTGAGGACTGCTGACATTACCACTTGAACTTTTGGCGTACACCCCTTCAAGTGTCGTAATCACAAGCTCACGAGTTCCACTTGAAGGCAGCAAAACCCTTGAAGTACTATTGAAGGTGTCTGTCCCCTAATCAAACCATATACTGTGCTCTATACGGAGATGGATGATGGGATGGATGGTGAGACCAAGGGGCTGTAATGGGATTTGTTGTTTTAGGGGGAGGTGGAGAAATTTAGCAGGTGTGCACACATTGAAAAGTTTTTAGGGTGCAAGGCAACAAATGTAGCTGCAGATCTAATAACGGTATAAATATAAGTACCTGAACTCTCTTTTAGAGCATTCTCTTCAACATGTCTAAAAGAGAAACATATTGTGGGGTGAAACTTTGCTTTAAGAGAGAATTAAATTGCTTTTTTGGAGCATTAAAGCGGGCAGACCTTTAAATGACCTGTAGCATGACCCAAAGAGCCACAACAGACACATTAATGGGAAATGCACAAGGTTGAATCAGCCAGTTGGGCTTAGATTTGGTCCCACAACTCATAAGTTTCAATAAGTCACTTTCTACTATATCAAATTACCAACAACTATTTTGCTGAAAAAATTTAGTTTATAGATTTTAGTTTTTAGTGTGTTCACATTGCAGAGTTCACACAAACTCTTACTCTGTTTTACTGGCAGTGACATTTCAAAGTCACCTCATGGTAATTTGAAAACAAATAAAAGGGCGACACGTTGCTTTGTATGTAGTTGTTTTTGTACATCAGCTGTAAAGAACGTCAATCGGAGACAATTTGTGTATAGTATCCCACATGCACTCAGTAAGTAGTATCCATTGGGGCCAACTTGCCTCATATCCATCCTCCATCTTTGAGGTCCACACATGCCATATGACTACAGTACCCCTGGGTGTGGTCTGATGTCAGGGAGATGTTTTACATTGGGGCTAATTAACAAAGTGTCTATATAGAGACCTCAATCTGTGTTTGGAGGTCTGTGACACAAACATGTGTGTGTGAAGCTGAATTCTAGTGTGCATATAGTCTTTGTTTTTTTGGATTTACATATAATTTCCTTTTGCAATGAATTACTTTTATAGAGTTAGAATGTGCACTCGTGGGAGGCCCAGTGCTCAAAGTGAGTCCCTTTATAAAGATCTATGAGAAAAGCATTAAAAGCTTCAGTGTTGAAGAATTCTCCGTCCACCGAGGACCGTGTCTTGAATATAAAGGCAGTGATATGCTGGACGTGTATCAGTTTGATCTGGTATTTAATAGCGGCTAAGAAATTTGTCTCAGTATTCTCTTAAATCCCGAATTAATCAGGATGCAGTTAATGCTCCTGTGATGTTAATAATTACTGTTAACAAGGGAGATGTCAGCTCTGTTAATCACCCATAAAATCCTGCACATGTTCTGCATATCTGTAACTACCAGGTTTGTTTCTGCCAGTAAGTGCAGCATGAGTCAGCTTGTTAAAATTCCCGTCCAGGTCCCAGTGTGTTCGCAGGGGTGAAATCAGTGGCACACCTGTGGGAAACCTGTGGGAAGGTTAACAAAGTTAATTATTTAATATTTAACTGCCCTCCTGAGGCCAACTGAGGCGACTACTAATCATCCCGCACAATGCCTGCTTCATTATGAATGAGCCTCCAGTCATGTGTTGTTCTGGGTGGCAGAGAGCAGACCGGCTCAGACTGTTGAAGGCATGGAATACAAAAAAAAATCAGCTATTCTGAGCGACAGGCTGTGGAGAGGAGTGTGTCTTCATTCTAAGACCGAAAAGCGCTTTGAAATAATTGAACTGAGAGAACAACAATACTGCTGGAAATTTAAAGGTTCAGCTTTCAGTCATTTCGCCACCAGTCTGCTGCCTTTCATTTTCTGTATTTATTCAAATGTCTTTTTCATCCATGAATGTGTTGGTCTTCTTGGGCTGTGGAACAGTACCATGAAAAGGCTGTATGGTCCGTGCCCAGCTAATAAAGCTCAGTTATAATGTGTAATTTTAACAAATTTTCTTCATTTTCTGCCAAATTCAACTCCTCCCTGAGATACTGTGGACAAACTGACTGAATACTCACCTGCTTTCTGTCATTGTTATTATCGTTAGCTATGTTAGCCCTAAGCCTTGACTAAGCCTTTATTATACTTGCTTGCAGATGTGAACAAAGACGACAAACACCATGGGCACATAGTTGTTGCTATTGTGCTATGTTCCTAGTCCACTTGGGTTAATCTGTTCTTTATTTGTGCAGTATATTGGTGTCTATGTATTTTTTGCATATGGATACAGATTACAGTATGCACGCAGCCCAAAATCTGTGTCTGCGCTGCAATTACACTACAAGAGGCAATAGTGTGCATGCTCAGCAGTAGTGTGTCCGTGCACACACATGTTTTCCTACTACCTATGAATGTAATGGACTCCTCAAAGTGGACTAGTAATCTAGTAACAGCAGCAAACTACAATCTGTTGTGTCCACAGCTGTCCGTGTGCACGTCTGCAGCCAAGTATAATAAGGTTTAACCGAGTCCCCATGCTCCATTTGCATTTGTAAATTGCTTGTTTATCTCCAGTTTGCATTTATATCATCCATGGTGATCATTATTCTTTCACTGGTTTTACTTTAAATCACCTTATTTGCACAACCTCCTTTAATTTAAAATAGTCCATACTAGTGACAGCTCTCTGTAGTAGACTACAGGCTACTGAGGCTGGATTATCACTTAACTGCTGTGTTTTTCTTAGTTTTATTTGTTATTCTTACTTTTATTGGTGTATTCTTCTGTCTATATGATTTTGCATCAGTTGTATAGGCTAATGGATGCTTAAAATTTGATTCCCTCATATTCCTGCTTGCTGTGTAAGTACTGTACTGTAGGTACTTGTATTTAAACATTTACCTCATCCAGGAAAATACTTGTTGCTCCACTGCTTTTATGAAGCTATAATTAAGAAATCACACAATATATTTATAAAACGTGACACGATACTACAGGACAAACATGACACAGTTGGTAGTTTTAATTACCCTGGCCTTAATCAGCAATAAGAATAAAATATTTATATCTATTATGCTATTATTTATCAGATTATACATAAATATGGATTTTGATGTTTGAGTATCTTTTATAATCTCTCTTTAATCTCTCTCTTTAATATTACTGTATACTGTGGAAGTGGATGTGGGAAGAGAACACAGTGAACAGACAGCTATTTTTATTTTCACTTGCTGGTTTCCCATGCTGTGTTGAGAATCCTAGAAAAAGTCATTTTACATGTAACCACTACATATAATATTCCAAGCTGAGCTGCTGCTTCTTTTGTAAATATAAGGTCAGAGGTTGCTGTACATTTCAAGTGACTGCCCCCTTTCCAGGGAAGGGCCGCTCCGCTGAGGATTAAGTGACAAACTTGGGATTGATGTGGTCGGACAGCGGGGTGGGGTGGGGGTGGGGGGGTTGCAGAGTCACCTCCACACTGCTCATTAGGGCTCGCGGTCGGAATGCAAAACGGTGAAAGTGACAGCAGCTTAAACCCTGCAGACTGATGCCGCTGAAACAGCTGCAGTGGGACAGCAGACAGGTTGGACATGAGGCCAGTGTGGTCACTGCAAAACCTCAGCGTCCCTCACTGACTGTGGCTGCAGCGTCATTTACACCGCCTGGATTTATGATGTTCTGAACATAATGTCAGCTCATGATACATCATTGTAGATGCCAGTGTTTTATAACAGAGGTGGGCCTTGCCTGTAGCAAAAAACACTTCTGTTAACATGCAGGGAAAAAGCGTTCCAGTATTTTTGATGAATGTGGATATTGATCCAGTTGTCACCAACTAAAATGATTATAGGATGAGATGTGGGCTGCTCAACTTAAGCCTTTGCAGGTCCTGTTAGTTCAAAACAGAATTTAATTATACACCGATCAGCCACAACATCATGACCACTGACAGGTGAAGTGAGTAACATTGATCATATTAGTACTATGTGGTTTTCTGATGGAAAACCTTGGATTTTAACATCCATGTTGATGAGACTTAGACACTCAAACAAACACTGTCCCACAACAAGCACACTCCCTCATGCTAATGGAAATCCCAAATGTCCCTGGTCTACCCCCACAGGAAAATGCAGCCCACCACATGGAAAAACATCAAACAATCAGGAACATGTTGGGGAACATGACAATGGACCAACATGTTGATTTGACCTCCAAACTTCCTACAGCCCATTCTGATCAAGCATCAACAGGATGCAGTGGAACAAGTTTGATGGACAGAGGCCCCACTGCACAAGCCAGAGTACCCAAAGGATCCAATGCCAAGGTCCTGGTGCCAGACCCCATAGGACACCCTGAGAGATCCTGTTGTTCATTCCCAATAGCTCAGAGCATTTTTGAGCACATAAGGGGGACCAACACAGTATTAGGCAGGTGGTCATAATGTTATGCCTGATTGGTGCATATATTTTTACAAACATCACTTAGATGAGGTCTGTATAGTGCTTTGCAGGACCTTATACATAGAGCAAAGGTGATGCTGTGTGTTGGTTGGTCACTTTGATACAGAAATGAACAACTACTGTCATGAAATAGATTTTACATTTAGAAAAGGTCTCCCTGGCTAACTTCAGGTCCATATTTTCAGAAAAAAAAATGATATGAAGGCCCATAACTTGCATTGAAGCTTATTGCCAGAAATGAAGTAAATGAAAGGCAGCCTGCTATACATTTTAGATTAAAATGCTATATGTAAATGCAATTTATTTAAAGCTGCAGTGTGGCACTCTTCCATATAAATGAACATCTGTTACGTTCAAGCCAAACTAATTGACATAATGCTAATGTGCCAGGTAAGTCCCTCTGTATTTAGCAATGTACCGGAGCTTTAATCTGGTTTCTGTTACATCAGCAAGGAGTGTGGTGGAGCCTCTAGAGGAAAAACCTAGAAAGCATTTAGGAAAAGTTTGTGATGCTCCAGATCAAAGAGAAACTCTGAGTTTATAAGAAGGATTACAGTCTGAAAAAGAACGCAATCGATGGTGAAAGAAACGCTATAGACATGCAACACTGTGTTTGTGTAGCTAGTCTGAACACCAAGAGGAGACAAAAGTTCCACTTTAGTTAGTTGATCAATCAATAAGTCATCAGAACATTAATCAGCAGCTATTTAACTATTTAACACTAAATTTTACCATAGATTCATTAAATCCATGGCCACAGTGTTTGCTTTTTAAGTTTTTCCTCTACAATAATAACATAGAGTGTAACATAGAGAATAAAATTGCATTTGAAAGTTCCCATTTGAACTTTTCATTCTGTGTGTTGAAGAGTTGTTTGTGTTCCTTGTCACCGCTCTTGTTCGCACTTAAACTTTTCTGTGCAACGTGTTTTTATGAAATCACTGTCAGCCCTTGGCTCCGGGGCCAGCCTGGGGGAAAACAGCTAAAGTTGAACAAAAGATATTGAAGATTAATGTGTGACATTTTCTGAGCACATTCTTGATCTCCAGAGGATGAACCCTTTTGACTACAGTAACCTCGTGGCCATTACTCTGCTGAAAAACCTCCGTACATACTGGTCGTCTGGCACTGCAACTGTTTATTTTTCATTCATGTTGTTGGCTGTGAGGAACCTCAGGGGGCGCTAGAACAGCTGTAAACTTTTGAACTTGTTTAGTGTATTTAAATATTCCACACATTAGATTCATATCTTGTCATGCCTCAGTATGTCTTACCGTTCTGTGCACAGACTCTCATCCACTGTACCTAATTTTCATTCCTATCCGGACTTCTTCTGTTTGTCCTCACTGTATGTGTTTACTGTCTCACAGTTGCAATGACCCAGTTTACCCAGCAGCCTCATGCAAGTCTCATCCTCCCTCACGCCATCCCACTCAAACATTACGTCTGTGTGTGTTTTGTGTATTAAGATCTGGATTTATGCATGAGCGTGCCGACACGCTCGACTGAGCTGAGAAGATCCCTGAGATCATGCAGCTTATCCCAGTGTCTTGCTGTTCTCAGAGCAGATTAAGATGTTCTGTACTGTATCAGTCCGACAAGTTTTGTCTGTCCCAGCAGTTCCCTGGTGACCGACCCAGTCCCCCTCTACAAATCCATGACCTCAGGTCCTGTCTGCCTCTGCTGACAGAGCATGGATTGATTCAGTCTTAATCACAGCAGTGGCAAGGATAGCAGATTCTGTATGTTTGGCAATTACCTGTTCACGAAGTCAAAGTTCTACCCTGTTAAGTGACTTATTAGGCATTTAGATGTATCTATATTACACATTGTTGGCCACAGTGTTCAGATTGAACTCAAGGTTCAGAGCAACTCCTGCAGTAATGTGCGACACATATTCAGAAAAGGCAGGTTTGTAGTAATTGAAGTTGCCTTTGATGCTGCAATAGATTTGCATGTTTGTGCTCCCAATTAAACTCCTGTTGCCTGGATTCCCTCGCAGGCTCGATGTTCAATCTGTTGCTGCGTCTTTGAAATTTTCACAGGAGCATCATTTGGGATTCAGGCTGCAGTTCAAATGAATTGTTGACATACTGTAAAACCCCACCACCACCACCACCACCACCACTGCCACCTCCCCCCACCCTTCCGTCTGAAGCCATCTGCGCCTCCCATCTCCATCCTCTGCTGCTGCTTCCACCATTTCGGCCAACAGTGCACGTGCACAATCGTACTGTTGTTTGTTTGCTGCAAATTACAGGGTTTCATTAGGGTTTAACACTTGAGTCACACGAGGAATCCCATTATGTAGCTGCTTCGTGCCGTATGGCATGAGGCTATAAGACAGTAGGGAGAGGAGGGGGGTGCAGCTCAAGGTCATTGTCCCCTCTGTGAGCAGTTGCCATTGCTGCTGCTGCTACATCACTCACAACACTTTTGGCGTTTCTGATTAAAAAAAAAGCTGATTTTCAAGCTAAAGTAAGAGCTTTAAATTTTAGCATTTATCATACTAAACATCTAGTAACAAGTCCATACAGTATGCATGCTTTCTGGGTTTTCCAGCTGTATATTTTCTAAGAGATATGCACATACAAAATGCATTCTCAGCAATTTTAGCATAAATAGATGAAAAAAGTTCTCTTTCTTTTCAGATATCTTTATATTAAAGAGCCCATATTTTGCTTTTTGGGGTTTTTCCTCTTCTTTAGGGTCTTAACAGCTTTTTTGTGTGAATCACTGCTCCTTACCTGTTGGAAACATCTTGTTTCAGGTCCAGGCTTTTCACGCCGTTACATATATAACACATCTGCATAATGCCCGTCTAGTGACTAATTTGGCCCTCAAGCAAAGAATGAGCAGCTTCCTCACAGTCCGCCATTACTTCCTCACTAGAGGTGCTTCTACTAGACTTACATTCGTATACTGTTGTGTTCTAAGGTTACGATACTTAATCAATGTTACCTCGCTTTTGCTGGACGGCTGACCAATCGGAGCAGACTGAAATTTTGAGGAGAGGACCTTTAAAGAGACGGGAGCTAAAATGGAGCATGTGAGACAGATGGTGAGAGGATGTCCTGCAGCTATGTACACTATGAGAAAAATAATGTTTCTGAATATTAAAGCATGTAAGCGTACTCTAGTAGACCAAAAAAAAATCCAATTTTTAAACTTGTAAATATGCATAATGTGGGCTCTTTAATTTTCAACCAAGGCGACAGCAGGTCTTATTCAGACAGGAACAAATCTCAAACTTCCTCTTCTAACTGCCACCACTGGTCACTGACGAGTCTCTATGCAAAGTACCCAAATTAATAAGTGAAAAGGGCCAATAGGTCAGTGTCAGTGTCGCATACCACCAGGAAGACACCTCCCAACCTTGAAAAAGTTCTTATCAGATCCATGTAAAGCATAGCAAGACGTTGGGCTTTAGAGTCACTGTGGATGTGTGAGTGGGACAGCTTCCTTCCAACATGAGGAAGGACCGGGCATTACATTTACTTCCATTCAAGGCTGCATTCCAAATGCATACTTTTTCAATCCTTACAGTGCTGTTTCATGCAGCATGCATAAAATTGGGACACACTACTTTATCATACTATTGTGCCTTAAACTTCAACCGTGCTGTAGTTTGAAATGAGCTGTGTGTTCTTGGCGGCTCAGGCTAGTTTACTCTGTTTACTTGTATACTTGCACGAGACAACCCAATGTATGTGATGTAGGATTCAATTCAAACAACTTTATTAATCCATCCACTTGGGGCAATTATTTTGAAGCAGCTTGTTGTAGGTTACATACCCAAACATATGCTCACATATGCATACATGTACATATGCATATACATACACATCTACATACTGTTGCAAGGAGGGGTGTAGGTAGCCTTAGGAAGCCTGAGGAGGACAAACATCATGCTGGCAAAAAAAAGCGTTTGAAAATCAGAAGCTGTTCATTTGCAGGATTTAAATAAAAAGCACATCTTTAAAAGAAAGGAAGGAAAAATAGCAAGAGAATAACAAACTTACAAGAAAACTTCCACAAATTGCATTCAAAAGTCAGGAGTGCTGCATTGTGCTGCCTTCTGAGCAAAACCTTTCCTGACTTCTTTCCCAGGACACTCCTATATTTAAAGAAGGGGCTTGCCTTTCCAGTTTAAACTGGCCAATCAGGACACTTCTATAGTACAATCATATATGAGATCCCACCTACTCAGTGGACCTATGAAAGAGCTGCTTTGGAGGTGTGACCCCTCTTTAACCTCCAGGACAAGGAAAAAGCTCAAGTGAGGACTTCTGTAAACTTGTAGGATGGTGTCGCTCATGTCCAGCTCTCAACACAAAAAAGTCTGCATGTGGTCAGGTAGGGAGCTTGTGCTTTCTCACATCCATACATATAGTAAATACAGTTCAGTGTTGCATAGCTGCTGATGAAGAATTTAAAAGATGAATGTAGAAAGGAATGAATGATTTGGAGTACATGCAGGTAAAGCAAAACTGTGCCCTGATGGTAGTAGAGAGAATTCACCTGCATGGACATGACAAGGAGAAGCTTGAATACTTGTTGCTTTCTTAAAGATCTGTCAGTTCCAAAAAGAGTTCAGGTCTCTTTGCTTTATTCCAGGTATCTTAGAAGAGATTTAGTATGGATATTGCATTTTACCCCAAATATGAGCCTATATGTTTTTAAGTACATCACTCCTGAATTTTTCTAAGCTCACAGTGGTGTCTTTTTGCAGCTGAGGTTGACTTCAAGTTACATTTTCAACCTTTTCCCTCTAACAGTGGCTCAGTAGACTGTTTTAAATTGAGCTAATGAGTAACGAGCACACAGGAGATGAGTCCACCCTCTGGAGAATGCCATCCCAAATGTCGTCTGAAGAGGAGAGCCCTGTGTCGTGCTCCCACACTGCTTTAATTTGGGTTAAAAGGGCACATTTCAAGCCTGATATTAAGCCGGGGAGATCCAATATTGATCCCTAGTTAATGGATTGAAGGCAGGCACCAGATTGTAGTTGAGGGTAACACAGTGTCGGGTTTCTTGGGAAAAGTTTCAGACTGCATAAAGCGTTCAGTCTATCTTCTTTATAAGTGGAGCTCTTGGCACATCGGTAGCTGGTGGTTGGCCAATCAGGGAGACTTTACATTAATATATGGACATAACAAATCTTAAATGCGCTCAGGAGCTTCACCATGTAGAGAAAGATAAGTGATATCCAAAGTTTTATATTAAATTCTAACTTCTACTCATGGCCAATGGAGAGAGGCTGGAGTTATGTGCACCCTGCAGCATTTTAAACCATCCGCAGATGAGCTACAGCTCCATGGTCAAGACAGGAGTGTGATGAGTTACTGTAGGATCCCTGGAAGAAGAGATCTGGTATAAAAATGGAAACTTCCTGGTTAAATAAAGGATAAATAATAATAATGATAATGATGATAATAATAATACATGGTGTAGTTGTGAGGTGGACTCATTTCTCAGCTGTTTCTTGAAAAAACACAAGCCTCATGTTTAAAATCTTTCATAGCTGGAAAAAGCATGGTTGCACAGGTTTTTTAATATGGACAGAGACATCCAGAGACGATAAATTCTAAGAGCACTGCAGTAAATTAGATGATAAAGGTCTTAAAAACTCTCGGGGCCAATAATAAGTACCTTGAATTGAATGGAGAAAGTTTTAAGACACACCCTGCTGCAGTTGTTGGAGATTTTCACCAAAGAGTTTGATGGAGAAACATGATTTTTATGGCGAAACTCTGACTTATAAATCATAAACTAATTCATGTTACCGTTAAACAGTCATGTTAGATTTAAAAAGAAAACTCCAAAGATACAGGAGAGTGTCTGCAACAGAAAGGGTTCATCCTCTGAGGAGCATTTTCAGAACACATATTGTAACAGAGCAATAGGCTCAAAGGCAGGTGTGCAGTTCAAGAGAGAGACGTGGCTGGCTGTGAATTATGGGCAGTTTTATTACAGCCACATACATTTTTAAAGCCAACACTTTAATTAAAATAGCTGAAATGATTAAAATGAACCAGATTAATCCTGGCTGTCATTCAGTTTACACTCATTCAGTGAGATTGAGTATCAAAAAATAAAGATAAAAAGGTTAATGGAAAGGCTTTAGTAAAATACAAAACAATTCACTCATGAATACAAACAACTATTGATGTGAACAATGACGGAAAAAACAAATGAGTAGGAAGTTATAGAAAAGTACAGCAATCTGCAAAACAACGGTGGCCAGCTCCTGCCTGACGTGAGTGATTCTTGCAGAGTATGAGCTCAGGGACGACTGAATACTGTTGCATTATCTTTACAAGCCACATGTCATGTCCACATAATGAGTGGCCTCTCTGGCCGCTCGTGTCACGCTTGCAGGTGAGATGCTGCAGCCAAAGAGGCAGGAGGAGGCAAAGCTCTGTGCCGGCTGGTGGAGCTGCATTCAGCCTTTCACAGTGTTTGATATTTTAGGGGTTTTCTTTCTTGCTTTCTGATCTCATTTGAATTCCTGAGCCTCAGTCTTGGTTTTAATTAGTGCTTTATTAGTGTGAAATAAATGTTTTGGGTTATGGTCTGGCTAAGATCACCACTTCGAGATGAATTTAACATTTTTTACTGAACACTTAAAGAAAGAAATCCCATAAATATTTTACATTTTATGCAATTACGCACTCTGACTATGCAAAACTAAACTGGAAAACTAAACGACAAAGTAAAATAACAAAGTACATTTACAATGTACTATAGTTAAGTACAGTTTTAATGTACTTGCACCTTGCTCGAGTATTTTCATTTTATGCTACTTTACACTTCCACTGCATTACATTTTAGATAGAAATAATGTGCTTTCTACTCCCCTACATTTATTTGACAGCTATAGTTGCTTTTCAGATGACAATTTTACGCATAATATACTGTCAAAGATTAAACCAGTAGTTTGCAGCCTTTTGGGCTCCTTCCAATAAGCAATGTGCAGTCTGGCTCAACTTTAGATGTCTATGAGATGCTAAAGTCTCCACCAAATAGTGATTTTTCCCTCTAAACTTCTCACATGGCTTCATTTCAATAAACGTTCAAATGACCCAATATGTCACTAAAAATCAAAGAATAGAGAAAAGCTCCAAAATCTGGAAACAGATTTCAGAACTTGCACCTACTCCAACAGCAACATGTTGCTGACACACTGATGCTTCTATTTAATAATCTAATGATGTCTTATCTAAATAATACATCAGACAGAGCAAATCAGAACTTTTAGTTAATACTTAAACCACATGATGCAGCTGGGCACTTTTATTTAAATAGGATTTTCCATGCAGGACTTATAATGGAGTATTTTTACATTCCTGTATTGTTAATTTTGTTACTTAAGTAAAGGATTTGAATACTTCTTCCATTTCTGCAAAGTGGAAAAGAAATCACATTGACTTGAACTGTAACTGATAGAAATAAGTGCTAATAATTCATATCTAACCCAAGACTTCTTTGACATTCAAACTTTCTATGTTAATTTAAAGTAAATTACAAACCAAAACCTCAAAGAAGGCTGCAGTTGACAGTTTTTGGTTCATCACTTTAAAAGTATTCATATACACTGATCAGGCATAACATTATGACCACCTGCCTAATATTGTGTTGGTCCCCTTATGTGCTCAAAAATGCTCTGAACCATTGGGCATGGACAAGAGGACCTCTCAGGGTGTCCTATGGGGTCTGGAACCAGGACCAGGGCACTGGATCCTTTGGGTATTCTGGCTTGTCCCACTGCATCCTGTTGATGCTTGATCAGAATGGAGTGTAGGAAGTTTGGAGGTCAAATCAACATGTTGGGCCATTATCATGTTCCTCAACATGTTCCTGATTGTTTGATGTTTTTCCATGTGGTGGGGTGCATTTTCCTGCGGGGGTAGACCAGTGACATTTGGGATTTCCATTTGCATGAGGGAGTGTGCTTGATGTGGGGCAATGTTTATTTGAGTGTCTAAGTCTCATCAACATGTATTCCCAAATCATAGGTTTTCCAGCAGAACACCATTCATTTCACCTGTCAGTGGTCATACTGTTGCGGCTGATCGGTTTATGTCTACAGCAAATAGCAAAAATAGCCATCAATGGTCACCATGGTGATATTTCAGATGTCATACTTAGTTCCAAATCCCAAAAATATCAAGTTTGAACTGACAAAAAACTGTGAAAACCTGAAATTCTGCATACAGGAGAATCCAGAATCATAGGATTTTCGCCATATTTTGCTTGATAAAAGTGATTAATTAGCTATCAAAGTTGGTGAGTAACTGATTAATCATTCCAGCTCTTCTTAAGTCCTTGTTGAACATGTATTGCTCCAGTTTGGAGAGTTAACTTCCGCATAAAAAGCAGAGCAGAGGAGCCTTCCTATCACAGCTCTGTAATTAATTTCTCTCCTCTACACTTCAATAAGCTTCTCTTTCTTCTTTTTTTTTTCTTACCTTGCTGCCTTGCCCTTGGTCGAGGTCAGTTCTGCCAGAGCGCGTGTGTGTAGGGTACAAATTGATAGCAGGCTTTGGATGTCATATCTAATTAGTCTTCAGGTACCTTGTTTCTCATCTCAGCCTTCCCGTCCCACCATCATCTCTCCATGACTTTGGTCCATTAATGCCAACCTCGGCCTCCAATTTGTTCTCACCCAAATGGCTTGTCAATAAGGCAGAATAATCGTGCTCCACATGTGCCGACAAGTGCCAAGAATTAACCCAGCAGTTACTTCCCCGAAGTTCTTGTAGTCACCTCTGTTCAAAGTGAGGGACAAATGATTCAGAGTTATCTTTATTTTGACTCGAAGGACTGATACACCTGTGAAACAGTCTGTTCTTGTGCCCCAAATATGTAGTTTACAGTAAAAACGTTGCGTGTTTACCACCATTTTTAAAATACCTTTTCTAAACATTGGGTCTTTATGTTAGACGGAGGCAGTCTTAAGACTTACGATGGTTGTGAACTTTGACAATTGTAATAAAGATGAATGTCATCTGTTGCTTCATGGACTATCATTTTGAAACCTTGACTTTGGCATTAGGTTGTCGCCATCTTGGTCTTTTGAAATCAGACATGACAAGCAAAGGGTATACTTCCTAAGAACTTGAGGATACTCTGCCCACCCGTATCAATCTCAAGGTAGCACCACCCTAAACAAACCTTTGCTTCATCGTCTATCTTCCTCTAACTTGGACAATAAGTTAAAAATGGAACACCATGCTTTGTTGAAAGAGACTTAAAACTAATGACTGAGACCATAAACTCATTACTGAAAAGTTTACTGAGCTAAAAAGTCATGTGAGAAGTACGGCTGCTTTCTCATAGATTTTAACACAATTTAACATCTTTTTGCAACCGGAGGAGTCGCCCCCTGCTGGCTGTTAGAAAGAATGCAGGTTTCCTCTGCACTGACTTCACTTTCTTTTTGGACTTGGAGACTAAATTCATCTTTCAGCAACGTTTCTATGGTTACAGACAGAGTTAATGTGTTGCAGCTGCTAATAAAGCCAACAGTACTTGCTACAAATGTGACCGGCAGATTATTTTCAAAACAACTATAGGCTGAAGGTTCTTAAAACTACACTTTACATCTTTGCAAAGCCACACACCGCCTCTTATTCATGCTCTGGTCACATCTTTCACTGATTACTGCAGCACCATTCTCGCTTGTATATCCAGTAAACGTCTCCACTGGCTCTAAATCATTCAAAACTTGGATCATCAACTGCACAGGCCATATCACACCTCACCTCATTCAGCTCTGGTCCCTGTTCAACAACTGCTACGTTACAAGAGTCCACTGTTGACCTTCAGAGTCTTCCATAATGTGGATCCCCATACCTCTTTGACTTTCTCCACACTCACACCCCTTCCCATGCTTTAAGACCTTCTTGTGTTGCTCTGCAGTCTGACTCCTGACTTTTACACTCAAAACTATGGGTGAATAGAATAGCATACCTATTACACCAGAATTGTAATTTGCTCATATCCACTTGCTTAATTATTGTCTTACTGTGCCTGATGTATTGCTGTCCTTGGGTATTTTGAAGGGTGCTAACAAATCCAATTTATTATTATTGTGCTCTGATAGCAGCCAGGAAAAGCTTTCCCACAGTGGAAAGATACTACACAGTGGATATGCTACTCTTTAATAGAGCTTTTTAATACATTCTACAAATTAGCATCCGCTCTTGTTACCGCCCTCTGCACACCATTTCAGCACATCCAGGCCCTTAACATGTGCAAAAACCAAAGTTTGACACGTCAGCAGTGCTTAGTTATGCTCGCTTAGCCCTGATTAGATGATTGGTGTTTGCTGCAGAGGCACAGTCAACGGCCAGTTGTGTTTAACTCATTTGTTTGCTGATGTGGTTGTAACATGATGCAGTGACTCAGCTCTCCACCTGCCTGTCAACAACTTCACGGCTGGAGATGAAAGGCTACGCGTGGCCATAAGTCACATTTACGAGCTGATTCTTGGCTTTATGTCGCTGCATAAAATAAAGCTGCAGCCTCTAAAAACGAGAATGGATCTGGAACCTTGGAAACTGAACTGAGATGTTGAAATGTAATTTATTACCTCTAATTTCATTCTTTTTATTGTAAACATTTTTACATTGCTTGAAGCCAGTCTGAAAAAAGGAACATGTTGTCTTTGAGAATCAGGCTCACTTCCTTGTTTGTCTTGTCTGTTATCAGTAAGTGAAACAGGAGTCTGAGGGGATGACGCGAACTCCATCACCTCCAGTATGCTACTGGACAGGGTGCTACGAAGAAAGACCAGAGGAAGAAAGTGAAATATGACTTTAATATCCCATCCAAACAGCTCGCTACACTGCCATGATCCACAAGTTTGTCCATTTGATAAACACTACCGCCCTTGCTGTCTCAGTAATCGGAGCCGGTTTGTCTGAAAGCTCTCCAAGGACCAAAGGATACGTCGGTTTTTATTGCTGGTATTTACGAACACATGACACAATATTTGTCCCTCCAAAATGTTGCTCCTGCCCCCGAAACCATCCCAAGATTTACACTTGTCCTTCTCATCGGCTGTTTCTAATGTGGGCGACCAGCTCTCCCCATCTGCTCCCCTTGAGGGAAGCTGGGAACACTGTGGTTAAATCTCTGCTAATGCGTCTTGGCATGTGTGAGACTCTTTTTCGTTTCGCGGCCGTGAGAACGCTGCAGATCACCTGCAGGTTGGACGTCCTCTGGATTCAACCTGGGCTTTTTTAAACGCCCCTCGTTCACGCCGACTCCTAATTGGCGTTGGATGCCTTCTTGGCTCGCCAATTAAAAGCAGGAGAGTGGCATCGAAAGGTGGAGCAGGTTGACTGAGAATTGTGGGAACATTTTCCCTTCAGTGTCAGTTTCCATTAGAAGTGTAAACAAAAATCCAGACGGAGAAAATCCACCAGAGATCGTTAATTGTGTCTTCCATGGCAGAATGCATGAAAGAAACACAGAGACCTGTTGTTCCTGAAGCTGGCTGATTGAGAGCGAGTTTACAGCGTGTATCAACATGATTTGCCTTGAAGTATGCATTCATTTGTGTTCATTAAAAACCTCTATGTACATTGCAAGTCAAATCAATCACATGAACAGTGAGTGTTAGATGTGAAGTTATGAAGCAAGCTCCCAACAAACTATAGCAGCATGGAGGAAATTATAAAAAAAAAACCTATTGAAGTGAGTTTTTCTGTCATGATCCCTATCAAAGTGTCCTCAGGTGTCAGAGATTCTGCATTTGTTGCATCAGCAGCTGCACAGAATACAAAAGACTGCAATGATCAAATCAAATAGTGTTTGGTGAATAATTGATCTCGGTCATAAATGATGATGACACTGTGCGTTATTCAAATTTTACAGCAGATGGTGTATCACTGTATTTTAATATGCTTAAATATTGATTTGTTTTGTGTGTGTGACTGCTTTACTAATAGTAATCGACTGGCTGCTAAATGATTCATAGTTTTTGATGCTGTACAGTATTCACTGTAGAACTCATCATTCCTATAGTATACATTGCACTCGAATATGGATTTTTTTCACTACACTGAACTCCTCCACAACAAAGATCCAAAGTTTTTTACAGGCAGGCTGGTTCCTGAACAAAATGACCTAATGTCCATCTGACATTAGCACTGAAGTAGTGATCGTTGTAAACCAATAACTGGTTATAGCCCCGTTTATATGTGTCTACAGCTGCTTTTATCTGGATCTAACAGTCGTGCAAATATACACAACTCTATGCCTATCTGTTGTAAAGGCAAAAGTATGACTTAGTGAAGCTTTAACCTAATCTTTAACAAACTGAAATATGTCACAGTGTCTCCATTAAATTGTGTCCCTTTGTAATTTGCCTCTTCAAATATGTTTTAAAGGGTACATCATTTATTTATTTATTCTTAAATACATGCAATTTCTGACCCCTGCGTAGTGGAAAATGTAGCCAGTTTGAAAGACCAATAGGTGGCGTAAACCAGAGACTGGACTTTTTGGTTTTCACTTGGTTTTTGCTTATGTTTAGACACGAAAAACGACGTGGTTAAGTTTAGGAAAATATCACGCTTTGCAAGACACCCGACATGTCTGACGCTGGGTTAGTTTAAGCAACCAAAATGATTTGGGAACGGTTAGAAAAAATGTCACGGTTTGGGCTGAAATACAACCCTTTCAGTTACATGTTGGAATCATTGCCTCCTCTATCTGGGTTACCAGACGAGTCCTGCCCCATCCACTATATGACTGACTGGCTGAAAAGGAAAAAAAAACGTTTCCTTCAAAACATAACCACGAATGCATTTTAGTTGTATGTGAGCATAATTTTGTGGAGACTGGGTTATACAGCATCATTTTTGACATCGCCATCCTCTGTTTTTAAAACATTAGCATGCCTTACTCAACTATAAAGATGAGTTGGGCATTTATTTAGACACACAGGCTTTACTTTACAAGGTTGTTCGGCACTTGCTGAAGTTGCGGGCCGAGGTGTGGAGGCGCGACAGGCATCAGGAATGAGCTGGTGGTTGTGAACGCTTTGTCTGCAGCCTTTTTTAACAACTTTGCTGCTGGTAACATCACTGTCGTCTGTTGGTGTCTGCAGCTGTGGAGGTTTTTTTTTGAATATCCATGGTTAATGAGAAGACACTGAAGTTGCTGCTGGCTGCAAGCATTGTTTTGTTTACTGTTTTACACTGTTTGTATGATGGTTACACTGACCATGCATGCACTGTCTGACAATTAAAATTAATTGCATTTATTATTCAATTAAAAGAGCATAATACCGAACTGAATGTGTGTTTACAGTAAAAAAACATAGTAAAAGTCTACAAGATCCAGAATTTAGATGCAAAAAGACAAATAATTAAAAATGTTACTGCAGATACTATGAGTTAAAGAGGTAATAAAACCTTTTGCTTCTAAGGAGAATAATTATCCAGATCATTTTACTCCAAATCTGACACTCACCCTCCACAAGCTGTAAATCCACTAATAGCCGGCGGACGAAAGTCGTTAGGGCTGCGTGTAATGGCTCATCGTTCCACTAAGTGACTAAAGTCATTTTTGAAAAAATGCAAACTATTTTTCCATTTACTTTTACCTAAGGGGCACTCTGTAAAACCAGCAGAGGGAAGAAGAACCTTAACTGCAGCTTTAGCCATAAAACAGAAATGCCTGCAAAGCACAACCACGGTCCCTTTCAGCCAAACTGCAGTCGACTAACATGAACACTGCTGGTTATAATGCGGATCTACAGGAATATAAAGCATTTGTAGCACTTTGTGACAGATGTGTGCCTCTAATTTACTGGGAAAGTAATCACTCCGGGATAACTAGCCACCGGTGCTAAGTGGGATTCATTAAGGCTGTGATTGGTGTCATCACTTGGTTCAACCAGGTAGCTTTGTGCTGTAATGATCAATGCTAATGTATGTTTGGACCCCAACGCATGCAGTAATTATGGGATATTTGCCCAGCATGTTATGGATGAGCACATTACTGCTCGTCTTGTTTGTGTTCCTCATCCATTCTCTCGCAGGCCTTGGCGGCGTTCGTGCACGGAGGAAACCCTGACCACGCTGCCTTGGCTCGGCCTCGGAGGACAAGCCTGGCCTGTCAAGCAGAATCTCCTCCCAACAAGCCGCTTGGCTCGAAACAGTCCCGCAAATTGAACATGACAATGAATCAAGGGCCCTTCGGCTGTCATACGCCGTCTCTGTAAAGCACATGCTGTGAAAATTGCTTCACAGTTTCGAGCATTAGTTAGCTCCGGCACCGCTGAGGAGAAGTGGTCGGCACAGAGATCCAAGAAGGTGTCCCTGATTGGATGAGCTTCTGTTCAGCAGCTGTTCAGCTCCTGAACTCTCCAACACTCCCTAATCTGCCCCTTTCCCCCCCTCATTCTTACCACGTAACACTTTAACAACTAAATAACTCAGTACTCATCAAGCAGCACAGACACAGTTGGGGCGAATTGACAGCAACAACAAAAATAAGAAGAACATGATCAAACTTATGTCTTTATTTTATCCATTTACAGTCAAGGTTGATGACCATTTTTGAAACTGAAATTTGGTGTAAACCTTTCTAAGCATCTGTGCTCTAAATCTTAGAAACAGTCAAATCTACAGCAAGACTCTGGCACTGAAACTTACTTGGATGAAACTCAGATCTTCTCTTTAAATCCATGTTTCAACAATGACATACTTTAACAATCGCTAGGTAATAACTGATTTCATGCAGGAGAATCACTACAATTACCTTCTGAATATCTATTTATAGGATATATATAGTGCCATGGATGGGGAAAAAAAGTCTGAAACTCACAAGATCAACTCCCTGGGTAAAATTCCTGGACTTCTTTGTGGTTGCTGCTGTATCAGAATTAAAATTTTCCCAACTGACTAAGTTTCATTTGACAACAACATTCAACCAGTTTCTTTATTTGAGTTTCTGGCTTTTAGAAACTAATTAGAAAAATCTTTACATCCACTATGCGTACCTAAAATAATAAGAAATACTCCAATGCAGTATTCAGAGTCTCACCTCTCCATCACATTTCAAGTCTCACAATGTTTCAATGGTATTGATCCTCGTATCATATATTAGTAACAAAAAAGCTAAAGTTTAAGCAACAATAAAATTAATAAAATGCTATCAGGTGACTGTCACCTGTCAAAGGACAAAATGGACTTAGAGAACTCTTTATTGCTGCGTTTGAAGCCTGCAGAGGGTGCGTGTTTGACTTTTCTACAGCTTCAATAGCATCCTCCTGATAATAGTGCATGGACAATATTGAAAACTGATGCTCTGCTGAAATGAATGTGATGTTTAGAGGAGACCCTGGAATAGCTTCAGAAATTCTGTTGTTTTCCTCCTCCTTATGTGTTTTGGGGCCCCTTTGCAGCCTCTGGAGCCTCAGCAGCAGCTTAGTTCGCTTACAGCTGGCTCTGGAAATGCGCTCTGCCTGGTGCTTTGAGGGAAGAGGCCGATGCATGCGGACGTTTGTCATCCTGGACGGAGCGGGGAGCAGACAGACGGCAGCTCTGTGCTGTCGAGGTTCCACTGGGAGCTTTGGCGCTAATTGTGTAGGAAGAAGAAGATTGTTTTGGCTATAATGAAGGATCTGTTTGTTAACCCCGTGCCCTTGCTGTAGATTGGGAGTTTGTCCACTCATTGTGTGTCTGCTGACAGTTGTTAAGCACTGCTGGAAGGGGTTTACAGCTCTGATTATGCAGAAAACAACCTTGAGTAAATGCAAATGGGGCCAATGAGATCCGTGACAACAGGCTGATACGTTTCTAAATGTTGTAGCTGAAGCAGTTATCGTTGTTGGATTTGAGATTGATGACCGTCTATGATGACGAAATCTCATTAGTCGCGGTGTCAGGCGTCAGCTTCCACAAATCCTTCCTGCATGCATGTAGGGCCGCGGAGTAATGATTCTCGCTGCAGGTCTGTAGCCTTGATGGGTCAAAGCATGATGAAGATGTCTGTTGAGGTAGCTGCCAAGGTTCAGTGTCAAGGTTAAACGCAAAACATACTCTATGAGATTGTGCAGTGATGTGTGCTGTTGTGCTGGAAGCAACGCTCGAGAGAGAGTCATTTCTGGTGGCTGGTCTGTTTACCACTTAGGTCCAAACCTAGACATCTTAACATCTACTGCATTTCCAAGAGATCTGGTGCAGATGTACAGTACAAACTCCCAAAAGGACGAGCACGGCTGAATTTTTTATCTCCTTGAGCTTGATATTGAGTGAATCTCAACCTCTGGTACAAACATTTGTGATTCCCAGACGATGACTTTGTGCTATCATCAGGTGGAGTATTTTTTTCACTCACCATGAAATATTTAGACAGTGCTGGATGGATTACCATGAAATTTAAGACACATATTCATGGTTGCCAGAGGATGAATTGTAATGACTATATGCAGGTTCCTTAGGCTTTGATTTAGGCTTTTATATATCAGTGTTATTTGACAACGAATGTCTATGTATAAGCTTTCATGGAAAACCAATCAATAGAGATTTTTATCTCTGGACTACTGACATGCCGGCATAAGTAATTACCCATGCTGACGGAGTCGGCCGTGGGTAGGGCGGTCACGGCCGTCTGTCTGTCTGTCTGTCTGTCTGTCTGTCTGTCTGTATGTGGGTGTGTGGGTGGGTGGCAATGTCTGCACCATAACTCAAAAACAAATAGAGATAGGATGATCAAACTTGGCACAGATGTGGATCTTGACCTACCCTGGTCACCCATTAATTTTGGGGTAAAAGGGTCAAAGGTCAAGGTTGCAGGGCTTCTTAGTGGAAAATCCCCTACTAATCTACTATATAAGGTTGCAATGATGAACTTTAGTATATCTAAGGGTAGGACTACCACATTGCACCTCTTGGCCTTGAACTTGACCTTTGACTTTGAACTTACTGCTATCTGTATGTATGTATGTATGTATGTATGTGGGTGTGTGGGTGTGTGGGTGTGTATGTCTGCACCATAATTTGATAACAAATACAAATAAGACAGTCAAACTCAGATGTTGATCTTGACCTTCCCTGGTCACCCATTATTTATGGGGTCAAAGGTCAAGGTCGCAGGGCTACCTGCTATGTTTAGGAAGGAATCTGGCGTGAGTCTGCATCTCGCTTGAATGCCTTCTAGTTCTCTGAGCATTTATGTTGCCAACAGCATGGCTGAATCCTGGTGTCCTGGGTTAGGTTTTCCCAAAAAGGACATTGATTTTGCATAATTTATTAAAAAATGCAAAACTGACTGGTAAGCACTCCTTAGAAGCAGATCACAAAGGGTGGCAGCATCACGTTTCTCAGATAATTGTTGTGTATTGTAAATTGGAGGTAAATTTACGAGTCCATAAGGGTTCTTGCATGCTAATGCATTTGTCACAATTACAGCATTTGTTATAATTAGTGAAAATAAGTCAATATGAGTTGACATGTTGCAAATTTGGTGATACGAGGACCACAGTTTCAGTATTCAACTCTAGTCTGTTCTAGTGGAAGCTGTGATGCCCATTTTTGCATTCTGGCTACCTTTGTGTTAGAATTTCATGATGGTCTGAAGCCCTTTTTCCATTTTTATTGCAAATTTAAGAGAGAAAAAGTTCACTTACCCACCTCCAGTAACACCTCCTGACTGTTCATCTGGAGGCAAGACATGAAATAAAAAAGAAAAGAGTCCTCCAGCAGAGTGAGTGTGTAAATCTGAGCAGAGGGGCTAAACGAGCACTCTGGAAAATGTGGCAAGAGGCTTGTGGGAAGTTCACCATGACAAGAATAAAACTAATATGAGTCTTTGGGGCTGGGAGAGACAGACTCATTTCCAGCTGATAAAATGGCCATTCCTTCTTTCCTCCTCTCAGCTGTCCTGTTTACTGCATCACATAAAGCGGCAGAAAAAAGGTGTTTCCACGAGAGGAGTAAGAGTCACATTTTTATTGGCCATTAGTTTATTTTTTTCCACTCATCCTAAGAGGTAATTTCGCTCCCATCTCTGCTTGCTCACCATCCTTCTCCACCACCACCTCCTCCTCCTCTCCCTCTTCCTCTAGCTTCACCACCGTTGCTGCAAATCTTTCTCATTCCAGGAATTACACCAGATCGATATTATGTTATTTGTCTGCCCATGTTTTCTGAGGAGTGAAATGAAGCCGGCCTCCTACACAGTCATCAAAAGTAGCCTGTCTCATCGCACTGGACGTAGTAATTCATGTCATACTCGTCATCATTTTTACTCACAGGGCAGGCGGGCTGTTTCTGAGGAAGTATAGTATATGACAAAAATAAAATCACATCACATAACTTCTCATGTGTAGCAAAAATGACCTGTTATACTTGTGCTTGTTTTTGGTACCATGAGGACACAAAAGATTAGATTATTTAAAGGAATCAATAACTCTCAGTAATATGTTCCGTCAAGTAATATTTAACCAGAATTGGTGTTTTGACGCGAAAAACCCATTTCTGCTCGGACTGAAAGGAAACTCTGGTACATTTGGAGGTTGATGAGGGCAGCAGTTATCTTTAAATAAAATGGATTCAATCCAGTTTCATGTGTGGAAAGGACCATCAAAGCGCAATTTTTTGATCACTTGTGTACTATTTTTACCAAAATTTAGGAAACTGTGGCTAAATAGTCATCTTTTGTTTGTCGATTATGCAGTGAACCATCTGCATCTGTCACTTGTGACTAAAATAAGTGCCTCTAAACTGTCTCAAACATTATCAGGTGCAGAAAATTGTTTCTTTTACCAGGTACTTGATTTCACTGCAAGCCAGCTGTGGTCGTGAGTGCCAACATGCATCAACACTCAGAAAAGCTTTCAATTTACCAGTCAGTCTTTCTGGTAGTAGCATGAGTCTGTGAATTCAAGCAGCCAATAGGACTTTCCTCCATAGAGTGGCTATACCGACCATTAGAGATAAGGCGAGGAGCTCAGACATCTGGAGGGAGTTTGGAGTCGAGGCGTCGCTCCTCCATGTTAAAAGGAGTCAGCTGAGGTGGTTAGGGTATCTGATTTTAATGCCTCCAAGGCGCCTTCATTTAAAAGCTCTTTGGGTACATCAAACTGGTAGGAAACCCAGGGGTGGACCCATAACGCGCTAGAGATGAAATATCTCATATGGCCTAGGAATTGTGTGAGATTCCCCTGAGGAGCTGGAAAATGTTGCTGGATTGAAAGGCTGCCTTACTTAGCCTGCTTCCACCGAGACCGACTCCAGATAAGTGACAGAAATGGGTGGAATGGACCAACACAGAATATGGCACAGTGGGACACAAGCACTAAACATTTACGTCTTCTAATAGCTGATAAGGAATAGGTTTTGTGGCTGTGCATTTACTGTAGTCAGCTATGTATAGGGTTCAGGTCAAAGCACTTACAAGAGTGGGAGCACAAACATTTAGGGAAATGTGCCCCAGATGTAGAAAAACAGTGAAATGAAAACACAGAGAAAGAGGAGAAACCCATACATAAAGATTAACTCAGCAAATGTCTACACTGGAAGACTTTGGAAGACAAGGTCTTGATTTGGGAGATATCCTCAACACTGCTGTACTTTTCATCTTAAGACTGATTTAAAGACACATTAATAAGATTTCATATTTTGGAAGCAAGAAAGTAACCATTTAGATTTTAAATGTGGTCAATTTATCCAAATTATTTTATTTTATTTTATTTTTAAATCTGTTCCATTGCTGTGGAGATGTTTATATGTATATTATGCAGGAAGAGCTTTTGGACTTGACTTCATGGCAAGGGGAGAATGTTGAGATACAGCATCTCATGGGCAGGACCTCGGCTACATTAAGCCCTTAAGACCAGCCAGGCTCACCATTTAAGGTAGTACAAATCCAAATAAGTAGAGATATAAATGTGAAAATATATTTGTTCACATGGTTAGATTTTCCACAGTTCTTGCATTCAGTTAATGTTATGGAAAGCCACACAGCTCCCATAAGGTTAGGCGTAGAGGTAAAAAACAATCATACGGGAATGGCTGATGAGATGTAGAAGGTATGTGGTGAATTGCTTGGTTCTGGAGGAACACATATTATAATTTACTGTTCAAGTAGCACAGAAAATTAACTTTTCTGAGCCCTGTTTAGGTGTTTTAGCCACTTCTTAAGTAATATTTTCAGGAACTAGAAGATGTTTCTTTTTAAATCAAGTCCAACAGATAGATTTTGGCCATACAGTTTTTCTATAAAGGGGCAGATGATAATAAATTAAGGAGCTTATACATTTTTACGAGCTCTCCTGCACCCTGAGATCTTTAGGCCAGGCCTCTTGGCTGCCCCTGTTGACATACTAGAGGTGACCAGGATTTTGCGGTCAGAGCTCCGTGGCTTTGGAACGGCCTGTATGAGGAGACCAGACTGAGTCACTTTCTTCTTAAACTGCTGGCCTCAAATGTCTAATGTGTCTGTTGAGTTTTGCTAATTGTCTTATTTTGAAGGTCTCAAAAAGTTCATCAAGTTATTTGTCTCTGGTTTATATGCAGGTGGGCTCACACTTACCTTTCATTAAACAAAGTGCTTGTAATGTCAGTAAACAGCAAGTCCAGTCTTGTAATCCACATCATGAATCTTTGTATGTTAATCTGTTTTCTCTCACGACATAAAGCAATCATAACTGTCCTCTTGAATCTCTTCCACTCGTGACTGCACAGTCCCAACTTTCTTCCTAAGCTTCTTACATTACTTCATGCATACAAAACCCAGTTATTTAATTGCTTTTCATCTCCAATATAAATAACTATTAAAGTTCTATTCAAGTGCCGACATGGAGCGATGATGGATTGCCACCAAAATCCATCTAATAATTTAATTCAGGGACATATCAATATTTATTCATCACAATAATTACCTTTTGGAGCAAGTAGTGTTTGAAAAGCTGTAACTTATTAATGTAGTGCACTTAATCAGAGTTTTAGAAATGTACAACCAAACTGAATTTATATTGTCATTTGAATTTGCACAAGGCCAAGCAGACAGGCTCAAAGTGTTGACTCATTTTTATGCTAATGGACCGGAGTAAGTCAAAATCAGTTTGGAAATATGTGACGAGAGCCGTTTCCTCGGACAGCTGGCAGCATCTCCTCCATCCCTGTCTCCTGAAGATTATTTTTACACACTAGTAATTTGCTTTGTTTTGGATGAAAGGTAACGGCTGCCAAGATTATGTTCCCTGGCAACATTTTTTTCAAAAGCAGCAAGTTTGACATCCTTACAATACACTATACTGCATAAATCCTGCTGAGGAGGTCAGGGTAGGTAGTTGGAACTCTAAAGGATCTGTGGATTATTAACCTTGGCGATGAAAACACTTGAATAAAGTCAGGGATTTAGAGTGGTTTTGTATAAATTTTGAGAAGAAAACAGAAATTTGTTGCATATAAAGTTATTTTCTCATAATCATAAGCTCAGACCAAACCAAACTCAGACAGAATACCTGTAAAAATGGAACGTGACACCTCTGCTCGTGTGGGTGAACAAAACTGTAGAGTCGATAAGATGCTCCGGATGTGTCACAAAACAGTCTAAGGTCAGTTTCTGTTTGTGTGGCTGAGGTAATTAGGTATTGGAAGCAGTCACACATACTGAGGGGTTTTCACTGGTCCATGGAGATGTAATTTTCTAAAAGCAGGATGAACAGGAGACCAATTTCCTGTGCGACTTTCTTCCTTGAGTGTGTGCGGCAAATTTTAGCTTCTAAGTGATTAGTGATCACCGAAAAACAAAGGTTAGCTTCAAGGGTGATGGCAGGAATCATCAGCATCGTACGACACATACAGTACCAGTAAAAAGTGCTTCTTAATATGGAATCAGACTCAATTTAATTTGGCTTTTGTAAGAAGAATTTACAAAAAAAAGATTCTTTCATGTCAAAGTGAAAACAAATTTTTAGGGCTGGTCCGAATAGCAATATCTGTGCTTCGGATATTCGGCTCCAATAATCACCGAATATTCAAATATTCCGTTCGTGCCATGGTGTGGGGGGTTGACACCGGAGTGTGACACTAGACTTGGCAGGTCCGCGTACTAGAACCATGGTGGCCTCCTAGAGCCTCAGCAGTGTACTAGAGCCTTGTTGACGCTCGCTTTACAACCTCGGCAATGCTCGGCAACGCTCGGCAGCTTTCGGCAACGCTCAGCGGCACCCAACATTGGCACACACAACTATTCAAATATCAAAATTCTTATCCGAATACCACCACACCGAACGAATATTTGGATATTTGACTATTCAGGACCAGCCCTACAAATTTCTACAAAGTAATTAATAATTTATGTAACATGTAAAAGAAATAACAATCACCCTTTTCAAGTTACCTTGGCTGCAATTACAGCATTAAGCCTGTGTGGACGGGTCTCAATCATACTTGTCTGAACACTGCATTTTTACCTCATTCTTCTTTCTCTCACTTCTTTGCTCAAGCTCTGTCAGGTTACACAGGGATCATGGGAGGACGGCCCTTTTAATGTTCAGCTACACAATTCCCAACTGGATTGAGATATGACCACTCTACAACATTCACCTTGTTGCCTTTAAACCATTTCTGTGTAGCTTTGGCTGTATGCTTTGGGTCATTGCCTTACTTGGAAAAAAAAAAAAAAACTTCTTCCAAGTCACAGACTGTCCTCTAGTATTTCCCTATACTTTGCTGCATTCATTTTATTCAGTACTTTTACAAGGCTTTCTGGGTCTACTGCCGAGAAACGCCCCCTCATCATGATGCTGCCACCACCATGCTTTGTGGTAGGGATGGTGTATATGTGATGTGCAGTGTTTGGTGTCTGCCAACCTTGGTCTCATCAGACCAAAGAACCTTTCTCCCTTTGACTTCAGAATAGGTCACTGGACTTTCAAGATACAGGAGTCTTTATACTACAGTCACTTGAGACATATTCACTGCACTTTGCACTGTGTATTTTGGAATTTATATTTTTAATTAATTGACACGATTTTGTAGAAATCTGTTTGTGCAACTTGTGCAAAGCAGCCAACACAGAAAAACTAAATATTTCAAACTCTTTAAATTGTAAACTTCTATTTATAATACAACTGGTTTGCTTAATTTGTGCTCTCAAAATCAGTTACTTGATTCTTATTCTCTAATTACTAATTTGGACGCATGAGTCAACATAACATAACAATTAATGCTATTACAGGGGAGCCTGGGGAGCGTAATTGCTGATTACTGCATGATTACTACCAATAACTAATTTCTGAGCATGAATTAAAACAAATATAGAAATGAGCTCAACTGAAATGCTAAACAAATGGGTATTATAAACACTAAATGGACAGATAATGATAATAGGGATTTCTGCAGATAGAGTTGCTGGTGAGTCATGGGAGCGCTCACACATGTGATTCCACTCATAAAACACATTTTCAACTGTATAATTATTAGGAGGCAATTTGACTGCATCATTGAACATCACTCAGTACGAGGCTTTAACTCTGGGTCTCACCAGTTGCGATGGTCAAATCGTAATCTTCGGCCCATAAAGTGTCGCTACCCTGCCGACTTTTCAACACCTTGTCTGTGTCCTCTATAGACAATGTTGGTCCCACTTCGCAGTTGCACCTTTGCAAGGGGAAAACAGCGGACTTGCATTCAGCTTTTAATCAAAGCAGCAGCTGTGTTTAGTGTGTGGAGGGGGGCCACAGTCTGGGCCTCCCCCTGGGTAATCAATTTGCAAAGGCAGATGCTCAGCAGGGCACACATTTCTGTGGCTTACAACAGCTGTTCAAAGAAATACATATCAAGGAACATTCTTTCTTTTTCTAGTATCATTTGTTTGTTTATTCATTCACATGCCAGACATCACTCAGAGAGCAGATCTGATGAAACTTTTGGTAAATTCAAAATCGCACTGAAAAGCTCAAGGGTGTCAACACCAGCAAAGATCTGGAGGACGTATTTATAAGTGATTAGCCGAGTGGATGACTGGGTAATTCATCTGGAACACATATTTGTACCATTGCTCTATTGTAATTTGCAACTATTAGTGTGCACCTTTCTCCTTATCCGGTTTTCTTGCAGGTGAGCTGGAGCACAAGACATCAATTTCTCATGCAGCCCCTCCAGTACCGGACAGGTGGAGACAGATGGTGCGATGTTGGCGGCCATTCAAAAAAAGTTTCCTGATTCTTGGACACTGATGAATAGCAAATAAAGCGTCTGCAACTGAACAGAAGAATCCACGACTTCATCAAGGAGTCAAAGAGGGAGCACAGAGGAACAAGAAGTCAAGTCATTAGAGTAAATGACCACCTTTAATGTGCTGAAACATTTATCAGTGCACAGAGGGCCACCTGTCTGCACCTGTACGTGGTTCATATCCTTCCAGGTGCCCATTTATGAGGCTAAAGCGACACTTTATAATGTATAATTACACTCAGTTTACAAACTGATAAAGTTGAAAGGCAATTAAATTAGCATTTAAATGATGCATTAGAACTCATCATCATCATAGATTCCATGTCTTTATCCTGTGTTTACAAGATGACATTATTTTTAAAATGCACTCAAGTTTTACTTTCTTGTTAAATAATAAAGTTATTTTGTCTTCTTGATGTTTAAACTTAGTTTTGTGATCACTCACTTGAATTCATTATTTTCACAAAAACAAACGCAGTTCTGTTTATATCGAGTATTTCTCAGCCAGATGAGTTTTGTTTCAACAAACATGTTCATCATTTTGTTCTTTATTAAATAAGATCATGAAAACAAAACTTTTACAGCGACCATCTGTTTGTGGAATAGCATATAAAATCTTATAAAATTTCACAATACTTATACAAAACTTTTAATGAATTCACATCCCCTCATTCTTTTACACAAAGACAGCTTCCCAATACCGGAACAAGCATTCTTCTACTGTCCTTTTATATGTCTTGTTGGAACTAGAAATATCCCGATCAAGGTTTTTTTTAACCCCAAGTCATTTATTATTTAGTATCTGCCAGTCTGATGCAATCCATTTTCTAAGATAAAAGCTAAAGGGGCCTCTTTCTGTTGAATACTGTAGTGTTGTGGGGCTTTACCTAGCAATGGGCCACCATGACAAAGACTCGTGTGATGCTTTATGACCTCACTCGTTTGAGACCATCTTAGAAACAGTCCAATTTGATTGGATGTGGCAGGACGACCTGGTATTTTTGCCATGCTGCATTTGACATATTTTGTATTTATACATACTAAATCCTTTTTTTTTAGATAATGCATAATTGATTTATGCATTGTTTGTCTGATTTCTATTGGCTACCCTTAACTCTCTCCCCACTGTTGCAAAGACCTTACCCAACGGGAGTCTTTGGATTCTTTGTTTTTCTTTCTATGATGTGATATTGTAAGGTCTGCTCCTTACTAGCCCTTGAGATGAGTTATGTTTTCAATTGGTGTAATATAAACCTGAAGTGAATATAATTAGGTTGCATATTTGTTAGTATGAGCATTGGAACCCACCCCCAACCTAAGAGTTAGTTCATCTTTATTTCAAGTGAATGATTGTGTCCCCTCTGGTGATACGTACAGACTGCCATCTGTAACGTAATGAGCTTTTATGTTGCTACACATTAACTGCCTGTGCTAATTGTCGGCTCATTTGTGTCTTATATTAATTGTCTGCATTGCACATGTTTTACATTCCAAGCTGTTTATTCTGTTCCTTTAAGCTTTTATCTTGTTTTTGTTTGTATTCTCCTGTGCTAATGTTACATGCTGTACTTTTATTGTTGCTTTTATGGCAGATTTTAACATCTGGCCAAATAACAACATTTGAAAATCTAACGAATTTATGATTAAGGCGCATCGTCACTGACAAATGAACGAATAAACAAAACAAATGTATCCACATTATGCCTGCAAGACGGAGTTGCATCCATGTCATGTAAACAACTGAAAGACTGTTTTGTTGAGACATTTCATGAAAGGTTGCCTCTTTTACATCATCATGCAACTTTTTCTTTTTTTCCCCGCTGTTCTCAAGTCACACAGATCACAAACCATATTTCCTCCTGAGTATTTCTGAATATTCATGTTGTTAAAAATATTAATATTATTAGCATTCTTTGATAACTATGAAAATCTTTGATCACAGGGTGTATGGTTGCTTTAAGAGTATTTGTTGTTGTTTTTTTTTATAAAAGTAAAGCCTCAAGAGACTCCGGTGTTCTGAGGGCCAGTGATGGGATGTGATGTAAGGGAACTCTTGACCTTGTCCCTGGTGACTTTGAAAAATTTTCCGTGTTCTCTGCAGAAAAAAATAAATAGTAAATAATAAATACAACCCAAGCTGGTGGGAGAGAGTCAAGAGGGCGAGCGAGGAGGGAACAGATTTGTGTAGAAAGGGAGACCTGTGGGACTGAAGGTGCAGCAGAGGGCAAAGTGTCAGAACACACTCGGCTGTTGTTGTCGAACGCACACACAGACACACACAGTGCACACACACTCATGAGAAATCTATTAAAGTGTCAGCCTTGCAAGATGGAGATTAAACACCACTTCCCCTGTTTCCTGATAAAAAAAGAGCCTCCCTCTGGTTCACCCAGAATCTCCGTGTTTTCAGGTCTTTCAGCCTCTACCTCCTCGCTCTGCTGAGGGAAATTGTTGTTTGAGCTCTTATTGCTTTGCTCATTGAGCTGTCTGTTTGCCTTATCTGTCCGTTGACCACTCTGAGAGGTAAACAGCAACACCGACTGCAGTGTCTCCCTCTATCAGATCATCACTGTGACTCGGTGTTAACCAAACCCATTACAGAAGTTTCAGGTGTCAACACAACGCTAACTGTTGTGGTGCTTGTGCAGAAATTCAGATTGAGTCTTGTATCAAGTACTTGCACTGATTATTTGAAATGTCCAAAAAGTAAAATAGCTGCTAGACTAAAGGTTTTTTTTTATAGCCATATGTTGAATCTACATATTTTCTTTGTGTACTTCAAGTACTGGTGACTGCAGTGGAGCAGATTTTGTTGCTTCAATATAGCTACAGTAGCAGAAGAAAAGCTCTTGCATTTGTATGTGAGGAGGTCAGATAAAATTACAGTCTGTTGCATATCAAAGCCTCTTTCACAGAAGAATTGTTTTTGCAAAAATTAATATGCCGCCACAGTTATTGCTTTGTCCATTGCGGTGACGTGTGGTTGTATTTCTGTGAAGGTGAATGAGAGGCTACACATATCTATGGCTACAGATATACACCAGTCCGGCATAACATTATGACCACCTGCCTAATATTGTTTTGGTCCCCTTTATGTTGTGAAAAAATGCTCTGAACCATTGGGAATAGACAAGAGGACCTCTCAGGGTGTCCTATGGGGTCAGAACGTTGACAGTGGATCCTTTGGGTACTCTGGCTTGTGCAGTGGGGCGTCTGTCAGTCAAACTTGTTCCACTGCATCCTGTTGATGCTTGATCACAATGGGGTGTAGGAAGTTTGGAGGTCAAATCAGCATGTTGGGTCATTGTCATGTTCCTCAACATGTTCCTGATTGTTTGATGTTTTTTGTACCATCTAATCTAACTCTAAAAGCACAAATATCTTATAGACCACATTCCGTAATATTTAGCTTAGGCACAGTTTTATTGTTTTAGTCCATAGTTGAGGGACTTGTTATCAGCAAACTGAGAAAATAACCTAATTACCAAGTTTTTAATGTAATGTCTCCTTGTAGCTTACTATGAAAATGATAATAACCTGGATCTGTACAAACATTCTTCCAGTAAAAATCACCTGTGTGCACCTCAGCTACATTAGTTGCCTTTATGTGAAAGAAATGCAGCTATTTCTTTCCTTCATTCATTACACCCACAGATGTCCTGTTACCTCTAAATTTTACCAGTAAAGTGAAGCTGGTACCTCTCTTTTGCTTATGTCACTTAGTTTCACATCAGAATATCATGGATATGTCAGCCTGTTTCCCCCTCACGCTCGAGCTCGCCCCACTTTCATATCCAGCACAAAGTGAGCTGCAAATTGAAAGGCTTTACAGGTAGAGCGTGGTGAAGGTCAGGGGAGCTCAGTTCCCCGAGATGTGGGGGTTTGTACAGGATAATTTCTTTGCAACGGGGAGGACTGACCACATAAATGGTTTTTTCTTTCTCACTGATTTCCTCTGGGGAAATTTCCACTTCAGAGAAGAGCGCGGCCGTAAACCGACAACTCTTCGCCTCCCTCTCACACAAACTATTACTGTCTTCATCTGCGGTTTGGTGCGTGGGTGTCTTTTCTTACATTCCTCCCTTTGCTGTTGTTGCTATTTCGGTGTTTTTTTTTCTGCGCATGTGGCCTTTTGTTGTACACATTACGACATAAAGCGCTTGCAATGAAATGTGCAACATAAATGTATGCTCTTTGTTTCTTGAAGTGTCTTCAAGGGGAGGAGATTAATGTTTGTCCTTGTGGGAGCAGGTGTGCTTTTTTTCTCTCTCAGTTCTCACAGCAAGATAAAAACATTTCAGTATGGGACATTAAATGTAAATATATAGAGATTTACATGTAAAATATTAAATATAACCAAAGGAAAAACAATCACCGGATTGCTCTACTTCTTGCCAGCATCGTTTTCACTCAGTAGTCCAGACATATTTGGCAAAGAAGTGCCTTTTTCTTGTTGTTGTGTCATCATGTAAAAACTACATAAACTGTACCATTATTTTTGATCCATTGAGATTCCAATTTGACTTATTTCGTGAGTTTACATGCTGGTGGAATGCAAACTGGAACTTTGCTACCTGATTTCGTACCTGAGTTAGGATTGTGTGGTCCCCAGTTAATGGATATTTGCCCAAAGAAATGTTCAAAAACATATAAACCTTTGAAGTAAGGACATTAATGCAGAGCTTCTGTATTGTGTTACTTCAATTCCTGTAATAATTTCAAGACTGGAAGGCAATCTTGCTGTTAAGGGTGTCAAGGAATGACTCGAATAAAAACTTAAATTGAACTTCAAACTTCTCGTTTTTACTATCAGCTTATCACAAATGCCATTTTAAATGCAACCCTCCCGTCCTCAACCAGCCAGGAGGCCTCTTGTGCTCCTAATTGCTCGTCTATGCCCATACTGCAGACTGAACACATTTTTCAGGGTGGAACCTCCTGCGTGCATCACGGCAGATTTATGTGGTCATTTCTCCCGTGTCTTGGCTGTGCCACATTTGGCCTTGTGAAAAAAATCGATAACAGAAATGATCAGGAGTCAACCATCTGTAATGTCTGTGATGTTGAAATCCATAGGAGAGTATCAGGATGAGTCGATTCCTTGTTGCCAGACTCCAGGCTCATTAACTACGAAGCAGAAAACAATTCATGGATCAAGCCGCGCTGATGGATGGCGTTGTCTGGAGGGAGAGCGAGCTGAGGATGTGCTTTATGACACCAGTATTGTAACTACATTTCCTGGCCTTGGAGATGGTTTTGAGATGTTCCGAGTAGTTTATGATGTTGATATATGGCTGCTGATTGATATCTGCTGCAATGGCTGTTGTTGATTTTCTTTACGCCTTATTTATCCGTGGAAGATTTGCTGAGCATGAACGTGCTTTTTCAACAAACACTCACACAGTTGCGTGCAGCTACACCTGAGGTACGCTCAGTGTCAGTTTAATAGTGGTGTTTACAGAGTCTATAGGAGCAAAGGAGGGGAATTTGAACTGACTGGGGTGGTTGTGCCAACTGCACGGGTGTCTGAAACAACTTCAAGGTTAAAAAGGACAGCAGGGGCATTTAGATGGCTCAATGTATGGCACTTGGACCAACCACAAGGGCACTTTGGCCAATCACAGGAGGATCTGGACTGACTAGAGAGGCACAGTAGGGGTCAGTAGGTCATTCAGACCATTGCAAAGAGATTTGGGCTGGCACAAAGGGCACTTGGGAAGACCAAAAGGGCTTTGGACCAAACAGGGCAGTAGGGCTAAAGATGGGCATTTGAACAAACCAGGAAAATTGGACTGACCAGAGGGTCAGATTGCAGAGAACTTAGGCATTTGGACCAACATGAAGGGTACAGACTGAGGGACATTCCAATGCCATCTAAGTGAGAGTTGGTCCACAGTGCAATAAAGCCTGTAAAATTGCTAGATGCCTACATTTTTTGGCCTGTTGATTTTCCTTAAGCTGCTTCCGTATCAAGTTTTGCTGCATTTTGCACATTAAAACCGCGAAAAAAGTCTGCAATATGAGATTAGTGAGTTGGACTTTAACCCAACAGACTGCAGTTTGAGTCCTGTTTAACTGTTCTTTCTTTGTTTTATTGCTACATTGTGTTGTGTTCTCATTAACTGTTTACTGAAATTGTTTTCTGCATTTTGTCAGTTTGCTTTGGTTAATTTTACAACACTGCTTGGTTAAGTTTAGCCACCAAAATTCACTGGAAAAGATCATGGTTTGGGTTAACATACACTCATGCAAACTCTAACAACGAAGCTCTGATTGATTTTTCAGTTGCTTAATCCCACCATAAGCAATGTCCCTAAAAAACATGTGTGTGGCAATTTTGCTGCCTTTTTAAAAAAACACACTTTTTGTGCTGTGGACCAACATGACTATTACATATTTTAGTGTGAGATTGGCTTGGGTGATTTGGCTGACCAGAGGGGCATTTGGAATGTCTAGAATGACAGTAGTTATGATAAGATAGACATCTGGAGTAAAAAGGGATTAGCACATGTACTTATGCACCGGCTGCAGGGGCAGCTGAGTTGACCAGAAGACCACTGACTTCTGATTTTTAAAGAGCTTGGGACCAACAAGAAGTGCACTTGGGATGACCAGAGGATTAATTAGAATGGGTCTTTAAGGGCACTTTGATCAAGGGCAGGAGTTTTTAAATTGAGTATAATGGCGCTTGAGTTTGCCACAGGGGCCACTGGACCGACAAGGTAATTTAGACAGTCTTGAAGGGCACTTGGGCAACAGGTGACCAGAGGGATTTTCGGACCAAGCGGAGGAGCACTGGAGTGAACGAAAAGGTCATGTAAAGCAACAGCAATTGCCATTGAGGATTTGCATTGACAAGATGAGTCCTTGATAACAAAATTGTCTTTTAAAGTCATCCTGGTTGAAATCGAAGTTTTACAAAGAGCACAAAGAAGAGACCACTTGTCGTGAAGCAGCGTCACTGCAGCAGCTGTGTGTTATTGAAGACAAAAGGGCAAGTGGTTCTTATTAACGTCAAAACTAAAATTTATCATCAGAGTCTTGGCATCAAACTAACACTGTTTGTGTAACGTCACCTTTTATGTCAGATCTGCCCTGGTGGTTATTTAGCAGACAGAGGAAGTGTTTCATATTGTTCCATCCCTTTGGTTCATTGATTGATAGATTCAGTGAAGTCATTCCTTTATAAAAAAAAAAGGAAGGTAGAATGAAATGGACAAACATGTTGACATTGGAGATTCTTCAAGGGACATTAAGCTTGTATTGATCTTACCTTGATTACTCACAGGCTCCCCAGCGTGCATACAAACACAGTCTCAACAATGCTCTTAAAAATGGACTCTGAAGAAAAGGTGAATGGGAATTTTTTCTTTCTTTCTTTTTTTTACTTAACCTTGGCTGTGTCTCATTACCAGAAAGGAAATAGCTCTCCGTAATGATCCGGCCTGTCCTTCTTTCATGTCTCTCTCATAGACATGGGAAATGAAATGGAGGAGGAAGGGAGGACCCCATTAATGCACTCCCATTGCCCTTGCCCTAGCCATAACCAAAGACATGCAACGCCAGAGGATTAAGCACATGATGAGAGGAGGCATATGACTGATATGGGATTTTGAAGGTCGATACTGGATGACTTCAGAGGTGGGTGACGCTGATCAGCTGATGCCCAGTTTTTGATAAGCATCCCCATACACTGGTCAGAGCTTTGCTGTGATGGTTTTGAGCAGGCAGTGATGGATCTGATGCTTTATAGCTTGGTTTTTCTTGCTGTTCCATGTAGCATGCAGCCTGAAAACTGCCCTCCATTGACTCAAACTGGCCTGACAGTCACATGATGCCATGCTGTAATCCTCAGTTACATTAATATTGTAAAGCTTTCTTCTTTTGTGAGGTTGCAAAGTCCGGACAGTGGTTTGCACTTATTTTTTAACGTCAGTTTGTCCTCTGAGAACTCCTTGGATACCTGTGTTTAGGCTCACGCAGAACCCTGAAAAGCCAGTGTGAGTTATGCATTTGAATGCAAAATCAGTCAAACAGAAAATCAATGCAGATGTCACAGACTGTGTACTGTAGATCCTAGGTAAATAAGGATCGCAATATTAGAATAAGTTGACAGCCATATGTGAAACTGCATCACGATGTGAGAAAGATGTGGCATCATCAAGTTTATTCTCTACACATCGTTTTAACATTGCGTTCCCAAACCTATTCCCATTTAAACAAACAAGTTCTTTTCACAGCCCGGTGGATTATTATCCAGTTGGCTTTGACGATTTAGTGAAAGAGCATAATTCAGATGATTTCTGTGCCTAATTTAACCTGTAATGGAGTAATCTATTATTCAAAGTCAGCCATGAATAAGTTACAAAGTTCTTAAATTCAAACGCTGACAAGCATCCATCCATAGCCAAGAAAACAGTTTTCACCAGGATCCAGCTGCTAACAAATTGCCTGTTATGAGCGAATTTGCTTTTTCGACTTGTTTATGGCAGATTGTGTGCTAATACATTTCACAAGCAGGCAGAGTGAAGTGAGGTGGAAAGGAAGAAATCTGATGAGAAGACAATCAAACCTTCATCACTGGTTTAGTTAAAACACACGAGCAGAGAAGTAATTTCCTGTTTAGGAAACCATTCTGTCATATTTTAGTCAAACTTAATCAGTCATAAAGTCATAGTTATTAGTCAGAGGTCTAAAATGTTGACAGGCAGATCACATATTTCATTTCAAGTCAGTTCATAGTAAATAACTCTGGAAATACGTGACATTACATTTATGTTTTTGAGGTCCACTGTGCAAGTTCTTAACAGGACATGGAGTTGTGCACCAGTGATATATCATATGACAACATACACATTACATAGACAAAAGTATGTGGACACCCAAACCTTACATCCGTTTATGTGTATGAATTTGATTTGCCTTTAACCTGAAGTATTTTTTATCTCTTGGCTTTAATTTAGACTTTTAATGTACAAAGATGTTTAACAAATATTTTCACCTTGTCAGAATAAAGGTCTATGCAAAAAAAAACCTGTTACACTAAAAGATGTTGACTAATGGCACCAAGTAAGCAGCTACTCCTGAAATATTGTCCTATCAGTACCCTTCTGTTAAGGCTCTGGTGTCCTTGTATTTTTGTTCATTGCGGTTATGCATTGTAAAACCTCAAACTTCTTCCTGTAACTTTCAGTACTGCAGCTGCTCTTGCAAAGTATGCACTGTTGCATCTAGTATGCATACATTTTACTTCATCACAGTGTTGCATCTTAAGCTTTGATTTGTTGCAGTCTGCAGGGAGAAATCTCCTGTTTGTGTGCCTCTAAAGAAGAAATCTTTATTTGTCACAAATACATTTTTATAGTATTGTGAAATGTTGCTTTCACATATCCCAGTTGGGGTCAGAGTGCAGGGTCAGCCATGGTACGGTGTCCCTGGAGCAGAAAGGGTTAAGGGCCTTGCTCAAGGGCCCAACAATGGTCACATTTGGGTTTGGGGCTCCAGCCCTCTCCCCGCCCCTTGTGACTGGTTGGACCTGTGCCCAGTGCTGTGCTCCAATCAAACTGCAGAAATCACTACACCTGGTTTTAAAGTGTGCCTAATCTGTCAGTCTTGGCTACATATTGTGAACATCTTGCCTCTGGGCCTCTTGTCATTTGTGCATTCTTTGTAACACTTCCTAGTAGCATGTGTGTTTCTGTATCTGCTAGGTGGTGCCTATTCTGTAGCCACATACAAATGGATACTCACAGCTCATTTGTATAATCAGACACTTGTTTGATTGCCTGAAAACTGGGCTGGACTTTGCTCTTTCACAACAGCCACATTAGGGTAAGAGTTTTGGGTGCTGCTGCCTTTGTATTCCAGTTTTTGGGTTTCCTTTTGTAGTTTATTAAGCAAGCTGAAATACTTGTAATGCAACACCTTCAAACAACTATTTTAGCTGAAACCTGTAATTACTGACTCATATTTCAATACATTTCAGAACTTCATTGTGTTTTGACTGCAATACTGTAAAATGAGACACACAGCATGCTCACTTCTCAAGCTGTTTTTTCTCTATGGGCATTTTTGGCACATCTCCCTTCACTAGATTTCTTCCCACCTCTGTCTCATCGTTGAACTCTATCTTCTTCTTATTCTCATCCACACATTCACCGCCGCAGCACCCCATCACAACCCCCACCCTATGCTCAAAGTGGCTCTTAGCATCTGGGAAAATTTATGGAGTGTGAGGAAATTTATTCAAAGTGTGGATGTCGGGAGGACAGTAGGATGAAAGCAGCCAGTGTGTGTGTGTGCGTTTGTGTGTGCATTAAAATGCCTGCTATCAGAATTCACTTATTTCCATAAAGAAAAAAAAGTAATAAACCTAATCCTGTTATGTTTTTACATGTTTGCATTGTGTTAGTTTTTCTCTCAATCAGATGCAATGAAGAGGAAAATACCGTGTCTTGCAGGACAATGCTGACATAGACCCGTCACACATGTGCTGCAGAGCAGATAAGTGGTATGATGTTAGTGACATGGCTTAAAGCAGGAGGGAGGAGAACCAGCAGAGGTCATAAAATCAATTGTGTTTCTAAATGGTCTTGATTCACCGCCTTTTGTGTTAATTGATCAGACTGCAGCATAATTAATGGCATGCCACTTTAATGGAGAATAAATACTCATCAATGTCACAGGGTCACTCAGCCGACTCCCCTGCAGAAACAGAAGGAGGATCACGTTGCATTTTTTAACTCTCCCAGAGGGTTTCATGGTGTATTCTCTACAGAGTGTCATAAGAGATCATACAGAAGCGGGGTTGAAGTTTAAAACTTTCAAAAGGCAGCACTTTAAACAGCATCTTTCCTCCGCTTTCTTTTCAGCCGTCACATCAAAAAATCTCACAGAGTTACGGTCATTTAATTTGAATGATGCCGCTGATGGCAAACATATCATCACCACCTTTGCGGTGCCGAGAAGTGCTTGTGAACAGCAGGTCACTGGTCTGAATGCCGGAGCCAGATGGCAAAATGTGGGTTTGAGAAAGTGAATGATTAAAGGGTGAATGTCAAGGTAGGGCCATATGGTCTTGAGGGCTATCAAATTTTCAAGGGTGCACATGTCGCACGCCGTTACAAAAAGGTCAGCTAACAGTTTTGCACCCAAGGCGAAGGGTATTGTTTATCAAGTACATGTACTGTATAGAGCCAGTTTTATATTAGGGACTCTACACTTAAGCAACATATTTGAGAAAAAACAAAGAATAATTCATAATAAACAAGGACAGGCTCAAGAAGCATTAAAAGCTTGTGATTTGAATGTGCTGATCGAGGCTTCAGGACCTAATATGTAATATTTAAATTACAGAGTACTTGAACAATTAAAAATTAAATCTTAAAAGCTGTTCTAAAAGTTTTCTTTTTCCATTTTCCTATTTTTTTATCACATAGAGGAGGGGACCAGTTCCCTCAGACCTGCAGGTAGAGCGAGCTGAGAGGAAGTAAAGTGTATGAAATTAATAAATACAGATTAGGGACAAACTAAAAGAAAAAAAAGACAATCTCTAAGATGTTTGAGGGCTATCACAAACCTTCAGAACAGCTTATTGTCATAGGTATTCTAAAAAAAACATTTCTTCCTGAGGATATTCTGTCATTTGCTGTTTTGATAAAGGTGGTGTAGCTCTCTGCAATATTGTGTTTTTTACTCATTTATCCAGATTTTTCTCTCTGAATATGTCTTTAAGAACAACCCTTGCTCATAGTTTTGGGAAAGTGCCAGGCTTTAACAACTGTAAAAATTGAATCAGAGGTAGTAAAAACAGCAGCCTAAGATCAGCATGTAAGTTTTAATAACAACCAATTCCATGGCAGACAACTTTCCCCTCAGCAAGATTACATAATCTAAGCCCGGCATATTGCAGAATGTTGTCAGCATTATTTCTGTTTGCATCATCTTATTCCCCTGCTGTCCTGGCTCCAAAAAACATCACATGTGGCCCGCCATATTTTCCTGAGAGTGCAGTTCAGAGGAAGACCCCTGTGGGACCCTGACTTATCTGCAGGCATTGGATAATGGATGATGGAGATCAGGCCCCATCATGGCCACCAATCTGCTCCACTGAGGGCTGCTGGCCATGTCTACTGACCAGCCCGGTGGCCTGTCGCTAGCTCAGCGCCAGCACACGCTGATGGTTGCTTACTAACCCTGGGCCCAGATGCCAGGGCATCTGCCCACAAATACAACGTACTGCTGAGGCCTGCGAGCCAGGAGGACTGGCTGGATGCCCGCAGGGGGAAAACAACCAGAGGCTGGAGTCCAGCCTGTCCCCCCTGGCTTATGGATCCACCCTCTCCAGAATGAAGCTGCTTTAATTCAGTCACTCAGTGCAACATGTTCATAAGAGGACATTTTGTTTTCATTGATCAAGACTGTCTTTCATCAAAATGACATTTCCTATATTCTTACAAAGTGATTAGATTGTGACATACCTTGACAATATGTCGTATTTTATTCTTTACATGAATGAAAGCCATTGTTCAGGTTTAATCAGTGATTGTTCATGTGTTGCATCATGTGGTCGCTGTCTGTTCTGAGCCAGACAGGCCAAAAACTGAGTGTGGCCCAGGTTTCACTACACTGAAAGCTTGTTAACAGAACACCTTTTCACAGCAGCCAATTTCTGACCTGCCATAGCAGATGAAGCAGCTACATTCCACCAATACACCGAGTGAGTAATGTATTCGTATCCATCATTACTTCACTTTTCTTCTGCTTATCCAGTTGGTGGCAGCAGGCTAAGCAGGACATTCCAGACGTCCCTCTCTCCAACAACATGTTCCAGCTTCTCCTAGAGGATTCCTCAGAGTATGTTCTGGGTCTGCACTGGAGTCTCCTCCAAGTTGGATGTGCCTTGAGAACCTCAAAATGAAGGCGCGGAAGGAACCAAATCGCCTGCATTTTTTCTATGCAAAGGAGAAGCGACTCTACTTCAACCTCCCTCCAGATGTCTGAGCTCCTCACCCTGTCTCTAAGACTGAGCCCAGCCTGGTTTGTCCACTGGGCCCATTCCCTCTGGAGATAGATTTTGAGTGTTGGGTACATTGCAAACTGGGTGGCAAGCAAAGGCAGACACTTAGAAGTGCTGACCCCTGACACTGCAGACTGCAGCAATGATTAATTCATGATATTAATTACACCGGTCCTTTTCCTTCTGCCATTTAATGTCTAAATGTCTTTCTTTACAAAGGCCTAAAGGCAATGCCAAATAATTGATTCTGAAAACCGCATTTCCTACAACCTTAACTGTTATCCTGGTGATGGGACAGAAGCCTGAAGATTTTTATTTTGTGAATCGGTATTAAGTCTTTATGCATTATAAGTTTTTAAAATGTGCTTCCTTTGTTATTAGAAACTAAATTGAATGAAAGATAAACAGGTGTCATTGTGGTTTGCATGCAATCAAATGCAACTACATAAGAAGGAGCACTGTTGTAGCTGACCTGTGAGAAATGTTTAGAGAAATGTTTATCTTGGGATATTGATCTTTCACTTCTGAATAACAGCTCTGCATTTTCGACTTGGCAACGCAAAGGAGTCACCACTGTTGCTTAGATCCATACCAGTGCATTATTTTTCACTTCCATTAGCCTAATCTACTGCACTCTCTGACCTCATGTCAACATCCCACACTCCCCTCTTCCCCATGGGCTTCATACAGTTAATAACAGCCGTATAGTTTATCCTAATGAAATGGATTCAGTCCATTTATCAAAACTACATCGACATGACTGAAGTAATACCACACACACACACATTTAACTCTGCATTCGTTCTCATTTCAGATGCCTGTCTAAGTTTGTCAGCCATACATCACGGAATCCATTAGAAAAGTTGTTAATTATTAAAAGTAATAAGTATGGTAATGTGAAATAAAGAAGTTGAGAACATTTCTCTTTATTCTGTATATAAAATGTAAAACTTTTATATGTATTTATATGCAATTTCCTTCTATGAGTGTTCAAAAAAATCTAATTATAGCCACACTACTGGGTGAGGTTTGATTAGTATCAGCATTATATGATCCAGGCTCATCACTTGTGTGTGGGGTGCCACGTTTTCACTCTTTAAGTTAGTCTGTGTTTGACTGATACACCTGCAGTGCTGCACCAACTGTTTCCTCTTCAGAGCTCAGTTGCATCATCGTGCTTTGAAAAAGCCAACATAATAAAGGTGCTGATTAGCAGACAATCTTTTAAAGGTGACACACTTAGCTTTCTCCGTGTCACTACCTTTGTAAGTGCGATTTTGGCGAGATGAAAGTTGTGAGTCGTCTTCATGTGCTGTTTCGGTTATTTTGTCCAACCTCCCCCGCTACCCCTGCGGCTCGGCGTTTCCATCCGCAGAGCTGTCATCCCTGCAGTGGAAGGGGAGTTCAAGGATTCATCAAACAAACAGCAGGCCTCAGTCTCTGCAGAAAGCTGCTCAGCTGGTCAGCTTGGGTCCACACATCATGACTGAGCTAATGAGAAGGGCCTCTATGGGTCAGTGTGTGTTTGTGTGTGTGTGTGTGAGTGAGTGAAGTGTGGCTCTCTGCCAGCTCTTACCCATCCAGGTGGTTTGATTAAACACATCACTAACACATTGTCTCTGGGTTAAGCAGAGGGGTCTGGGAGGAGAACTGTGAAGGGTAAAGTAGATGAAGTAGAAACAAACGGAGTGGAACTGAAACTGTGCGAGCGAGTCTTTCTCACCGATACACTGTTTGAACAATATTGAGAGGAACACTCTGTGTTTTTCAGCAGGAGCTCTCCCGGTGTTTACAGTACATATTGAGCCATCACACTGCCTCCCTCTGTGTGGACTCTCTGTCTTTGGGGAGGCTGAACTACAAAATGTGAATCCACTTTTTCTTCCTCTTGACTGTTTTATCTTGTAAATCATGTTCAAGTAGTGTTATGTGTCACTGTTTTGCTTTGTGTGTATGTATCTTGTTTTTTTTATGTCTCCACATGAATCATTGTTTTTACTGTGCACACTGAGAAGATTGCAAAGCTCCTGCAGTGCTGCTTTGGGCACCACTTACTTTCAAGTCTCAGTACCTATTGATATTTCAGCTTGCAAGCAAGATGGAAATCTCACTGTTTGCATTTTAGTGCTTAGAACTTTACCCTAAAATCACACCGTAATTCACAGTATAACAGGCAGATAGTGACATACAGAGTGCTGCATATCACATATGAGTGACATATGTTAATGTTCATCATATTAAACAAATATATATGCTGATTTAGGAGATTTTTTTTCTGTCTACAGCTGCACTGAGCCCATACATGCTCATTACTGTAGCACTATTTTTCTGTCACCATATTTCTGGCTCTGGCACAAGAAGGTCCTTCTCCATTCTGACCTCTCAGTCCTCCCACTTTGTCATAGACTGCACCAGTGTAACTGTAGAGTCATGCTCACTGCTGTGGAGGGCACTCTTAATTAAAGGGTGGGGTATAAATACACGGGCAAACTTTGGGAAGCCCTTGCCGTTCTTGTACAGTAACACTAACTTTCATCAGCATGGTGTCCAGTCAGCAACTGCTGTGATTTGTGCTGCGCTTCATCACCTGGGATGAGTCGGTGAGCAGCAGATGGGCATCATATTTTAGTTGCAATTGCATTCATGCATTTACAAAACAGACTGGAGGACATCTTATTTGTCTTTCCAATTATGTTAACATAAACTACTGTTCAGCCTGTTGTATGGCCTTACACTTGTGATGTTATTTTGAAAAACGTATCCATACGGATAACCTTGTTTTTAGTCTTTGCTCGCTGTGATAGACACGTTATAAAACCCGTAGACGGCATTGTTATTACACACACACACACACACACCAGTGTACATGGTGGATGGCAGGTTAACGAGGTGTATGCAGTTTGATCATTTTGCTAACAAGAGGGATGGCATCCATCCTCCTCCCTGTCGACTTCTGCCTATAGGCTGTGTACATCCATCAGCCATAGCAATGAAACCCTGACAGCTGAAGTAAATGCCATTGATCATCTCGTTTTAATACAATGTTCTGCTGGGAAAACTTTGGGTCCTCCATAATTTTGATGTAACTTTGACACATGCCACCCACCTAAACATTGTCGCAGACCAAGCACACACCTGCATGGCAGCAGGACACCCAGACAGAAGCATCCTTCCCCAGCAGGACAATGTGCCTCGTGACAGTATTTGAGGAACATGACAAATAGCTCAGGGTGTTAATTCAATCTCTAAGTTCCCAAACAGATCGAGCATCTGCTGGATCTCCTGGAACACATCTGATCCACTTAGAGCACCCAAAGGATCCACTGCCAACATCCCGAAGCCAAACTTTCATGTCCATGTCGTGACAGGTCAGAGCTGTTTAGGTTTTAATATTGTGTCTGATCTGATCTTTCCAAACTTCTTATCTAATCTCAAAGCCGAAGCCACCTTTTGAAGAAAACTCAAGTCAGCTTCTTGCGATCTTGTTCTGTTGGTCATTATCCAAAGCTCATGACCACAGGAGAAGATAGGGATCTAGACTGGCTGGTAAATTAAGAGCTTTGCCTTATGTCTCAGCTCCCTCTTCAACCACTGAGGTACAGTACAACAGGCGCATCAAAGCAGAAGAGTCATCCAACCTGTGGTCAGCCTCATGGTTCCTTTTCCTATCACTTATGAAGAAACATCTGAGATATTGGGCTCCTCCTCCTGTCATGGCTGCAGCAAAAGGACAACTTCTTCTGGCAAATCATATGTTTTTGCAGGGGTTTGTCCAACATCACAGTCTGAGAGGTTTGTCCAATGTTTGTTTTCCATTTCCACGAAAGCCTTTTAGTTTTACCTACCATTCAGACTGTCCTACTGAAATAATTGCGCAGTATTCCCTTCATTTTGGACACAATTCAAGAGCTGTACTTTTGAGGGTTTGTAGTCAATAGTCCAGCATCAGAGCAGCCTCAGAGAGCCTTGGAGAGTTTTACATCCACTCTCACTTAATGCTATTTGTTTTGGAATGGCACTTTATGTGGCGGATCCTCTGTGTGAATGGGGTCATGGTGGACAGGGAGAGGCAGCAGGGAGCGGAATAGACTATTTTCACAGCCGTAATGTAAACAATACAGAACAATAAACACGCATTTGACTTTGCTGTAGGGGCTGAATGAGAACGGAGAAGGTTCTGTAGTGTCTCTGCCAACACTCGCAAACCTTTAAGCGCTGAAATAAGAGGTTACAAGAGCATCTCTGCTTCTTGCTGCTGTTTGATTATCTGCTGATGGAGACTCTGTGTCGTAGCTCTTGCCTCAGAAGCCAAATAACGGGTTATTCCCAACCTCACTGCTACGCAACAAGCAGCACAATCAAACAGAGCACAGCCCTTCTGTCTTGCCAGCTTGCGACGTTCTCTTCAAGTACCATCAGTTGATTCTTTCCACCTGGCAGCTATAGAGGAAATCCAGTGAACCTTAATTGAAGGACTGGATGTTGTTCTGTGTGACCTGCGTGGCTCAGGTATGTGGCAGGGTCTGTGAGATTTCTCATTCCCAGCCAACTGTGTTTACTTTGTGGCTCATCTCAGCTAATAAAAAAGAAGACAATAATATTACAGATTGAGTTTCAAAATTAATTGTTCAATAATGCGACTGTCTGAGACTTGTGGTCAACTTTTGTCTGACCACAGACACACATCGGCAGCTCAGATGTACCTGCCACTTTCTAATTTCAATATTTCCAATATGCTGAGAGAATCAAGAGTGAAATCATATTCATAAACTATTCCCTGTTGCTAGATATAATCTTGTCCAGTATTTATGTGGTAAGATTGGGAAAGGAATTGCCTTGCATGGCTCCTCTTTGTATGCCCACCTTCCGTGAATTCATTCATTATACAGGAGGGGGGAGAGAGGGAGTGAATATGTCACATTACAAAGCACACAGATTACGGAATTAGTCATTAATTATTGAGTAAAATTAATGAAGACTGCTGTGGTCAGTGAGCACCGTGAAAGAGTTCATATATCCACCTATAGAGAGAGACTTTAGGGTTCCTCAAATGAGTTTATTCAGCTGAGAGTCATTTCTCACACTTATTAAGTGCTTGTGGCGTTAATCTCTCTTTGTCCAATTGGAAGTCATATGACATACATGATACTGAGCCGCAGTGAAGAGCGCTCATCAGTCAGTGATATCAGGGAGAAGCTCCAGTTAGTGAGGACACCATGCTGGGATGGAGCTACACAGAGCATTTAACCCAGAATGCCCTTGGAAGCTGTATTTTAAGTCAAAGTTTCTTTGGAAAAGAGTGGATGGCTACACTGGAATTGTAAAATAGTGATGTCTTTTGCAACTATAGAATCAAATTTGTCCTCTAAATATTGAAAAAAATGCACTCTTTAAATCGGAAGCAATTTTGGATGCACATAGCTTTCCTTGCTGCTTTGTGAAAATCTGAATTTTTAAGGTGATGTCGATAAAACATAAAAAAAAATAGAGAAATGTAGCTCATCTTCTGGTGATCATGCATGGCAATACCATATTTTATCCAAATCCACCCAGGACATTTTTAAATGTTTCACAGAATTCATAGAATGTTCTGATAACTTTGACCAACTTTACCCACAAGTTCTGATAATGTTTTAAAGAACACTGTAAGGGTATATATCAATTCAAATAATGTTTCTATAAGGTTAAAACTTAATCAAAACATAACATCTTGACCACAGCCTTCAGAGACTTTTTGTTAACAGGGCCACAGATGATGTTACATGACAAGAAAGAAAAAACATTCTCAAAGCAACATCAAAAAGACATTGTTGTAATGTGACGTATTAACAAACACCTTCCCTGAAACATCCTGAGGATATATTTTGGGGATGATGTTGAGATAATACATTATGCAATATTTTTGTATAAAACCTTGCTAGAATGTAAAACAATGTTATGTGATAATAAAAGGAAGGATGTTCCCAATGCAGCATAAAACACTGAAAGAATGATAGGGTAACACTTTTGAAACACCTTCAGAAAACATGTATAGAACATACTTGTAACTATAAAACAAACCTTCTTGCTGAAAACATTTGCAGAAGTTCCTCAGAAAACGTTTACAACAAAAACATCCTTGCTGTGACTGGTGTCCCTCAATGAAAGATCTGGATGCACCATAGTAATTAAGATTCGTTATCCGGGCATCATGAATGCAGAAAATTAAATAGATATGATATTTCAGTCTGCATAAAGTGGACAAAGTTAACACTGCTATCCCCAAAACCACACTGTTACTGTAGCATGCTGGAAATACACATATTGGTGAAAAGCTGGACACATTACTGCATAAAGAGACATGTAAGAGACCACACGTCTCTATATATCTACTAAATAAAGGTACTTATGAATGCCACGGATTTATGTCAATTACAAAAACAGCTTATGCTGCTAATGTGGAATGAGTAATCAGTGATAATAGTTTCATTTTCCAGTTTGGTGCCAAGAGTCCCAGAGAGCTCCAAATACAGCCCTGCTTTTAAAAGGGCTTTAATTTCTCTGACAGCGTGCAGTGCGGGACGCCTACAGTACGTGTGTGGCTGTGGATATTTCGGACAACGCAAATTGCTGGTCATATTTTATCTGCATGTGTAGAATCGTTCATCATCTGCACCGCAATCAGCCAACCCTCCCATCAATTCTGCAGGTCTCAGAGAGCAGCGCAGAATACATAAATGCCTCATCGCTGCACCATTATGTCCCCGTTTGTCTCGGAGCCAACCTGAAATCACACAGGAGACCAGGGCTTGAGAAGGACAGATATGAGTTTCACAACAGAATGGGCCACAGATAACTTAACAGCAGTTATGGCTGTGCTGGATGACCTTCTCTATCCATGTGAGAGTGATGCTGGTGAACTCGGTTCTTTAAGATGTATTGACATGGCAGATGTGTTAAATCAACCACTGTGACCTACAATATTACAAATACTAAAAGATGGGCAATTGCTGTGACAAGAGAGGCTTTCTGTGTCTGGAGCTGACAAAGCTTGTTTTGTTTCCTCAACACTGAGTGATTTTTAAAGCTGAAGAATTGAGTTTGGCTTTCAGCCCCGCCTACCAATTGGCGTGAACATTTGTCTAATTGACATGCTGTTAAAGAGAATATAAACTTTGTTTAGAGGGGTTTAAAGTGTATTTTCCAGCAAACCAAACTTCTTTTCTGGAGTATCTACCTGCAGATATGAAAAATGTAGTATTAATGTCTTCGATGGAATCACCAGCAGGCCAGTCTGCACCAACTTAGCCTGCAGCCAAACATCCCTGTAATCGATTCAACTTTATTTCAAATTCCAGTGAAGATCATAAACTTGGAAAAATAACCAGAAATTGGTGCACAATGTATCTTTTATTTGTCAATTTGATGGATGATGCAGCCGTAAAAACATATCACTCTCAGGTTTGAGTCCTAAGAGTAAACGTAGCCTCAGCAAAGAACTGAAATAAACTGACAGAGAATATATGTGATATGGTCCGATAGTGAGAAATGAGGTGATTTTTCAAACTGTAAGGTTGTTTAAGGGGAAATATCAGTAGACAACTGAATCTGAACAAGTCAGCTCTGCAATCTGTTGAAGTCTGGTTCCTCTGAACACTTAACAAAACAAAGCAGAGACCTTAAAAACACCCACTGTTACATTGATGTGATTTCAAAATTATCAAAAGTAAGATGCTGCAGAGCTGATCCTTAGTTGTTTGAGTTGTTTACTTATGGTAGCGTTGCTTGCCAGCATCAATGTAGATTTCATGGGGGATGCAGGTAATGGGATACGTCCTCCTTAGCATTTACAATATGTGCATTTGCCCCTTAAATTAAACACATGAGAGAAGGAAAGACATTTTATTTTGAAAAGTCATTACAATAACATTTAATTCATTGTGCATTGTGCTTTCATCAGTCTTTTTGGGTTATGACAATGTCTAATGAAACTGTATCTAACCAAAGGGTTACATTGAGTTGGGGGAATTAAATTTTCATCTAAAATTAAATGTATTTTGAAATGACCAGTCTTAACTGGCTGAAATTGCCCATTCATGTTAGAATAGAGGAGGGGACTTGAGATCCTGAACTCAAGATTAAAAAAAAAAGTTATCAAGCCAAATTCATTGAATTACATCAACATAAATTTAGTTTTAAATCAACTAATGCAGACAGTTGAGTTTAACCTGCACACAATATTAAGTTTACGAAGTCACCAACAATATTAGGTCAACCCATCAAAATAATGTTTGCAACTTAAAAAAGTTCATCTAAGTCAGTGCAAACATACATTTAATAAAGTGAATTAAGAGAACAGGTCTCTTAAAATACTTTTTAGAGTGTATATTAAGATGCTTTTCAGCATAAAGGGATGCAGAAAAGTCACATATTGGTGCATGGAAAATGAGCAGAATGGAGGAAGTTAAGTGATGCTCAGATTTCCAGGGGGAGGACACCTTAATATTCAAACCAAATGTATAGCCCTGCTTGCTATTAACCTATGAAATAAATTAATACTTACTCACTGCTATGTTTTAGCATCTTATTTTGGTCATTTTTTGCCTTTATCATCCTCACATAACGCTATATATTATATTTTTGTTGGTTTCCCACTTGGTTTGGTCTGAGTGCAGCGCGAGCCCCCTCTGCAGGGAATTAACTCACCTGCGCAGATTTGCTGCGCATCTTCAACAGGTAGGTTCACCTGTTGCCTCAAACACCGTCAATTTAGGTTTATTTCTGTCGGTTAAAGGTGTAGTTTAGTATTTTACATGTGGAAAATAAGCCTCCAGCTGTCAGCTCTGTTGGCCGTGTGTCGTTTAGTGAGCTTATCTATCGACTTTGTTCGCTCGTTTGTTTTCACGAGTTGTGTTTAAGCAGCAGGTGTGTTAGCTTAATAATTACCTCCGCTCGCTGTGCTGATTTTGTTTTCATTAGCGTTTGTTTCTATGTTTATCTGTTTGTAAACAAGCGCAGAGACTTAAATTGTTTATTTTGGCGACAGAATAAATGTTTAACATTAGTAGGAAGGGAAAGTTTCGGTCCCACGTTGAAGTCTTTCCCGTGTTTATGTGTGTTTCCATCCCCAGGATGAAACTGTTCGTCATTGTTTCCCAGTATCATCCGGTCATCCAGGTAGTTTAACAGATATATTTTTTTCCTGCAATGGTCAGCTTAATGTGTATTTTTTTTTCGAAATAATGCAAAGAAAATACCAAAAATCCACATTTTGGTGTTTATTTCCCTTCATTTTAATGCAAATTAGCCCATATTTCAACATAACATTAAATAACATTGTAAGTAATCAGCTGGATGGAATTTTATCATGTGTATTTTTAAAGGCATTTCTCTCAAAATGAGTTTTTCCTCTTCATACTGTGAGCCAGAAATCTTCACTTTCAGCACTTACACTCACTAAACTGTGCATTTATATTCCTATCCATATCCTGAAGGTTTTTTACACAGGGGTTTGTTCATATATCAGTCATACCCTGATTTATAGATCATTTTATTCCAAAAAAACATGCAGAAAATTGATTTTTTCCCCCCAGGCTGCTGACAGTATATTCTGATTTATGGAGTGATGAAAAACATATCCAAAAATCCCCTCAGTAAAAACGTTTTGGGTCTAATATGTCAACAAAATTAAACAAGTTTTTAACCTGGCTTTATCCAGTGTTCAGATTTCTCTGCTGGAGATTTAAGTGGATGAGTCATTTTTTTAGATGCATAATACCTTATTTGCATATTTAAGCATATCAAATCAGAAAACTTGTAATACAAAAAATCTTAAGTAAGCAACTCATGGTGATATCTATTAGTTAACAATGGCATTTTAGTAACCTGTAGAGTCTCCCTTTGTTTAATCTGAATTAAACTGAAAGTTAGTCTCTGTTAATCAGAGATAGTAACCTTTGCTGTCAGTATGCAGTCTGTCATGAATTGAGAGACCAAGCAGTATTAAACTCATGGATATTGCAAAATATTGTGTTTGTTTTAGTGGTGCTATGGGCCTGGCATGTTAAACTGTATTTGGTTGATTTCTGTGAAAACAGACCTCTTGTTAGATTGACACCCCATAATACCCCATAATATCCGTACTATCTTACTGTTTAGTATGCCAGAAAAAGATTTAGTATATTCCAATATATAGTATACCAAGGTTTCTTTCTGCATAGAATATTTTTGGGTTAATCACTCACAATAATATTATTTGTTTATGAAATGGTCAGAAAGTCACTGTTGTGCATAGTCACCCCCCCAAAATCCCATTCTGAGCCACGCACACCCTTAATTACCGGGATGTCCCACTGCATCCGGCTGCACTTTTGTCCGTTCTGACCTGCTTTCCTCTGCACAGCGGAACATGCTTCATATATGAACAAGCTCGATCTACCAAGAAAGCACAGACAGACTACAGCTTATTTGACAGACAACAAAGTTGCAATCACAGATGATGGGGAATTCTTGTCTGCTTTCAAATGTGGACTAGTCTTCTGTTGTTTTATGCTTGCTACACGAGGAGAGATGTGAGCACAATTTCACTGTAAAAAAAAGTAGAGTAAATCCATCCAATCTAATTCACGTGTAACCTGGATGTATGAGTGACAGGATCTAAGTTCAAGACTCAATGTCATGATGAGGTAGTGTGTCCTGAATGTGTGCATGCTGCAGTATGTACACTGGATGGGCAGCAGCAGAACGTCCTGAAAGTAGAAAGAAAAATATGTGATTTGGAATGTCAGGTGTATGTACGTCCTTCAGCTTTTGGCAAACAGTTTATGCACATACATTTTGCTTTCTGCTGTAGATTTGTGCAGTGATGACAAGTATATTCTGATGCTTCTACTTAAAAATCATATAGTGTTTTGGGCCTGACGGTGGTGCCTGCCACTTTATACGATGTAGTTTTAGTTCCTCTGTGCTCTCTGTAGCTCTCAAGCCAAGCGTAATACTTCTTTCTATCTAGCATTTTCTGTAATACTAGTTTACTATTGACTGTTTCATTTATTTCTTGTCCGTGCAGCTCAGAACCACGGCTGTTCTTTTCAAATTGACTGCCAGCTGACGCCCTGATCACCGCTGATTTACTACAGGAAAGGTAGGCATCTGCTGCTTGTGTCAACATGCTTTTACAACTCACATTCAAAACAGACTTAAAAACACATGGTTTTTGGGTAAGCCCCTGGTGAAATGTGGTGTTCCACAATGCCATGCACTGAAGGAATTGACATGCTGTTCACAGCTTCAAAAAAAGCCACGTCTTGTATACCTACCTAAAAAACACTGTCCTATGAAAATTAGTTTGTATAGCCTTCAGCTAATACGTAGTATAGAATTGGGATGCATCTTGGCTTAACTAAATGTTTCTGTACTCAATGCTGCTGGTTTTTGTGTCTGCTGTTTTCTGTTCTTGCGCTGCTGTTTCCTATGCAAAGAGATGCAATGTTATTAATTATGAATTAATTTCTCATGAGTAAGCACATTTTCTTGTGGCTGTGGATTGGCAAGTTTATTATAATGCTATCATGTTGCTGTGATCAGTTACAATTAAGGACATCTGAGTTGTTATGAGCTGGATTAGTTTTGCATTGTGTTTCTCTCCACTTTGTTGTTGTGGTTTTGTAACCAGCTTTGAGGCAAAGGGTAATACTGTATTTTGGCTCTGGGGATGTAAACATCAGCACTGTCTTGCAGAGAGCCAATTCTGCGGACTGATTTTTGTTGCTCTCTGCAGATCTGCTCCTGGTTGATTATTTGGGATCTGTTGGCTGCCAACTTGAGCGTTCATTCTGCTATGTGTGTAATTTGTGATATTTGGTGTTAACTTGCAGTGAATTTTCTCGTTGTGGCTGAGCTTCACTAATTTTCATTTGCTTGTTGCTTGGCACATGCACTGATGTACTTTGATGCAGCGGATTTGTACAGTGATGTGAAGTGAGCACTGGTATTTGTTCAAATGTGTTTGTTATGGGCTGGATTTGTTTGGTTGGGTTTTGTTTTCGACATTATCATTAGGCTTGTTTGGAACACACACAGTAAGCATTAGAAAGTCTAATAAAAAGTGTTGCATTTTCTAAAAATACCAAATATTCACATTGTGCTTTTTACAGCAGGAGATGAGCAGAGGTTGAGTCAATTCAGTAGATAAAGATAATTTGAGTCAAGTAATTCATGTGTTTTTTTGTGTTAGGGTGTTTTTTGCATTATGTATATTTAATAAATAATTCTGTTTAAAACCAATACATGGGCCTCATAAGTCTTAGAATTAAAACCATGCTCCCGTTAAAGTAGTCTTGTTTATTTCTTTTCAATAAGAGTGCACTGTTTGAAATGACAGTTTACGTTTAAATCACCTAATTGTTCAGCCATACTGTATATCCTCTTGGAAACTCTGTTTATGAATGCAGTCATTCACGCATTGATAAGAACTGCTGGTTACATTTAGACTGTGGAATTTGGGGTTTTTTAATATCTGTTAGGGCTGCATGATTATTGTGATCAATGATGAGATCATGATTATCTATCATGATTGTTCATGAGTTTTAATGAAACAATATTTTATTGCACTTTCACATTCAATAAACAGAAACCTGTTTTCCACTCCTGTTTTGTGCTGCTTCCCTGCTAATGTAAAAATCTGAATCTGACAGAAAATTTAGGTCCTTCTTCACCTGAATTCAGTGCATCTCCAGAAGCAAAATGTAAATGAAATGATACCCAAAATGGGTTGTTTGCTGAACATCTGCTTATCAATCAACTCAACAATTTACTGATGTTTCATAAATGCCTCACATGCCTCACAGAGAAGCCTCTAGTCTCTACTCAGTGCAGCACAGCAACTACGACAGGTGTGTGACCAATAATTACTCCGAAAAGAGTGAATTAAGGCACTCTACTGTTTTATCCAAGCTGGACCCAAGTGATTTTATTTATTTAAGCTGTTTTACATGAGTTAAGTTTTCTATTTGTTGAGTTTTCAATGAGCACACTTTCTAAGCGTCAGTATCGTCAATTGATCATGTTCATTTCATTGTTGAAAGCAAAAGTTGTCAGCCTGATTAGTATTTGCTGACTTGCACAGCCCTAATAATCTGTTGGTTATAAATGGTCTACGGCATAGCAGACAAATACAGCCGCAGTCAGGTGGATTGATTTGTCAGGTTTATCTGTGTATAGCTTCAACATAGACTGTTCCTGAAAGTGATTGGAGGTATTTTGTTTAAACACATAGTGCTGCCTGTCATTAGGACATGCACATGCAACTTTGTACATACTGGACATTCATGATCATCTAAGTTGTGATGGTTGACAGACTGAAATAATAGATTGTGTGTATAATAGAACACAAGTGAAAAGCAGAGAGTCTCATTCACTATATCAATGTATATGAGAGCGTACAGATCGAGAGGACAGAGGACATTTCCAAAAGGCCCTTGAGATGGCCTTATTCTTTATTAAAGGGTAGTGTAACATTGGAAATACACATGATACTTTATATGCTTTTCCCTTTTAAAATCCCAGTCAAATTACATTAATGACCAGTGGAGCAGAAAGTCTCAGAACAATGGTGCACCCAAGGTCGTGGACTTAGAAAATTTACGGAAGACATATCAGTGGTTTGATCAGAAAATTATCTTAATAATTTATCACTTGGTTGAAATGGAGGGTACTGAAATGATTTTGAAAAAAAATTAGATAAAGAAATGTCTCAACTTGGAATCAGATTGAGAGGCTACAGTATATTGTCTCCCAGAATTCTTTCACATAGCAACACAGCATTTAAAAATCCTTTAAATAACAATCAACAGGTTAAATTCTTATGTAATAAATACTTTTCAACATTGCCTTTTCTTTTACTAATAGTTTAAGTTTGGCTTACAAAGTCCCAGCAGTAATTTGCTTTTGAGTGTCTTCTCCTTCACATTTCGCCGCCCAATGTATTATTGCACTGATAATTGAGAGTCAACACTCTCAAATACACTATTGGTGTAAAGTTTACTTTTTGCTTTAACCAGAGGCTGAGGGGAGAACCTCCAGGCATTCCCCTCCTCAGAGGGGCTCAGTCAGAGAGCCTGATGGAGGACCAGTAAGGATGGTGGTTCAGACCTCAGACTCCAGGCTGGATACCCTGCCCCAGGGCTTTGGCACATAGGGACTGTTGACTCTGCGCGCCACCAACACCTGTCTCCGCTCTCTGCTTCCACAACCTGGCTCTTCCCTCTTTCCTGTGCCATCATAGGCCCCAAACATATTGTTGTGGTAAACCACCTGCCTGTCACTCATACGAGGCAGCATTGCTGCATTATCTGGGCAGTGGCTTGTACAGGGAAACAAGTGGCACATGTCCTTGGAACCGTTGTAGAACTGGGACGGTCCCTGGGCCAGTGGCCCCACATACACTGGTAAGTCTGTGTATGAGTTCAGGTAGGTGGAGTAGTGTCTGTGCACCACTGTGGAGGAGGAGCGGCGCAGGGCAGCGGCATTCTGCAGGATGGCTTCCCTATAAGAGGGCAGCCGGGTGGACTCAGAGTACTTGAGCTTTTGCTTGTAGGGGTAGGAACCCATGTGGGCTGGGTCCAGATAGGCTGGCTCGGCAGCCAAGGGGTAGCAGGACAGGTTGTGCCCCAGACTGCCATATAGCTTGTGGGGCTTTGGGTTTGCCACTACAACCCGTGGAAACAGATCAGGTATGTCTGCTCGGGTGGAGGCAGATGTGGACGTGGAGGGCTTTGTTTCATCTACCTGACGGATCCTATCATTGCCCCATGTGGCTTTGAGGAATGAGGCGCGGCGGTTTAGTTTGTCCTTCCCCAGGAGTGGTATGTCGTCCATTTCAGGCTCCAGGTAGGATTTCATACAGGAGTTGCAGCTGGTGCTGCCACCTGGGTAGTGTCCTGGAGTGCAGACCATAGCAGCTGCATCAGGGGCATGGTTGTTCAGGAGGTGATTGGCCCTCAACTCAGCAAGGCAGGATCGAGGTTCATCATAGTCACCTCTCACCCTGGGGTCTGCAGCATCAAACACATAGCTATGGGACCTCCTCCTCCGGCTCACACAGTCAGGGGGGTAGCTAAATTTCCTCCTCAGAGGTGGTTTGTGCTCCACATAGATGTCGGGCACCTGGAACTCCCTGTAAGGAACAAAGGGGGACGTGGGCATCCGGGCCTGGTTCTCCACATACAGCCTGCTGCCGTGGTGGGGGTTAGGAGTTCCAGGAGGAACAGGATCCCTCATGGCGATGTGAGGGCTGCTGAGGCTGGAGATAGGCAGAGTCCTCTCTAAGACATGCTGACTGCTGCGGGAAGGCAGTGTGTACCGTAGTGGGGTCGGCCGAGTTACCACCCGAGGCTTATCCAGGAGGGGTTGGGTGGACGTGTCCGCATAATGAACTGGGAAGGTGGGTGTAATGGCCCTCTGAGGGTAAGGAGAGTGGTTGTCTGTGATGCTTGAGATATAGGGCAGACGACCATGGGTCATATCTGTGGTTGTAATTCTGGGTGGCAGACAAACCCGTGCATTGTCAGCTCCTCGCCTGCTCCAGTTCTCTATTGTTTTGGTGGCATTGTCTAGAGAGTTCTCCACTCTGGCAGAGGACACCATGTCCTTGGCTGTCTTTAGCATCTTTAGCATGTTTGCTTGTGTGTAGTTGGTTGTGACATCTGGACTCTGCATGCTTCCATTGCGGTCAGTTTGCTCCACTCCATTGAAGCAGCTGTAGATGCCCTGCAGAGAGACAGAAGGGTAAAATTACAATCTTTAAGCTTCATCAGATACCAGAATGAGCCAGCAATCTACTGAACTCCCAAAGGTTTTCAGTGATGGTTTGCTGCAGTTACTGAGATTAAATTTGGCAACGTTGCAGAAAGAGACTCATTGTTGTTTCTGGTTGTTTTATGTCCGTTTTGCTGTGATTGAAATGTTGTTTGCACACAGCTTGATCTTAAAAACAGCCGAGGAATATAAATGAGGGAGTTGCTGATCATGCACTTACCATATTAGTTTCTCCATTTTTATCCCACCAGCTTTATTTTACTTTCAAATTAAGTATCAGTTTGGAATACATAATCTCACCTTTGACTGCTTTTGACACACAGATGAAGGTTTTTTTAATGGGGCAATTTAAATTCTGTTGCTTAGGCATCATGACCATCGCTTTATTTCAGCAAGTATCCATGAACTCCTTTTATTGCCTTAAGCTCATTTTATTTTACTATCTTTTTTATTGTTGCTGGCCTTGAACTGTTGTGCTTGTGTACTGATTTGACTTACTGGATTTTCAATATTTGTAAAGCTGTGTACTGAAGGATACCTCAGAAGGAGACAGGCTTTGCAACTGCTCAAGTTGCTACTATTGCTTTACAAGGACCAAATATTTAAATATCTTACAAAGGTAATGAACTACATCCTACATTGTGTTTCATATGTGAAGATTACTTACTCGACTGATAGCTAGGAGGAAATCCAGACGCTCCGATTTTCGGACTGAATGTCGTAGTTTCCAGTAGAGCAGATGTTCCCAAGCAAAAACCAGCAGGCTCAGGCCCATGGCGACGAGCAGCATATAGAAGACCCCTGCCATATTGTCAATGTCCAGCTTACTGCTCATGACCTCTTTCTTTTCATTACGGCAAATACCTGTGAGCCAGACGGTCTGCAGCTTTTGTGTGTCACCTGTGAGGGGAGAGCACAGAATACAGGCTTAAGCCCTATTTGCATAACACTAGTATTATTTGGGTTTGAGTGAGTAATGGAACATCCTCCAATCTCCTATGAAATGCATTTGCATGGGATAATGAAATTCTCTCAAATAACCAGCACCCCAGATACAACTGAATAACGCTGGTTCTTCTCTTTGAGGCTGAGCAAATTGAAAATCCAGATTACACAGCAGTTGGTCTTAAAAGAAGAAAAGCAAATAATGGCTGCAGCAAATTTAAAACTAGTATCAGGCAAAGGTCTGTAGCTTTTTAACTTGTGACCCCATAAAACAAAGATACCCCTTTTGCACTGGTTGTGACCAGTTCAGATACAGATTTTATTTCTTCTGAAGTGATAAAATGATCAGATACATCATAAAAAAGCAAACATTATGAACCAGGTTTCTCAAACCATTAATTTTCTCTGATGCCACAGATATCTGTTGGAGTACAAACCCCTCATGTTATTGGAGAACCTCTTTCATAAAAATGTGTTGGATCATTATTTATTTGCCAGGAAAAAATAACTCTTTTGCACAGTGTGAATTCTCTAAGTTATTAAATCTTTGCATGTGGCAGGTAATAGTGGCCTCAAAGAAATATTTCCCTTGCTAGTTTTTTGTGTGTATCCCAGCTGTTTGTCACAGAAAACAAAAGCACTTTCTGTCCAAATGACATGATTTGGCTACTGATATGAGAAGTAATAATATCACAGCCCTGTTTATGGCCTCTGTCTGACATTATGCAATGTGCATTATTACCCGTCTTACTACTCATTGCATATTCTGCCAAAGGTGACGAAGCTTTTGCCTGAAGCTTTAAAAATATGTTGCCTAAGGAGCTAAGAGTAGCAGAATAAGTGCCATAAGGTGAATCACCTCTTCAAACTTAGTTTTAGTGAAATGCATTTATGACCTGTCTTTTTATCAATAAATTTCACTATAATATTACATTTTGTAGCCTATATTTATTCCTCTTCCCCCTTGCTGCTGTCTTGTTTTTATGAGTATGGTACTTTTTATTGTATCATTACAGTAAATTATAGATGTTTTTATTCATTCCATGCTGTTATTCCTATTCAGGTTTATGGGAACAAATACCTTTATTATATGGTCAAATTTTATGAAACTCAGCGTCTGTTGTATAGAAATGAAGAATTTACCATCAGCCAGGAATTGGAGCAGGGCCAGGTCGATGGGTCGTTTCCAGCGTGAATCCTTCTGCAGGGCGATGCCATAACCAGTGGTAGCAAACACTTTCCCACTGCCAATGGTCACCAGCTTGCAGCCTTCATCTTTGCCAGCCATGTAATTCAGCACAGCAGCATCATAGATAAAAGCATCCAGTTTCCTAGCAGAGTGAAGAAAAGAATCTTTACTCAAATGACCATCATGTTACTGTGTGGCTCTGCTTTGGCTCTCCCTTCTACTGTATATATTGTTTTACAATTCTTGGCAGACACCTACCCTGTTTTGAGGCTGTTAAGGGCATCCTCTACTCCCTTTTGGTTGTATTTCACCATGTGGGAGTGCATCTCGGGGTAGTTACTCCTTATGTTGCGCTCTGTGCTGCCATTTGGGACTGTACCGAAGCGGAACGGAGGGTACTGCTCCTGTGGCTTTTGAAACTGTTGAGGGAGGAAGAATAAGAATTTAGAATAACAAAAAGATATGTGTTTTTGACTGAATACCCATGTAAGAGAGTAAAAAAATACTGAAATTATTTTGTTCCTGAAAAACATCAGACCTGAGTATTAATCACTGTAATGACCTTGTAATTGTGCATATGGTAAACTTCACTTTGTTCCATCACCCCAATGTTGAGTGATTTCATTAAAGCCATAAGATCTGAATGACCCAGATAAAAAGCTCAGAAATACTAATAGAATGACATTGACCATGTTAACATTTGTGTGATTTTGCCCTCAACTCCTTACTGTTTTTTTTGATAGTTATCCTGCTAGCTTCTTGTTCTGGTAATTTACATATCTGACTCTACAATCCAAAGATCCAACAATAGAAATGAACTCCGTGTCCAGGACACTGTGTCCAGAGGGATCCAAGTTTCCTTCATCCTGTCCTTGTCTGCTGTAAGAAATTAACTTCTTGTTTTATCTTTTTGCTTTTGGCAGTACTATATGCATTTAATCATCTGTGAGGAAAAGAAGTGGGATGGATGGAAATACAAAAATCACATTTTTTCATTAACCTTCTACTAATACCTTCACTGTACACAAGTAGAGGGACCATTTGAGCTAAAGTTTGTGCTTGATAGAGATGTTCCTAGCAACTAATTTCCCTGTTGATTTAACAATAATTTAAATTTAGGCTGATTGACTAGTTGTGCTCCAATCTCAATGTGATTTTTTTGCACCTTTGCACTGTGTATTTCTGTGTACTTAATATATATTGAATGTGGTTATGCGTTGCTTCATTCGACTAGTTAAATGGCAGTTTATTATGACAGAGCCTACATACAACCTCACCTGCATTTCTGAAAATCAAGCAGGGATTTTGCTGCCCTAGAATGGGCCTTTGGGAGGTGACTTCTCATAGTAGTAAACAGTACATTGCCTTGCAGTGTTACTTAACAACCTTGTTTGACATAAATCTTTGCATTTTCCTGTCATTTCTTGCACTTTTCCTCTTAGTGATGTACAGCATTCACCAGAAGCAGGGGGCTGCAGCTCCAACCAGTGGTGAGCAGCTACGTAACTCCTTAGATACAACAGTTAACCAGCATTTTATGTTAATAAAATGTTAATAAACAATACAACGGACCAGTGTTTCTGGTGGACGTGTAACCGAAGTACGTGCAATGTAAATTTCGTCTTCCACCCAAATTCACAATTGCCATATGGACCTCTCCGTCTGTTTCCACTTGTATGCCAAACTTTTTGACCATGCGGAACGCATGCACAGCATGCTTGCCAATTACGCCTGCACCAGAAAAACAACTGGTGCTTAAAACCAATGCCTGTCATGATGAGAAGCTGTGCAAGGAAAGTCCCCATCCTCCACACCAATATAAATTTATAATTTCAAACATTGGAATTGTGGTTGCTGTCAGGCTTTGGAGCTACCTTTGTACATGCCCAAACATAGTTAGAGGTTCCCAATCCTTCAGAAATCCTGTGCTGTGTCTTCTAACTTTGCTCAACACACCTCTGGAGTAATTCCATTGATTTACTGCGACAGCCTAGTTTGTAAGGAGTTGCTGTATTCTGTAAAAAGTGCAAAGTCACAGTCAGCCATTAATAAACATCCACAGGAGCCCTGTTTTATTTTCTGGGTTCATATGGGAGAAATGTGACCATCTGCATGGCAGGCCGATGCTTACCTATTGTATGACTAGAACCCAGTGGGTGTCCACTGTCTACTTTCAGAGTTCGCATTCGTCAGCACACACGGTTAGAACACACCTAAAATTCCTAGACATCTGCTACAGTCTCTCCTCCATATGGTTTTCAGTGCTACAGTGATGTTCTGCTGCTTTGACCTTGGTGTTAAAGTAATTGTTTCAGGAAATTGTAAATATTGATTGTTCAGAGTGTGTTACCAAATGGCTAATGCTGTTATTTTTCTAGTGATTACAGCCTTCACATCTCTGTTTGGATTGAGCATTTCTATATCTTGACAGCATGCTGCTGAAAGGTTTTCTGCCTACACCTTTCTAGTATTACAAAGGGAGGAGATGTAGTGAGGTGGGTTGAAAAAGGTTGGGTGACGTCAGACTCAACATGATGCGTTGCCCATTCACAAGGACTGTTCTTATAAGTGAAGTGTCTGTTCTGTAGGAATGAGGTAATCATCTGCCTTAACACAGCACAGTGTCCTTAGAGTAGCTCTGCTTGTCTTTATCACGCTTTCCTCTGATACAAGGTCACTTTCTGTGGCTTCATCTTGTACCTCATTTACATTTACTTAACCTGAGGGGTTCAGCACAGCTGGACAAACAGCAGTTCAGCCCTCCATTCCCACCATGCTGCCACGCGGAGCACTGTTCAATAATCTATGGGCTCACTGTCAAAATGGCTCTGTTTCTTTCACTGCATACCAGAGTTAATGTATAATGAAACGAGAATTTTAAATGACTTTGCTGGAATCGTAATGAGCAGTGGACAGCTTGGTCTTTTCCTCAAATGCCTCTTTAATCCCCTCAGTTGCCTGGAAGCTAAGAGTCTACAAATCATTTTTTGTGCTGATGGTTTAACATGGATTTCCTTGTCAATACTCCTATAAAACACATCCCCAGGCCAGACAAATATGCATAAGATAATACCGGGAAATTATAATCACTGTCTCCCCAGAAAATTCACTTGGGTATTACATTTCATAGGCTTTCCATTGACATCCCTTATAAAGAGTCTGGGTATGTAATTCAATTTCACCACTTACACTATGAGCCCTTTTATGTTTTGCAGGCAAAGTGAAAAGTCACAGCCATGACATTGCCACTTCTGGATATTTACCTTTCATAGCTCCACCACACGTTGTTTACACACCCAAAATAGACCACTTTGTGTTTTTCCTAATCTCTACATTAAACACAGCAACACGCACAGGACTGTCAATGACAGAGGTCTGTACCTTTTTGTCACTCAGTCCAGAGACTGTGTCGATGTATTGCTCCTGGATCATGAAGGCAGCCAGGTTAGCTGTGTAGGAAGCGAGGAAGATGACAGCAAAGAAAGCCCAGACCAGAACCATTATTTTACTAGTGGTGCCCTTTGGATTCTCAATAGGGACAGAGTTGTTGAAGACAATTCCCCAAAGCAGCCACACTGACTTTCCGATGGTGAAGGTGGGACCTCCAGGGTCTAGAAAAGATGAGTGGACAAGACTTAGTGTCAGCATATTCATGGTGGACAATGTTGTAGTTTTTGTGGGCATTTCTCAAATCTAGGCCAGCAACTAGCAAATACTTGCATAATCAGTTAATCTGCTGATAATTTCCTCAATTAATTGATTCATTTCATCAAGAAATGTCATAAAATAGTGAAAAAAAAATGCCTGTTGTAAATTCCAGTACCCCAATTTAATGTCTTCAAATGTGCGGTAAACATCTACAATATTCAGCATTACTCTAACTACAGCTGTTTTTAAAATACGATCCACGATGAAATATTTTTAAAATGCACTTTTTTGTCTCTAATGCAGCCATCTCTCTATCCGTAGTCACCACTGTAAGGTCTTCATTACTAATAATCAGAATTGATAATGGGAAAACCATAAGGACTGGCCCCCTCTTTAAATGTCTTGTTTAATTTAACCAACAGCCTGTGTTCCCAAGATATTTAGGTTACTATCTTACAAAACAAAGAATTGATCAGATCCTCACATTTGAGATGCTAGAGTCAATAAAGACTTGGTACATTTGCTTAAAAAATGACTAAAATGATTTGTTTACCAAAAAAGCTGCAAAAAATTAAAATAATTGAATAATTGTTAAACACACTAATCTGCTCATTTACTTTAATTGACTAGAAAATCATGCAATTTGTATAACAAAGTCATGAAAAACATTTTTTTAAACCATGCTCTTCCTAGTTTGTATGTAGTTTTTACACATCACGTTTCAGAGAATGACTTTGAACGGGGGGCTGCACGGTGGCGCGATGGTTAGCAGCGTTGCCTCACAGCTAGAAGATCCCTGGTTCGCATCCCGGTTAGGACGCCCGGGATCCTTCTGGAGTTTGCATGTTCTCCCTGTGCATGCGTGGGTTCTCACCGGGTACTCCGGCTTCCTCCCACAGTCCAAAAAACATGCTGAGGTTAATTGATTATTCTAAATTGTCCGTAGGTGTGAATGAGAGTGTGATTGTTTGTCTCTATATGTAGCCCTGTAATAGGCTGGCGACCTGTTCAGGGTGTCCCCTGCCTTCGCCCGAGTCGGCTGGGATAGGCTCCAGCCCCCCCGCGACCCTAGTGAGGAATAAGCGGTGTATAGATAATGGATGGATGGACTTTGAACGGTTGTGTCTCTGTGAGAACTAAAGTGGACACCTGTTTAGTTGTTGTTGTGTTGCTGTGCTGTGAAGTCAAGCTGCTGGCGTACTGACAAAAGCTGGACTGATCTTTTTTTCCAAGTGTCAATCAGTACCACAGTGTGCTACGTACAAAATTCAGTGGACATGCAGGTGGTCTGTGTTATTGATCTGGTATTATAATACAAATAGGAACATGTCAGAGTTGCCATTACGATGAAGAGATTGATCCTTGAGTCAGTCAATTGACTTATGGAAGACAATATCACATAATGAGAGTGAACCAGCTGGCAGGCTGAAAGAAAATTCTGTTTAGGTAAAACTCGGTTACATTCTAAATTAAAACATTTACAGACAATTTGTGTTAGCTATGCAATGAGAACATGTAAATGCAGTGTGAGAGTGAGTGGTTGGTGGTGGTCAGAGGGGCCAATGGCGCGGACTGGCAGCCTCACCTCCGTCAGTCTACCCCAGGGCAGCTGTGGCTACATACGTAGCTTACCACCATCGAGTATGGAGTGAATGAGTAATGCAATGTAAAGTGTCTTTGAGTGCCTAGAAAAGCTCTATATAAAACCAATGCATTATTATTATTATGTCGTTTTTTGACATTGATGCAAATTTTGGCATCATGTATGACATACATTATAAAATGTAAAAACCAAGACTAAGCCATGAGCTTACCCCATTTGGCATTTAGTCATCTATTGTGGGATATTTTATAGACTACATGACTCTGAAATGAAACTGCAGTATCTCAATTTACCAGGCATTGATCCAATATGTGGTCACTGTAGATAGGCTTGGATGTCACATGTTCTGTGAAACCCCTTGATACTCTTAAGATTGCAGTGTTTGTCGCATCTCTCTGGAAGTTCAGGTCACATCACATCACATCGAAATTGTCTTTTGCTTCTTCTAACTGCAATGTGCCACAATTAAATGTTTACTGCTAATTAAAATGAAAAAGCTGCTGGTAATACTAATTGAGATCAGCATACACTGACATAATCAGAATTAAATTAAACATGAAAGGGACTTTGGATTTATATTTGTACACCCAAATCTGAAAATCAAAATATAAATTTGGCTTTTATGTTTGAATATTGATGGAAGATGTTTGGAATAAAGAGTTTAAGGTTTTATTGAATTCCACTTGGACAGCTGACCTTTATCAGCATTCAGACAACCGTAGTTATAAACCAAGCAACAAAATTGTAATCACAGGATATGAATGTGATTGTGAACAAACAATATATTATGTTTTGTTTAATGCTTCTTAGAGAGCAACTTGATTTACTGTGATGATGCAGTTTCTGAACACAATCCTTACACAAGGTTAGGATTGTCGAAGAAGGGTAGACCTAATTTTAGAGCTCCCTGTACCTTCACACTGACCTGAACTAAACAGAAATCATATTTGATATCTACCCACTTTTGTCTATTTTTACCACAGACTTGTCAACATATTGACTTTGGTTTTCAAAAGACAGTTTTCTGTGTGCTCTGTCTTTCAACAACAAACTGAAAAAACTCTGCCTTGCTACAGTCTTCAAATCTCAACTCCCATGTTGAATGATGAATGAAAGAATTGGTCTTCATGTGAGCACTTGCTTCAAGTTGCAGTTAAAAAACAAAAATAGCTGTTGCTTTTTCAGCCAACATTCATACGTAGGTTTCTCTGTAATGCTGTAGTTGTGAAGATAGGGCTGGGGAGGATGATGGGACTCACCTTTGGCAGTGACCAGGCTACGATTATACCCAACTGGACTGCAGTATTCAAAGACAAACACTGTGATGGCCACGACAGTCAGACACATGACGAACATCATCACCCACACTGCTGGACTGTAAGGTTCTGCAGGGACAGAGGGCACAATCAGACAACTAATATACATGCACATACAAGTACAGGTAGATTTTTTGTTAACAAAAGTCCCATTGCAGTCACCGTATATAGTATGTGACAAAACCATTAGACCACTTCTAAGGCTCCAGTGTGAACTAGACTGAGCATGTTTCTTCAAGCAAAGGCAAAATGCTTTCAGGAGGAGTTTCTCACCTAAGAAAGCAGATGGAGAGACGGTCCCGTTACTTCTAGCCACCATCACACTGATCCCCGTCTCCACAAATGGCACTGAGAAGTCAATAATCTCTGAGCGCTCTTCATTTATGGTCAGTGAGCCGATGGCCATGTCTGCCCGTTTGTAGAATACCTGTGGCAGAAGGAAAGTCAATAGAGACATTTTTGGGGCAGGATGAAAGTGCGAGTGGTTGTTGGATGTTTGCCTGAACATAAATCTATCCTGTGTTGCAACATAGTACTGTCTGTCTACTGCTGACCTGTGAGATAAATCTGATTTATCAGTGAAGTCAACACACACAGCATCTGAATCTGAGCATCCATCCAGCAGCCTGACGGATGCAAGTCATAATCCTCTTCCAGGGTTATCTTGCCTTTTTTAACCAATGCACTGTAAAGCATGATCTGTCATTGAATCCATTATAAAGTAGTGGCGAATATACCATAATACCTGTTACATGAAGTGTTTGCGTACAAAACCTTACATGCTGGAAACAGAATGAATGTCTGAAGACTAAAGGTCGCTGATGGCCTCTGAAAAGAGGTGATGCTATTTTTTGCTAATGCCTCTCAGACTCCCACTAGTGTAGTTCAAATTCCACTGTGGCTGGTTTTCCAGCCTTTTCTGCCATACCACACCACTGTTTATCATGCTGATGGAGAGCCTGTGGATTTACAGTCCAGACACTCCGCCTCATGCAAGCCATTAGCTCTCCTATGGAGGTTGATGCCTCATTGAGCACAATAGCCTGTGTTTAGGAAAAAAGGGGAAAAAAGGGCCAACTAATGTTGTATCCTCCAACTCCCCAAGAGGAGGGCCAGGCAAAAGAACCTGACCGGAGATTATTCACAGGGACACTTACTCCTCCTTTTTGTATAACAGTCCCTCCTTCACCTATCACAGTGACCTTGGTAGCAATTCATGCACTCATTAATCGTGACTCTCCTTTTTATCTTTCTTACCACATAACCGAACACTCTTGTCTTGTTGAAGTTTTCATTCTTATTTCAGTCTTGCTTGTCATTGTCACTAGAGCTGAACAAGTTATGATTTTTTTGACAGATATTGTGATATGTTTGGTTATGTCATTTTTTAAAGTTAAGCTTCAGTTCAGTTTTCAGTCTGTACCAGTTTTTAAAATGTGGTGGAACATTACCACATGCCGTCAGTATATCAACTGGTAATACTTCTTTTCAGCTCGACTTTTTTGTCTAATGTATGTGTGGAAGAGAGTTTTATATCTTTTACCTAGTATTCAGTGGAGGTTTTGAAACCCATCTTTCACCATGGTGTTTGTAAACACCATGTCTTTAGAGAGGTAATGCGTTATAATGTTCATTACCCTACAGCATCTTTGTGAGAACTTTTCATAAAGAGAGCCATAAACAACTGAAATAGTTGTTTGTTTACTGTACTGGGCTAGAGCATCACTACTTTAACTTTTTGTCCATACACATACACTTGTCATAAAGCTGCCTGTGGTGCTTTTTCAAATACTAATAGTTTGTTGTGTTGCCTCTCTCAACATTTTGTTGCACATCTGTCGCCTCAAATTTGAAATACTTACATACCACAGACGTGCTGCTTTTTTTAAAAACTGAATTGTTCAACATTGCTTCTGGCTCAGTGGACGCCTTTTTTCCTCACCGCAACTGTAATGATTTCTTAGGTTTGGTGTGTTTGTTGTTACTGGTTGTATTCGCAGATGCCTTGGGCTACCTCTGACTGGTGAGCATGACTGTCACACAAGAAAGATGGGATGAATTTGTTATGCCACTGACACAGGATTTTAAATGTTGGGTCAGAAACGCTGGTTAACATATGACCTAAACTGCAGCTTTGGCAATTTACTAATTGCATTGTTTTAAATCTTGATTTTGATTTGAAATCAATTAATTCTACAGCTCCAGTTGTCACATGTACAAAGTTTTACACACACAGAGATGCAGATTTTACATTAATGATGGTGTTTTGAATATAATGACATGGTGGTTTAGTCGATGGGTTATATATCATCTGTGTTGTAGAATTTTCATTTTTCTAATTGCAAAAAGCAATGCCAAATGATGTTTATAGTTAGATGACAAATGAGTGGGTATTTGCATCTAGTCCTCTCTTTAGAAACTATTATGATTTTCATTAAATATCTTGAATAATTTAGTTTTTGTGAGTGATGTATTGCTATTATAAACTAGTGTGTTTCAAAGCTTAATGATGATTTCTTTTCTGAACCTCATTAGTATAAAATTTAGAGAATTTGTGCCTTTTTTATTAGATGGAAAAATTATAGTTAGAGCAGCAGAGGAAATATCTTCCTGCAGTGACCAAGGATTAATGTGCATGCCAAAGTCTTTTTTTCTTGTTATAAACTGTTATCTGTGATTTCCTTACTCTAACTTAAATAAGAAAATAACCTCCATTACATCCAGAACCTCCTTAAAGAACCTAAGATGTTTCAAAGGTGTAGACGTTTATCAGGTGGACAAACTAGTTGTAATACAGCTAAATTAAACAGTTCAAATAGTCCTGTAAGACTTGCTTCACTTATTACAGATATAACCATGCATCTTCTGATTTAACGCAACCTCCAGCACTGATGTTTGTCTGTGGATGTATGTTTTGCATCTTGGCAGTGAATATTTCACTCCTGGCTGATGAGAAGCAGCAAACAGAGAAGTGACCTCATTCATGATCTTGGCGATCCTGAGTGAAGTGGGATCGCTGCCATGTAAAACTATCCGCTTGTAGTTCGTACCTCTCCAATCATCCCGTTCCAAATTCCTCGGACCAGCTTGCCATGTTTGCCGTTGGTGACCAGATAGAGGTCATAGGAGAACTTTATGGTGCGGGACAGTTTCTTCAGGATGTCTATGCAGAAGCCTTTACAGCACAGCTTAGTGTATGGCTCAGTGTGACCCACGATTCTGAAAGGCAAAGTGTGAGAGAGAATCAGAAAGTGATGCTTCTACCACTTACATTTTAAGGTAAGCTCCATTAAATAATTGGTGTCTGTCAGCGTATAGTTCTTCATTCTCACAAATTAAGCTCACAAATGGTTTGGGTTACACAAAAATACCAGTATGAAGAAATAGAGTTAACAGGGTAATGTGAAACGTTTTCCAATATTTACATCTAGGGATTATTTTACTGTTGCTACAACAAAATTGGTCACATACAAAAGCTCTTTTTGGTACCTTCCAGTGCTGACAACATGTTTTTTCTATTAACCCTACTACTTACTACAGCAAGACCTGAAATGTTAAATAACTTCGACACACAAGCAGCCAAACAAAGTTACATGCATTTCTATTTCTCTGGTTGGTCGTTCTTTTTCTGATCAGACCACACAGACTTCTAGTTTTTGCAAATGACTTCCACAAGAAAGTGTGTCAGTGAAAAAAGGAGTGACTTTCAGTAAGTGAATAGCACGTGATGGAGCTTATGGAGCTGATGAGAGGACCAGCCATCTCCTCCACGCCGAGGCTGGGCCCCTGACGTCAGGAAATGGGGGGATGTAGAAGGGAAAGCTGGAGCTACTCCACAGGCTCGCGCATTGTGTCACGGCCTCAACAGATGGACGGACAGCTGGGCGGACCAAAACAAATCCGACATAAATTAATCACAAATAAACAATGGCAGACAGGAGTGAAGCTCATAGCTGGATTGTTTGGGCTGGATGATGGTAACTTAGCACAGACAAAAGTCTATAAAGTGTTACCTGAAGAGCAGTAAACGAGTTGTTAGGGCATCAGTGTGTCAAATTAAAAGCACAATCGATTCTTCATTATAGATTTGGAGTGTAAACCTGCAGTTCTACTATTCATTGTCTTTATTATTTTGAGTAACTGAGCCTATAATTAATATTGTTCATCTTTAGTCGGTGGACGTTATTTAACCCTATAAACTCTAGAAACGCACCTGGGTCACCTATCCTCATTCCTTCCCTCATTTCGGTTTGCACACTTCGACAAACACAGACATATTTGGTATCGCAGTATTCAGGAAATCCTTGTATTTGGAAAAATCTGCATCAATTTTAAAAATTTTTAAAATGTATTTTGAACAAGCGCACCCTAAACTCATACTGTCTAAATGATCCCTGTAAGTCTGGAAAATACATAGGTATAGTTTCTATTTAAGGTAAACAAAAATCATCAATTTTCAACAACCCAGTGTTCTGTGCTCTTAGGCTCTAATTCAAAGTGATGCAGAAGCTACAGCCATCTTAATTTGGGTGTCATTTTAGCTGCTTCCCCCTCAAAACTTCGCCAACAACCAGAGAGAAGCAGTGTTCTTTCACAGTATGTTATTTTCTTATCTTTTTTACCCCTATTTGTTATATTCTTGATATGTTGGATTAACCAAAAACAGTCAGTCCTATTTCTTGTCTTTTTTCCCTCAACAAATGCACTGCATTACAATGTAGTATTAAGAATACAGTGTTTAGCTAGTTATTATTTTTAATGTTGCTGTGTGATATTATCAGTCTTATATCGTGGATTACGTAAATGAGCCACATGATCTTCTTGATTTCAGAGGAATCGGTAGGACGCATCAAAAAGATAATTAAATAACATCGCTGTGCAAATGTTCCTACTCCACCTTAACTTAGCAAGCTCATGACTGTGACACAATTAGGACTTTGAATGCAATATGAATCTTTGAGGTGTAGTTTATTTTGTAAACAGCTGACAGCATGGTGGACAAAGAATGGCAGTGAGTTGGCCAACCACCTTATAGAAGTGTGAATTGTTTTTATTGGAGACTATGTGGACTGTGAATGTAGAAAGTTACTGTTAATGCTGCGTGTGTAAGTATGTGCTCCGTTGCTGTGTTGACATTTACTCTAATTAATGGATTTATTAGGCAGCAGTTACCTGTGCAGAAGTGAGAGATGCTATAAGCTTAAGCTGTTTTCACTTTGTATACATTGATCAATTTGATAACTAATTTACCTTGGTGTGCAGTATGGTGAATTTTATGCTGTCGCTCTTGCTAAAGGCTATAATTGTTGCAGTGTGTAGGGTGAGTTGAGGCTGCAACTCTGAAACAAGCAGTTCAGCATGTTACAGCACATTGTCAGAGTTATTATGTTTTTCTATAAATGCTGCAGCTTAAGAGGAGGCAATTCCTTGTCTTTTTCTAGCAGCTTTAATTTCAGGAGCTGCGACTACTGTGAATCTGCGCAGCAAACAACTGTCTGTAAGTGGACCATCATTTGGGGACAGTTTGCTTTGCTCTGTAGCAATCAATACCGGTTATTCAGCTATTCTTCAGGATGGAGACTTAACAAGTATTAAAGTGACTGAGATATAAATCACCATCTCCGGTCAGAACTTGTACAATGAAATCAGAGCGAAAACAGGATGCAGATATTTGTGAGATTAGCCTTGAGTTGAATGACAGGCTTTGTATTCAGGCAGCCATATGCGCAACTAATCATATGACAAATTAATCCGTGGGGAGAATTGTGATTTAGATCTGGATTATACCCTAAAAGATTATCATAAGATCCTATGGCCAAATCACCCACCCTTAGGCCTATAAAACATCACAAAACTGCAAACTGATTATCATTGAATGTCTGAAAGATATTCGTTTCTGGTGATTCAAAAGCTATCAGTCCACATATCATCCAATGTTTAGCTCTCGTTTGATTTTTAAAGTCAGGACCTGGTTCCCCATAAACCCCTGAAATCCATTTGTTCCATTTTGCTGATGAAGATAAACATTCATTTGTCTACCACATTGTAACTGCTCTAACAGCAGCCTCTTCTTGTGTAGTACAGCACATAAAACGTAGCTTAAGGCTGGCAAGCTGCCACTCTCCTCAGCAATCGCTTTCATTATAATTCTTCTACTGCTGCAAAGCTTTTAATGCTGCCTTGTTTTTCAAACTTGTAGCTGTTAATACGTACACCTGTCCCTCCCTTGACCCAGGCTTTCATGTGGCTTCTACTACACTATGCAAACAGTTATAATACTCACACCTTACAAAGCTGTCTTGTCGGAGTGACCCTGACAAAAAAAAAAGACTCTGCTTACATACGCTACTGATCCTCAGACAGATCAGGCAGCAGAGGCCAAATTAACAGTTTTAGACTCTGCATACCAAGTAAAAGAGGCTGACGTAAGGGTTGAAATCAATTCCCCTTACTTATCAGCAGGATTCCAGGAACGTGGGGATGAAAATGTCCTTCAATTTTCAGACAAACAAGATGACGGCAGCGATGTGAGTCAGAGAGAAGAGAGACAATGAGTCTTGTAAAACATCTGGACTATTTTAGAAAAGAAGGAGTCTGGATTCCTTTCTCTGACTGTGTGTGTGTGTGCTATACATGTGTATTAGTATGTGCACTGCTTTATGAGGGAATGTGTACAGTAACAATGAAATGTAGTCTCATTTCATATTGTGTATACTGCCATATACTGTGTAGTCTGACCCCAGCATCAGAGTTGGAAAATTACATTTAAGGTTTATCAGAGAAGCCTACACCCCTAATTTTGCAACTTATTTGAGTTTGAAAGTTCTGAATATACAAACTGGGTATCTCTACATTAAAAGGTTTTGTCCACATAATTCTACATCGTGAGTGCTTAGTGATTCATAAACTTTATGAGAATAATCTGACTCAGTAATAAAATCAATCACTAGTTGTTGTCAGTGTACAACACTCATAAAAGCCACTCTAGCCCATTGTGTGGGGAGGCTGAGCTTTTCCATAAATTAAATGCGCAATTGTGTCTATTTTTAAATCTCTGTCTTTTCTTAATGTCAGTCTGGGAGGATCAGTTTAGACAGACTTGACAATCCATTTTGTCTCATTTTATATTCATCAACAGGTGGAATGTGGTAGTGTCCTTCCATGGAAACCAAAATGAACATCCCTCTATAGCGCATAAGGTGGGCAGTGTGAGGTAGCAAACTAGTGAGCCATGGGCTCAATGCAGAGAGCACTAATGACACATCACCCCTAACCTCCTCCAGACCTTCACTCTAATGGACTCTGCACCCACACATCAGGACCGGGAGGCAATGAGACGGACAGGCGAGGCAGCGAGCAGGCAGAACAGAGCCACAACAAACAGAAACACACGAACACTTTAGAGAGAAACGAAGCTGCCACAGCAGACCATGAGTAAACACAGTGGTCCCAACATCCCCTGTCTCACCAGCTGCCAGGGTTCAGGGCTGGGCTTTAACTCGGCTGCCAGTAGCATTAAAATGGGTCTTTGGGAATCATTGTAAACGTGTGTGTGAGGTAATTTATTCAAAGTGTGGACATTCTCAGGGTAATGTTTTGATGGTGCTCTATGGGTTGTGACAGGCAGCAGGGTGCGTGTGTGTGCCCTGCACTGTCAGTGACCATCTGTGTGGCTGAGGATGTCTGTATCCTCTCTAAAGATAAAGATTACACTCTCTTATTTATTGGGCAAAATTAAAATAATGGCTCTATTCACTGTGGTTCTAGCGTCCAAGTCCACTAATCAATTAGCTGGTCAATGTGCTCTCATCCGACCAAATACGACATTGGTTGAACAATTGCCAGTGTTACTTTCCTGAGGTGAAAAGTACCACGTCAATAGCCTTACAGGAGAAATCCATTATTTTTGAGGGCGGGAGGAATAGACACAGCTTCAAGCTCACCCAACCTGAAGGAGATTTCTAGGTCTTACTTATTTAAAATTTACTGAGTCGGCTCCAAAATAACTGACATCATGTCAAACAACGTGTCGGTGTGGCTGCTTTTGCTAAAACAAATGGCCAAAAAGTCAAGCTGAAACTTTGCATATCACAGCTCACTAACTAACATGGCAGATCATCTCCAAATAGTGCTTGTCTGTGTATGATTCTTCAGTAGTTCTGGTGCTGGGATCAATAGCTGATATAGTTTTGTTTTTGGAAAACACATGAATATGTGCAGGTGTATTCTGCTCAGCTCTGCTGTAGTTTGGTTGAAGAGGCACAGTTTCTGTCGATCCAGATTTTCTTTGTTTGGCTTGAGCCGTAGCATTCAAACAGCTGTAATGCTGCAAAACTGGCAAGGTTGAAGAAATGGATAACCAAATAGCTTCCTACACCAGTGGTTTCCAACTGCTGGAGCAAGAAAAAATAGATCTGAAATCTGAGGGGTTGTTAAATAATAAACCAAAGCACATCTATTTAATGAGGCTCAAAAGACTCTTTGTGCCAAACTGTTTGCCCAAATGAAGGTCTTGCACTGAAACTTTGCGCTAATAAATGTGTCTTTGCAAGTTAGACAGTGTGCAGGATTCTGATTTTTTTTTTAACATTTGTTAAAAAATAAACCAGTTTTTATATAGTTTTTGACTAAATTGTTGTGGAGCTGAGCATTACTGCATTGACCTTGGATGACTGTGCATGCTGGATGTTTAGTCTTGATTCTTTTTAGAGTACTACTCTAAATACTTTTTATCTTTTTTTAATTTAAATTGTATTTTGTAGTATTTCTGCCTCATCTGTTAGGAGACTATTAAGATTTAGTAGGAAATTGAGGAGAGAAAGGAGGAATGAGACGGAACAAATGTCTCTGGCTTACATTGATGTGGGCATGTTGGCATCACAGTGTACATTATATGCACTAATGTCACATGACAAAATATAAAGTTACCATAATTTTCAAACATTGCCTTCTAAAGCCATCGCTATGTGAAGCTGTGCAGCTTTCTGATGCTCTGTGTTGGTCCTTTTTACTGCAAGACTCTGGGGAGCTCATCTGCTGCTGCACTCAGTCTCAGCTTTAATTAAATCAACTTATGATCTAACTCCCATTGAATGCAGCTAATGTGTGATGACATTATCTTCTCAGGTCAATACCACCCTTCACCAGGGCATTACCTCTGAATTAATCTTCACCAGAGGAAAAAAAATCAGCTCCCAGCAGCTGAAAGACAGCGAGGAAGAGGGCTTGAGATTTTTCTGATACCACCGGAGAATATGCACGTCTCCAAGGGATGAGCTTTTGTCAACTGCTGTGAACTGCTTTAGCCAAGTCTGAGCTGGGCACTAGTGCCTGTTTGTCAAGCCTCTCTGCGGACGCATGAGTGAAACACACAGATGGCCTGCCTGGCAAGCTGAATGCATGGCCCAGGGGTTGAGGGATTGAAATGGAGAACTTGAATTACCACTAGCTTTTCATTTTACAAAGTACTGATGTGTGTCTGAGTTGTGGACATGTTCAGGACTGTAGGAGATTTAAAGCCATGGAGGAGATTCAGATAAGGAAAGGTGACCCTGCAGCCAGAAGAAGATAACGCACATCGTGGCTTAGTTTTAGGAGACCGACTGATAAATTGGCGAGCCAATATCACAAATATATTAACAACAGTAGCAGTCACTTGGAAGAAGCAAAGATATGTTTGATGTAACTCTAATTTGGAATCGGTGTTGCCATCATATTTATTCGTCTTGTTAAAACACACAACTGTGAAACATCCAGTTCATTTAAAATTCTGTAATAACTTGATTTAAGGGATCCCTATGTAAAATGTCAGTGTTTGCTAATGTCATGTTAAAATTAGCATTACCTGATGTATTATCAAATTTTTAAAACTCTTGGATGTCAATATTGTATCAGCAGGTAGATCAATCAGACACACATTTGTCTCAATCAGCGCAAAAATGTTAATAATCTATTAATTGCTTAGGTCACTTATTCAGGAAAAATGAAAAATAGTTGCTGCCTCTAACCTCTCAAGCGTAAAGATTTGCTTTATTGCTGTGTTTTATACGATTGTGAGCAGAGTAATTTCATGTTTTAGCTGTTTGAAAGCCAGGACAAGCAATCTGCAGGCAATTCTTTGAGAAATTGCAAAGGATTTTTCTAACAAATTTCTGACAGTGAAAGACTAAACAATCAATTAATTATAAAAACAATCCACTGATTAATACTTATGAATGCAATCTGTAGATGCAGCCTTAGTCTGACTACACACAAAGATCTATTGCAGTGTAACTCGTCATCCTTCATTGCAACCTTCATTGGCCAATGTTTCTTCTTCAGCTGAGCAAAGTGCTGGCTGCTTCATTGAACCTCTCATTGACTCTATCTGTTTCTGCCTGGAATTTTTGTGCGGCTCTGTGAAAACGTTCGATTGTCTGACAAGGGGAATTATGCACTTTTTATACAGGTCGGATGATTTGGTCAGCATGAGTGATAAAGCACTACAGTGGCCCATAACACTGAAGGGACGTGATCTTCATCTTCCATTCCCTTCATCTCGTTAACGCTATTGTCAGTAATGGATAATGGCCAGTGCTTCTCTCCCCCTACTAATGAACGCCAATATCAGTCTCTAGGTGTTCAGGATTGATGACATGGCCTAATCGTCCCATCTAATTGATACCCCGCCATGCAGCACATATATTTCCCTGATTGGGTCACAGGGTGATCCCTGGGATATTGCACTCTGGCCAAGCAGCCTAATGAGTATCTCACCTCATTGAGTGATAAGAAGCCATGCATGCGCTAATGGCAGGGGAAGAGCCTCTTAATCTCATACCTAATGGCACCCTCAAGTTAGATACAAAATCAATTAAGCTGGACATGTTAACATGTGAGAGTGCTTGCAGGACTGTGCAGTAATACCAAGTGTGTTTGCAGTGGATGGTGTATTTGACTCAAGATAGTCAACACTGTTTGGTAACAGAAAATGATCTGAGAATACAGACTGAGTTAAAGTAAAGGCCGATTGTAGAGAATCTCAAAACATTTCATTTACTGTAAACTCTTTTAGTCTGACATATTGTATGTTATACTGTACTACATATGGTATAGTACAGCAGTACATTGTATGCTGTACGATATATGGTATACTATATGTTATGTAGAATTTAGAAGTTTGGTCAGTCTGATCAAATATGTCATGAACTACATCTTCTAATCCAGTGGTTACCAACGTCAGGGTCAGAGCCTCCTCGAGATGATAACCAGAACTCAAGTATAATTTAATAAAGCAAATAGTATATTTTAGCCATAATTGTTCCAAATGCCATTCCAACTACAGTTTATACATGGAGATTACTTTGACTGACGTATTCTGGTACTGGCCTACACCAATTAGCCACATCATTTAAACAGGGACCCAGGTCCGTTGGATGCTGTGAGTTGCGGGGTTGAGCTGGAGCCTCTGTGGACTGGGCTTGTTATGGTGCATTTGCAGATTGTTAGAGTGGGATCTCAAGAGTTTGGAGGGCTATCTCTGCAATGGGCTCTTTGTTGTGTCCCTTTTAGCCGTTTTTTAGTGTATTTTGAGAATGGTAGGGGGAGGCCACATCTGTCTGGGAGTGGTGGTGCTATGAGGGAGTCTGCTTGGTCTGGAAAAATGTTCAGGCGATTGGTACGCATCAGAGTAACAAATATACTGTATGAACGCCAGGACCCACGATTTTCCAGCAGAACATTGCCTTATAACAGGATGATTAATCTTATACTCTTCAGCTGTCAATGTTTTAATGTGGTTTGATCGGTGTATATTAAATCACTTTAAAAGACCTGTCTAGGCTGTTCTGTGTTGTTGTTATGCCTGTCTTTGGATAGGCCTGTTGGAGCATGTGACTGGCTGCATGCAGTGTTTGTATGCTTGAACCACGTCGGGATAGAAGGGGCAGTGAGTCTCTGTTACCATTTTTTTGTGGGTCAGGGGCGAGAAATTTTTGGAATATCTACCCTTATCTGATTCAAAGTTTTTAAAATTCCTAGATTTGCTTTCCCTCCAATGACAATAAAGACCTGTCTATATGGGATCCAAGAATAACAAAAAATGTATTAAAATTCTGTGTCTGTGTGCTCTTTTTAGCATTGTTGCAGGCGAGCTGGCTTTTAAATGAAGAATAAACTCCAGCTAAAAAAAACATCCAGTACACAGGTGACTTGCCATAAGCACATAAGCACAAGATCAGACTTGGTTCTTAGCTGGTTAATATTCTGTATTGTGTATTTTTTTGGTAGTTCAGCAAGACCAATACAGTGACAGCCAAGCATGTCCAATTCATTATAGCAGCTTGTAATCCTAATAGTTCTGATTTAAAACCTGCAGTACTTGGAATAATAAGCTTGTGAACAAAAGGTGTGTAAAATAGCTAGGCCACAGATGTTGTCCAATGTACAAACGTATAATTAATTAACATTTGCTCTGTTATGCTTGTAACTACAGATTGTAAACATTAACTATTATGGCACTCAAAAGGCAGCACTTGTCTCCTCAGCCAACAAAAAGCACATTTGAATTTTTTGAGATTTAGTCATTTTTCACAGTGATAAACTTACGCCTCCGTCTTGTTGGACTGTCGTCGGCAGGGTACAGTGTTGCTAACACATGTACCAGTCACGGGGTCCACTGCCTCCACGATGACAAAGGGCCGCTCTTCCAGTGTGGCCACCGTCAGATGCCTGTAATCCGACACTGGCTCGAGGTAGGAGCCGAACCGCGGCCACACGGGGTATCTCATCTGCAGGATCCCTATCTCATAGGTCCCCACCTGGAGGAGTCGAGAGAGGAGGGGTGAATCAACATGAGGCGGTGAAAAATCTCTGCACCAAACTCCAGATGGCCACCACGATGCTGATTTGTTACAGCAGTAACACACAGAGCAACAAGGATTCTTGCAAAAAGGGCACATTAATAACTGCAGAGGACTCCAGAAACCTGTTAGACTCAGCCACAAAAGACAAATATGCATAGCCTGAGAATATACACCCGTCAGATGGATGTGATAAAAGCATCTGCATAACACCGTCTATCGCAACCTCCAATCTTAATACAGGTACCCAATTCTCTAACTGTATATGGTATGTGTTTTTGTGATTGGAGTGTCTGGAGCCGATGCAGCGAGCAGAGTTTTAGTTCATACACAGTTGAGAAGATATTGATTTTTGGGTCACTGGGGATGTGGAGACTGCAATTACACATCTAATGCAATGAAAGCAATTCTACCCCCTGCTATATTACCAGTAAGCTAATTTTAATTGGATGTTGTGGGGAAATGAGCATTCACGAGCAGGCTGAATACATAATCAAGATCTGGAATTAAACATTTCAAGCTCACTTATTTGAAGAAGCCGTGACCTGTTTAGTACCACGGTCCACAAATTGGCCCATCTGACTCTTCCTGTTTAAGTGCAGCTCAGAAATATAGGAAGGAAAGAAGGCCGCAGAGGACCAGTTGGATCCCAGTTACCAGAAACCCCGACAGAATATACTCATTGCTAATTTTATGTTGAATCAGACAGGACTATTAAATGCTGCTTTGGCTGTCATAATTCATCAAATGAATTACAAACTGACTTTTATATTTGTGACAGTTCACCAAAGCAGAAAGGAGAGCAGCTACAGTTGATGTAATCAGGATGCATGGCTTTTAACAGGATGCTTGATATAATATATATAATATAATATATAATAGCAGTTTAACAGAACACTCCACAATTCCGATGTTCTGTAATTACTTTGAGTGTCATTATTGCATTGGTTTACATGTTTTATCACATACTTTGCAAAAGCCAGACCCTGAAAAGATATTATTACTTAGATTTACAGAAAAAATGGCCGATGCTGATATTTTGAGTGTTTTTTTTACTTGCATCTAATTCAATACAAAGACACAAAATTTCCTGAAGACATTTATTTTCCACTATTACTACCTGCATTATTTGCAGGCAATGACAGATCTACTTACTTTCCTTAAGTTAATGTGCACATATTTAATTTAAAAAAATGTCACAAGTAATCAAAAATCAAAACTATGTGAAAAAAACAAAGACTTGAGTGAAAAATAAAGATTAAGTGCACATAACAACTACATTTATCAGCCCACAGCAGCATCTCCTATTGCTCTTCTAATAAATATAAACTGTGCTGTGCTGCTGTTTACAGATGATCTTAACTCGTATATCTTAGATCGCCTAATAACACTAAACTTGTCTGTACAGTGGCTAATTTTGAATTGTAACATCTGCTTGCTCTACTGAAGCACCTATTTTGCCAATTTCCTCTGTATTTTTTGACTTATCATATCCTTAATGTGCCTAATGTGTGTGTTGACATTTATTTTTTCTGACACCGGCTAATGCCAGTTATCTCTAAAAGGCATTTTATTGGCCCCACTAATTGGTCGACCGAATAATTGGTCCATCGCTTGTAGTGATTGTCAGTATCACTATGGCAATATACACAAAGTATCTGAGGAAGTGGTCTGTGTGTGTTACAGCATCCAATTCCAGCTAGACAAGGGTTCTTCTCAGAGTTTGTGTTCTAAATTATGTGGTAAAAGGCTGCGATGTTTTGGTGTATGTGTGGCTGATCCTCAGTATTCAGCTTTACCTTACCAAAGAGAAGACATGAGGACATTTTAAGCTGATGTCCAGAAAACAACAAAAACTGCAGCTTCTCATTGTCTGAATGGGAATCACTGCAAATTAGAGCTGCAATGATTGATCGATTTGTTTTCAGCTGTTAAATTATTAGTACAAACAATTTCTCAAGAAAAAAAGCCTAAATCCTCTGATTCTACCTTCTTAAAACTGAACATTTTCTGTTTTATTTCCTCCTCTGTATCAGTAAACGAAATATCTTTAGGTTGTGGACAAAACAGTCCTTCTGCCATTGCACAGTGGAGCTGCTAATACAGACAGGTCTGGCAAAAATTGCATGGTTGTCAAACCAGGTTCATCACAGTGGGATGACATCTGGAAGGCCAGTCAATTACATTAGCCAGCCAAATACATGCAAGTACTTTGGCACTACTTGTTTTAACACAACTGGTGTGGTTTGTTACACAGAACCATCTGAGAAGTCTTCTTTGGAAACTGTTTGGAAATGGCAGGTACTTAGCAGGTGATGGGATGGACCATCAGTCCGTCAAAGGCTTACTTGAGCCTAAAACTTGCCTGCAGCTGCCATTACTTCCTTGTAGGATGCTGATGATTAGCCATAAATGCATAGTTTGAAGCCTGGCAGATGTTGTCATTGTGTTTTAGCAAAAATCAGTGATCTCACAAGAAAAATCTCTTGACAAAGAAATGATGTTCAGAAGCCAGGCTAAGGGGTTCACGTGCAACATACTCAGTTTTCACAAGTGTATGATGTTTACATGGACAACAGTTATATGGGATATTACCCAAACCCGATCATAACCAGAACACCAGTGCACATCTAAACACAGAATTCTAGCCAATATCATGACAGTAGATATGGTGTCCACTTTGTTCTCCTTTTTTCATAAACCACTAACCTTGTATCAGCTCAGCCACTCCAATGAAATAATCTACAGGTTTGTCAAGAATGACCTGTCTTTAATCTGCACAGTTTACGAGAAGACCAGCTTTGTTCTCTACTTCTTATTTCCTATAGATGAAACAATTCCACCTACTTCTGGTAGTGAGGTAGTTGGTGCACTTGTGAGTTGATTAATATTTATGATAGTCTTTCTAGTTCACTTGACTGTGCTTCTGTAAATGCCATTAACTTCCTAGAGGGCTCAGAAAAAAGCGTCAGTCTGGACAAAATGTTTTTCCTCCCACATAATCTCTGCTGTTGATGCAGGAAGGGGGGCAATCCTCTCTCATCACACCAGTCAGTACAGCTTGTCACAGTGAAATGAAAGAACCGAAAGTGGAGGGGGAAAGTGCAAATATCTCAGAATATTCTCTCAGGACCTTCCTCTGTATTCCTTTCTCCTGCCAGTCATATTGATCAGTCCTGCTGTTTGACTCGACAAAATTCCCACGAGTGGAGCGATAGTCAATCAGAATTTCAAATTACAGGAGACGGAAAATCATCGTGTCCCCGTGGCTGCTCAGACTGTGAAATCCTCATTGTTTGTTTCTCACAGCACATTAAAAACTGGTGTCAGCGATCTCTAAAGAACAGGAAGAGTCAAACATTATCATAGAGCGAATGCTGCCGTGAAATGCACAATTCTATAATTACCTGTATACAGCGACTAGAAGTGGTGGTATATGTTACAGGAAATCCATTGTGAAGATACAATTTGGTATTTTTTTTCCTCCAGTTGACAAATCCTGTTTCAGCAGGGACACTGTAATTTCAAGGTTTGTGTGTGCTACAGATATACAGCTTTTCAGTCCCATATATCAGCCTGCCAGATAACAGCAGTGACAGGAACACTTCTCGTCCTTCTCTGGGGCCTTTTCTCTCTGTCGCTGCTGTCTTTTGTCATGCTCTCCCTCCATCTTTCCAACTTACTCTTACTTCTAGATCTCAGGGAGACACCGGGGAGAGCAGCTGAACAGTGACTCTTTGCAAGCTGCAAATCATAGCAACTGCATGTGATAAGAGCATTGTAGTGATGTGAGTCTGCTAAGTAAAAAAGAAAGAGCGGTGTAATGCAAAGTATCGGTGTATGTAGTGTCAGGCTGGGGCTGGTTATACAGGGGTGATGTATGAACCTGCTGCCTTGCAACATGTACAATGAGAAGGGTGGCAAAAAAGGCAATCGAAAGGCAGAATTGATTTTCAGCTTTCATGGAAAGGAGGCCAGAGGTAGGAGAAAGTTAAGCACTGAAAATGGATTGCCTTACACTTCTTAGCTGAAATTTTGTGAAATGAGCACAATGTTGTTCTCTGAAGGAGTGAGAAAAATACCTTTTTTTTTCCTTCCACGAAAGGTTTATGTAAAGGTCAGTGTGGTGGGAAATGAGGACTGCTGGAGTCTGGGAGTGAATGAGAGGACACAGCTCCCTTCAACTCCGGTTTGAAGTCCTGTCTGTTGGCAACGTTTCATCATTTATGCGAAAGTTTTTAAAAACCTAATGCTAACCTCAGCTGAACTGTTTTTGTCTGAATAAGTAAACCCTCTGTCATGGGAAAGTGACATGTCCAATTCATGTTACTGTCACTGAATTCAATGTAATTTTTATACAACTGGAGGAGACCGAGTTACACTTCTAGGATATGTCTAGAGCCAACTTTTGTGTTTGTCTTTGATAGCACAGAGGACGAGGATGCTAAGATAGCTGAAAACCTTCCTAATCTACTGGGAGTGTTGCGGTGCCCTTCAGCGTGAGCGTCCAGCAGCAGGACAGGAGGTCCAACCGAAAGCGAAAGTCACAACTGCTTTTGTCTGTTCAGATAAGAAACGGCTCGTCAGGAAAATAAGAGAGAGAATTGCTTTAGTTTGAAGGTGATTGTCTTTTGTTCCTGCTTTTATGTATTTGTTGATTGATTTACTTCACCTTCTGAACCTGAAAACTTCCCCGTGGGTTTGAAAGGCATGTTGTCTTTAAAAAATACACCACTGCTCAGAGCCAGAAACAGTAAAAACAGAAAGATTCTCCTTAAACAACACATCTTTGACAAGCCCTTAGGTCAAGAAACTTAACTAAATCTAAGCCTAAAACAGTGATATGCTGTATTCTATCTGTCTCATTTAAAAACATTCAATAAATAAAAAGTGTGCTCTAACCAGATTCTATAAAAAACAAAGTTCTGTGGTCCTTGATGAAACTACAATGACAGTAGTGACAAAGTTGCTACCTGTAGTCGGCTGAACTGGGCTGAACTGCAGGCTGTGTAGGACATGTGAGTGCTAAGTGTGTAAGTTGTAAAACATCTACAGTATGCAGAGTCACCATTTTCTTTCCACTACTGGTAACACCTGTAGGTTCTTTGAAAAGTGTTGTACATGTTGATTCCATTTTTTTCAAGTTTTTTTAAAACAAATAAGCATTTTATGTGATTTATAGACTTGTAACTTTGTTATACTGCGTAGAAGTGGAGCTCTCTATATGTCTCATAGCTGTGCTGCGTCCATAGAGGTGCAGGACTGTATACTACAGTGAAAAGTGAGGCCATGGTGTGTAAAAATGTGACAGGAAGGAAATCTCAACAGAAATGGCTTCGAGTGCTAAGATTTAGACTTTTTCTCGACATCTTCATGGAGTTTTTAAATCTTTCTGTCCTGCACACCCCCATGTTTTCTATATATAGTACAGTCTGGCAATACAACTTTAATTTTCTGGATTAGAAGGCTATCTGATGATTATTTTTGATATATTTTAATTTTAAGTTGGGAGGAAATTCCGGGGTTTAGTTGTGCTGTAACAAAACTCTCATCAGATCCCTAAATATTAAAAATGTTGGTAATGTTAGCTCAATTATCCGCCATGTACCAAAAACACAAAGTCATTACCCTATAAGTAAACATGCTATGGTATTAATTCATAAACAAAATGGCATCCATTTGCACAAATTGTTTGTTTACTTCCTATTACAGCGTCTCATTAGCTCCAACTCGTGATAACATATTGGAAAGTAATAGGACATGGCACCTGAAAACATCAGTATAGCGTAATTAGCTTTAAAATGCCTGCGGCTGTTCGCTTTGAGCACTTTCCATTCAACTGGTGGAGGAACTGAGCTCCCTCCAGTCTGGTTTCCACATCGCAAGGGCAGCCACCATTTTCAGTGGTACTGAGGTGTGTGTGTGTGTGTATAAAGATCTTACCCCTGTGGTTAATTTAATGTTTCTCACTCCAAACAACTCAGTAAGGCAACACGCTAAGTTACCTGACTGACTGTGGTTTTTCCTTTAAAGATCTTTTGAAGAGATGGAGGGTGGAAGCAAGTGAGAGAGGTTAGTGTGAAATCTGGCACAGTGTGTGTGTGACAATGAGATGAGCCTTCATTAAGTGGTTCATTGGTATCAGTGGGGCTCTGACTCCTCTGACTAGTCTTTACAAAGAGACCAGTGATCTATGAAATCACTCTACTTTTAGCATGAAGGAGAAGACATCAATGAAAGACATAATGTACTGCAACAGCAAAGCAACTATTCTGTTGCGTGATTTCATGAGCTAAATTGTGGGTTTGTGCTTTCAGGAACGATCACACAAATTTGTCTAAGAAGTACTTCTGCAATGAAAGTACTGTGTGAAGGGAGAAATCGGGCATTATGCTATGACAGGCTCACCTTGTCCCACTGCCTCTCTCTGTCCAGAGTGATGATTATCATGGCTGGATTCACCAGGTAACCGTTACTGTTGAAGGAGAAGTCGTTGTGTTCCCATGTTACATTCAGCATGTGCCTAAAGAGAAAAACAAAAACCAGAACAAGGCCATCAGTGACTTGAATTTTAAAGAAAACATCATGAGTTTCCGGTTATCAAATTGCTGTCTTTGCTGTAGTGGAGTGCATTTGTGTAACTTACTTCCAAAACAACAGAAAAAAATCCATCACAGGCCATGTCTACACCAAAATGGATATTTTTCCAGACAGATATCTTTCCCCTCTATTAAAAACAAAACAGTCTGTCTACACAAACATTACAAAGTACCTTTGTTCACATGAAAATGCAAAAATAAGTACGAGTGCTCTAACAAGCATGTCAGGCCAGTCTACAACAATGATGTATCAAATAGCAGAGAATACAGTCATTTCATTGTTTGTGTAGACTTAAACCAAAAATACTGTGGACCACTTAATACTAAAAACAGCAGAAACCGAAGCTTTAGCATGCTGCTGAAATGGTGCCGATATACCAAGATAGGTTTTAAACTTGTAACTGCTAGAGAGACTTTGTTGTTGTTGTCAGGTACATGCTCATTACACAAAGCAACAGTTGGCATGCATGAATTGAGGTGTGACGTTAAAGTTTTTGAAAAGCTGCTCTTCAGAAGGTGTTTGGAAAAATCTGCAGTTTGAGTGATTGAAAACACTGTTTGCATGTGGATGAGAGGAAAATGTTTGTTTTGCAAAATATTCAAGGCCGCAGTTTCCTAAAGTTGAAGGTGACATTTACAAATTACTTGCAGCAACTGAGAAGGTGGAACTTAGAGCGGTGTTACCGGTGACCGCCAAAAGTTTCTGTTTGGCCTGTTGTCAATTTACTTATGAAATGAATCTTCATTAGTCAGAGCTGATGTACACTGCGGCTGTGATGTGATGATTGCAGGCCAAAAATGAAAGCCTGGTAATGTTACCTGCATGTTAACCCTTGCTGATAAAAAATAGTGAGGTGAAAAAAAGACTGATTATGCCAAAGGAGAATCAAAATCACCAACCCTTGTCAAAATCATGAGATACAGTGTGAACTATGCTTTTTATGGTTTTAAGGTTGTAGCCTCCAGGTTGAGTGCTGGATTGATTGGTTGATACACTCTCATCTGACCATGTTGGAACTGATCAGACAATCGCTGGTGTTATCTTGATGAGGGAAATTCCTAGATTAATTAATCATTTTTGGTGACAGGATAAACAGATGACCTGTGAACACCCCTTCCTTGTTCACAGTTTGAAACTCACTCCAACTAAAGGACACTGCTAGGTTTGACTTATTTAATGTTCACTGAAGTTTAATCAGGATCAGCTACAAAGTAATTGCCAATAAACTTGTCTGTGTGGCTGCATTTTGGTAAAACGGATGACCAAAAAAAATTGTATAAACCATGTGTCAACCAACATGACATGCAGTCTAACAGTAGGCTGACTTGTCTGTGTTATACTGCTCAATAGTTCTCAATAGAACTGCCTCACAAGTTCGTACAGTTCTATTTTCAGAAATCATACAAATATTGGCAGGTGCAGGCTGTTCTGCTCTGTGCCTGTTGTTATCATTTCAGTATAAAATAACCAGGACCAAATGATTTACTCTTAGTGTTTATTTAAAAGTCATTTAAGCTAATAAGGCTATCAGGTAGAGTGCACTCTGTACTCTGTGACTGAATTAGTTCATCTAGAGATAATGTGCATGTTTGTTTTCCCTCACGACCGATCGATTGATTTAAAAGTGGGTAAAATTTTCTTTGTTTGACTGCAGCATTAGAAACCAACTTACAGAGTCACACTTATTAGATCTTTAAGGCACAGTCATGAGATAAGAGGTCATTAACGAGGGCCTAAGCCACGAAAAGAGGAAGTAAGTTAAAGGTTTATTTATTAAGAGAAAAGCTTTTAATCTATTTATCCTTTTTAGTTTATTTTCTATAAATATGAATACGAGAATATGTGCGCATTGTTTTAGATGTTTTTGCCTCTGTAGGGCTGTGGCTATTGATTATTTTTCTTACTGACTGTTGGCAGATTTGTTTTTCAATTAAATTGGTAATTGTTAGTCAGATAGTTGACAAAATTGTAAAGAAAAAAGCCCCTGGATTAAGGTGACATCCCTAAATGTTACCTTAATCTTGCTTTGAGGAGATTTAATTTACAGTAGTAAAAGTGGAGATAAGCAACAAATTTCCTCATTTGAGAGGAGGGGATTATTATCAGTTATTTAAATAGTTTTTGTTAGTTGACTAATTGATTAGTCAACTAATTGTTTCAGGTCATACCTCAATAGTTGGAACAACATACATGATGCTCTGGATGAGTAAACGTCTGAAACTGATTGGATAAAAGGCGAAAATGCTCTGTCACCCAACTGAAAAACACAACTCTCAAGGTGTCCCGACAGCTGCCTGATTGTTTAGACGACATCTATCTGCTGCTTTTGATTCCATTGTTTCATCACCCACATCCTCTGTTATATTAGACCTGTGGCGCTGCGCTCTCGCCTCACCTGCCACTCCAGCAGAGGTGATGAAAGCCTGCTGGGAGGAGAACAGCCTTCAGCCCGGTCTGTGTGAAAAGCCTGTTTAATCTGGTAACATGCGATAATCCCATTAACAGGTGAGCCGACTCATTATCAGAAGCCTGTTTGAAAAGAATCTCCGATCAAGTGAGAGCAAAGCTGGGAACCGACGGGGCTGCTCGTGTTTGATCTGCCTGGAAAGAGAGATGACTGACTATAAAGCTAATTGAAAGTGCTTTGTTCTATTCCGCCGACCTTCACGTCACTGCTGCTGCTCAAATCATGCCTGCTGGCAAGTCTAAATGGAGGGGTTTGTACAGTATCAAAGTCTGAGATAATGTTCACCAATTTTACTTTATGTGGACGGTTTGGGTTTACAAAAGGAAAAGTTGTCTCCCCTAAGGCTCTGAAGAATCTGAAAGAAAAATTGCTTGTGACATCAGAGGGAGAGAGATGTTTCATAATGCAGGACAAGTGTCTGATGAAGCTCGTGTCCCATCAGCTGGCCCCTTGGTGACCGTCTACACTAACACACACAAACATTTACACACAACACACTCCCAGTCCCCCTGAATGACCTTGGCTTACATGAGCCAAAAACTGCTGCTGCTGCTGCTGCTGGAGCAGTTTTTTTTTTTCTGGCTCTTCCCTCTCCTGATTAAAACATTTTTACAGCAAAATAGGATTTGCTCGGTGCGCCGTGGCACAGATGGCATCAGATTGCTCTTTTGGGCATGGTTTAAATAAGGGGAAAACCACGCCCTTATCACCAACACTCTACCCTCCAACATCACTAAATTACCTTGCAATCTCCAAGAGATCTAGGGGAGCTCTGAGTGCTGGGGAGATGAGGAGATAAATGGCAGCAGGGCACAGTTAGGGAGAGTGACAGCCATCGTAAAATGTGCTCCACAGCACCAAACAGATGGGAAGTCATGAATAAATAAATGACTGTTGACCTCACTTTTGCCAGGTCCCACAGATGTAAGCCTAGGCCATTACTCTTTTATCCTTGATGTATCAAAACTGATGGAGAATTTACAGTTATTTACTGTGTGATCCCCGACTATCAGACAACAATCTTCTGTTTGTCCTAAACAAAGTTATCATAACAATTGTGCAAATTATGACTGCCATCCCAAAGAAAGAATGGCAGAACTGTTTCCACAAAGACCCATAGTTGGGCATATAAAGTGTCAGACTGCAGTTTCGTAGTCAGCACTGACTTTAATTATTTATGACTTTGACAGTCCTTAACCTGAACCAACCAAGCCAATTGTTTTGGGAGGCAGCGACCTGAGACCTCATGAGGACTTAGTCATGGAAAAAAGAGGAGAAGTTTAAGTAATTAGAAAATTGATGTGTTAGTTCTGAAGTTGTCCCGTTGTTGTTTTGGCTCGTCTTGGACAGCTGCAGTAACAGCTGGTGAATTTTTGAGTGCATTTTCATCACCCAGGGGTTCAATTTAAAATTAAAGCACCACCCTTAGGGCCTGGTGTACAATTAAACACTGCAAACGAGACAACATAAAGGATGCAGTTCATATCTCATGTCCACAGTTACTTCCATCAACACCAAACTACAACAGAGTTTCCATTGGAGGAACCTCCACGTTGAATCCCACTTGTGTCATTAGTGAGCGCTGGCCCTGGTAACCATTTTTTTCTAAATGACAGTACTGCTGAGATGACAAATTCATTTCCACTACATGCATCATGCTTGGTGCTGCTTTTCGTATCATACCTGTGCTTGTGAAAATATAGGAAATAAATGTCCCAAATTTTGATACATACATTTTCCCAAAGGCTCTCAGATATTACTAATAATGGAAATAAATGGTGGCGATACACACTAGAAAATGTACTGCTTGCATGTTTAAATTGATTCCATACTTGTCTCCTATCTGCTCTGTGTAAGCACAGCCTGCAGCCCAGATGAGAAATCCTTGAATTGAAAACAAAACTGGTTGGGCTTGTCAGTTGCACTGAGAAGTGCAGAATGCTTTTATTTTTTTATTTTTATATAGAATCTGGTAACTGCACATGGTTTATATCTGGTAAATATTTAAACTAGTCATTTGGAATGGAATCATTTTGATGAAATTTCACAGTTTTAAGCTTAGATTTGATTACTTTACTCTTGGAAACTAAAGTCACACATGGGATGCTGGAAAGGTGAAATCCCACAAAACTTTTTCAAACCTGCCGGCACATTTTGAGGCACAGAAAGAAGTGGCAGCGGATGCAAACGGTTTCTGAATTGAAACAAAATGTAACTGTTTTCCTGATCAGCATGAGTGGTAGAATGTAGGAATGGACATAAACGTGACTTTGTCAACACTACATGTAAATATTGCAGAAATGTTGATTATTGATTTGTTTTGCCTTAAAGGCTGGCACACATAGCAGCAAATAGCATTAACATTAAATCAATATAAGGGCTGATCACACAAGTAAGTCTCCTGCTAAAATAATTTAACAATACTGGAAATAAAATTTAGATATTAGAAAAAAAAACCTTAAATTTGAGTGTGATCAATAAATGCTTGGCCCCAGCATTGTAGCTCACCTGAACAGTGTGTCATTAGTAGCTGATGTCTTAACGGGGTTGTGACAGTCACTGTGGCCTTCAGGTATGAAGCCTCTTTGTTTCCGAAAACTCTGCACGCCTTTCACAACAATGGCCACCCCGTCCCGCACTCTCTTCCTCAGGCTCATCCTCCATCGGTCTGTGATGATGCTGATGAGCCCCACAGGGAAGCTGTCAGGCGGAGGGTTGTCTGGGTTTCCCACAGCCAGGCTGGGGATAATCCAGATGTATCCGGGCCCCACCAGTCCAGCCTCAGCAGCCATGGTAAATAGATACTGGGCCTCTTCGTGGGAGCAGTAGACCAGCAGCACCTGGGCATCGATCTGCTGGAGGAGCCGTCGTGCTCGTATGTCGTTCATGCTGTCGGCAGACATGTCAAAGGTCAGAACGTCCTGCAGATCCCACATGAAGTAGCTGGTGTCAGTGAAGGACTTGATGTAATCCACGTAGGTTTCGTAACCCGGGTAGAGGCTGGTTATGACCACAAAGCTGTCCCAGTTGTACTCCTCCATCACCTTGAACATGCCATTGATCTGTTGCTCGATGGAGGACCCCAGCTGGAGGAAGTTGGAGCCCTCACCCTGTAGGAAGATGGAAATCATGGCATCATCGTGAGAAGACCTTTATGGTTAGTTAGCACACTGCATGCAGTTTGCTCCTCATTAACAAGCAAAACGAATACATCTTAATTCAATTTGTACAGTGTGCAGAGAGATCTCTGGAGGGCTTCATACCAACAAGACCACACACTCGTAATTTGCACTTGGACAAATCGCACACTGAGAAGTGAGTTGCCCAACCAGTAGGCTCTGTAGTGCAGCTTTGACAGGAGCTAAGTGGTTCTGCTTTATTTTGCTCTTCCAGGAGCTGCAGACTCATTCATCACTTAAACCCACATGTCTTACTTTTGCCGTGCAAACACTGGCCGTCATCCATACTTGCAAATTCAGAGGGATGGCACTATCACTGTGGCCAGCGCCCGCTCTGTGTTTCATCTGTCTTTTCTGAAAATGCATTGACCTTGAGAGAGGAATGAGGATGGCTTCTCTGTTAAGTGTATTATTAAAAGAAGTGGAGAGCAGAGAAAAATACTTTATAGCATCTTGTGGTGTGACATACATTTCCCTTTAGCTTCTCGTTAGAACTGTCTCACCCTCACTTTCAGCAGTCTGCTGGTGAAGTAAAACTTCACATGAACTCTTTATTTTCGCTTGAGCATACAAAAAGAAGTGTTCATATGAATTCATGACTTTTTTTATTAGCAGAAAGGTAGAAAAAGACAAAATACACAAACATGAACGATGTAATAAAGTACCAGGTTTGGTTTTTCCATCCAAGCTCCCTCCTTGTCCTTGAATTTGTTGTGTTTCACACATGTTTAGCCATCTGTGATAATTTCTGCGTTTGTGTCGTTCTCCGATTTACCCTTAATATACATGAGAGAGGAAGCTTTATGGTACGTGACCACAGGACTGTTTTCACTTCCCAACATTGGTTGCTTGATGGACTTACAAGTCGGCAGCATCACCATAGACGATCGATCCTCAACAGCAGTCTATCAGGCTCCACCATTTACATTTGAGGCTGTTGCTGTATCTGTCTTCACGTTAAGTCAGTAATGGTTAGTTTAAGTTTTTCGGGAGTTTCCAGATGCATTGAGCAGCTTCCGGATGCTCCTCATTTGCATAAAGTAGCCTAGACTTCAATTTAATGCAAATAATGAGCAGGAAATGTGATGCTCCATGTCCCAGAATGCTTCAAGATGCAACTGGAATGCATTGCTGGGCTGCTCACATAGACATTAAATGGAAAGCATTGAAATGACTGATTGTGTTGACATGTGCCATTGGACTCTTACAAATTCTGGTATAGCACTGAGATTACCATGGAGCGCTGCATTTGAGGTGCTTCACATGGTCTTTAAAATTAGCGGAGACTTATAAGTTTTTCTAATCAGTTGTTAAAACATTCAAGCAAGTAGCAGTCTTTTGCCATTTTTGTTTTTAATGTAATTTAGTGTTGAGTTTAAAGTATCTGTCTGGAACATTTTAACATCAGTGAATCACCTGGCCTGTGTGCTTGACGGTTCCTTTTGCTTTTTGTGTAGTAGAAAATGTGCTGTACGCCGTCCCACACAAAGATGCACTTTCTTAAAAAATCCAAATAGTTGTTCTTCCAGATCTAATAGATGTGGTTTTCAGAGTTTCTGGTAGAATAAAGCTGCTTTCTTCTAGAAAAAGGTTTTCTCATTCAAATTTGCTCACTTTAGCATAGGCTTTGGTTAAAGTAAAGGTGTTTATGGCAAGTGTAGGGTAAGCTGTTAAAAATGTAGTCATTTATTATTAACAGGGAGTCATCTGCATCTATGTATGTTAATAGTTCATTAATGAAGGATTTTTTTGCATCAAATCATTAAATTAGTACCTAAAAGAATTATTTGGCCTTGATTTCTTGCAGCCCTTTTCCAGACGAGGATCCCATCAAAGAGATTTTTCACAACTGTGCAACTCTTACTCTTATTAATGGATCATAACAAATATATAAGCCTATTAAAATGGTTTTGAACCACTAATAAAGCCAACTTAGCTTCAGCATGACTGTTTTAGAAAAGGTACAGGCAACTCTCCCCTCAGCATTAGAAGCCAGCAGTATAAACCACAATCGTATCTCTTATCAGTAATTAATTAAGGTACCCCAATTAATGTGACGGTGATGGACTAACTCAGGTTCAGAACAGAGACTATTGATTACTCAGGAGCTTCCAGTTAGTCTGCCTTGTCTTTACTGTCCCACATTACTCTGTAAATCAGACATCATTAATAAATCATGAATTGTTTGTAATAGCGTCATATTAATATGAGTGAGTATATAAAGTGTTGTTGTTCATTTAGAGGTTTATTGTTGAGACGTATTTATTTATCTATTTTTAAAACAACTTTACTGGCGCTTTCTAAAGTATATGTTTGCACTCGGGTGTGATCGTGGTATAAAAGCGCTTCGGCTCTGTCAGGCTGATAGGTAGGTGGCCCCCGACTGACCCTCTCCCTCTCTGGGGAAAAAGCACTCCATCCTGAGCACCGAGCCCTCAGAGCTGAGAAAATGGAGGGGTCATGTGTCCTGAGACTGCAAACCGGCCTGTGATCTCATTCATTCTGTCTCCTTGTCGTCCTTGGGAGAAGTTCAGTGGTCCTGTGATGTATGAGCGTCTTACGGTTTCAGACGTCACAGCTAAATCCTGACTGTAACGTGCTCACACGCCTGAAAATATCTTCCTTTTCTGTTGCCTTGTCTCACTTGTCACTACCCTTGTTTGCTCAGACTTGTTCCCATACTGTGAAGAATCTATATTTATTATAGACATCTTTGCTGTATAGTTTTTGATGTACCATTTCTCTTGAACCGACAACTGTAATGAACGCAAAGACAGAATGAATATTCATTCTTTGGCAGCCATTCTTTTTCATTTATCATTCATTATATTAAACCCCAAAGCTCATATCTTTTCTTTACAATGCCTCGTCTCTTTATGTTGCTGATTAATATTCACATAAATGACATTCAGTTATCAGCGTCTTTACTAGGAATTGGTTCTGCTCAGTAAGGTCCTTCTGTGGACTAAGATGGATTAGGCTGCACTGGAGGACGGCCGGCTGCATACATCCAAACTGGTTGCAGGGGATCTTATGCAGGTTAGTCACGGAGAAGCTTGAGAAGATCATATAAATCTACTCATTTTCTCCTTCCCCTCACTGTCCCACAGCAAATCTGTCAGCGTTATTGCCTCATTCCTGTACGTGCAGCTGCCTGTTCCGGCATCGCACAATCAGTTTGTTCCCTGACAGGTGCCAAGGTGTCAAGAGTGTGTCTGCGCAGGTGTGTGTGTTCAACGCATCAGCCTGTGTTTCTGTATGCTTTGTACATGCTTACTAGCCCATGGGTCTGTCAGATTAAAGCCCCCTGCAAACTGCATTCTCAACAGCTCAATTAGTAGAGAGCAAACTGATAGCGCAGTCCAAATGAGCCTGGGGCATTACCACAGGCTCAGCTGCAGCTCAAAGCTTGAAGTCACGACCGGCTTGTCAGTGTGCAGAGCATGCAGAGGACTGTCCAAGGCATATGGTTGTAGGGAATGAAGTGAAGCCAGCAGCCATTTACACAAAATGTAGAATAAATTATCCACCAGTAGAGCTCATCTGTCAATGAACCAAATGCAGATTTAAGAGTTTAGAAGGTTTGGAATGAACAAGTCGTGTGATGTCTTACTTGAAGGCATTTGAAGGCTTTGGGCGGAGGGGAAGGCAATTCTGTCTTCTGTTTTGTAGTCTCGACGTACTGAAGTCAACAAAGTATCTCCACTTGGAAACCTGGCAGCAACTAAGACTCTTTGAAACTTCTGCTGACTTCCAAGTGTATTAAGGGGGTATCAGTGCACTTTGACATCGCTCTTGAAAGGGCTGCATCTACGGATTATTTTCTGTGTTGATTAATTTGTCAATTAGTCTCACGATTAATTGTTGGGTCTATAAGATGTCAGAAAATAAAGATAAAAGTCTAAGATGTCGTATTTAGGTGTCTTGTTTTGTCCACAGCTGAATGCTATTCAGTTTACTGTCATAGCAGAGTAAGTAGTAAAAGGTCCACACTGACTGTTAAGGTTTACATTGATAGATGTGAAATTGTCAACCAAGGAAGGAAAAAAGTATGTTTGAGAGTAACTTGTCCTGCCTTTAGTCTCCCACAGTAAATAATCAAAACGTGAATGTGGTTTTCTCTGTGTTGGCCTCTCATCCACTCTAAATGCACAGCCTCACTACCAGCAGTCTCTGCCAGTATTTGAAGCTTGTTTGACTGATAAATTGAAGGCTGCGTGTTCTCTTTGGCTGCAATTTACAGCCTGTTCTGCACAGTTGGCTACAATAAATAATGATGCACATTATCACAAGAGGAAATAAGTCAAAAGCGACTGGACTGGCTTTAGATTTTTGAAGATGTTTTGTGTCTCTTGCAAAAGATGCATCAGTGGGCTGTGATTTGTGATGACCTGCAGGTACTACTGATGGCTTTAAATAATAGTTTCCCTCAAATGTGCTCCTTTTGTGTTTGACCTTTGAAGATTTGAGCTTTTGTCTGAAGCTTAATAATAGGCCTGCAGTGAATGATATAATGTGTTCCCTGGATAAGAGGGATTGCTGCTTGTTGACTTGTCTTAATATGTAGCAGGAGACAATGTTCTATATTTGAAACTAATTAGATCAATTGTTTTGACACAAATGCATATAAATGGTTAGTATAACCACCTTAAAATAGTTCTCTTACTGGCAGAACTCAAGAAATAGTAGTGGTTGGTCATCAATCTAGTTATCTTCAAGTCACAGGGCTCAATTCTAGGTCCAGTTCCACTCACATTGTATATAAATGACCTAGGATCAGCAGTTACAAACGACTCTATTCATAATATGCTGATGACACTGTTATTTCTTTAATGCCCTCTATGACAAAGCTTTGTCTAATTTGAAGCCAGACTTTTTGAGTGTTCAAAAGCTTCTAAAAACAATCCAGATAACACTGATTAATTTTTTTTCATCAGATCCTCAGTGAAAAATCCTCTAAGTTTAATATTATTACAATGACTGAGGCTCAAATTGAAAGTCACATTTCATAAGTACCAGGGTATTTTATTAGATGATAAAATATGTTTTAAAACTCACATTTATGGACTGATAACGAAACTTAAATCTACATTTTGGCTTATTAAAAAAGAAAAGCAATTCTTGTCCTTTAGCAGCAGGTTTCACATTGTATGGGCAACATCTTTATCAGTGCTTGACTATGCAGATATAGTTTACATACATGCTACTGCTCATACCCTCCAGCTGCTTGACGTTGTGTCACAGTTCCTTTAGATTTATTACAGGTGACAGCTTTAGAATCCGTCACTGTATCCTCTGTGAGAAGGTAAGGTGACCATCACTCACCTCTTGAAGGGAACAGTGCTGTCTTTTTTATTTACAAAGGTCTTCTAAATAAACTACCATGTTATCAATCATGTTTTACCATGTGTTTAAGGGCACCACTGTGATTGAAATGACCAAATCAATCCATCAGTAGAAAATTAAAGCTTTATTTCCACTGCTGCTCTTGTTCAAATATTTTCTTCTACAATCCACACAAACATCTCTTGATGTTTTCGTTGCTCTTCTCTGCTTCCCAAGCCATCGGGTCAGCTAACTTTGCAGCCACCACCGATTTTTCGCCAATTAGCTGACTGCTAGCTGGGGCTTCATCTGTTTGGCCAAATGGTGTGAATGCATGACTGCTGTATCCAGGGATCCATCTGATAAGTCTAATGTTTGCAAACCAAGTGTGAATGTATGACACATGCAACTAAAACAGTGTTTTTCATTTGTCACCTTTCATCTATCATCTCATGGTGCCATATTGCTCAACACTATGAACAATCTATGTGTGATCACAACTGTTTGTGTACGGCTATCTTCTGTGGATCTATTTTGTCAATAAGCTGTACTTCCACTGTGTCGTCAAACGAAGCTCACAGTAATAGTCTACAGTCCTAAAGAAGATTACAACCATTGAGTGAAAAGCTTAGCTTCTCGAGACTGAGATTACATTCTAAAATACTTTATACAGAAGAACTCATCTGTTTACAAACACGATTGCAGAATCGCTGCATTAATTTACATCATCAACTACCGTTTAAACTTTTGTCAAGCTAATTGCGCTCCAATCCCAACGTATCCGGTTGATATAATGTTATCCAGCCTGACATTTAGATTTGAAAGGCTTTGAAACTGGCCTGAGTTGAGTTAAATTGTGCAGAAAGCACTGATTATCTCCACACCACAGCTGTTTATACGAAGTCTGTGGTTACAGGTCATTGAAAACTGTACTGTTTTTAAATTAAACAAGACAAAGACGCAATCACTGATCTCTACTTGCTCAAAAATATCTCTAATAGCTGAAGGTTATTTCAATGACTCAGGTGCATGACGTCTATTGATAGAGTTGGATTGCATCCAAAAATCTAAAGGTTTAAAGGTATTGATATCAGTGACTGAAGCCACAATGAAAAGATGTACTGATGTAAATGAGTGAAATTAGCGCTGAGGACATGGAACACAAAGTGGTGTATGGCTCCCCTGTTCACATGACCCATCTGCAGCCATCTCCCCCTCCTCTCCGTCCCTCTATGAAGAGTGACTTCTGGCCACAGCTCTTTGCTGCGACATATGTCTGCCTCCGCCACACAGCAGGAAGTGCCCTGGCACCGCCTTCCTGTGCTGCTGACGTCACGTAGATCCTGCACGGTGACCAGGAACAGACACACAACTCCCTGGTTTTTTGCCATTTCTCTGAAAACACACAGACTGTGTTACTGTATAGATGCTGGGGAGTAAGATGGAAATGATGTTCATTTGAGCGTGGAATTTCTTTCTGCATTTGACACGAGATAATTATTGAAATTGGCAAGTAATTACGTTTACATGCAGTTCTGTTCTCTAAAGTGAGAAAGAGAAATCTGACTAGTTAAAATATCCTACAAAACGAAATCAGAAACTAAAGTTTAGTTGTATCATTTGTTATTTTTAATCATTCTGAACCATATTAGTATTGCATGGAGGACACAAACCAATAACAACAATAGAGTGGTGTCTCTCTGACTCTCCTCATCACTGCAGAGCTGGTCTGAACAGTAGTTATTGGCTATGAGCTGGGCCAGAGTAAAGACACTTTAGGCCAATTCATGCTTTCTGCATCTGCCGCGTCCTCAAGGGTATGCATGACATAAACTTTGTCATCCACCCAAATTGGCGAGGGTCTGCACAGATCGTCCGCCTGCAGCCCAAATTTGTGACCGTGCAAACTGTCCGCAGTGCATGTGCCAGGAAAATTAGTTCTTAAAACAAATGTTTGGTATGAGGAGACAGTGGACAAGTATATTGTTGGCCATCCTCACCTCTATAGATAAATTTTAACAGAGTTGTCATTGAAGTAATTGCTGGCGGACATTGGAGGTGCTTTGATTTGTACAGAATTTCCGTCGATGGAGCCCAGACACAGTTGGAAGTTTTAATTTCTCCAGACATCCTGTGCTATGTCCCCCACAGTAGTCAGCACACCTCAGGAATAATCACTGATACAGTACTACAGCCCAGTCTGTAAGTATCTGCTATGTCCTGTAAAAATTGCCTTGTGTTTTTTTCTTTTTGGAATAAGGGGCGATATGACCATCTGCACAGACTGGCTTGGACCTATTATAGTATGAACAGAGCCACGTACATGTCCTCTGTCAATTAATTGGCCAGTGCACACAAACATGGAAAGTACGAAATGACCTTTATGCTAAAACCAGAGGTGTCCCTGTCATTGTTAGAAGCCACAGATCTAACACAACCACTTGTTTGCCTATAATAATTTAACTTAAGAGTTGGAACTTAGAGATTGAAAGTGTTGTGTCAAGAGCAGATAGACTAATTTAGCAGAATTAACTTGAATATGTCTGTTTTGAACATTTTTGTGCAGAGATCTTCATGATACAAACCATTCATAAACTTCAGATTGGATCTACTTTGAAGAGAAAAACCAAAAAAAGGTTTCTCTTTTACGTGTTCTGATTTGAAGTGTGCATGGAGAGGGGAGGCTATTTACAGACGGTCCGTTGTTGGTTTGTTTGTGTAGGTAAACAAGAGAGCACAACTCAGCTCTACAATGAAATAACATTTTACCCATTTGAAATACTAAAAACATGAAAATCAATAGGTGGCAGTCGCCTACAAATACATCAGTGTGGGGTAAACATTGATCCGACTCTTTTTCAAATGGAGTCGTACACGTCTGTGAATACATCAATCCTTGGTTGTTGGACTGACAGCTGTTGAAAAAATTGAACATATTACATAGTCCTAATGCAGGACAACTGTTTTTACTGACCGATCCGTATGTGTCATGACAGTTAAACTCAACCTTATGTGTACAATTTGTGGGTTGCCCTTTTAATACTGCATGTGCTGATGTACAGGGCTCATCTTTCCCACATCACTCTGCTTGTCATCTGAGTGGCATTGAGTTGAAACCACTTCGTCTATGCACATGTACTAACACACTGTTAACGCCTCGTCTTTCTCCCCGCTGGCTGCTTCGTGCAACTCTTCTGTGCTTTGGTCTGCTTCAGTCGACACGGGTTACGCTAACTGTGCCATTGGTTTTAATACAGGAGGCTAAAGTGGAGACAAGTGACTTCAAAAAGTAGCAACGGCAGTCAGGGGAAAAAAGGCGCTGCTCCAGTTTTGACAAAAAAGGCCTCGGGCTCATGTTCTTGCAAAGACAATCAGGGTTTTCGCTCATGTCCGACTTACATTTTGTTCACTTATAGCACTCAGGCACTGAGGATGTGATCTGTCACACCTCAGAATGGATGCTTCAAAGGATGTTTTGAATTTTTGGTCAGGGTATTGAGCTAAATGCATAGTGAGGGAAAAATTAGAATATGTGCTACATCTGTTCAACAATTATAAAACCAGAGAAATGCCCTTGACTGTATGATTATGTTTGAAGCACATCAGGTGTCTTTGTTCAGGAATTTGTCAGAGCTATGTAATAGTAAAGTTCCTGCAGCAAAGCTAAACTAGGAAATATGTTTCTCAGTTATAACTGCACTGATCTGCCAGCAGTGAAGCACGTAGCTTTCTTGTCCATCTTAAGGTAACATCTGCCTGCTAGCTTAAAGGAGTTCTAACTACGTACATAAAACAGCAATATTCTTCATGGAGTGAACTTTGCTTAATACTTGCTGTCTTCATCTTAACGTGTGTTTCCTCACTGGCTGCTTATCATTGAGATAGAAAATCACAAGGATAATGGTACGTCTGCTCTGATGTTGCCAATCAACAAACCGAAATGTCCCGAGGACAGGAATTGGTTTATCACCTAATTTGCTTCTGTCACTTCCAGAGAGATCAAACCGTGTGCTTTCAGTGATACGTATGAAAAATGAATGAGCTTCATTGTCTTGTTGACTACCTCTGACAGCGGCCCATAAATCAGTCGACAGGAGGCATCCCTGATTACGAGGAGACTCAAAGAGGGTTGGATCAAAATCATCTCAGTATTTGGAACATACCTGCCATGTGTAGTCTACTTTGTTACATTGACACCAGCTCAATGCTAATAAATGGCTAATTAAAGCATAAACAGGTGACTATGTTGTTATAAAAATTCAGTGGGACACAAGTACTTAAAAGAGACACAAGAATTAATAACAGAGACATAATTTTGCTGCCAGCATTCCTAAAAATTATTGATATTTCACACCCTCAGTTTTAATTTTACCTGTCAAAATCTGATCGAGAAATAATAATGTTGTGTCATATTCATGTCTGTTGTTTTCCAGTGGTAAAAATCTGGATTCTGTGATAAGCCTCACTGCCACTGCTCAGATAGGCTGATCCCAGAGGTAAAGTTCCGCTTCTCCAGCTCTCTTTGCCTGATGTAATCTGTCCTGGTCTGACAGACATCTCTTTCTTCTTCCTTTAACCTGCTTAACTATATTCAGTAATAATCGTAGATACGAGCTTTGCTTCATTTGTGGTAGCTGAATTTCTAAGACCTAATATTGACATTCAAGAGTGGATGGAGGCTTTAAAGTCAGGGCAAGTGTTTTTTAACCAAGTTTTATACCCCCTTTTTTGCATGATTCATCCTATTAAATAATTTTATATTTACACTGCATTCATTTGACCGATCCCTAATGTTCAAATCCATTTATACTGCTCCCTCCCAGAGAGAATTTAGGCGATTTGGGCTTCATTACATTCCTTAAGGACATGTTGACATGTGGTCAGCAGGGGCGGGAGATTCCACTAACTGAGCTACAGACTTTCCTTTACTTTCCAACCCTCCAGGCATGTATTAGTTTTTGTTTAAGTACACTTTGAAAATCAACTTGCAGAGACTTGGGTGCACTTCGGTGCTTGTGCGGACTGCTCTGAACCAGGAAAAAACTTCAGTTTACATTAATCTGATTACTCTTCTCTACAAAATGTGCTTGCTTATTGTTTGTGATCCAGGCTTTATTTTCTTGTGAATTCAACAAACAAATGAAATATTGAAAGTCCAATCTTTCCACCAGTATAACGAAATAATTCTGTAATGCAATAATATTATAATTTCTTGCAAATAACTTCTAATTTTCAGAGTATCCCAACAGAACACAGAAGGCTTGACAGACTCTTTCCGTTTCTATGCTTCAGAACTGGTCATTCATAACCTAAATCTGTGCTCTTTGTTGTGAATCATATGTGGAGCGTTGACTATATGAGGCCATAAGAAATTACTTGCCTAAAAAGTATCAAATTATCAGGCGAGGCAGGGAGGTGTGCATGTCAATCAGAGGCCTGGTACCTCAGTGGGTAGCAGAAGATTACGGTTGGTTTCCAACTGGGACCATCCATATTAATAATGCATGCACTTGCTGTTCTGAAAGGCAGTTTTAATGCCTTGACTAAATGGCATGTATTAATGGTTTCAACTTCCTGCACTGATTAATTGCTAATGAAAAGCAAGTCATTCATTTTAACAGTTGCAAGCCTTTGCCATCACGCTTATTTCTTATTACATGTGTTTATTCCATAATTTACTGTGACTGATTTGATGTTTTTTGTCCTAAAGTTAGAATAGTTAGAGTGTAAATGAGCAGCGGGAGGCATTAACTGCTGAGTGACATCTCTTTTATTACCCCCCAGAAGCCATGCTGATGGCAAGATCACCTAACTTGTTTTCTGAAATGGGTGCAGCTGACAGGGGAGCTGTCTACAAACCCATATGAATTAAGGAAATTACCATGGTATTACTACAGTCTCCTTGTTTCTCATGAAATACAAAGACGCAAGATTTACTAACTGTAAAAAAAAAAATCAGATTCGACTCTACATTTAATCATATTGTAATCCGGTATACATAGCTTTAAGCATACAGAAATTGTTAAATCCTTTCTGGTTGTTTAAGAAAGGGTTTATCTTCCCTTACAGGGGATTCCTTTCAGAGACTGAGCTCACTGATACACAAGGTTACAAGAGAAACTTGGTGGCATTTCATGACTAACTTCTTATGTTGGTGTCATTCAAGAAGTTACAGTCAAACCTCTTACTTATGTATTTCTTTTTTCTTGCTAGAATGGACCCCACTGATCTTGGCATTGCAAATAGTTTTTCATTTTAAGACCAGTGTCTGTCCTGTCATGTTTCCCACAAACACACAAAAGGCTGTTCCCAGGTGGAGAGTGTTTTCAGGAGCGTGAATAATTTTTATGCATGTATTGATTCTAATAGAGTAGATTAGAGTAAATTAGTAGATTAGAGTAAATTTTCTCAAGGTGCAGCAAGTAGATTTCAATACATCAGTTATTATTACACAACATGCCCTGAATCTTTAAATCACCAAGTGAAAGAATCCGTTTCCACGTCCTCGAATTGTATCCGTCAACATGTGATGTTATCCTCTGATAACCTGCTCTGCAATAGTGTCTCTTGCAGAAGACGCTGAAATGTCACCAGAAAAAAAAGCCATTTTAAAAGGATTATAGTTGGTCCCTGTGGCTGAGGCTTTTGTGATGGCTATTCCTGATCTTATAGATGGATCACTGCTGCTAAACCTTCCAGCTTCAACTCAGATGCAGAGTAATTGCTCGTATGTGTCACATGCATCTCTCGAGCTTGTTGCCCCAAGTAACATACGGTGCTAATATAATACTGTTAATGATGATAATGACAGATCTTTTGCAATGCGGTAATTTCTCATAATGGCCAACTAAAATCAGATTTTAGTCTATCAATTAGTGTTAGAATCTGAGGGATGTGTTTTAATGTTTGACCTTGCCAAAGTTCCCCAATTCCATTTCTTGCTTCTTGAACCTAGAGCAGCACTAATGCATTCCAGAGCAAATTGGGTATTTCTGATTCCCATTAATCATTAAGTCATTTTAAAAAGACAGATTATGCCTGTCCTTCTACCTAATATTAATACCGGCTGATATAATTAGCACTCAAATCACTGTACGTGTGGGCTTCTTCATGATTGTTTAACTGCTCTCAGGAAAATAAATTTGCACCTCGAGTGGAATTGTGGCTGAAATGATTTCATTTTTGCTCTGAGGATTGTAATTACCATTGACTGTGCCGCAGACTCTGTTTGCTTTGATTAGCTGAGGATCTAAATACGGAGTGAGCTGCTCATCTGACTACAATTATAGTATGGATTACTTGACACCTGACAAAAAACAGCCACAAACAATAACTGAGCCCAAAAACACATTTTTTAAATCAGAGTTGCTGGGTTGTGTGTGCTCCTCCTCTGCCATGACAATTTATCATACATGATTAATAGAAGTATTCATTTGCTGTTATGGTCTGTGTTCCAGACAAGAGGAAAAATAAGACTTCGAGTGAGATCTTGTGGTTTGCAAATGCCAAAAGACTAGTGGTAGAAAGCCGAATAAAGACAGATACAATGCATGTCAACAAATCTGAGGTACCTGTACTACTTTAAACCCACATTTCCTCAAAAATTTCCATTTATTTGACATCTGTAGTCAATTGCAAGTAAAGATTTGACATCTGGTGTGTATGTTTAGGCTCTAAAATATGTTGCATTGATCAAAATAGTATAAAAATAGATGCACTAGCTCCATCTCAACCAGCATTGCATTAAAATACAGCTTAAATTTTCATGCATCAGTGATAATTACCTAATAATCAAAGTTATTATCACAGTGAATACAGGCACTTTTGATACTTAAGTTGTACACAGTGTTGCAGATATATCTACTTACAACTTTGAAACCTTGAAAACAAGACTTCTGTGTGTAAAGAGGTGTTGCACTGGAGTACGGGATTGCTGATCAGCCTCTCCTGCTATGCTTAGGCTCCACAGAAGCATTAAGCCGTAGAAGACAAACTGTGGGACTATTTAACATTTCTGTGCTCATTAAATAACATTCTAGAAAGACAATCTCACAAACAGTGGGTACGACTTAAGCTCCAATCTGCTCTTTATTGGCTCTCCCCCCATCCTTGACCCCACTGACCTTGTATGGCAGGACAACAGCAGAGCCTCCACTGATGCCCACGATGGGCACAGCTGTCTGAGTAGAAATGAAGTCCAAGATCTGCGCCACGGCCTCCGAGCCAACGTTGTCCTCGAACACCACGCCATGGACGCGATTGGTGGAGAGGGTGTCGCAGATGCGGGTGAGCAGCGCCCGTGGGTTGGTGTTGTTGACCAGCACAGTGATGGGGTTCACCTCCAGCGGCAGGTCCATGAAGTTTTCCCTGCTCAGACGCCCCTTAATCTCTGTCTGGTAGGCCGAGCCGCTGAACACCACCGCCACGTTCACGGAAGGCGTGGGAATCCCGAACGGCCGGCCCGAACAGTAGGGGACAGTGCAGAACAGCAGCAGCAGCAGCGGCCACCACGGGGAGTCGCTCAAGCAGCCTAGACGAACGCCCATCTCAGTCACCTACTGCCTAGAGGAGGGGTCAGAGTCAAGGGAGGGGTCAACAGAGCGGATTGACATGTCAGATACCAAGACCAGCTAGTGTCTTTTTCTGAAATGTTGTGATAATGCTCAGTAATCCCAGCTGCCCTGCCAACCAGCCTTTTGTTTAGCGTTTTGATAACTGACCTTTTAGCTTCATCTCTGCTCAGCGTGCTGGTCTGCTCGCCATATCTAAGACAGAGTAAGAGCCCATTAACGGAGCCCAGAGTAGTATTTTTAGCGTGTGTCAGCGTGCAACATGAGGCTGTGGCCAAGCTGTTGCGTCTTAGGATGGCAGCTGCCACCCTGCTGCTGTTGTATTCAGTGCTCCAACCCAACAGATGGTGTCCAGTGTTTAATGCAACAAATGGAGAACAAGAGGATTTATAATTTTTCCCTCGTGACATTACTTTTGAAGCTGTTACTTAATTTTTCCAGCAGTCCAAGGCATTCAGACTTAATCTGCCAAAGGTCTGCATGCATGCATGCGGCTCTGACGATTAATTGATATCCATAGTGTCATTTATGATTTATAAGCTGTTTGGGAAAGTTTTTCTTTTCTAGTTACGAAACTGACATTTTAATTATTCAAACAGAAAAATGTGTATTTACAAAGGACTTAAAATACTCAGGTTGGCCCTTGCCCAAATCCATGCTCTTTGTGCAACATTGCATCACTAATGGACTGGATTGCACCCAGTAACTCTTGGCCATACTGTCTTAATTACTTCCAAAACAGCTAATTGTTTTTCTTTCTGCCCTCTGGAAGGTAATGGGGGAGAAACGCCATGGCAGAACTCGACGATGTCAAACCCTGTAGTGTTAGTTTAACATTCACATTGTAGCTAGACAGCGGTTTGTGTTGAGCTGTCAGACAGACTTAGGCTCTTTGTCAAATCTGTCACAGTAGTGTTCGTGGCCCTGAGGGAGTGCTGCACACTGGTCCCCTGTCACAGAGATCTGATCCACCATGTGATGGAATCCCAGTGGGGTGAATATATTGTAATCCCTTGGTAATCCGTACCAGGCGTCATGGCCTGCGGCTTGATTGTAGTGTATAAACTTATCAAGAGATTTGGCTACTGCACGAGGCACAGTGTAGCTGTGTGGTGCAGCTCTCTCTATGTTCTCCTTCCTGTGTGGGACTGAGCACTGAGCTCCTCCTAGAAAATGCTGCCAAACAGGCAGGCAAACAGACAGGCAGGCTGTATGGGAGCAGGCATGCTTGGCGGGTACGTCTCTTGAATACTTATCAAGGAATTGTTTTTTTTCCTAGTCAAGTCACATGCTGAAATCCAAATAAAAGACATCACACATGCGTGGGAAGCTGTATGTGCTATGTCTTACATGTGATTCTCCTGGTAGGCGCTGCCTCATAAATCATTTTATAACTTGATTAGTCCTCACTGTGAGAGGGCACATCCCACATTCCTTTCAATGACATTAGCCATGTTTCAGCTGTGACAGCAGTAGAATAGTTTAGGGTTAATGTCTTTGACGGGGATCATCGTACGTGGTCAAAATACTTAAAGGCTCAGACCTTCTATGTCTTTAATCAACACAGAGAAACAGCTGAGGTAGATATATGAAGGTCATATACAGGGGTAGTGGATATAGGATTAAACCAAACAGGGAACAGGTCATCAATAACTTTGTGACATGGTTTTGTACGGTCAAGATGCTTTCACAAAGATCCACTTTGACTAATGAGAGTATTTCCATTTATGCTTTATCTAATGTTTAGATTTAGAACACAATATCATCAAAGCTTCATGATGCAGCTGAATTGCAGATTGGCACTGTAGATTTGCTGACCGCCGACTCCCGAAGCTCCGAAAGTCAGCTGAATTTGTAAACTGCACCGATACATAAAGTAAAGAGGCTTTTCATTTGTCCTTGGGCTAAATCCTCCAAAAACATTCCTGTGTATACAAGAGCTGGAGGCTTCACTCTGATGTTGAGGATCAAAAGTCACTGTGGACATCCATTGGTCGTAGAGGTTTGGATGGAATAAGGATGGATACATGACGAGGTGCATCTACCTGAATTATCTCGACACACAGTCTGTTTGGCTCTGAGGCCTGGTTGTAGCAGATTTGAGGCGAATGCCGTAGTTGGAGTCATGAGAGGGAGACAGGTTGTTGTTTGCGTCATGACGCTGCTACAAACGGGTTTCAGTATGAGTCATGCGATACCTGGTGACCCAATAAGTGGATCTAATCACTACCAAAACCCTGTAATACTTCACTGCTCATATATAAACATGCTGCTATGGTGCATTTGATGTAAGCTTCTTATGAAACTACTCCATTATTATGTAATAACACTCATGTAGTGACAAAGCAGTTTTGCTCAACTGTAGTTCATGTATTATTAGTTTGTGTAATATTGATTCAAAAGTTCACGATTCTGTATCACAGAATCTTAAAAAAAATTCTGCTTAACAGATACAAGTTTGTGTGGCTTTTATCAGAATGTGACGTTGCAAAATTAAGTTTCATTAAAAAAATACAAAAACTAAACAATGTTTTTTTTATATCACTGTGATGAATGTACGGACAGCTGAAAAGTTAGCAAAAAAACGTAAACCTTGACACCTACAGGGAGGTGGCTCTGTTATACTGTGAGGGCAATTTTGCTGACATGGTTTGTGTTCACTTGTTCCCTTCGAGGAAAGGGTCACTGCAAATCAATACAAAGTTGTTCTGAGTGATCACCTTTATCCCATGATGGAACATTTCTGTCCTGATAGGAGGGCTCTAATCCAGGGTGCCTCCCATCCATAGGGGACAATATTTTTTGGAAGAAAATCAAAGCTGAGGTGCTCTGAAGTTACCCTAGCAGTATGTGGTGATCCAACGCTTTATTAAGACACTTTTTGTTGGTTTCTCCACATGTCTATACGCTGTGGACTGATAGTGATATATGTTAATACACTGCACATTAGTGTAAGTTAGGTGAATATTTAAAACTATCCAGTAAGGTGCATTGTCTCTGGAACGTCAACAGAATTAGCTGTACACTGAATATATGTATAAATTACAGGACATATACAGTACTTGAATGATTACTCCTTAACCACCATAATCCAACCAGTGCCCTGACCTTCAAACTCCTAAACCTCTCATGGTTTCCAGCTTTTTGTCTCTTGGTCAGAATCATAAACCCACCATGTACATGAGTACAAGTTGTTTGGGTTATTTATAGGGATTATGTCCTGGAGATAGCAGGTAGTCCCAGAGCTCTCACACATTGGGAGGTTTTGGAGGCTAGTCCTCATTATGTGACTGCATTAGCAGATCCGTGAAACATGATTATTACATGCATGCACACCTCTCAGTACTGTTTTTTTTAATCATTGCCTCTCTTGCTGGGCTGCTGCCAAAGCCACTCAGGCGGATCATTGAAAAGTGATGAGAAGACGATGCTTCAGAACCGCTCTGCTCAACTAGTTTCTAATCTGATGAGAAATGAGTTAACAAAACTGAGTCTGCTGCCACATATCAAAGAAAAACAAGCAGCCGCAGCAGTCCCACACAGATGATCTCTGTATTCCCTGTCTTCTGTTAGTTAGTCTTTGGGTAACAAACATTTAAGATGTGCTTATCCCCCTCTAGTGGGTGACATATGGTGGAAGCAGTTTCTTTACAGAACAAGCTGCCATTCAAAAAGTGCAGACTGAAGATTCGTTCAGAATAGCTGTCATGACTTTATCATACAATGCGATTTTTTTTTTTTTTTGCAGTATTTTTTTCCCCGCCTGTGGTTCCTCCACATGGCTGCCACCTGGACATTTTGATAAATTGAACAGGTAAATAATGCAGATACCACATCTGCATGTTCAGCCCATGCACATGCTATCTGCCTCTGTAAATTGAATACTGTTGATAAGGTGAATTGAATTTTCAGCGCACATTGACACATACATAGACTCGGTGATGAGAATATGAGCTCTGCCATAGAATTGTATGTATATTGTAATCTCTCACACTGGAATTTTTCATATTATAATTCCTCTCTGACTTGTTTTCTCATATCATGCTGCTTATCATTGTTTAAAAAATTTCTAACCCTGCACATCATCTGTCAGCTGTAAGCGGCTTATTTATATCACAATGTTTCTGCATTTTTATCACATATGAACAATTGCTATATATTAATAATTACTACTGCTACCACCAGGCTTCCCCATAGTACATATTGAAGTCTAAATTTAATTTCAGTGTCCTGAGTTGTCCACCTCATCACTTTAACCATTTGAATTGTATTGCCACATAATAAAAACCCTGCTATCTATGGATGAGCTGCTGCTGAGGTGTCAAGTCCTTCATCTGATTCCTCATCCAGCTCATTAACGCGACGCTGCAGCAGTAAATACATCTGGCTGAGAAGTGAGGGCTCATCGCCGCAGTCTTTAATGCCCGCTTTTATATTCCGGGCATGACGTCTCTGCTGCAGCTGTTTAACAATGTGCACATGTCCCATCTCCTGCTACATGATCAATACACTTAGCCATTGCTCACGAGTTGATAAACTCATCCTCCTCAGCGTCATTATCAGTAAAAGTGCTGATTGTCCAAACCAGTCCACAGCAGCAGCAGCAGCTTTGAGGACAATTTGTGAGATCACTATAGAATCACACAGCCGTTCTGAAATCCGTGACCTTTATGGGAGTTATACACAGCTGATGTAACTTTTCAACCCACCACCAAGCGTTTCATCTCCCATCCATTTAAACCACAGTGCTCTGTAATTGGCAAAAGCAAAGTCACAAGAAAAGTGAGTTCATCTTCAGTATAATAATGCATGAAGTAGCTCATTACAGCAAAAAGCAAAACCCAGAACAGCCTCCAACGAGAAGCTGCTGCATCACCCTTTAAAGTGATTTTATAATAAAACTGTTGCTGTATTGTTTGGCTTAAGAACTAAAACACATTATGACTGTATTTATACTGTCCCTCCCTTTGTGGCAGGGAAAGTTTCACTAGTTCTGTTCAACTGACTCAACGTCACATTTAGTTTTAACCAATAATGACCTCCAGCACTCTTGCCTTTTTATCGTCCCACAAAACTTTGTAGGTCAGCAGTCGATTTAAAGCTTAAGCAGGATGATTTAAAGAACTCAAGTGGGCATTTTCCAGAGTTCCTGACATTTTAGTACAAAAAAAATAAAAAATCCTCTTTGTGCTTTGACAGATAATGCGTGATTGCCGAGCCTTGAACAAGGGACGGTAACACAAAGAGGGATTTTTGTACTAAAAAGACAGCAACTTTGGAAGATGCCTGCTTGATTTGACTAATTCAGGCAGCTGTAGTCTCATATTAGCTTTGAAACTTTGGAATGGACAAGGAATATGGAATCACTTGCATTGGAATTACTTTAAGAGGCTTTGTCTAAGGAGTCGGCATGGATAGAACAAGAAAAATCTGTCTCAGTGGACATATGTGCTTGTCAGGACTGTTTTAAGGCTGTCCTGTCTGTGAAACTGACCCTAAATTCGATTTCTTTGCTCAACATCTTGTTTTAGAGTACAATGCAAATGAAGTGTCAAGAACAGACTTGATTTAAAGTGGAATGTTGGCTGAAAAATATTTAAAAATCAAAAAATTCACTTGCTTAGCGAATAATTGATTTATTAATGGCATTATGTCTCATTTTCAGCTATTGAAGATGTTGTTGGGGTGTACTGTGCTTTGCTTAAAGCTAGAGTGTGGGACTTTTACATATACATGACCGTCTATTATATTCAACCCTTTACCAAACTCTTTCACACATGGACTCCAGGTAAATCTCTGTGTATTTCACAATGTGCCAGAGTTTTAAATCTGATTGTTGTGGCAGCATTCCCACGCTGACACACCAGTGGCGATACGTTTTACGTCAGCATATACTGATTGGTTGGTAGATGGAGGAAGCTGCAGCAACTACAAGTATGACAGACTCTGTAGCATCCAACAAAAGTGTCTGATACTCCAGTTAAAGAAGAAACTTGCTGTGTAGAGAAAGTATTACAATCTAAAAATGAAAGCGACTGACAGACGCATCCATCATGTAATTACTCTCATTGCCAGCAGAGGGAGACAAAAGTTTTTCGCCACAGAAATCGGTAAATCCATTATGTGCGCTATTTCATACAGTCTTTACTCTGAATTTTACGGTTTCTTAGAGAGGGTTTGCGAACCTGTTTTTATAGAAGGCTGTTATCTATCCCAGCATGCCTTTAGTGGGGTACACGAATATCACAAAATATCAGGGCAGCCTGGAATGATTATGGGGAATCGACTAAGCACCATAAAGGCAGGCTGAGTGGCCCAGCTGCTTGACTATGTTAATTTTCACTCTGTTTATTTCAGTGGCTCAGTGTACGTATCCTGCAGTCAGGATCAGTGCTGTCTGAGCCTCAGAGATATTTGTCTAATACAATTTAATAATTAGACTGTCCAGAAAACACTGCTGACAGTTTGACCTTCACAATTACAAGAAGTGCAGATTCATTCACCGCCGGATGATTGCAAGAGTCTTTCCTCATTTTTTTTCCTTTCACCTGTATGAATATGTTTAACTAAGCTCTGATTAAAACTACAGCTGTGCTAATCTCTTTAAATCCACGGCCATTTAACTAATCTGTAGATTCATCATTATCATAAGTACAGTGAGAGCAAAATGAGGTGAGGGGCCAAAAAAAACTGCATCCAAAAATACCCACAGTTTGACATAGTTGGCGTGTGTCCACATTTTTCAGTCAAAGCTAAATCAAGAGTATTTTGGGTATTCAGAGTCAGTGCAAGCTATTGCATCCCGAAGCTTTTATGTACACTGATCTCAAGTATCTTGAGACCTGTTACTTGTTTCAGATAAACAAAGAAATATCCACTGACTCTAGACTTTGGTTCATGACAGCTTACCTTTTAAAATGATAATTAATAATAATTTCCATTAGATTCAGATACATTTATTGATAATATTAAGCAGAGTAAAGCTGATTAACATTCATGTCAAAGTACAACTGGGCTGAGACTGACAGTATAATGGAAACACCTTTTTTGATTTAGGTAGTACCATGATTTGTAGTTTTATTGTTATGTCTTTATTCATTAGTATAATAACTATGTATTATTATGGCCATACTGCCTTGTGGATGCCTGATCCTGTCTGATCTTAAAAGCTAAGCGAGGTTGGGCCTGATCAGTACCTGGATGGGTGACCGTGAGAGAACACCAGGAAGCCTGGGAGAATGCTATGTGAGAGTGAGTGGTTGGTGGTGGTCGGAGGGGCTGATGGCCCAGACTGGCAGCCTCGCCTCTGTCAGTCTACCTCAGGGCAGAAAGCTGGCTACATACATAGCTTACCACCATCGAGTATGGAGTGAATGAATAATGCAATGTAAAGTTTCTGAGTGCCAAGAAAAGCACTATATAAAACCAATGCATTATTATATATATATATGTGGTTCCTTAGACCATTAGACAAATGTGAGCTTCATCATTTTAGCACAGTCTGTGACACTAATATGCTTGAACATTTATCTTCACATAAAGTTCTGTGTTAGCTAATCATTCAGGACTTGTGAAGCAGAGACGCTTAGGAAACAAATACTGAAGCCAAAGCCGAATTTAGCAAACCCCTGCGGGACAGCAGAGCACATAAACAACTCCTTCATTTGTGCCATTACGTTTGCAAATATCTAATCAAACATTAATGCACAATAGAAGGAAAAAAAAAGCTCTTGTCTGTAACTGCTCACATTCCCAGAACTGCACGATTTGTGTTCATTCCAGCCACAAGCCGAAAACATCTTGCTGGCATTGTTCTGTGCCGCATTTTCCACAGATCACCTGCCAAACAGAGTCTGTTTCCAGTCCTGTGAAGCCTCACTCCCTTAATTATCTGCTCATAAAGCTTCAGTTGCGGGGGCTGCTCTTCATTTTCTTATCACTTTAGCTTGTGGTGATCAAATTCTGTGCTCTTTGTACACCTGTTTATTTGGTAAGATCAGTTGTAAAGGTCTCATTAAGCGTGATGTGGGTGAATCACTGATGCTTTGTAAGTAGAAGCAGTGGGAAGTTGCAAATTAGTGTTTAAATCAATAAAATTGAACTTCACTTGTCCAGTAGCTTCTATTTTTACACTCTTGAAAAGATGCAAAGTCGCATTTCCTTTATTCACTTAAGCTGCACTGAAGCGTTTAGTCAATTTGCTACTTGTCCTTTATGGAACAGTGAAAAGAAAAAATATAGAAGAAGGAATGAAAGCAGTAAATTAAAGGCAAAATACTGTTAACAGCGGAACTAAAGAACTGTAAAAGTTTGCTCTGAGAAATGAATTACCATATTTCCTAAGGCAGGCAGTGAGACACTCGGGGACTTGGATTGCAAATACCAGATCAGCAATGACAAGTGTTAGACAAGTGACAAAACACCCGGAGAGCAAAGACCAAACAACTGATCCTGTTTATATTGTAAATGCTTGTATGCAAACATAATGTGATGATATTGTGTGGTATGTCTGTTGGATGATATCTGATATTTTGTGCCTGCTGGGGAAAGTCATGCCTAATGGCAATGTTGAGTTCTTCTACAGTAAAAGGTTGTTAGGAAGCGAGGTGGGAAGTAAAGGTGTAGAGGCTGAGGAGGGTTGTTTGCCATCCAACACACTGGCACCAACTTGTTTTCATGCTCATTTGGAAAAAATATGGCTTCATTTTCTGAAGGTCAGGCTTTGGGATTTTTAATTCGATATACGACAGACTCTTCAACAGCTGGGCAGAGTCCCCCTTTTGGCCATCTCTAAACCTGTCCTTTGATTTACTGCCCTATTCTTTATGGAATAGTTTTCTGTATTATGGCCATGTGATAAATGGCAGCCTGCCATATGAAAAAAGTATAAGACCAAGCCGGTGTCTTGCAGCGTTTCCTGGTGATGTGCACCCAAAGTGGAACCACAATGAAGGCTTTGCAGTCCAAACCGCCAGTGATTTATCTGTTTCTGCTGACCTCAGGAGACAGAGGCGCATCAAACAGAATCACTCAGCGATATTAGTTTCTGTCACGGGCCTTTTGACTTCACTTCTGCCAGTGGCACTGCAGACATATTTAAGACATGTGCGCCGCTACATGAACTATCCATGACAGGTGATTGATCTGCCGCCAGCTAAAAACCTGTCCAGGTGAAATCCCAATAAATCTGATGTGATCTTTACTGTTGTCTGCGAATAAAGGCTTGTGGGTGGGATATAGGGGAAAGGGGTCCTAAAAAGTCTTATAAATGTTCACATACTGCAAGAGGAATCAATCAAAGGGTACTCAGGCTTTGGTTAGTATCTCTGTGCATTAAAGGATTTAAATATTCAGGAGGGAAGTGGAGCTGAACCGAGCAGTTGGATTTCCTGACTGTATAGTATCAGAGGGGCCGTGATCAGCAGGTTTTAAATGCCACAGCAGATGGAAAGCTATGTAGTTGTGCTTTATTGCAGTTCCATCTTTGAAATCCCATCCGGCGCTGAAGCAAAGCTCCATCACCAGCATGTGTAGCATAACCTTGGATCACAGCTTGAGTCTTTTGTGCTGCTTTACGTTAAGACAATAAAGTCTCAGTAGTGTGATGACGCAATAAATGTTTCAAGATCATCATTTACTCCAAAATGGCAAAAGAAAAAAGTCCAAGGACATGGCCCACATGCCTGCTTGTCATTGGGCAGATGTTTGATGTATTGCTCTCCTCTTTGCTTTAACACATTTATTGTGACCTCCATCCGACAGTGTTGGCTTTGTCAGCACGCCTCGTAGCGAAACTGAACAGATTGTATGCTCAAGTGTACGGAAGGTAATAATCTTTGCGAGGCTGAAGATTACAATGGCATTGCAAACGTAATCCATTTTGCCGTATAACACATTGGTGGATGTTTACGTGAGGCTTATGGGCATCGACACAGTGTACCGATATTAATATTCCTACTTTGACCCTGCAGGCTGACCTGGCTGTAAACCTTGTAGGGGCAGGTGATGGTGGCAGAGGAGTCCTCTGTCAGTCTGTGGCGGCCCCTACACTCAGCCTCATGTACATCTGTATGTAGAGCAGGGATCAGTGTAAGACCCTGGTTAAGCTGAAACTGTGGTTGCCTGTGCAGAACCGGACCACCACCCCCCTCCTCCGCTCCCACCACCGGTCCAGCTGTCACCAGCCTGCTCTCACAGTTGACTTGGTGGCTGCCCACACATACAGCTGACCCCTGACATGCACACACACATGTACACATGCTCTAATCCACATATGAGCATACCACTTTGTTTTTAATCTGTCCTGTGTGTGTTTCTCTGTGTGTGTGTTGTGCTTCTAACTGTGCTTTAAACTGTACTGACAATGAATCCTCCCTTCTCTTTTTGCTAACGCATTTAAAGCAGGAGTGTATGAGATAAAACCATCTGCAGTGAGTTCTCAATTCTCCCAAAATGACATACACAGAAAACATATTTTCTCACTTACCCTTAGTGGTATATAGCTGGCAGGATTGTATTGATTTTTATGTTCCGAGGCTTTGAAATACCAATTTTAAACCAATTTTGGTTTGTGCTGAAGATAGAATAGAAAATTAGGTTTGAAAAACTCTCACTGCAACATGGCTTTACAGAAACAATGTCCTCAAGCTTGAGAGTAGAAATGGCTTTCATAGGGACTTTAAATTAGCAGGAAGTAATTCCAGTGAAAATGAATCACATTAAATAATTATTTCGTAAAAGACGTATTACATTTTAAGTTATTTAGATATATTTTGTCAAATCGTTGAGCACTGCATTTGAAATTTAGTGTACTTGAAATGTGTGGCAAAAGACCCATAGAGGGATATCTTAAATCCACTGGACTTGCATCCTTAGCTAAATCCATGACTGGACATCATTAGGAGTAAGTGAAAATCTGTTGTTTTGCGCAGTTATCTTGATGAATTAAGATTTAATGGTTGAAAATACTATGCAGTGGTGAGGATTGATTTTAACAAGAGTAATAGAGTTTTGAGAAGGAAGTCGGGACTTTATAAACCATGCAAAGGGATTATTTTCATGGAAATAGCTCCTAAATATGTAACTTTAATACACAGAGATATGTGTTTAAGGTTTAATTCAGAAGCTGGAGAGGGTTCCTAACTATGATTGCCAGCTAGAAAGTGAGCAAAAACAAACAAACAAACAAACAAAAAAACTCTGAATAGCAGCACTTAGACAGTGAATTCAAACATAGTAAATGTGTCAGATAAAGCAATAAAAATGTTGGGATATGTTTCTAGTACCGGTGAGACGGTACATGCCAAAATATTGAAAAGAAAAAAAACAGTTTTGGAACCTTATTATCATAATCTGTCATTTTTCTTCAGGAATTGTTGTAAAAATAGTCGAAATCCAGCTTTTACAACAACAAAAAAAGGAATACAACTATCACATTACAAAGTTAAATTATGGTGCACTTGCATGTTGCATAGTAAAGACAGTTAAACATGAAGCTAGATTGTATGGTTTTAAAGGTAGCTGGTCACTTCCACATCCACGGGACTCCGAGCAACATCATCAGCCTATTAGAGTCCACCAGATCAATATAAATCCAATATTTACTTTCTGCTCTTTTGTGGACTCCTTCGAAAAGTATCAGGGTTTTTTAGCTGATTGTTGCTTCACTAGGTTCATCAGTAGTCACTAACTTTGTCTGTAACTTGCTTCTGGATAAGGCAAAAACAGTAGAGAAATGAACTGCAGCTGGCTAAAACGCTCCGTAGAACAGCAGATTATGGTAATAATTCACACGACACAAAGCACTAAGTATTCAGTAATGCAGCTTTCATTGTGTCTTTGTGAGTAAAATCTAAAGTTAGAAGAAACAGAATAAGACGAGTAAAACTATTGAAGTTTTCTGTTGCTGGCTGGATGACTTTAGAGGGTAGCTTGCCAAAATCTGTAAAAACTGAGTGACAGACATCGTCGGTGCCTCTAATTACAGCTGAAGCATGTAAAACCCCGCCATGGAAAGCAATCAGAGCATGTCATAAACAACTCTGGCTTTTATAGTTTTCTCTGGAGATGATGTATTGATTTTTGCTGCAATAAACAGTCTCCAGAAAAGTGAGAACAATTCCTCATCATCGGGGAAGGTTATTTATGCAACTTCTAGAAGCAGCCAAGTGCCAAAAGTTGTGCCGGTGTTTTTTCAGAGCGTCTTTTTTTAGCTCTGTTGAGCATTTTGGCTGCATTTGTTAGGTGACAATAGAGAGTGACAAGGGAGACTGAACAGGGAGGAGACATGTGACAGAGAAAGCCAAAAAAAACCTTAACTACGTCACGATCACAGGCTGTCTCTGCCAACTGAGCCATCAGGACGCTCCGTGTCACTTTTTGTTAGACTGTAGTGCCGCCTGATTTCTTTAGATTCATCACGCAAAGTCGAACTTGCTCTCTCTGCCCGGACGCCGTCTCACCGGCCCCCGTCACTTTCCAGACTCTGCTTCTAAGGTTATCATTGTCATCATCCCTCATCGCGACGCTCCCCACCGTGTCACCGCTCACGGCTAATTGTGAAAAATTAGGCGGCACACATGCAGCTGTGAATAGAAAGCGATTAGGGTAATCAATTTGCCGTACTACAAATTGCATATGCACCCACCCGCGCCACACATGCACAACCACTCAGGTTGGTGTCAGTATCCACAAGAGGCAAAAGAATGACAAGGAAAGGGAGGTGATGCCTGCTCCCTCCCCCCCAGCCTACGGCGTGTCAGTTTTCCTTCTCAACAGGGACAGGACGGTAGACGAGGTGCAAGTGGTGCTGCGGCATGAATATAAATGGGCCCGGAGTCTCTGTTGTGCCCGTGAGTGCAGCCATAAACTTGGAGAGGGAGAGCAACGCTGCCTGCCAGACTTCTTCTGCCCCGACTTGAAGATCTCATCAGATAGCCTGCATGGTACGAGAGCACTCTGACAACTTCTTCCTCCCCGGTATCGCAGCACAGATCTGTGCTTGAAACATGTACCAGTGACCTGTCAGGTCTCTATAAAGTGGCGGGAAAAGCATCACGTGGAGATGCTGCATTGCCTGATTCTGAGTGAAATTTACTACTCCTCTCTCATGACCTTGGATAGATTGCTCTGATATCCTGCAACCTCCATCCCTCCTCTGTAGTAAACGTTTTACTGTCCTGGATGCTTGAAACTGGCTGTCAGTCAGCGCAATATCTGTTTGAAACAGTTGTCTATGCAGTCATGCCCATTTGTTTGTGTTTTTTTTAAATCTTTCTGGCCAGTTTCCCCAATCCTCATTCTCCTCCTCCTGTCTGTCCTGTCTCAGCCACCTCCTTCTCCCTGTCTGCAGAGGCAGCGAGGATGGCGTGAGGTCTGGTATCTTTAACATTTGATTAAACAGATCGGCTCTAAGTGTTCGTGGAAGAGCTGGACAGCTGACAAAGCATCCTCTAACCCTGAGATGCAAACCCAGAGGTCGTTTGAGTCTGCCTGCAGGCTGCGAACATGCTAAGACGCTGCAGCCTCACACGCAGCAGCAACAGAGTAGGTCATCAGTTTCCTGTAAAATCCTCAAGAAGATTAGTCTTTTTAAAGTGCGTTGCTTTGAAAACTTAACCCCTTGAGTCCTGATCTGTTTTTATTTTTTTGCCATCTTCAGTGATGATGTGATTTTGTTCTGCACTTGGTCAAACAGTGAAGCTAAAACTAAAGAAGCCATGTATTGCATTGGTGCTTCTGCTGGTGGTGCTCTGTTCTTACCATTATTCATGTTAATAACAGCTTCAACTTCCAAGAGCATTCATTACTGGTTATTTAAGTGCAACATTTTGACTAATTTAGTCCATAAAATGTTAACATTGACAAACTGTGCATCACAAGATGTATAGAGTGTGATTTCTTCAAATATTCACCTAATCATCAGTCAATCAAACAATTTTCAACCAATTTTACCTCTTCTCTTCTGTTAATTGTCTACAAATTTCAACACCACAACCCAGATCTTACTATTTATTACAAACTACAAGCATAATTTGCATCCCTTTCTTTGCATATGATTTTTATGAAGTAAAAACCTTAAGAAGAGGGACCAAATGTTTGCACATCCAGGTAAAAATGTCTCTACAGATCACAAAAAAGAGAAGTCTGTACAGTGTTGGAGTTTAACGGTGTGCAGAACTCTCTGGTGATATAAAGTAATAAGTTACCAAATGTCAGATGAATAAACAGCCGCTGCAGCATTTGTCATTAATTAATTGCATAACTCAGATAGAAAGGAGCACAACATTATTGTTAATGATCATTAGGTGTAACTTGTGGGTGGGGGAAGAGAAACAATGTGCAGTGTACTGATGTTAAGTCTGTGTTGGGCTGTTGTAGCAAACTAGACTACCAAGTCAGTAGTGTCAGGGGTAAATGTAGTCACAGTGTTTGTGTGACACACTGACTGAGCTACACAGCTGAGGACACAACAAAGAGAGCAAAGACACTGTATCAGCCTGTGGTTACCTGCTCAGAGTGAGTGAGTGTGTGTGTGTGTGTGTGTGTTTCAGCTGACTGGTCAGCTCCTAAAACCTCCAGTGTGTACTGTGGTAAGTTATTACTTAGTCAGGGATAATTAAATTTTATGCGTTAAAAACAGACTTACAGGAGTTAATGTGTAAAACACTAGTATATGTGCATGTTTGTGTTGTTTCAACTGCAGTACATCCATTCAGGCTTGATTTGTTAGTTTTTTAGTGTAGATTAAAATTGGATCAAACATCTTTTAGTACTTCTTGGCATGACAACAAAACAGATCATATTTTTTTACCAAGCAATGATCAGCAAATGAGGACAGACAACAAAAAAAACTAAGCCATACTTTGTAGTTTGGTTTGGGTTTTGTAAACCAATAGCAAATAAACCAGGACAAACACAATGGTGAAGTGAATGAGTGCAGGTACAAGCTTTGTATTGTTCCTAACTGACATGGAGGAAGTGATGTTTTAACTGACTGCAGCTGTAAGGTGTCTGTTCACAAGATGAGTAAATCCTACATGACAACCTGTAACTGATACATGCATTAAACAAGTCAGTCGCATTTGTTGCGTAGCAGTTTTATTGGATTAGTCGTGACTGATGGATTATTGTATTGCGACTGGAAACTCCTCCGAGGACCAGTCGGAGTTTCAACCTTCACAGTTTTTTTTTTTTTGAATGTCAGGACGTTCTGTCTCGTCCTCAGCTCTTCAGTGCATGTGTTGAGTCAGTCAGGGGACTCACACGTATAGAAACATGAAGGTGTGTGTGTGTGAAGGCAGGGAGGGGCATTGAATTAGCACAACATCTGTTTAAAACAAAATAAATCTGTTTAATCAGTCAAAGTATTGCTTTTGTTATTGATCAGACCTTAGTAGCAGATTCGTCCATCACAGTTGCTGGTGTGCTGTGCTCTGTGTGTGTGTGTGTGTGTGTGTGAGGTTGCATCATGTTGTTTGATGGGTTTCTCATGTCACACACACACCTCTACATGTAGGTATTGATGTTCGTATTGCACTCGCATGCACGCACCCAATTACTGAAACTGGGATATGGTTGGCATAACATAATGAACAGCCATTTTTCACCTGCCTAACTGGTGCTGCACCGTTCACACCGTCTCCCCCCACTTTCATTCCTAAAGCAAGAGAAAAAACTGATTTTTATCTTAAACCTCCACCTGTGGAATGGATGACTGAAATAATTATCAGCAAGGGATATTTAATGACACTGTCTGACCAAGCTTCAGCCTCACTTTTAAAGGTCTGATCACTATAACCACAGATTTCTTGAAATGTCTGATGATTCACATTAAATAAGAAATAAGAATAAACTCTGCTTTAAAAAAATTCATCTTTTTTTGAGCTTCTCTCAAATCTTTGGCTCGTTTACCTCTTCGGGCCTCTAGAAACTATGTAAATGAAATAATCTCTTTAAATAATTAAACAGCCATGAAGGAGCAGGAGCCAAAAACAGCCTGAGAAGTTAAAAAAAGGACATAAGCAACTCATGACGAGGGACATAAAGTCGACTTGGCTTCCTTTGAAAGGATCACAAACCACAACGACTGGGAATCCCTCTTCTGTAGCAGCGGTGTTGGCTTGTGACCCGTTTCCCTAAAGGGAAATTATGTTTGCTCATGACCACTTGCCACTGGTTCATTTTAGAATTTTAATAAGCCAGGAAAAAATATTTATAGCAAAAATACACCACACTGTCTTGTCAATCATCTGATGATGGATTAATCGTTTTCTAAACTGGGTGAACCGATCCTTTAAAATGAGCCGTCGAAACATTCTCAGCAACGATTATAGATTTGTTGTTGTATTTTTTTCTGGCCAAATACAGCTGTTGCAGCCAGAGAGGTGGGAAAGAGAGACACTCGGTTCTTGAAAAGTCCTATCTGATCTGCTGGATTTCCCAGTGGGTTCCTCATCTCGCTGCCTCCCCGTCATCTCTGATCTCAACCAGCCAGACATAAGAAACTATGCCCATCTCTGACATGTGACTTCTCTTTCATTAAACCGTTTTCACATTCATTTCTCTGTCTATACATAAAAGATGAATTCGGTCCTGCTAGCGTTTCTGATCCCAGACAGGAGAATCTGACTGTTACTCTGAGATAAAGAGACGTCACTCACTTATTCACTCAGTTATGGTCAATCTGATCATTTGCTATGGATGAATTCCTCTCAAATGCGTTGAGCTCCTGGTGCAGACAGCTTGCTGACACTTTGTAATGAGGGAGCACGTTGATGATAAGCAGCTGCCTCTCCATGTTGTTACGTTTTGTAGGTGAAGGTGGCTGATCTTGTGGCAATATTTAGATAAAATATGACCCTGTACTACACTGCTTCTCTTGCTTTCTGTTGATCATTTTTCTGAGCTGACTCCTTTAGCAATTGAGACTTAATCTCTATTTTCTAATCTTCCTTCGACATGTCAGTGATGACATTATTATCTCAGGTAGAAGTGAGCATCCAATTTACTAATCAAGATGTCACTTTTATGCCTTAAAAAAAAACTCTTCTGGATTCTTGGAGCCCAAGTGCCAGAAAGAACCCTCCAGTAATTACAGGAGCCTCTCATTTTCTTGCATCCTGAAAAGTCACTCTGTTGTGGCAGTTCAATTTCCCCTGCAGCAGCAGCAACAGCAGCAGCATCTCGGGTCCGGCGGGCAGGTATCAAAGCCCCTCTCAGCTGCTCTAACTGTTTACAATGACGCATCGATCCACTCTGCTTAATCCCCCTAGCCGCTTGGCGAGTTAAAGCAACAGTTACAGCCACCACACACACCTATAACAGGCATAAAAGCCAAGCACAGCATGCTGTCTGATCCCCCCTGACAAGGATTCTGTCGAGTCCTGCTTTTGATCTGATCCTCTGCGCTCTGATAATTCCACTACTGACAGATAGAAGAAAGGAGGAAGAGAAGGGAGGGAGGGAGCGCTACTTAAAAAAAAAAAAAACTATAGTGCACCTCCAAACACAGTAAAAAGAAACAGAAAGCTTCTCCACACTCAGCCACACTGTTTAAAAGTGAGAAAAAACATTGGAGAGCTAGTTCTGCCCTCACCATAAACAGGCTTTTAAAGAATGTGATAAATGACACATGTAAGTGCAGCGTGAAGTGGTAGATGAAGGTGATCTTTTACCTGTGTTGGCAATCCACATCCAGCCCTGGCTCGTCACCACTCATCCCGCGTTTGCAGCTTCAGCTGTCCTGTTCCTGTTTTTTCTTTTTTTTTTCTTTTTCCCTCCTCTCCTTTCTCTTCCTTCTTTCTCTCCCCTTTGGCCCTCTTCTTCTCTTCCTCTCCCTCTTTCGTCCTCTCCCTCTCCCCTTCCTCTTCCTCTCCCTGCACTTGTTTGAGTCTATTTCAGTAGCAGCAACAGAGGAGCCCGCTGCGACGGTGGCATGGTTTCCAGCACTTTGGCAGAAGGTCACATTATCACTCGCTGGTAAAAAGGGGGGAGGGAAGAAGAGGAGCAGGAGGAGGATGGATGGAGTGATGGAGGTGGATTGAGGTGAGCAGGTGCCAGAGGAGGAGGAGGAAAGAGAGAAACAAAGCAAATGAACGAATCGCCGCTGTCCACAGATGTGTGTCTGCTCTTTGCTGAATGTTCCAGGTTCGATTAAAGTTGAGCCAGCTGTCTCTGAAGAGGGCTTTCAGGTAAGATGTCCAAGAATGCTTTGAGGTGAAACTTATGAGCGTGCATACTTGTGCATAAAGCAGTGGCCTCTTTAATGTCTGCACCAACTGCACACCTCTGGGGAAAAGATAATTCCTTCTCTTGGCTGGAGAGTGCGACTTCAGAAAAACTCAGAAAAGCTGCCAGAAACTTACACCGTGTTTATATATCGGCACAAAACAAATCCTCAACACTCAGCTCTTCGGTCTTGTCCTTGTTCATCACTGCCCAGTTCATGAAGACGCAGATGTACTCCATCTTTGGCCAAGACACCTGTCCATACTGTGTCTCCCATCCATCACAGATTCTGCAGGGTGACCCTTGTCTTCGCTTCCCAGCCTCCCTCCTTCGCCCTCCTCTGTTGTGAGCAGCACTCTTGCGGGCACTCCATCAAAAATAAGGCTCTGAGAAATGATCCAGCTGCCCGGGACGAGGCTGTCAGCAGCCAGCGACAGATGGCCAGAGCCGGGGTGCAGATGTGAGTCAGCTGCTGGACTTGGGGAAACTCTTGGATCTTCTGCTCCTGGCCTCCGTCGAAACCCACCTTGCTTGCTTGTCCTAGTCTTCAGTTAAGCTGCACTTGTTGTCCCGTTTGTCTTTTTTTCTTCTTCTTCTCGTACCTGAGCCCCTCCTTCCCCCATCAGCAGAGCTTTCACTCTGGCTTCACTGACCGGCTGTAATCCTGACTCCTACACTCCATGTCACAGGAAGGGCTTGTGAGCTCTAATCATTATGTAGTAAGGATTTATCCTCTGACTCTCCCTCCCTCCCTTCTCTCTGTTTCCCTCCCTCCACCCCTCCCATTTATTTCCCTCCCTCCTCTGTTGGTGCGCCGGCCGCCTTACAACTCACAACATACTACAACCTCTTTTTTCAACCAGCACAGTATAACGCACCATCTCTCCTCACTCTTCTCCTCAGACCCATTCATTTGTCCACTTATTTTTTCATTATATATTTTTTTGCCTTTTCCCGTTCGCTCTCTGTCGTCCTTCCGTCTGTCTTGCTGCAGCTCACATCAACAGGTTTGTCCTTGAAATATTCTTTGGCACAGACCGAGGCACTGCTCACCTTTTCCTTCCTATTTTTATCTCGTAAAGTCTGAGGTGTGCATGAATGAATGAGTGCATGAATGTCTGCATGGATACATATGTGGGGATGCATGTACAGTATTCTTATACTGTACTGTATGCATGTGTTAACATATGCAAGAATACATGAGTTATTCTGGTCAATTTAGTTTATCTGAGAAGTGCGTGCATGTATGTGATATAGTGCAGAAATGTGTGTTGCCATAACATAGTTTATCCACCAGAGAGCACTATCATGTTTGTCTTCTTTAGTATATCTAAGAAAACCAAACATATGCAGACACCCCAACACGTCATTCCACAACCAAAGGCACTAATCTGCTGCTGCAACACCCCCCCACCCCTTGGTTTCAGACTTTCCAGGATATGGGGATTTGCTTTTACCAATGATGGATGAAAGTGTAGCTTCCAAAGTTCCTGCTAAAGATGCTGAATGGGGTCAGGGCAGGGAAAACCATCTCTTCTTGGACACTGGCTTTGGCATTGGGGTCACTGTTAAGCGGGAGAGGGTCTTTTCTGACTACTGCCAGACATAGAAGGACGCGATCATCCAACAAACCACGAAGCAGAATATTAGAAAGTTACACGAAAGTATGTGGACAGGGCTGCACACACATATCTCTAATTATATGATGAACACTGTTGCAACAAACATGATGGTTAAAGATGGATTCTTCAGTTGTGGAGGACGATCATTCAAATTTAGCAAGTTAGCATGTATAGTGGTTAGTATGTTCCCTCTCACTACCATTGCAACCTTTACTCCTATATCCACCTCTTGTCCTGTGCATGAGCATAAACATGCATGAGCTTGAGTGCGCAAAGAAAACGCTTGAATAGTGTTGTGTGGATCAGTCACTTTGTTTGCTTCCCATTTACAGAGCCAGGGCTGTGTACAAACATTGTATTTTTTTCAAGGCATGCACAGGACACACAGTTAGATATTCGCTCAGGCTGACAAAAACTATATTCTATTAGAATGTCTGACTTCGTCTTTAAGAAATAAGTAAGAAATACATTTAGAAACGGTTTGACTGTCAAACAGAGAACTTTGACAAGATATGTACGATGTCCGACTAATCCAGACCTTCACACAAAACGTCCATAGACGAATGTATGGAGTGTTCATCAGAAATCAAAAATTAAAAAAATAGGTTTGATATGTTTCTTTATTTCTTTAACATGTCAGTTCTGTCTGCCCTCATTTGTAACTGGAGCCTGCTGTAGTACAGAGAAAAAAAAGACTTGATTTTTCCATTCATAAGTGGATACTAATGAATTGATTAGGAGATCAGTCGGTGATTTTTCAGCAGTGAATCCACCATTACTCTCTTTGTGACTGATTGTTCTTTGTGCTGGAGTTTTTCCTGAGAGTCACTGGAAGCTGACTGATAAAACCAGACCCTTGTTTTCTCTGTTAATAAACCCACTTCTCAATTATTGCTGATTTTTCCATGAAAAGCCTTTAGCATTTGTTTAGCAATATTGCAGATTTTTTTGATCTTTTTAAGATTCCTGCACAGACGGATTGCAGCCAGAGTAGGGTGACTCCCCCTTTTGTGGAATATGAGGAAGAAATTAAATATTTGATCTAATGCTTCGTCTGAATTTAGTACTTCTGAACGTGTCTCCGCCCTTTTGCCCAATAAGTAGGCCATTGTTGCTCTCTCTTGAGTATCATGGTGCACACATTCATATTTTTAAAATGATTTATATCTTTATGACATACACTCTGAGTGATAATGTAGATAACTGAATGGTGAGGCTCTCCAGGGACTTCCAACATATTGAAAATGATCACTGGACAGTTTATCTTCTTTTCCAGTCAGTTCAATGGTGCTAAAATCCACCTGGAGCTTTGACCTTGGTTGACCTTGATCATCGTCCAACAAATGTTCTCTTCACTTCTTATTTCAGCTTCCCACCTCTGAAGACGGAACATCAGTGTTGTTGTATTGAGTCTCCCGGACATGTAAAGTGGAAATCTTTGAAAGGTCACGCCGGTATTCAGGACATGAAACAGCACTGAGACAAACTTGACTTTAACAGACCGGTGCAGGCTGTCTGCAGGTGACTCATCCTCGTCTCTTCTTCTCTCAAACCCACCACAGACTCGCTGCCTCAAGCTATTTTAGCTCCACGTTCCTGTTTTGATCAGGACATGAGCACCTCCTAGAGTTCAGGAAATAGAAATGCACCTGCTGATTTGCACGTGCCTTACTGCTCACCAACACCTTTACCTGAGCTTTTCTAATAACCTCTATCTTTAGTATTTCAGCCTCCACTCCTTTTCTTCACTTCAGCGCTGACTTTCAGTAAGCACAAAATCATTTTAGTATCACCCGTTTTTGCACTTCTGGGTCACATTTGCATATATTACATTGCCGAGCTGCAAACAATCTTCCTCACAAAGACAAGTGCAAACTGCAGCGGCGCACGCAAGCCATTAATCTTAATTTTTTTCCCCTGTGGATGAATCCCTCGAAAAATGAATCCTTTCTCTGAGGCAGGAGGACATCAGTGGGATTTTATGAGCCTGTCAGGGCTGCACTGAGAGATGTGTCAGCGAGACCATATTTGTTTCTCCGTGCCGATGGTGGAGGCTGGGCCGCGTGACCTCAATCGATCGGCAGAGCGTAATAAATGTCCACGAATCCCCTGCTTGTGATCAACAGCTTATAGAGTTGGCTTTCCTCGATCGATTGAAGATCGATAAGGCAAACAGATGATACTGTAAAGCAAGAGATATTATCTGTTGGCTTGTGTTTGGTGGCTTTTTTAGGTTTGTGCTTGTTGTATAACATAAGAGGAAGTGCTACCTGAGGCCTGCAGGTAAAACTTCCTCCCTGTATCATTGTTACTATTTTTACTTTGGTGAGTAAAATCATGTCAAATGAAGATGAAACATTTCTACTATCAAAGATCGTAGATCAACCTAACTATTGCGGGCAGTTATTGTTCAGACATTTTTTTTAAATCTACAGTGTAAAGGCATCTTCGTAGTGTTTTCAAAGCAAGTATAGCAATTTTAATGTGTTAAAAAGTGATCAGATCAGTGAGGAGAGATGTGCAGTACTGTCTTCCCCAGTGTTTTCATGAAGCTACCCATGAGGGGTACCAAAGTAGAAAACCTTTAAGCTGTACACATCTTGATGCCTTAAATTCTAAAACTCTTGCGTTACTAATATGTGAGCATTTTGAGGCGCATGTGCTCGATAGAACTTTGGTCTGTTGAAGCTCAACTACATAATTTTTTTTCTGTCCAGCAAAATCACATTGATTTATTCCACGTATGTTCCACCCTGCATGCATGCATGCTGCAGAACATATCCTGTGTTGTTAAAAGGTTGTGCAAACTCCCAGAAATAAAAGCTAGGCACCCACAAGTTGTAGTTTACTCTGCTCATGTAGCTCAGCTTCAGGCTCTAAACAGTCCACAGTGACTGGCTGTTCTGTGGAGAGAGTAATAGATGAAGGCGTATCATATCACATATCTACATCTTCTGTTTACAGTGGTACCACTGCTGCTTTTTCTGCCCTGATCGCAATACTATTGATGCAGTAGCCTTCTTGAATGCTTTATTGTGCTTACATTGCGCAAATTAAATTGAATTCTTAAAGTACGTGCGAATTATGTGGGCAGGTCTGAACTATGGATGTCACGACACTAGAAATTTTGTTGTTGGTACTAGTGTCACTGAATTTCCATGATTCTCTACACCAAGGTCGTTGCCACAACAGTAAAGCAATTAGATCTAAGCGTTTCAGAATAAATGGTTTAATTTTAAAAGGTTCTGTACATACACACTTACAATGTTATATGTTAACAGACAGAATGTTAATGATGGGAGCCTACCAACATTGAAAAGGCAGCTAGCTATTGCAATACGAGTCTAAACAAGATAATGTTAGCCTTTGTAAATGTGCTCTGTGGAGCACTGCTTCAACAGACCCACCTGTCGCAATTCACAAACAGTAAAGTAACAACTGAAACTTTAGCAGCTTGAATACAGGCAAGAGAGAATAGTAGAGAATCAGATACTCGTCTCTGTGATAATGTATGCATACTGGATTTTAGTCTGCCACACCAGATGTAGACTTTGGGTATAAGTCTGCCGTTGCCACCATGTGTTTCTCAAGGCATTCTGCAATCTTGGTGCTATTGTTTTCATGGTCCACCCAAACCCGTGCCCTGACACTGTTTGCAGGGACACCACTGCTGCATCCTGGGCTTAGCATCACCCAAGATGACTGTGACTGATTTAAGGAAATACAAAGAAGCCAGTCTGTATTTTTTTGACTATATAACAGAACGAAAATTGGTGCAGCCCAGGTCTAACTGAGCAACTCAAACTCAATATGTCTTCATATATGACTTGGTGTGTTTTTTCTTCACAAGCTTCAGAGGACCTGTTCCTGCACTTGTTGTCGCCATTTTCCAGCACTTACAGTATCTAACTTATATTTGTCATTCTCAGTACCACAGAAATATAAGCACCATCACATTTTCAGATTTTCATGTCAGTTCTTGTGACATCTCAAGTGTGAACTCTTGAGGACTTTTGTTTAAGTTGGGCATATAAGCACTTTAATATATAAAGGTTTTGCAGTGTTTTAGGACGTTAATGAAACAATTCTGGTTAGTATGCAAAGTGCAATTACAAAATTCATTGTAAGACTTAAGTATTTAATGAATTTTCTAATGAATTTACTGACAGAAGAAGTTCTGGTAATTGGACATTATTTCAGAGCAGTTCTGTGCGGTTCAGATGTAGGACTCTAATTGTCCCTCATCTGAACCCTGTTTTTATCTGACCGAAGTTCCTCTGGCGAGCCTTGATAACACTTAATCTCTGCAGACGGACACATCCCGCATACTGTTGCTGTAGGCTGGCATTCATATTAAACTGTAAGGCTTTGGACGAGCAGGTGGGCTGAGCGTGGAGGAAGTAACACATGTCAGGGGCGGCAGCGGAGGGAAAGGCAGGCATATGCTCCCTCTCTCTGTGGCCTGGCCTCACTGCTTCATCGTACAATATGGCAGAAATGCACATCTGACCTAAAATAATATCCTCACAGACGGCAAACCAAACGTCATCTCATCCGTCACCATGGCTCAAACTCTTGACATTTACAAAACACGTTCTCCTCTTTTCTACCTGGGATTGCTTGGGGCTATTTTCAGAAGTGTTCCTGTGACTGAGGTGGGGGGAAAACAGCGAGGTAAAAGGCCAAACTTGGCTGTTGTAGATCCCCAAGAGGGAGGACAGATTTATCCCAGTCGTCTCCCAAGTATTGACCAAAGCCGTCTCAGCTTTCAGGGTGAAACCTCAGTGCTTTCTGACTCTCTTAATTCAACACTGCTGCTTCACATAATAGAGTATAAATCCTTCATTCTCAAACATGTTTCCAAGGATGGATATCATATGCATGGGCTGTTAAATACTTACTTTACTGTCTTCCCAGTCAGCATTGATTTGGCTATTTTAAGATGAAAAGATCTCTAGATGAAAACCAAACTAAATTCCAGGGTTTTTATTACTGGGCTGGATATAACCATTGTTTCAACAGCATCTGCATTACTCGGTTTCACTGTGGGGCATTTGTAGCAGCATTATTTGTGGTCAGTGCTTAACTTGATCCTCAATTTGAACCCTTTTTATGTGAAGCGGTGGTAGAAACTGTTGGACATGTATGCATTGTTAATCCTGCATTCCTGAGAATCGGGCAGTAACACTAAAAACTACAACCGTGTAAAGTGGATAAATTAGCGGTTGTAATTATGTTGAACAGATATTGCAGGAAAAATGTAGATCGTAAAAATCTAAAAGTTGCAAATTAAATATCGAAAACTTTCAGAATAAAATGCAGATTCCAAATTTGCAGATCGGATTTAGATACTCTTCTGCTGTCAGATCAGTTAAAGGAACAAATGCTATGAGTTAAATCTCATCAAAACTTAAATCCTCCGGCTTTAACAACCTGATAGGGTTGCATTTCAGAGGATTTTATCTGACAAAAATTGTCTCCACTGAATGTAATGACTTCTAGTTGTCAGATAAATATTTCAGTTTTACCTCTGAAATACAGTGGACTGTCTCCTAAAGTGGAAACACTCAATCAAGTTCAGTAGCAGTAGAGCTATATACACATATACTACATAGTAGGAAATTGTCTAAAAGAAAATCTCTTTCACAGCCAGGTCTTGCACTCTCTTGCTTATCCGTAATGTTAATCTCTGTGTCTCCAAGTCATTTCATGGCTTGTAGTCACCTCCAGGCTGTGCACAGTGCTGTCATTTAGATCTTCAGACCTGTTTCTACCAGCCAGTGGCATCTGAATCTGCAGGCTCAGCTGGCGCGATGAGCCACCCTAAATGTCCACTGGTTGTCCTGAGGCTGTTTGGTGTCTCCGTCCAGCCGCCAGCGGCGTTTCAGTCGGGGCCTGAGTGCCCGGACACAACCTGTCAAGCCATTAAGCATCTGTGCTCTCTGGGAACTCGTGCCAAGCTGAGACCTGTTGCCTGATGGATGATGCAGTCACTGTAAACAACTCAACATCACTGCTCAGGCCACTGGTCTGTTTCCTCCATTAGCTGCCATATGTCACCTAAAAACAGGGAAACAAAAATGATCAAACACAAAAAATGAATCTCGGCTGTGTTTTTATTGAGCTTGTCTGTTATACAGACAAGTTTATACCCTCACATATCTATCACCTGCAGCTGAGCTTATCTTGGCTCCATACTCACAAATGAGTGTACAGAGCTGATGTATCAGTGCCTTGCAATCTGTTCCTGATAAACTCTTTTTCAAACACACATCCTGACGGCAGACACATGCCGGTGTTATTCTCCCTGAATTACAAACCACTGGGGAGAGATGTTTGCGATCCAAACCCATTAGCTGAACTTTGACACACTGATAGTAAGCCTCTGTGTGTCTGGGCAGGCAGTTACCACAGCTGATGTTTGGGCTAGAACATTTAAAGACGCAGGGAAGTGAAATAACTTACCGCAGAGGCCCTGCAGCTCAGTGTGTGCTCCGAAGAAAACATCAAAACATGGTTCCAGTCAAGATTCAAGTGCAGTTTACTGACACAGCTGTGAATGGAAGAGACACAGTGAATCCTTAACCCGTGATTTAGAGAAGGAAAGACACTTTAAAGGTGTTAAAAATCACGCTAAGACTAACCAGGCAGAAAAATTTTAAGCTACAGTACCAGAGTTAGACTAACCAAATGTATATGGACAATGTCAATGTCAATGTTGAATTTTTGGGAAGAGATGGTAATTTTGCCAATACCATGAATTCCTTAATATTGGTAGTTTTAAATCCGTATGTGCTGGTACTTTTTTTTACCTGGGTCAAAGTTAATATATTAAGATATCAGTTTAAACCAACATAGACAAAAAAACGAGGCATAATTTATTGCTAGTGACATGTAACGGTACAAAACCAGTCAAGACTGCATGTTTCACCTTTAAACATCATAACATAAATTAATGATTTTTTTAGAGTTTCTTTTATTTATTGACTGTTTTGCATGTGGAAATAGGAAAAAGCAAACAAAAAAAAATAGCCTTTTAATGTTTTTAAATCACTCCGAACCAACCTTAAATGGCAGAGATCACCTAGAAATGTCTTAATCATTACATTGTCTATACATGTACCTTTTAATAAAAATTGAATACCTCAGTTTTCCTTTAGTTTATAAAGTAAAAACCTTGAATTGAGACATTTTTATCTCTTGATTGTTATATAAATCATTAAGGGTTTCAGTTTGGTCTTTTAAAGATCACATTCAGTCACTTTACTCCCTTAAGTGCCTTCCTCTTTGTACAATCTGTTTTAATGTAGGAAGCTTAAGAGGGCTTCACTATCATGTCACGAGTGCACAATGAAACCTAAAATCCCTGCAATATTCCAGATTTCAGACGGAGCAGTGTCTATTAAATCCCTGCATTTTCCTCCTGTGTGCTGTGACAGACTCAGAGGTCTGATTGAGGACGTTCTCTGCAGGCGAGCATCACTTGTTAGCACCAGCCCCGAGACTTCACACACATGCGGTGGCTGAGAAGTGCGTCCTCAGCACCCGTCCAAACAGCTGCTCTCATCGCCGGTGTGTCGGCGCCCTCCATAGGCGGCTCAGAGCGCCAGCCTCGAATCATTTTAGACACTCGCTGCTGTTATTTTGCTTTTGAATCTTTGCAATCAAGAACACAACTAAAATCTGGAGGATGCGTGCAGTATTTGCAAGGTATCATGCACTATTTTCCATGCTCCACATTCAGGGCATCCACCTGCATGGGTCTCTTTTGGCTTTAGTAGCATGAGGGCAGCCTTGCCAACCACTCGTATAATCCACAGGGTGAATAAAAATGGATTTGGCTGGAACAGACGCCCAGTAAGCTGCCTTAAACCAACAGGCAGGATTTTCCACAACACAGATTCTCTCATGTACATCCTCACATTTCACAGGTCACACTGTTCCTCTTCATAACACTTACTCGCAGGTCTGCAAATAAACATTTCCGTTGTATTAAAGATTAATCTGAAATTAGATCCTCATACAAATATGAGCAGCCTAGACACTCTTACAAACATCCCCGCTTCAAGTGGTTGCGTTTCACTGATCAGAAATTGCAGTTCGTATTCCTCCCAGCACAGACTGACTTGATCAGCTCTCATTTCTTCCTCATGAACCTCATGAATGATTTATATCTCTTGATAAAGAGTTTACACTCATAAAAGGCAGCATAACTGTACATGTTTGTGGAGCCAGTCAGAGTGAGCGAGTGTTTCCTGGCACAACTTGCTCTTCTCCCTCCGTCTCCAGAGGCCTCGGACAACAGACGGGTCACAGCGAAGCCACATTTTAAATCCGGTGTGCAGATGGACACCAGTAGTGGTTCTAAATCCTGAGCGCCTTGGCACCAGGCAAACTCCGAGAGTGGAGAGAGCAGGGTGAGACCGATACATCATCAGCTCGATATTGTACCTTTGATATGAATCACACGTTGGCTAGTCGGAACAGTTTAACTCTGATGTCTGAGCTTTCAATCAGAGAGAAAAAAAAACTTCAGAAAGAGCAGTTGTTTGGCTCTATTTGGTATTTTAGTCACAAAAGGGAATTAGGGGATTGACATGCAACTCATTTACTCAGCTTGACTTGAACTGGGGAGGTTGTGATTGGATGTGTTTACTGGCTAAAGTGCTGCATTAAACAATTATATGAATAACTCCAGTTTCATTGCCTAAAGTGGGCTGTAATTGTCTCTAGAATTAGTCCGGTCTGCTGTAGTAGTAGCTAAGTTAATAAATCAATTTCATTTACTTGTACTGGATTTACGTGCATGTTGGTTGAGTTTACAGATGGTTCTTTTGTGTGGCTTTCCTGACTTCCAGAAACTTGCCTTTGCATCTAAACGTTGTTTTGTCGTCTTGTGTATGCCTATGCTTTCTGTATTTGCAGTTTCTTGCTAAATGCAACATATGTGTTGTCAAAAAGTTAGTGCTTATTTTTTAGCGCTGCAGTCCATTAAACTCTATCATATGCTATGTTTTCCACCTCAAAAAGTTAAACACTCTTTATTTAATTAACTTAAAGACACTGAGTGAGCATGCGAGCAGAAATACTGGTACTCCACTGGCCTTGTATGGGTCAAATCATGGAGAGCAGGGATGAATCGTTCTTGGTTGAGAATGACAGCCTGACAGATAACAACAGATACTGGCTGGTTATTCATTCTTTTTTTTTTTTAAAAAAAAGAAAGCCTCAGTCCTTCTGTGTAAGTTCACAAGATGAAGACTGACAAAAATAGGATCCTTTGATCATTTCCACATCAGATTATTGTCAGATTTATTCACGTTGACTTAAATCTTCCTTTCTCTCCCTTCAGAATCTATCCTGTACTACATCTCCTCAGTCCAGATGTACCTGTACTCTGGTGTTCTTCATTCCCTTTAAACTCTCTGCCATCCATTCTGCTGTGTTTCTCTTTAACTAATTTCACGTCTAAGCCCTTCTGCTGAAATATGCAGTCCAGAAGTATCACTCATCCTCTTATAGAGCTTATAATTCTTTTGGGCGTAACAGATTGAGTTAATTTTGGAAAAGGGTAAAAAAAAAAGAAGAAAAAAAAGATCACAGAAGCAAATGTAGGGAAACTCGCTTCTCTTTTTAGCCTCTTAATTAAGAATGCAGCAATGAACAGACTCACGCCCACTATGTAGAGAGATAAAGTCCTGTGCCTTGTTTTAACATCTTAGATTCTGTAACCCAGCATGTTTCCTCTGTGATATTTTTTAATCAGTCTTTCTGAAAATATCAGATGTTCCTAGGCGTTCCTAAATGGAAATCTGATAGATGATAGAATTCCGTCAACTATCTCAACACAAATGTCCAAATAGATGAGATGCCAACCAAAGGGTCTTGTATTTGGACATTGTCACGTATTTTATTTCATCCAGTGTCTCACAAGTTGCTTTTTCCTTACTCTTCTTGGCCAGTAGGTCACCTTAAACCTGAAATGAGAACATTTAGTGATCTGGTGTTTACTGCCTGTAAGAGTTCTTCCTGTCTCATTTACTTGACTGATGTTTACACAGGGCTGAGTGATATTAGCTGAGAAATGCATCCAAAAATAAAATTTTCATTTCACTCGATGTTGATCATTTTTAATGGTCTATTTTTGAGAAGGACAAACAGAAGAAAGGTTAATTTGATCTTAACTACTCTACTTAAAACTTAACCACTTTAGCCCATTTGTCAGGACACACAGGTAATCATTTTATTGAAGAAAGAAGAAAGCTTTATTGTCACAAATACATTTTTACAGTATTCCCACTGCGGTCAGAATGCAGGGTCACCATGGTACAGCGCCCCTGGAGCAGTAAGGGTTAAGGGCCTTCTGACACTGACCTTCTGATCAGTAGTCCAGACACTTAACCATGGTCCACCACTGCCAGTTGTTGTTGTTCAAGCAACAGTAAAAAAACCACAAATAATACATTTACACGTATGAAGACAAACAAGCACGCAGAGTTTGTTCATGCAACCAAACTTTGCATTTTTATTGTGTGCTTTTGTGACAGAGCATTTATAAAGCATTTGTTTTGCTTTTATTTATCACTATTCCTATTAGTAGAAGCATAAACAATAAGAATACAATTTTACAATCATTTTGCTGTTTAGGCTCAGATTTGTTCTTCTGCATCAGGATATTTTCTTCTGGTCTTTGACTGATTGACTTTTATGATGTTTTACCATCATGCTTTGATGATGATGATGGCAAGAACAACTGGCATGCTGGAATCTTTATTGAACTGAATCAGTGATGAACTTCCCTCATGCCAACATTATGTATCAGCAGTAGCTTAATTTTACACAAAATCCATGATGATGGAGAAACAGAACAGTAGATATTCAGGACAAAATAGCATGCTGCCAGTATTTTGGACTTTCCATAATATGGCAGCTCAGGTTCACTACAAGTGAAACATTTAACTGACACTAGTTTTAATCATCTAATATCTTCATGTCAAACATTTGCTCATTCTGCTTTCTTCAGTGTGATGAATTTCTGCTTTTTTTGCTTTTATGTTTTTGTAAATGTTATATTTTTTAGATTTGAAATCAAGCTCACTAAACTGGCTATTCACACAGCGTTAAAGAGACTGATAGATGAATCCCATTAGAAAACTTTTGTATTACCTGCCAAACTCATTATAGCATTTTTCCACTCTCTCCTTCCTTTCTTCATACTTTCCTTTTTCCTTCTTCTCAGCTTTGTTTCTTCATCTGTCTCTGCTGCTGTTGATTCGCCACCTCGTGCCAACAAAGTGGGTTTTCTGACGCCCGGCTCTCAGATCACCCAATTCCCCGGCTGACCTTGCATTACCCACAAGGCTGCGGGTCATCAACCATGTGCTCACCTAATCCCACAAATTGTGGCTGCTGCTCCTGTTCTGTCGAGCCCAGCACTTTTGTTTCCATTTATAGCCGGCTCTTTTCAGGATCCTTATCATTATAAGAAGGGAAGGTGAGCTACAGCCCAGCTGAATTGCTAATGACAGCACCTCCGCACTGTTGTAATGGGTATTAAACCACAATCATATTAAGCCGCCCAGAGTGGAGTGGGTGTCGCACAGGCCCGTATTTCTTTGTCCCTTTGTGCTGCATGCGGGAGCGCCTGCAGATGAGGGTGAACACAACTTTTTTAAAGGTAGTTTGGCAGCATGACCTCCAGAAACATTCAAAAGCTGCAGGATGTTTAGCTATTTGTTTGTAAGCTGCTGGCAAAGTGCTTGTAGGTGACTCTTGCCTCTCATCAGCCATCTTGGATTGCTCTTGGATGGTTATTCTGGGTGAACAGGACCGGTGGCCTGTTTCATAAAGCACACTAAGAGAAGTGGGAATTGAGGTCCAACGCGTGACTTGAATGAACCTCACAAATCAGTCAGGGCTTAACTGGTTCCATAAAGGTTAACTTAAGTCCATACAATCAGGCTAATTTAATACAGGTCCAGTCAGTCAAGATAGTAGTGTGTGTGGTTCTTAAATAGATTTTCTTTAAACTTTAGTTTTTAGACTCTATAATATAGCAGCACACCAGAGAGTCCGTGGTAAAGTCTTGACTTCACGGTTTGCTAACATTAGTTCAGTTCCAGAGTAACTGAGCTTAGAATATCTTGAATTTGCTTTGCAGAACTGAAAATAATTAATTCAGTAAGTATCTGGTAAACTTGCTTTATAGATTGGAGTGATCATACTGCGCAAACAGTGATGTAGAAATCATGATCGAACCATGACATGTGGACATCTAATTTAGAAATAGCATCATCACACAGTTTGTCCAGCAGAGCAGTCCTGACTCCATTTTTTGCAGTACTGTTTGCAGCACATGTAGCAGAGAATCACAGTTGCAGCTGGAGAAGGTCGCTCACAAGTTTGTGAAAAAACATTGCTGGAAAGTTAATAAAGCATGACCATATAATTTTCCTTTTTCAGTATAAGCCTACATAAATAAAAATAATAATTATTGCTATATTATCAATATATGTACTCCCTAAATATCCAGTATTGGTCGAGCTGTCGAGGTTATACTTCTACTAGGCATGCTTAGACTTAGACTTAGACAGACTTTATTCATCCACAAGGGAAATTTTGTTGTCACAGTAGCTCAGAACAGTAATAAAAGAGGAAAAGGACAGCACTAGTAGGATATAAAATAAAGTAATAGAGTAATCTATGCACATGGTTTTATGACCATATAGTGTTATTATTTCTTTGCATCCCTTTGTTAGCTTTATATAGTGATGTACTACATTCACTGAAAACTTTTTTTAAGTCCCTCTTATCATTTTTCCTCTTAACAAGCTCATTCTGTTATCCAAGCATTGTTCAAACCAGCAGGACTTTACTTGAAACTAACTTGGAGATCCAAAATATATCAAATACATCTTGGCTAATTTTGCAAAACTTTACATACAATATGTTATAAAATGGTGCACAAGACATCTGGAAAATCTGCATTTGGTGTTATGGTTCTGCCGTATAAACAGAACCCATGAGTCCTGGGTTTAATATCTCAAACATTGTAAACTTAGAACTTCAATAAAGAACTGGAACAAACTAATACAGAATATACATGATACTTTTAGGCAGTGTAATGTAATAGTAAATGAAAATGTTAAACATTAACACTTTTCACACTGTTTCTTGTTGAAGTAAGAGTTACTTCAATGTTGTCACTGATCTGACTTAACATGCTCCTGCTACTAAAACCTTAAACAATACAATATTAGCCAACAGGTGATGGCACTAGAGTTCCAGCTTGTTGTACGCACACTTGTTCTGGATTTTAATTTGAAATAAGTCATTAAATCCAGAAATGAAACACTTTGGTTGCACTACGTACTCCCTGGTTGATCAAATCTGTGAGATTTTCAGGCGTTTGTCTCCCTCATCTGGACAGAAAGTATAACAACAGCTTGTTAAGTTCACATCTCTCAGCCTTGGGCACACTAAATATCCAAGTTAAGTGCAGCAAGATTGATTGATATCAGGTTATGTGCAAAAAAGAATCTAACTGTTCAGCCTGGGTATACGGGATGATTGATGCTACAAAAGAAGCATGCATGTGCAACTTTTACCTTTTAAGTTACTCTTGGCAGCTGCTTTTTTATAAAATTGACACAAAGGTTGCCACTGTTTAATTAAGTAGCCCCTGTTCCACTCAGCACTTGTGAGTCCAAAGTAAAACTTCTCAGAGAGATGTAAGTGAGGTTGGCTGCAGATGGCACTTAGCTGGGCCGAGCTCTGCAGTGTTAGCAGCAGATGGTGGAGTGCTGAGCTGATGGATGCACTGTCTAAAACTCCAGACAAGAAACCTGCTGCTCCCCTTCCGTCAGAGAAACTCAGAGAGGCTGAGGAGGACGAGCCTCTGCAGCTCTCAAGCATCCAGACAACACACACATGGAATAGTGATAAATTCTCTGTTGGCTGATTTATTAGAGCCATATTGTAGTTTATATTCTACCCCGTTGATACTTGTTATTGTGTGTGATGGGAAAAGTCTGCTGAGGACTGCAAATGGCAGCCTCTGTTGTAGCACGGCTAAACTGGTCAGACAATCGACAGAAAACTAACTGACAGCTGTTTGTGTGTGTGATAAACAGATTTATCATGAACACAAAAACACAAATCTTCTTAAATGCTTTGTGTTACATAATTGTAAATGGAATATTTTTGTACTATTGGTGATAGCAAAAAGCAATCTGAAGATGTTTGATTTAGCCCAAAATTATTCATACCCAGTTTTATTTGACCAGTAGTTCATTGTTGACTCTAAACTGCATAAATGAGTAACCAAAGATACGTGACATGGCATTTTTAGTAGAAATTTAAATAAAATAAAAAAATTTGAATTATTCACATCTCTAATTCTATGTTTCAATCTCACTCAAGAAACGTATTTCCTTATCAATTAATTTTTGGGAAGTGGCAACACAGAAGACATTTTATATACAAGTGATTAACTGATTAATGAAAGCGTAGTGGACAGTTCAAGCCATAATAAGAATAATTTTTAAATCTTTATCACTCACTGCAAGGCTGTGTTAACTAACAAAAAGACAATATGCTCATGCGTACATACACACCAACACACACTGACTTACCTTGTATGGGTAACACCTGCATAAATATGTATTTTTTAAGTGCACACCTTTGCATATAGAATTTAAGTGGGAAGTTGGCATATAACTAACCAAATACATTTAAGCTGAGTTGTTTTTGCATCTTCCTGTCTCGTGTCAGTTTCTGGAGTTTTTGCCCCATTCTCTCCAGCAGAACTGCTGGAACTGAGTCAGGTTTGTTTCACGCAAACTTCTGTTGGATTGAGGTCAGGGCTTTGTGACGGCCACCTAATACCTTGACTTTGTTGTCCTTAACCCGTTTTTTTCACAACTGTGGAAGTATGTTTGGAGTCATTGTTCATTAAAAAGAACCACTGGTGACCAACCTTTAACCAAGCCTCCTTTAATGCTACGTGGTGATGTGAATTAGTCCTTGCATCAAAGCACACCTAGAACATGATGCTGCCGCCGCCATGCTTCAGTGTTGCAGTGGTTTTCTTTGGCTTTCCAGATTCACTCCATTTCCTCCAAACATGAAGCTGGTCATTATAGCCAGGCAGTTGAATTTTTGCTTGCTAAGATGAGAACATTTCCCCAAAACTAAGATCTTTGTCCCCATGTGCAGTATGCCTTTTTAAAGGTGGTTTTAGAGCAGTGGCTTCTTCTTTGCTGAGTGGCCTTTTAGGTTATGTTCATGTACAGTAGAGCTTGTTTTACTGTGGATATCGATACTTTTATACTATTTCCTCCAGCATCTTCATGAAGTCCTTTGCTGCTGCTCTTGGATTGATATGCACTTATCACACCAAACTATGTTCGTTTCTAAGAGACAGAATGTGTCTCCATGCTGAGCAGTTTGACAGCTGTATGGTCTCATGGCATTTATACTTTTGTACTATTGTTGCCCTGATAAACACAGTGCCTCCACAATTTGCCAATCGCTGCCAAGGCTGTACCAGTCTTGTAGAAATCCACAGTTTTTTTTCTGAGGTCTTGGCTGATTTATTTGTAGTGTATTGTGATGTAAAAGACCACTAGTTTTAAATTTAAACTTTAAAACACCTCCAGTCCACTAGGGCTGCAATGGTCATGACATTTTAGTTGACGATTAATTGTAATGCAAATAATTGTGATTAATTATGTCTTTTCCTGGTCACTTTATGGCTGTATTAGTTTTAGATTAGTCGCATCAGCACCTTTGACCGCCACCTTTTAGCTGCAAATCTGACAAATTGCCTTCTCCATGTTATTGGGTTCTCCTTTTTCATTTGGCTTAAAACCAAAATGTGTTTGACTTTGCAACTAAATCTATAACAGCAGTGTCAGTAGATCCTCATCAAATGCATTCCATTGAATTTTAGAAGTTAGGCACCTGGAATGGAAATGATCAAGCAAAAGTGATTGTTGGCTGCGGAAATTGCAAGCCAACGGTTGTGTAATAATTGTGACAGGCCTACAATAAACTTACTGTATGCTTTGTACTTCCTGACCCATCAGAACTGTGGTACAGTGAAGGAAAAGTGAAATAATGTCTCTGTCAACAACTGACTGATGTCCGAGGTGTATTAACAGACTTGCCACAACTAGTTTGCAGACATTAAATCTGTGATGTGGCCGAAAAGTGAATGTTAATGACTTCAACCTAAGTGTATAAATGACTGACTGAACTCTTCATCCACTCAGTTGACAGTTTATTTGCAGAATCTAGCTAAAGTTAATACACTGTAATACAACGGTGCAACAATAAATACCCCTTTAATGATGAAAATGCATGTTTATACAAATAGAAGAAATGATGTGCTTCACTAAATGTAAGAAGAAACATTAAAACAAAGCTGATGAAACCTTAATTAAGGTCATAACGGTCAGGTGTTGTAAAGAGAAGTTGAGTAATTGTTACACTGAGATGTGTTCCTAAAAATCTGCTCTGATATAAATGCAATGAACAAATTATGTGAAATACCTGGAAGCACAATCCAAAGCTGCACACTGCACGTATCTGTATACAGATACACACTCATCGAAACAGTGTGAGTCAAAAACCAACGTCTCATGTCATGTGAGATTAATGACCGTGATATAAATACTCGAGTAGACTGAAGAGCGAACTGTGTTACAAGCTGTTTTGGACTCGGCAGTCATTTGGCTCATAAATCTTCTTTGTTAATTGTATTTGCTACCAAAATTACACCGGGAAATCCTGTATCTACAAAATTGATAGTGGCTACAAATATTTGAGCCGTGTTTTTCTTTGACACCAACAGACTCGCCGTTTTGTCAGCCGCTCTCTGCTCCCCTCTGCTAGATGTGCCGTGACTTGATATATTGGGTCTTTTAGCCCCTGCTTTGGCTCAAATCCAAGGCCCATTTGTACAGATGGGGTTTTACGTGGGCCATTTTAGCAAAGCACCCTCCCCATAAAGCCAAAGTGTCTCATCGCTTCATAATTGTGTGATTATGGTCAATTGCTGTGGTTGGGGTGACAGATTCTATTCGAGCCCAACAGATGCTTTTATCATATTTTAGATCCCCATTTGACCTTAATCAACCGTTACATGTATGAATAAAATGGGGAGATAATATTTCACTGATGAGGTGGATCAGGTGTCGGAGAGGGGGGCTGGTGTGTCGGAGGAGCCGGCGAGGCTGTGAGGAAAGATAAGTTAACACAAACGAGTGTTGGACAACGCCGGGGAAAAATTGGCTCTGTTGAATGAATTACACAAGTACGGAGGCCTCCAGTAGAAATGCAAAAGACAGAGAGATGGCGCCACCAAGTGGGAATGAGACGACATTACAATTATTGCATGAAAACATGTAAAACATAAAAATATAGTAACATGGCATCATGTACAGTCATTCTCATAAGACTGATAATTTTAACCAAAAGGCAAAATTTTGTTTAATTGCATTCTTGCATTTGAGCAGCAGTATACCTTTAATGCAACAATTACACATGGCATTATTTTTTTTTTTCAACTAGCAACTATTGGGAGCCTTAACTGTGTCTTGACTGTGTTTTGAAAGGAGGAACCAAGCACTAAATTTAGTCTAGATGCTGTACATGAAGTTGTTCACTGATCAAACACAAACTTTTAGTACTGCTCCATAGCACTTGGCGATGAAGCTGAAAAAACTCACCACAATAAAGTGTTTCACATTCATGGATGTTGATAATTATTGATCAGTGACCCAATTTTCTTAAAGAAGACCAGCAGATTTTTTTTCTTTAATTTTAACTACCTTAAATACAGTGCAACCACTTTATGTATCAAGGCACACATGGTACAATTTAAATGTTAAGACAATAATAAATAACACAAAAAGCAAATACATTTACACACATAATAGGCTGAGGATTAAGGAATGATTTAACTTTGATATAAATTAAATGAAGGAAGCAAGTCAAATCAACTTAAGTAAGGTGCGACAAATAAACTTAACTTACAACTGAACGTTGAAAAAAATAGTTATAAAATATGTGCAATGTTAAACTGATTTGCAAATGTTGAGGGCATGGGGGGGCGACCAGGGTGAAGTGGCTGCACCGCACTGAGTTTAAGGTGAAAAGCAGCTGGACCAGGTATCAGCAGTGCCTCCGTGCATGCCTCATCAAATCCATCAGCCCTGAGAGCAGGCTGCTGGGAGTGCATCACTTAGATGGAAGTGTTGAGGGTGTTGTTTGACCACAAAGCTGATCTCCATCAGCCGCAGCCTCCACCACAGGACTCTGGTGCACCTAGAGAGACATGTACAGAGTGCATGGGGAGAATGATGGAGGATGAGGGCGCCTCGTTATCAGGAGATGTGAGGGAAGCCTGCTTGAAATTTGCTCATGCAATCGAACTTTATGCATGTGCGTAATGTGTTTTCATGGCAGTTTGCATTGAATGCATGTAGGAGCAACTATTGAACATTTTATTCAGCTGCTTTCTCACTGCTATTGATATATCGTCTGTTGCTGGTACATATAACTATCTTTTTTTTTTTATCCCCCAGGCCTATATACAGCTCTCACGCCATCTGTTGGATATGGAAAAGCAAAAAAAAAAGTTCTGTGTAGTACTGGAGCAACATCCAGAGTGGCCTTAAACCAGATCAAAGAGAAAGCATGTGAATGTGTTGTTTGCTAGCTGTTTTAATGCTGTTAAACAGTAAAGTAAAACAGTTCACCATGAAACACTCATACATCTGGCGCCTATTTTCTGGAGTTTTCCGTCTCCCTTTACTTCTTTGCATTACTGCTCTTTCATCCTCTTATCCTCTCATTGCCTCCATTAAAAGTCAGTGTCGGGCTTTGTTCAGACTGCAGGCAAATCAGATTCCTTTCTAAAATCACATTTTTAGGACAAACTGTCCTTGCAAGTGAAGTGATCAGGTTGGATTTGTGTGTCCAGACATCACCAGCCTGTCTGCATATAGTGATGACGCAGGTGTCAGTCAGTATCTTCGTAGCTACACTGGTGATGAAACTTTGCTTCCAGCTTTGCTTTGCCTGTACACCATCATCCCCACAAAATGCCAGCAGGCTATTTATTTCAGCATCTGTCCAAGGACTGTTGTTTGCTTTTTTGTCCATAGCACTCTGCCTTTAGCAACATGGATTCTTTTCTAGCCCTTCTGTAACTTTGGATTTGATGTTGTATCACGCTGCAAGTGACACAAAAGACATCTTGAAATCTGATTTGAGTAATTATAGTATCCAGGTTAAGACACATATGTAGAAATCTGATCACAAATTGGTTGGATTTTGGTTTGCAACGGTTGAATTTCATGTTGTTTACTACTGTTCAGAATACAGTCTGGATGTGCAGAAACACAGATTTAAGCAGGCAGTGTAAACAAGGCCTCACCTTCTGTGATTCCTTTAGAATCTGTAATTATTTAGACAAACAGGGAGATCAATTTGAAATACATATTTGTTATTAAGAAGTAGCATGGAATTGGGGCATGTCTTAGTTTCAATTCAGGCCTTAGGCTACTAAAACCTCCAACATCCGAAACAGATGCATATTCACCTCCTGAAAGAGAGCGTGCACGGGCCACACTGTGCACAGTTTGATGTTGCACAGCAGTGACACAAATAACAACAATGTTTTCTGGATTTTCAATTTCTCTTTTTTTTTTGTTGTGACAAAAAAATCCCATCTCCCATTGTTTGTAGAGGCTCAAAGGATTAAACAAAGTCAACAATGATGGAGAGGCACTGATCTTTTGAAGTATTTACATTTGTGTTTTTTTGCGTCTCCTGCATCCCCCTGAAGGCACGCGTCTATATTTTTCCACTCGCAGGCTTCAGTCTTAGTTTGTCTTTCTCCGGTTGGGTAAATGGCGGCCTCGGCGACAGACAGGTGCTCTCCATCTTGTGGACCCGGAGGGGCTTTGGCATAAGACAAATGGGTCTGGGAGAGTGGCCCCGCCCTGTTCCACCTGGCTCATCTCATACGGCGTCGCAGTGATGTTGTGTTGTGGGATTTGCAGTGTTACCGCGATTCCCAGTCCACCCCGAGCACGCAGCGACTCATTACTCACCACAAAACAGCACTGAGACTCTGGAGCTGAAGTAGACAAGTTTATTAATGATAATAATGAGGATGATGAGGATGATGATAATATTAATAATTAGTCATAATTATAATAACGTTAATGTCATAATAAATAGAACTCTTCATCTGAAGCACATAAAGAGAAGCATACAGAAAGAGAAAAAACAAAAACACAAAGTTCAGAGTACAGAGCCAGAGGAGGGGGCAGGGACTTCTAGAGACATTTTTTTAACCTTTCAATATATCCATTTAATTTTTTAACATTTTTAAACTTTATTTAACTGGAACATTTACAAAAAGGAGAAAGAGATAGATTTTAAAAAATCCTTATAAATAAATTTTGTCATTATTAGAACAAAATACAAGATTTCGGGGAGTCAGAGGATTTTTGTCTTTTTTTTCTTCTTTTTACCCCTGAAAGGACAGCTGGGGGAGGGGGGGGGGAGAGGTAAGGAAAAGGTGAGGGTTATTATGTACAGAACACCAGGAATACAAAAGGGGCCAGTCGACTCACATACTAGAAGGCTTGGGGGGGAGGAGTGGGGGAGTTGGGAGGGTGCTGTATGGGGGGTGGGTATGTTGGAGTCGGGGGGAAGCGGGGGACTCTCAGAGGGGACATCCTGCTAGTGTCACAGCTCAAGCAGTTGTGCTCAGGAAGATCAGGACCAGTTCATTATACTGAAGGCATCTGAAGGAAGGAAGGGAGGGTCACTTTAACCCCGCCCCCCGCTCCATCCCACTGCTGAGGTGCAGGCTGGAGTTTTAGAATTGTATTTTATTTTTTTAAAGGCAGAGCTCCTCTGGATGCGGACGTAAACTATTATGCACCAGCGAGCAGGGACAAACAGCCACAGTTAAAAAAAAGAAAAAAAAAGCACCTAAAAATAAAAAAGCCAACAATTTTCTTACACCAACTTGACCACTGATGCTAATGCGGCTACCAACACTACTAACAACTACTTAGATCATTTAAAACGTAGTCAACATTTTACATATTCATAGTTGATCAAAAGTCTGTGATAAAGTCACAGAAAATTCTAAGGCAATAAAATGTGTTTTTGTTTTTTGTTTTTATATGCAACTACAGCTCCCATGAGGCTTAGTGAGCGACGCGGTATCAAAGGGGGCTGTGTTCATGGGAGCTGTAGTTGTTGAATGAAAAAATAGGACAAAATACCTTCATGCAGGGAAAGCTACTAGAACAGGAGCAAACCTGTAAGCAGGATGGGACTGTGTGACTATTTATTACCACACATATGTGAAAAAAAACTGGGAGGTGTATTTTCTCTCCCCCCTCTTTTTTTTTGTAGTTTTTGAGATCTTCCGCCCCCGGATAACCAAAAGAAATCCAAAGCAAGTGATCAAAGTACTAATTACTGCAGCTTGAGCTTAAATGTGGCCAGATGGCATTTTTATCACATTGTTTTTTGTGTCTACCAAACACCTATGTGCTGTAAAGCCATATACACATATAAACAAATACTGAAGAGGAAAGGATGTACTTGGCATTATCTTACATGTTTAGTGTTGTACATCACTGTTTTTACTGTGAAGTGCTGGAAAACTGCAGATGAAAATGAGCTTTGAGCTAGCTTCACTACAATACTTAAAATGACAACATTGCACACAGTCCCTTACTACTATTTTACTACTACTACGGCTAATAATAATAATAGAAACAATGTAAAATAACTACTTATTTTAAACACTGCAAATTAACAGTTACAACTTGCCAACCGTTGGCTTCCAGTTTAAAAATAGTCAACCAATGTCAGTCTGCACAAACTAAAACCTAATACCTGACATGCATGTCTGCATCACAGTCCCATAGAAATGCTACGTATTCACCTTTGACATCGAACACAATAAAAATGAGCAGAGATGCAGCTCAAATCTCATGAACAGACCAAAACCAAACATATAAGAGCAAGTGTTTTGTGTGGAGCTAAAACCTGATCAGTGAGCCACACTGTTGCACTTCCTTTATTACCATGAACACACTATGTAGTTTGTTTTGACTCAGTTCCACATACACCGCCGCAAACTCTCTCTAGAGCACCAAATGTGGATTAATCCGCTGCTGAACAGTCCCTGTGAAATGCATTTAGGTTTGAGTAATGCTTGCTAAAAACTACAGATGCCAGCTGCTTCCATTTTTTAAATACTTATGTTTTCAGTAGGAACCAGCAGACACAGTCAGATGTCGGGAAGCAGCGAGAGACAAACTCTCACATTGTTGGTTTTTGTCTTTTCATGAGATTTGTTGACAAAATTAAAGTACACCATAATACCAGCCTTATCCTTTCAGGTTTTATCAGCTAGCAGCTAACTAGAATAAAGATAACAGTGCTTTCTCTCCAAAATGTGCCTATCACAAGTGACATCAAGTGTTTTTGTTGCAAAATGCATAGATAATTCAGTGGACAAAATCCGACCATGTGACCAAACCTTAATGTTCTTAAAACCAAAAAGAAAAAACTGTGGCTCTTTATCTCTGCCAGTTAAATTGACCTTCAGAGAAGCTCCGCCTCCCGTGAAGTTACCACCAAAGTAAAACTCCAACCTGCTCCTGAGTTGTTTCTGACCCACCACAAGTCTGTAGTACTGTAAGTAGGCCAGATGAATCATGTGACTCTCAGAAACAAACCTACAGGTATGAAGATGCTAAGCCTGAATATGATCGCTGCATGGGAGAACAAATGACCGACTTTACCCCAATTAGACTTCACAACAGTTAGTTGCCATGATATAGATACTCTTTGTAATATATGACAAGCTGTCTACAGATGAACAGAGGTCGCGTGGGTAGGAGCCCTGATTCAGAACAAGTATATTTTTTTTAACCTGAAATAAGATGAAGTTAATCAAGAAGTGTGAGGTGAGATTTACTGTACAGGATATTAACAGTACACACTGTAGTTTTGTACAGGAAGTCAGGAGCTTTACCTAGTCTTACCTTCTTGGAATAATTCACACAAAATCACTACTAACTTAGTAGTATACCCTGAACTCTCAAACAAAGTTGTGCTTCACCCGAACCTGCTCGCCTCTGATGAAAAAGAAAAGTTTCTTCTCAGGGCCAGCAGGTTACTTCCAATATGCAATAAAACCGCCCGCCCACCAGGGTCAGCATGAGAACAGCGGTTCATAAACCGAGGCTGCTGCAGGAAGCTGCAAGCCGGGCTTCATCAGCGAGGCTCGTTATATTAGCAGAAGAGCGAGCTCTTCCTCAGCAGTGATGAGTGAATAAAATCTGGGTCACGTCAATACACATCCGGGCTCCGCCATCATCACTGAGTCCCGCTGTCTCCTGATCAAAGAGCACTGAGACTGTGTGTTCAAATCATACTTTGGTTCAAGTAAGAAAAGAAAAATCAATATTCATAAACTTTTTATCTGACACCCACAACACCTTGCACTAATTAGCAAGTCTTTGCAGCTCCAGTGAAAGGGCCAGAATTACTGCAGATGTGATTTTGTTTCTGTAGTGTCTGTCGGCTAAAAGTAGGATGTGATGTTTTGCTCTGAATGGGGCAGAAATGCTTGTGTGTGTGTGTGTGTGTGTAATCTGCTGTTCATGTGTGAGTATCTGCTCAGTGTGAGGGTGTGTTTGTGTGGTAAAGGTGGGTCTCGGGGGGAAGATCAGTTCACACTATCACCATCACACTTTCAATCATAAAACACATGATCACATGTTACAGTAAATATCAGGGACATATTTAGTTGGAGGGGGTCTGATATCTATGTTTGGGGGCCAGAGGCTTTCCTGCCCACCCCCTCTATTCCCTGACATCACCACAGCCCATATAATAGATATGTATATATATTTATATACAGAAAAAGAATACATACTTATTGGACACCCTAGACATTAAAGTACATTCAAAAACTGAACCAACATTCTTGATTAAACACGTTTACAGTGACTCTCCTGATATAAAGAATTAAGGTTTCGCTTCCACCAAAATTAAAACTTTTTTTCCTGTTCAAAAGTTTTCAGTGCTGCAAATGAAAACTAAACAAAAAAAAAGAAAAACACACAAATAAATATTCTCAGAATACATTGACAAAAAAATTGACATATTTCAGCCCTCGTTCCTTGATACCGTTGGATGGGCACTACTGTATTTCTATAATGTTTTATCTAGCGACATAGTCTATATGCCTCAGGCTTGTGTTTTGGTTATGCACCTGCTGATGTAGTACAATGGGATTATTCGATTATAATTCAATTTGTTACATGGACGTTGATGAGTTATTCTCGTCAGGTGGAAACGTGCATCCTTGGTAGTTGTACGCACCTTATCATCGCGTTGGTCTGATAGTTTGTCCGTCGGTGCAGTGACACAAAGGCTTGGGCTCGGAGTCTGGCAGGTGAGTTAAGTCGGCGACTTCTGCGCCATTTTCTCTAACTAGTCCTCAGTCAGTGACCTCTGCTGGGGCGTGGAGAGGGGCAGACGGGGAGGCTCGGCTTTTTATACCGTCTCACCGTCCCGCCGTGGTTCACCCCCCCCACTCCCCAACGCTGTAAACCAGTGATGCTGCCCATTGGGGAGGGCGGGGATGCCCAATGGTGCTGCCAGGAGTAAGTGACATCACGACAGTATCCACGGGGGACGCTGCTAACAGTAGGCGCTGGAGGCCAGTGACACCGCAACAAGGAGGAAAGAGCGTCATCACCGGTCCAAGAAGGAAGGAAGGAAGGTAGTAAGTCAGGAGGTCGGGGAGGTTGGAAGGAAGAAGGCGGAGCAGTGAGACCAGGAGGCTGACCTTTGACTCCACCCACAGGAAGTACAGCGTAGAAAGTGCTTCTGCCTGGATGCCGAGCTCTCCCTGCCACCTTTCTGTTAGTTTTTTTGTCTTGTTTTTTCTTTTCTTTTTTGTTTTTTTACATGACCTCGGCGACAGAGCAGTGTGCCATAGAGAGAGGAGGGGGAGCTCCTCCCTCCTCCTTCCTGCATACCACAGAATCAGCATCAAGGGCCAACTGTTCATCTCCCTTACCAAAAAACATAAAAACAGATTTGTACATATATACTGCTTTATACACACTTTTTTTTTTTTTACCATTGTAAATCACAAAAGTATAGAAAAATAAAATGTTTTATAATAACGGGACACTTTTCCTTCTCTCTCTGTCTTTTTTCTACTCGGCAAAAAGGTGGTCCCTGGTGGAAACTGGCTCACTCCGTCAAGTTTGTGGCTGGTTTGACACCGCTGCTGCGGCGCCACTTTGTACGCCTCCCGTCTTCCCTCGCCAGCCTCAGTAGGGGGACTCCTTCTCGTCTTCTTGTGTTATTTTCTTAAAGCTAGTTCTCCTCTCTTCGTTGTTTTCATCTGTGATGTCCATCAATACTGAGTACAGCTCTTCATTTTGTATTTACTGGAAACAGAGAGAGAAGTGGGGACACTGATAAATATGCAGAATGTTATGTTTCTGATACATATTGAGAGGTGCTATGAAAAGTCAGTGTGGAACTCAGTGCAAGTTTATTTCTCTCTGAATAAGTTTTTAGGGGTGAGCATCTTGTCATAGAAAGTATAGACTTGAAAATATGTAAACATATGGGATAATGTATGGAATAAACAACACACACTTTCTTTAAAGTTCCCACGCCCCAACATTTTTTCCCCATCTATGCAATGTTCACTGTTACAAGGAGGACAAGTTCACAGTGGCAGAGTCAAAAACACCCGAAAGGAAACAACGTTTAAAACTCAACTGCAGAAAGTTTGAGCACAGAGACACAACAGCTTCATTCAGTTTTCATCCCGCTCTTGTAATGTGACATAAAAGAAGCGGGAGCAGAGGCCTTACGCCTGCCAAAACTAGTGCTACTGCTCTCTCCAGAATAAAGATCAGAGTGAGCTGTAATCATACGAGTGGAGATCGGCAGTTTGGCAGTGCAAAGTGAAAAGTCTCAGTGTAATGGGGCTGGATGGAAGCGGAGGAGAGAGGGGCGGGGCGAGTGGGTGTCGGGGGCAGGCAAGGCAAGGCAAGTGTCCCAGGACCCTCGTCATGACAGATGCTCGCTAATTCGGAGTGATCTTCAGCAGCTCCATGGAGCTTCTGATGAAAAAATAAGTAAATGAAAGAAGATGAGGCTTTAATTTCAAAACGGCTTTGTAGTGCGTTACCCCGCCCGCCCAACTTCCAACCCAGAGAGACAAACAGTCAAACATGTGGCGTCCTCAATCAGCGTCCACCCTGCCTCCTCCTCCTCCTCCATCTCTTCTTCTCATAGAGGAACCGGCCCCGAGCTTTTCCACATCCTCTATCTGTTCTATACCTCAGATTTACTGAGCACTCGCTAGGGACCTGCCATACAAAAATATCCACATGCAGTCTTACAGCTCAGCGGGGAGGGAGCACAATAGCGCTGCAGCTACATATAGTCAGGCAGCCTAGAACTGAAAGGACTGCAGACACAAATATATTAATCACCCACGGACGTGAAGGATTCAGAAGAGGGTTAGCTCAGGTATTAGAGCCTGTGCTTCTTTCACTCACAGTTTGTGAAGTCTACTTAAACCGAGTAGTTCTGAGCCAAGCAGACAGATTTGGATTTATTTACTCACATATATTTCTGAGGCATCTGCAACGACCACACTATAGTAGAGGTGAAGGAAATGTAGTTTGTGGTGCTCATGGAAGTTCATTTTTGAAATTCCTCTGCTTTCTAAGTTACACATTTTATCTTTGCACTTTGACTACCTAGTGCAGCTGCTCTTACTTTGCCATGCAGTATGCATACAATTAGGACGTACTCTTTTGTCAAAACATAATACCTACATCTTTCACCATTATACGCATAAGTATGTCGAAGTCTGTAGTGTAAATTGAGCTGTCATCTGTCTGTGTGCTTTCCACAGCTAAAGCTTGTTGAGAGACCCACATATATGTGATGTATCAGAGGGTTTTGGAAAAGAATGGCAAGAAAAGCATTCTGACTTGCACATTGTAAGATGCGACCGGATGTAGTAGGACATCCTGGTCACACTGTATTTGGCATATGTAAATACTGGCACAGTATGGGAGTATTGGATGTGAAATGTACCTCTTGGGTTTCCAGAATCAGTGTCTGAATATGAAGACTGTCAGAATTAAGACACTTTAGCTTTAGTGAGAGAACTGCCATTATGTTTTGACTTCACCGCTGCTGGTAGTTCATTTCTGTTTGGATTTATGCATTATTTTGTCATTCTATACCATGGCGTTTTTGTGTCATTTTGGAAGACATACTAAACTATGGCTTTTTTTGGATGACATAGTAAACTATGTTGTTTTTGTGCCATTTTGTACGACATATGACGTTTTTTCACATTTTGAGCAACATACCATACTATGACCTTATTCAAATTTTGGAAGACATACTAAACTATGATGTTTTTTTTCAAATTTTGAGCAACATACTAAACTATGACATTTCTGTCACTTTTGGACAACATACTACACTGTAACATTTTTTTTCTAATTTTGGACAACATTCTGTAAAATGATGTTCTTTTCCAATTTTCCAAACATACTATACTATACTATAAGGTTCTTTCACATTTTGGACGACATACTAGAGTGTGACTTCTTTGTGCCATTTTAGACGATATACTATACAATGACATTATTTTCAAATTTTGGATGACATACAAAACCAAGATTTTTTTTTTCAAATTTTAGATGACATTTTATACTATGATGTTTTTTACACATTTTCAAAGACATACTAAACTATGACATTCCTGTCACTTTTTGGATGACATACTAAACAATGATAGGTTTTTTTTAACATTTTGAAAGACATGCTATACTATGACGTTTTTGTGCCATTTTGGACGACATACTATAGTATGACATTTTTTTCAAATTTTGGACAACATACTATACTATGATGTTTTTATCACGTTTTGGACGACTTGCTATACTATGACATTTTGCCATATTTTTGGCGATATACTAACCTATAACTTTTTTTCCAAAATTTTGAATGACATACTATGACATTTTTTTCAAATTTTGGACGACATACTATACTATGAAATTTTTTTCAAATTTTGGACGACATACTATACTATCACATTTTTGTGACATTTTGAATGATGTTTTTTTCAAATTTTGGACAACATACTATACTATGACATTTTTGTGACATTTTGAATGACAGACTATACTATGACATCTTTTCCAAATTTTGGACACCATACTATACTATGACTTTTTTTCAAATTTTGGACAACATACTATACTATGACGTTTTTGTGACATTTTGAACGACATACTATACTATGACTTTTTATCAAATTTTGGACACCATACTATACTATGACTTTTTTTCAAATTTTGGACAACATACTATACTATGATGTTTTTGTGACATTTTGAACGACATACTATACTATGACATTTTTTTCAAATTTTGGAGGACATACTATACTATGACTTTTTTTCAAATTTTGGACAACATACTATACTATGATGTTTTTGTGACATTTTGAACAACATACTATACTATGACATTTTTTTCAAATTTTGGATGACATACTATACTATGATGTTTTTATCACGTTTTGGACGACTTGCTATACTATGGCGTTTTTTTCAAATTTTGGACGACATACTATACTATGAAGTTTTTATCAAATTTTGGACACCATACTATACTATGACATTTTTTTGAAATTTTGGACGACATACTATACTATGACGTTTTTATGACATTTTGAACGACATACTACACTATGACATTTTTTTCAAATTTTGGACGACATACTATACGATGAAGTTTTTATCAAATGTCGGACACCATACTATACTATGACATTTTTTTCAAATTTTGGACGACATACTATACTATGAGGCTTTTTTCAAATTTTGGACGACATACTATACTATGACGTTTTTGTGACATTTTGAACGACAGACTACTATGAAGTTTTTTTCAAATTTTGGACGACATACTATACTATGACATTTTTTTCAAATTTTGGACGACATACTATACTATGACATTTTTTTCAAATTTTGGACGACATACTATACTATGACGTTTTTGTGACATTTTGAACGACATACTATATTATGGCGTTTTTTTCAAATTTTGGACAGCATACTATACTATGAGGCTTTTTTCAAATTTTGGACAACATACTATACTATTACTTTTTTTCAAATTTTGGACACCATACTATACTATGACTTTTTTTCAAATTTTGGACAACATACTATACTATGATGTTTTTGTGACATTTTGAACGACATACTATACTATGACATTTTTTTCAAATTTTGGACGACATACTATACTATGACGTTTTTGTGACATTTTGAACGACATACTATACTATGACGTTTTTTTCAAATTTTGGACGACATAATATACTATGACGTTTTTTAGTGACATTTTGAACGACATACTATACTATGAAATTTTTTTCAAATTTTGGACAACATACTACACTGTGATGTTTTTTTCAAATTTTGGACGACATACTATACTATGATGTTTTTTTTCAAATTTTGGACGACATACTATACTATGACCTTTTTGTGACATTTTGAACGACATACTATACTATGGCGCTTTTTTCAAATTTTGGATGACATACTATACTATGGCGTTTTTTTCAAATTTTGGACAACATACTATACTATGACGTTTTTTAGTGACATTTTGAACGACATACTATACTATGAAATTTTTTTCAAATTTTGGACAACATACTATACTATGATGTTTTTTTCAAATTTTGGACGACATACTATACTATGACATTTTTTTTCAAATTTTGGACGACATACTATACTATGACATTTTTTTCAAATTTTGGACGATATACCATACTATGACATTTTTGTGACATTTTGAATGACATACTATACTATGACATTTTTGTGACATTTTGAATGACATACTATAGTATGGCGTTTATTTCAAATTTTGGACGACATACTATACTATGGCGTTTTTTTCAAATTTTGGACGATATACTATACTATGACGTTTTTATCAAATTTTGGACAACATACTATACTATGAAGTTTTTATCAAATTTTGGACACCATACTATACTATAACATTTTTTTCAAATTTTGGACGACATACTATACTATGACATTTTTGTGACATTTTGAACGACATACTATATTATGACATTCTTTTCAAATTTTGGACGACATATGACATTTTTTCAAATTTTGGACGACATACTATACTATGACGTTTTTGTGACATTTTGAACGACATACAATACTATGGCGTTTTTTTCAAATTTTGGACGACATACTATACTATGATTTTTTTTCAAATTTTGGACGACATACTATACTGTGATGTTTTTGTGACATTTTGAACGACATACTATACTATAGCATTTTTTTCAAATTTTGGAAGACATACTATACTATGACGTTTTTATCAAATTTTGGACACCGTACTATACTATGACATTTTTTTGAAATTTTGGACGACATACTATACTATGACGTTTTTGTGACATTTTGAACGACATACTATATTATGGCGTTTTTTTCAAATTTTGGACAGCATACTATACTATGAGGCTTTTTTCAAATTTTGGACAACATACTATACTATTACTTTTTTTCAAATTTTGGACACCATACTATACTATGACTTTTTTTCAAATTTTGGACAACATACTATACTATGATGTTTTTGTGACATTTTGAACGACATACTATACTATGACATTTTTTTCAAATTTTGGACGACATACTATACTATGACGTTTTTGTGACATTTTGAACGACATACTATACTATGACGTTTTTTTCAAATTTTGGACGACATAATATACTATGACGTTTTTTAGTGACATTTTGAACGACATACTATACTATGAAATTTTTTTCAAATTTTGGACAACATACTACACTGTGATGTTTTTTTCAAATTTTGGACGACATACTATACTATGATGTTTTTTTTCAAATTTTGGACGACATACTATACTATGACCTTTTTGTGACATTTTGAACGACATACTATACTATGGCGCTTTTTTCAAATTTTGGATGACATACTATACTATGGCGTTTTTTTCAAATTTTGGACAACATGCTATACTATGACGTTTTTTAGTGACATTTTGAACGACATACTATACTATGAAATTTTTTTCAAATTTTGGACAACATACTATACTATGATGTTTTTTTCAAATTTTGGACGACATACTATACTATGACATTTTTTTTCAAATTTTGGACGACATACTATACTATGACATTTTTTTCAAATTTTGGACGATATACCATACTATGACATTTTTGTGACATTTTGAATGACATACTATACTATGACATTTTTGTGACATTTTGAATGACATACTATAGTATGGCGTTTATTTCAAATTTTGCACGACATACTATACTATGGCGTTTTTTTCAAATTTTGGACGATATACTATACTATGACGTTTTTATCAAATTTTGGACAACATACTATACTATGAAGTTTTTATCAAATTTTGGACACCATACTATACTATAACATTTTTTTCAAATTTTGGACGACATACTATACTATGACATTTTTGTGACATTTTGAACGACATACTATATTATGACATTCTTTTCAAATTTTGGACGACATATGACATTTTTTCAAATTTTGGACGACATACTATACTATGACGTTTTTGTGACATTTTGAACGACATACAATACTATGGCGTTTTTTTCAAATTTTGGACGACATACTATACTATGATTTTTTTTCAAATTTTGGACGACATACTATACTGTGATGTTTTTGTGACATTTTGAACGACATACTATACTATAGCATTTTTTTCAAATTTTGGAAGACATACTATACTATGACGTTTTTATCAAATTTTGGACACCGTACTATACTATGACATTTTTTTCAAATTTTGGACGACATACTATACTATGACGTTATTGTGACATTTTGAACGACATACTATACTATGACATTTTTTTCAAATTTTGGACGACATACTATACTATAACATTTTTGTGACATTTTGAATGACATACTATACTATGGTGTTTTTTTCAAATTTTGGACAACATACTATACTATGATGTTTTTATCACGTTTTGGACGACTTGCTATACTATGGCGTTTTTTTCAAATTTTGGACGACATACTATACTATGACGTTTTTTTCAAATTTTGGACGACATACTATACTATGACGTTTTTGTGACATTTTGAACGACATACTATACTATGACATTTTTTTCAAATTTTGGACGACATACTAAACTATGAAGTTTTTATCAAATTTTGGACACCATACTATACTATGACACTTTTTTCAAATTTTGGACGACATACTATACTATGATGTTTTTATCAAATTTTGGACACCATACTATACTATGACATTTTTTTCAAATTTTGGACGACATACTATACTATGACATTTTTGTGACATTTTGAACGACATACTATATTGTGACATTTTTTCAAATTTTGACGACATACTATACTATGACACTTTTTGCAAATTTTGGACGACATACTATACTATGACGTTTTTGTGACATTTTGAACGACATACTATACTATGATTTCTTTTCAAATTTTGGACGACATACTATACTATGACGTTTTTGTGACATTTTGAACGACATACTATACTATGACATTTTTTTCAAATTTTGGACAACATACTATACTATAACTTTTTTGTGACATTTTGAACGACATACTATACTATGACACTTTTTGCAAATTTTGGACGACATACTATACTATGACGTTTTTGTGACATTTTGAACGACATACTATACTATGATTTTTTTTCAAATTTTGGACGACATACTATACTATGACGTTTTTGTGACATTTTGAACGACATACTATACTATGACATTTTTTTCAAATTTTGGACGACATACTATACAATGACGTTTTTGTGAAATTTTGAATGACATACTATACTATGGCGTTTTTTACAAATTTTGGACGACATACTATACTATGAAGTTTTTATCAAATTTCGGACGCCATACTATACTATGACATTTTTTTCAAATTTTGGACGACATACTATACTATGACGTTTTTGTGACACTTTGAACGACATACTATACTATGACGTTTTTTTCAAATTTTGGACGACATACTATACTATGACATTTTTGAAATTTTGGACGACATACTATACTTTGACGTTTTTGTGACATTTTGAACGACATGCTATACTATGACATTTTTTTCAAATTTTGGACGACATACTATACTATGACGTTTTTTTCAAATTTTGGATGACATGCCATACTATGACGTTTTTTTGTGACATTTTGAAGGACATACTATACTAGGACATTTTTTTCAAATTTTGGACAACATACTATACTATGACATTTTTTTCAAATTTTGGACGACATACTATACTGTGGCGTTTTCTTCAAATTTTGGACGACATACTATACTATGGCGTTTTTTATTAAAATTTTGGACAACATACTATACTATGACTTTTTTTCAAATTTTGGACAACATACTATACTATGATGTTTTTGTGACATTTTGGACAACATACTATACTATGGCGTTCTTTTCAAATTTTGGACACCATACTATACTATGAAGTTTTTATCAAATTTTGGACACCATACTATACTATGACATTTTTTTCAAATTTTGGACGCCATACTATACTATGACCTTTTTGTGACACTTTGAACGACATACTATACTATGGCGTTTTTTTCAAATTTTGGACAACATACTATACTATGACTTTTTTTCAAATTTTGGACAACATACTATACTATGATGTTTTTTTCAAATTTTGGACGACATACTATACTATGAAGTTTTTAATAAATTTTGGACACCATACTATACTATGACATTTTTTTCAAATTTTGGACGACATACTATACTATGATGTTTTTATCAAATTTTGGACACCATACTATACTATGACATTTTTTTCAAATTTTGGACGACATACTATACTATGACATTTTTGTGACATTTTGAACGACATACTATATTATGACATTTTTTTCAAATTTTGGATGACATATGACATTTTTTTCAAATTTTGGACGACATACTATACTATGACGTTTTTGTGACATTTTGAACGACATACTATACTATGATTTTTTTTCAAATTTTGGACGACATACTATACTATAACATTTTTGTGACATTTTGAACGACATACTATACTATGACATTTTTTTCAAATTTTGGACGACATATTATACGATGAATTTTTAATCAAATTTCGGACACCATACTATACTATGACATTATTTTCAAATTTTGGACGACATACTATACAATGACGTTTTTGTGAAATTTTGAATGACATACTATACTATGGCGTTTTTTCAAATTTTGGACGACATACTATACTATGAAGTTTTTATCAAATTTCGGACGCCATACTATACTATGACATTTTTTTCAAATTTTGGACGACATACTATACTATGACGTTTTTGTGACACTTTGAACGACATACTATACTATGACGTTTTTGTGAAATTTTGGACGACATACTATACTATGACATCTTTTTCAAATTTTGGACGACATACTATACTATGACGTTTTTGTGACATTTTGAACGACATACTATACCATGACGTTTTTTTCAAATTTTGGATGACATGCTATACTATGACGTTTTTTTGTGACATTTTGAACGACATACTATACTATGACATTTTTTTCAAATTTTGGACGACATACTATACTATGAAGTTTTTTTCAAATTTTGGACGACATACTATACTATGACTTTTTTTCAAATTTTGGACAACATACTATACTATGATGTTTTTGTGACATTTTGGACAACATACTATACTATGGCGTTTTTTTCAAATTTTGGACGACATACTATACTATGAAGTTTTTATCAAATTTTGGACGACATACTATACTATGACCTTTTTGTGACATTTTGGACAACATACTATACTATGACGTTTTTGTGACACTTTGAACGACATACTATACTATGACGTTTTTTTCAAATTTTGGACGACATACTATATTATGACATTTTTTTGACATTTTGGACGACATACTATACTATGATGTTTTTGTGACATTTTGAACGACATACTATACTATGATATTTTTTTCAAATTTTGGACAACATACTATACTATGACATTTTTTTCAAATTTTGGACGACATACTATACTATGGCGTTTTTTTTTCAAATTTTGGACAACATACTATACTATGAAGTTTTTTTCAAATTTTGGACAACATACTATACTATGACTTTTTTTCAAATTTTGGACAACATACTATACTATGATGTTTTTGTGACATTTTGGACAACATACCATACTATGGCGTTTTTTTCAAATTTTGGACACCATACTATACTATGAAGTTTTTATCAAATTTTGGACACCATACTATACTATGACATTTTTTTCAAATTTTGGACGACATACTATACTATGACCTTTTTGTGACATTTTGAACGACATACTATACTATGGCGCTTTTTTCAAATTTTGGACAACATACTATACTATGGCGTTTTTTTCAAATTTTGGACAACATACTATACTATGACGTTTTTGTGACATTTTGAACGACATACTATACTATGACATTTTTTTCAAATTTTGAATGACATACTATACTATGACGTTTTTGTGACATTTTGAACGACATACTATACTATGACGTTTTTTTCAAATTTTGGACACCATACTATACTGTGACATTCTTTTCAAATTTTGGACGACAGACTATACTATGACGTTTTTGTGACATTTTGAACGACATACTATACTATGACGTTTTTTTGTGACATTTTGAACGACATACTATACTATGACATTCTTGTGACATTTTGAACGACATACTATACTATGACATTTTTTTCAAATTTTGGACGACATACTATCCTATGACGTTTTTGTGACATTTTGAATGACATACTATACTATTACCTTTTTTTCAAATTTTGGACGACATACTATACTATGACGTTTTTTTGTGACATTTTGAATGACATACTATACTATGACATTTTTTTCAAATTTTGGGTGACATACTATACTATGACATTTTTGTGAAATTTTGAACGACATACCATACTATGGCGTTTTTTTCAAATTTTGGACGACATACTATACTATGATGTTTTTTTCAAATTTTGGACAACATACTATACTATGACATTTTTTTCAAATTTTGGACGACATACTATACTATGACATTTTTTTCAAATTTTGGACGACATACTATACTATGATGTGTTTTTGTGACAATTTGAACGACATACTATACTATGACATCTTTTTCAAATTTTGGGTGACATACTATACTATGACATTTTTGTGACATTTTGAACGACATACTATACTATGGCGTTTTTTTTAAATTTTGGACGACATACTATACTATCACATTTTTTTGTGACATTTTGAACGACATACTATACTATGAAATTTTTTTCAAATTTTGGACACCATACTATACCATGACATTTTTGTGACATTTTGAACGACATACTATACTATGACATTTTTGTGACATTTTGAACGACATACTATATTATGACATTTTTTTCAAATTTTGGATGACATATGACATTTTTTTCAAATTTTGGACGACATACTATACTATGACGTTTTTGTGACATTTTGAACGACATACTATACTATGATTTTTTTTCAAATTTTGGACGACATACTATACTATAACATTTTTGTGACATTTTGAACGACATACTATACTATGACATTTTTTTCAAATTTTGGACGACATATTATACGATGAATTTTTAATCAAATTTCGGACACCATACTATACTATGACATTATTTTCAAATTTTGGACGACATACTATACAATGACGTTTTTGTGAAATTTTGAATGACATACTATACTATGGCGTTTTTTCAAATTTTGGACGACATACTATACTATGAAGTTTTTATCAAATTTCGGACGCCATACTATACTATGACATTTTTTTCAAATTTTGGACGACATACTATACTATGACGTTTTTGTGACACTTTGAACGACATACTATACTATGACGTTTTTGTGAAATTTTGGACGACATACTATACTATGACATCTTTTTCAAATTTTGGACGACATACTATACTATGACGTTTTTGTGACATTTTGAACGACATACTATACTATGACATTTTTTTCAAATTTTGGACGACATACTATACTATGAAGTTTTTTTCAAATTTTGGACGACATACTATACTATGACTTTTTTTCAAATTTTGGACAACATACTATACTATGATGTTTTTGTGACATTTTGGACAACATACTATACTATGGCGTTTTTTTCAAATTTTGGACGACATACTATACTATGAAGTTTTTATCAAATTTTGGACGACATACTATACTATGACCTTTTTGTGACATTTTGGACAACATACTATACTATGACGTTTTTGTGACACTTTGAACGACATACTATACTATGACGTTTTTTTCAAATTTTGGACGACATACTATATTATGACATTTTTTTGACATTTTGGACGACATACTATACTATGATGTTTTTGTGACATTTTGAACGACATACTATACTATGATATTTTTTTCAAATTTTGGACAACATACTATACTATGACATTTTTTTCAAATTTTGGACGACATACTATACTATGGCGTTTTTTTTTCAAATTTTGGACAACATACTATACTATGAAGTTTTTTTCAAATTTTGGACAACATACTATACTATGACTTTTTTGTGACATTTTGAACGACATACTATACTATGGCGTTTTTTTCAAATTTTGGACACCATACTATACCATGACATTTTTGTGACATTTTGAACGACATACTATACTATGGCGTTTTTTTCAAATTTTGGACGACATACTATACTATGATGTTTTTTTCAAATTTTGGACAACATACTGTAGTATGACATTTTTTTCAAATTTTGGACGACATACTACACTATGACCTTTCTGTGACATTTTGAACGACATACTATACTATGACGTTTTTTTGTGACATTTTGAACGACATACTATACTATGACATTCTTGTGACATTTTGGACGACATACTATACTATGACATTTTTTTCAAATTTTGGACGACATACTATACCATGACGTTTTTGTGACATTTTGAACGACATACTATACTATGACCTTTTTTTCAAATTTTGGACGACATACTATACTATGACGTTTTTTTCTGACATTTTGAACGGCATGCTATACTATGACATTTTTTTCAAATTTTGGGTGACATACTATACTATGACATTTTTGTGACATTTTGAACGACATACTATACTGAGGCGTTTTTTTCATATTTTGGACGACATAGTATACTATGACATTTTTTTCAAATTTTGGACGACATACTATACTATGACATTTTTTTCAAATTTTGGATGACAGACTATACTATGACGTTTTTGTGACCTTTTGAACGACATACTATACTATGACATTTTTGTGACATTTTGAACGACATATTATACTATGACATTTTTTTCAAATTTTGAACGACATACTATACTATGGCGTTTTTATCAAATTTTGGACACCATACTATACCATGACATTTTTTTCAAATTTTGGACGACATACTATACTCTGACGTTTTTATCACATTTCGGTGATAAATACTATACTATGAGGTGTTTTTTTTCGAATCTTGGACAACATTCTAAACCAGGGGTGTCAAACTGCGGTCCTCAAGGGCCACAATCCAGCATGTTTTAGATGTGTCCCTCTTCCAACACGCCTGATTCACATGATCAGGATCGTTATCAGGCTTCTGCAGAGCTTGATGATGAGCTGATCATGTGAATCAGGTGTGTTGGAAGAGGGAGACATCTAAAACATGCTGGATTGTGGCCCTCGAGGACCGGATGTTGACACCCCTGTTCTAAACTATGACTTTTTGTAACATTTCGTACAACATACTACACTATGACGTTTTTTTGAAACATTGTGGACGACATACTAAGTCATGACTGTTTTTTGTTACACTTTTAACGACATACTAAACTATGACGTTTTTGTCACTTTTTGGACGATGTACTACACTATGGCGTTTTTTGGATGACTTACTATCATGTGGCGTTTGTGCCATTCTTTTACACCACTGGTTTTCATGCTTGTTCAGCCATATATTGTCCTTGTTTATAATCTTGCCAAAAAACACGTTTGACTGATTCTTTAACCAGTGGAAAAGCTATACATGAGCACAACACCGGGTTGATACAACCCAAGAAGGATTTTGACAATGCTTTGGCAATATAGTACATTCAATTTTTCTAATAACATGCTTTCAGAATGCTAGATTACTCTGTGTTTGCTTGTGCTTCCAAATGAGCTATGCATTGTTAAAGATGTAATTATATTTTCATTTACTACCATTAGGTTGTATTGCAATAAGCTCTATTTGTAGCTGTCTGTATGGCTGGACACCATTAAGATTTCTTTTAAGAAACAAATAACGTGCACACATTAGAAGAATAAAGTGGGGGAAAAAATCTAAAATCAGATTGTGATTTGGCCCACTTAAATTGACAGCAGCAATATCCATGTGTGACCGCAGACATAATGTTCTTATAACTGCTTTATTCTGACACTCAGAAAACAATCAGGTTACTTATATGTCACATACTGACAACAAAAATAATTCATGAATAACGAAAAGGATCATAATAGTATACTTTTACCTATGAAATGAACCCAAAAAGAAAATTACTTTACACCTTTCAGACAATATATTCTCATTATAGAAATTACATAGAATTCAAGAACAAGTTCAGCTGAATTGAAAATACACAGATAACCCCACTTCATATAGGAATACATATAAAACAGTTACTCAGAGAATCGTGATATAGTGTGTGTGTGTATATACATTTAAATGTATTTACAAGTACCATAACTTTTTTGCTTGGTTTTCTTTTGTACAAATATTTTAGGTGGATTATTAAATTCACCTGCCAGCTTATCAGGGCTTTGCGAATACTTGTAAATATAAATGATGGATGAAGAGTATTTTTCTGCTGATATGTAACATATCTCAATACTACTATTAATAAGTACGAACAAATGTTAAGATGAAATAGAGGTCTGGTTGCATATCAAGCTGGTTGTGGAATACAACAAAAGCAAACAAAATCAAAAAAATTCAAAGTGTTTCTATTATAAATTCACAAACATTTGACTTACGATAAGCATAATAAAACGGCTCAGACCTCTACAATACTGACTGCAAGTTATTAATATGATATATCTTTAACATTTAAGCCTTGATAAGCTGACATTGAAACAGTTAAACAATGCTAATTTTTCACTTTTTCTGTAAACTGTAGACAAACCCGTGCAGACTGATAGGAGCAATTCAACATGATAATACTCAGACTTGTCCCAGTAGTAACATCACAATAGAGGAAAGTGTTAGAAAAACTGAAAGACATGAATCCCTGATGGACCCCCACAGTGATATGTTTGTGCATTCACAAACATACTTCCATTTTCTCTTAATTGCATCGCAGATGCTAATGCTTTACAGTGTTATTATCTGAAGCAAATTATCGTATTATCAGACTCTGATGACTATAACGAACTCAAAAACAAGTCCATTCAAGCAGTATGAATCACAAGTCAGTTGGATAAACTATCATTAAAGCTGTAACCAATTTACAATGTAAAATGTCACTTTTAATAGACCAAAATCTCAGTTTCAATTATTCAAATTCATTCTAACATATCAAATTTCATTACCTATGTTCATGATTTGAAGGGAAGACCAGGTTCTCCTTTTAATAGGGCGTTTCACGTAGTAATTTGAACATGACTTTGCTTTTTTGTGCTTTCAATTTATATCAGAACAATTTACTTTAGATTTTAAACGAGTGGTCCTTGACGTCCCTTTAAAAAAATATATGCTTCCAACTTGATGTGATATGTTTTTAATTTTTGAGCACAAATTATCCATTCAAGACTTGAAATGAATAATTAATATTAGTTTTGTACCATTTGATGTTAAAAGCGGTAATTGAGATTAGTGCATGAATGCTTGATGGATGACTTAAATGATTTACAGTCAGTCCTGCGATTAGTTCTACCATCATGTTTGAGATCATAGTTTGTTGCAATGTTGTTTTATTGTATTATTAACAATAATGATCCTATGGGCCGCTGTATCCAGCTCATGACCCTTTGCTGCATGTCTCTCTCTTGCTTCTCTATACCCTCTTTCACTCTGTCTCTCCCTGTATCATTACAAAATGGAACACCCCTCCAAAAAAAAAATGCAACTCAAGGTTTATATTAGTAAAAGTAAAAGAATACAATAAATAAATTGTAATAATAAACCACAAGAAAATGAAATAGAAAAACTAATTAAACTAATAAATAGTTCTGATAGTAGTAAACTACATACAGCTGTTTAAGTATTATAATAATAAAGTATTAAAAACACTCAATGCAGAAATAATGTTGCTTCGTTAGAACTATTTTCTATACAACTGCAAATAATGATTCCTTTTTATTATAGTTTAATCTGATGATTATTTTTTAATCAATTCATTGTTTAGTAATAAAAAAACAATCTGAAAATAGAAAAAAAGTCTATTAATTGACAGTGCACGATTCATGTCTGCTAGAAATACAGTCATGAATGAGTTTTTGAGCGTCTCCTAGAAAGGGACGGTTGCATGCGGGTGATGTTTCCGGCCGCAGTCAAAGAAAACACAGAGGTTCTTTGCCTCTTGCTTTGTGTTTACAGCCAGCTTTTGTAAAAGAGCACTAAAATGAATCTGTAATTCTTTAGCACCAGTGATGAGAACCTCAATTTGGTCTGTGTTAAGTTGCAGACAAATTTGGTTGATGCAGTAAAATGGTTAAACAGTGTTGTGTTATTACATGAGGAGGAAATCTACTACTCTAACGTCCTTTAGCAGAATAGGCATGGAAATCAATTTCATGCTCTCTTATGGTCTACATATATATGTAAGGTGGCCAGAAAAATTATGGACAACTTGTTTTGTCTCTATGACAACCTGGTGAGGTTTCTAGTAAAAAATAAAAAACCTTGATGTAGCACCTTTTTGACATCAGTCTTCACATATGATTTCTTAAAAGCAAAAGCATTCGCACATGCTTCTCCTGTGCTCTTTTAGTTAAGGAGACCAAATTAATCTCTTTAACTAAAATCTAAAATATCCCATCAATACTTTAAAATGACTAAATGTTCAGTGCCTGGGTTGGTTTTTATTCTGAGGTTAGAATTCTGATATTGTGATGTTATTACAGGGACTCAGAGTGAAGTCATGTCAAACTGTTAGCTTACTGCAAACTGCATTCACTCCCTCCATCCTCTCCTCCCTCGCACACTCAAACACAAACATTCTAATGCATATATATATATACATATATATATATAGCACAGAGGCACACACATTCAGATCAGAAAGCAAAAAAATCTATTTCATTCCAGTCTAGCTTACTAATAGTGGTCACTAACTGAACACCCACACATGTACTCTGCTGCAGAGTTTATATCAGAAACTCCTTCAAATGCTCAAACCAGCTCTCCCGTTTGAAAATGGTAAAAATAATATTCAAAGTTAGTTTTTTTACTCTTATAAAACCCCAAATGGTGCGTAGCATACGTACGAGCATAGAAAAGGAAGAACAATGTCTGTTTACCCACATAAAGATTTTTCTTTGACTCATGAGATAATGGGTTAATTTTCTTTTTTTGATATACAACATTATATCATTTCAACATCTTGACTAAACATAACTAGCTGTATATGATACTTTTTTTTATAAATATGTTACATCTCAGAAAGTATTGAAAAAACATGAACAAATAAAGTGCAACAAACAGATTTCTTTTGAGACCACAAACACTTTTGTGAGTACATATAAATTAAATATTATTGGCAATAGCTTTGAGTTGTATTTCCATAGCTGCACTGAAATCTTGACAGCTAACAGTAGCTACACAGAGATTTGTATTTTTAAATCCACCTCACGTAGCACAAAGTTGTAATAGAAGCCAATGCAATGACTGTATGTCGACTAAGAGGCGAGCACGTCTGCACTCTACACACATTTACATTGTGTCTCCTAACTCCTGGGTGCTTTTATATAATATCTTCCTGTACTTGTGTGTGGATACAGTGTAAGATGTGTTATACAGTATATGTCTACATATATATAATACAGTAGTCTTAGTAAAGAACAACAGTACAGTCTTATTTTATCATCCTCTCTTAGGGTCTCTGCTTAAACAAAACTCAAAAATCAGCTCTTGTAGAAAGCCATGTTGCAAAGAGGACAAACCTGCTGGTTGTGTTAGAAATGAAACTGTCCTGCCTGCTGAGGAGTAAATAGCACTGTATTGTAATTTGTGAGTTTCAGTTAGCTTATCCTGAGGTAAAATATTTTGTGCAATGATTAAAAAAAAAGAAAAAAAGACTAGTGACTAGTAGAAGAAACAGCCCTCTGTCAGGTTCAGCCACCTCAGTGCTGTGTCATTGCTGTGTGTGTGAGTGGATGTGGAAGATGTTTGGTGTTACAGTACATGTTGTGTCGAGATCATCTGCCATGGTGTATTAGTGAGGATATGCAGCCGTGTCTCCTGCAAATTCACTTTGTATGCGACTATTCTGCATTTTAACAGTGCCGTTTTGGGGAAACATACGCTGCAGAGCTACAGAAATCTTTGCAAACTGTAATACAACTTTTAGATTAATGGATTAACCCCTTTACTTAACAAAGTATGAATAAAAAAACCTGTTTAGTATGAGTTCCCAGAGTCAAAGGCGACATCTTCAAATTGCCTCGAAAATCAGAGGTTTAACTTACAATGAACAAGAAACGATAAAAAGCAGCCAAGCCTTAGTTTGAAAAGCTAGAACCAGTAACTTATCTACCCAGCAACTAGTTAGTTAATTGACTAATTTCACTAATCCCCTCCAGTACATCTTATTTACAGGCTGCATGATTATAGTCAAAATAACAATTATTCTAATCAATACTGGGCTAATGACTTTCACAATTAATCATTAATTTTAGGGACAAATCTGAATAAAATTATACCCAGAATGCCTCACTTGCTGAACATCTGCTTAAGAAGCCTCTAAGTGCACACAATTTCGACCAGTGTGTGTCTGCTGTTTTCCATGAACAGAGCATTTTAAACGTCGATATCACAGTTGATCATTTTCATTTAATTGTGGGAAGCCAAAATCATGTTTAATATTTGATTAACTGTGCAGCTCTGCAGGCTACAGTCCCTAAACATGAATTTTCATAGTTTTTAGCAGGACTACAAGCGCGTCAACCGGTTCTGCTCCTCCATACTTCTAAACTAAGTATTTTAAACAGCCTATGATATAATGCATACAACTGAACAGTATCACCACCCATACCTACAACATAGAGATGCAATACTGCTAATACAGAACCATACAACACAGACAGAACTATAATCTTACCACCTGTGTCAACTTTTAAAACCGATTATTCCACATTATTTGTGAATAGCTACTTACAGAGGTTCTCAACCAATTTTAGATTCAAAGTTCTGCTTACAGAACTATTCAGGCTATTCAAAGCACTTGTAGAGCCTTATAAAGTATTAGAAAAACTGATTTCATCGTCTCAGCTTGAGCTTGGAGAAAAGGCGTTTACTAGAAGAGGATCTAATAAAAGACGAGTAACCCTTAAAGTAATTTTAGGCGGCTTAAAGCACATGGTTCATTTAGTCTGTGTTCCCTCACAATTGGTCCTATGAAAACTAAAAATAGCACTGAGCACGAGATGAGATGCGAACAGAGGCTGCCAGTAGAAAACGCAAATGCCTATTCCCCATATTTACGTTCGGCTGTACTTATTTAAAATTACGCAACGTTTTCCTTGAACATTTCCCCCAAAACATACCCGCCGATGCAGAATCGTCACACATAAACGTACTGTAATTTGCAGGAGACTGGGCTGGCATATGAGCATTGTGAGTCCAAGACAGGAATCTAACCTTCATGACCCTTTACTCTGCATGCTGTCATACCACATAGTACAGCTTGTAAGGCTCCACTGCAAGTGCACAACAGTAGGACACTCCAACATTTAAAAAAGAACCAAAAAAACAAAACATAAGCAATCAGAGCAGTGCTGTCTTTGAACTAAGAATTACCAAGGCATGTTAGTTAGTGCTAAGACTGAGATCTTCATTTCTACATGTTACATGGAAGATAAATGTTAGAGAAGTAATTAAATGGGATGGATCAGTGATCAGCGTCAACCTGATTCCTTGTTTGGTGTGTATACATCATAGAAATGCCCCAGTATATTCTTAGTCAGATGACAGCGGCTGCATACACACACCTCTGAGCATGCACCATGCGTGCTGCAGTAGGCTCACATTGGTTATGGTGACACAGCACCCATATACAGCAATCAAGATAATGCACATGTGCATAAAACTTTCCAAAAGAAAACCAAAAGCACAAAAATGAATACAAAACAAGAGCAGACCAATGATGACATCAAAAAGGTTGTTGTAGAAATATCGGCTTGAGAGGGTGTCAGGGGAGGGGCTCAGCATGTGGACCTGGAAGCTTTTAGTTTGATTTAGCTCTCCACCAAGGACCGGGTGTTCGCTTGTTTTGTGTTTGTCTCTTTTTTTAAGATTGTTTTTTTTTTTGTTTGTTTGTTGGGATAATGTCTCTGTCTTTTCTCGCTTTTTTTCTTTCTTTTAGTAGGGAGTGAAGCGACTGTACCCTCCTCTGTATAGGCTAGCCTGCAACATCAAAGATGAAAAAGTACCAATCAGTATTCAGGTGACAGCTTTAGTCGGTTTCTCTTTCTCCACAAATTTCCTTCCTTTTAAGTTATTGAGTTTTCGTATTGGAGTAGCTGTTTCAATACGGTTGCGTTCATAAGACAGATTGATGGTTTGATATATTTTAGCCAATAACTGGTTTTGTTGAATGAAACGCCTAATTGCGGAGACTGTGAGTGTGTGTTAGGAACAGGGTCATCAGAATTTAAAGTGGATTTGGAGCTTAATTAGAGCAATTCCTAGAAAGGAAATGGTTTTTATATATAAGAACAAAAAAGATCACTTTCTTGGAAAAACAATTTTAGAAATGCTGGGCCAGGGCTTACATATTTTATTTAATTACATTAAGAAATAATTGTAAAATATTGTGGGTTTCTTTTTTTTACTTTTTACCATTCCTTTTAGGGGTGGAACACTACCAGAGATTCAACCAAAGCAGAATAAGTTCAGAGAGGTTTAATCACAGCTCCTTTTCAAGTCTAGCAGAGGTGTCTGCACATTTCTGGAGGGGCAAACCACCACAGGATATTAGCCCTTAGATTTAGCACCATGCTCAAGATATCTAGGCCAGACTCACATAAAGCATGCAAGTGGGCCTATGCATGCACACCTGCACATGCACACACTCACACACTCAGTCCCTCCTCTCATCTTTCGGTGGCTCTGCCGCAATTAGGAATTCAGACAAACTCCAAAGGCTACTGAATGTCTTCAAAGGCTAATTTTGCCTAATTTCGGGGAGCCCCTCTTGCTTGTACAAAACTTTCATCCATATGAGATGCTTCTGTAAGCTGGAAATGAGTACAGAGAATTTCCAACCTCAACCTCAGAGGAACTAATTATTGTATAGCTTTTAAATGCAAAAATGACTCCTCTCTGCTGGAGAACCATTAATCAAATATGATTAAAGAATTAGGAACCAAACTGGTCTTTTCTCTTTAGCTCTGGAGTTTATTAGATGTTGGCCTCAGCACAGCCTGTTTCCCAGTAGCCTCACCATTTGTTCAACACCACACTAACCCACACACACACACACACACACACACGCACTCGCCCTCTCGAGTCTGTGTTAGCTCCCTGAGCTCCCAACACACACAACATTAGCTCTGATATTTTTAGGGGCCAGATCCTGTCTTCTACTTTCATTGAACGGACGATTAAAGTGTCAGCGAAATGGAAGGAAATTTGGAGGGAAAAGAAGAAAGAATAAAAAACATTCAAGCACATTTTTTAATTAAGTAAATGAAGAGGGAAAAGAAATGTCTTAATTAATGAAAGCTTTTAGCTAGCAGCTGCACCGGGGAACTGTATGCCTTTTTTTTATGTTGTTGAAAAATCGCATGCATGCCGGAATGGTAAATTTGAGTCATTTCTCAAACAGAGAGCATGCCTCCGATCAAGCTTTTGGGCAGGAGAGGAGGGCGAGACAACTCCCTCCCTCTGTCTTGCTCTCTCTATTATGTCCCACGGCACACTGCTGCATGCGTTTGATGGTCCTTAATCTCTAGGTTTGGTCTGTGAGCCTGGTCCCATCCCCTCATCATCATAAAACAAAACCAAAGAGAAACTCTCTCTGTTTCAAAAAGATGCTCTTTTATTTATCGTCACTTTTCATCTTTGATGTTACAGTAGCTGCAAAAGCTAGCTAAAAACAGACATTAACAATTCAACTTCATCCCTTCAAAGTTTGGTTTGGCTGAATGGGGGAAAAAAAACAAAAAAGATGATCCAACTCACTCTACAGTGAGCTGAGCGATGGTAGATAGAATGAAAAGAACACTTGAAAAATGTCGTTATGTAAGATGCAAAGTTTGTGTGGATAAAAAAACAACACTGCAGTGATCACTCATTCTCATTTCAGGAGGAACTTGAGTCAAATCAATATTGCATGAGGTGAGTTCGCGTGGCATAACGTAAGTATATTGCACTAAATGTCGGAGCCAATTTCCACATGCCGGTGTTTCATAGTACTGCTCAGCTCCACTAGGGTGTGCCAGATAGCATGACAAAAACTGAATCAATTAATGAATAATACATAAATAAAAACCAGTGATCACTACGGTCTCTGGTCTTTATTTTTTGAGTGTGAGTCGTGTGTGTGCTAGCTCGTGTCATGAATGTTTGAGACAGGGTGCAGAGAGAAGCAGGCGGTGGTCTCATTGACTTACCATGGTCCCCACACTGTATGTGGCAGCAGGGCCAATTGTGTGGTGATAGGGGTCTGCTGTTGCATAGACTCTGCCATAGCTGCACAGCGGGAGACACAGAGAACACAGTCATTGATCTATCATTGACGAGGCGAGCAGAACATTTATGCATGCTTGTTTAATGCTCAACCCCTCAAGTCAACTCTTTCAAGTCTCTAACACAATCAATTATTTTCCTCCTGGCCTCCTGGGCTTCCTGCATTATACAAGGTGGTTCAAAAAGGGGAGTTCAAAGGTTGGTGAATTATACTTGTCTTTTCATTGTCATCTTGATTAGGTGGCTGGAATAGGTAATGAGCTGCGAGAGACAGAAAGAGTAAGATGCAGAGGAGGAGAACACAGTTGGTGCTGGAGGGCTTGGTCTCTCACCCTGTTCTTGTTTACCCAGGCTGCACACTGGGCTCACGCCCCTGTCTTTTCATTGTTGCTGGTTTGGAACTAATCCTTCCAATTTCCTTCTGAGACAGGACAAGATGTGTCTGCCTTATTTATTTATTTATTCGACTTCACATATTCCTCTATTTACTTTCTTTTTTTCCAGTGCTTGCTTGCAAATGAGGGTCTGCACGGAGCAGATAAGGCACACCCAGCCAAGGACTGAGGGCACCAAATCAACCAGGAATAAAAAAGTGGAGAGAGGAAGAAATTCTCCTAAAGGAGACAACAAGACATACAGCATTCATGCCTTTCGCATGAGCTACATTGAGTTATATAAGATCTAAATATGGCTCGGCCCATTTAAGTCCAGCAGCACCCAAGGTCAGTGAGCAGGACATGAAATCAGAAAGGCTGTCTCGGCTCCTTGGGGAGGAGGCCGGTGCCATGAGATGGTCAGGGGAAGTCTCCGTGGTCCTCTTATCTTCAGTGAGCACCGAACCCCACAGGCCCTCTAAGGCTAATATATCTACAAAATGACTCTCACCAGAGTGGCACTGCTGACGACGGGCAGGTCAAACCACCCTGTGCAATGTCACAGAGCCTCCACAGAGCTGATTGGAAGCCAGCAGGGTCTCTACAATGGGACTGGCTCCTCACAAGGCCTCTTTGATACATCAGACTCACTGGTATGAACTCTGTTTAGTTACTGAAAGAGCTTTGGTAATGCAGCCTGTGAGCACTGTGGGCTTTTCGGATAATAAATGTTTCATATTTTACAGGGGTTTCACACGCCTTCCACAATCCTGGTGACCTCTTTTTTATGATTGGCTGACTGCTTCACGGTAAGTCTGATAAGGTATTGCTGAGACAATACCGACAAACCCCTATTGATCCAATGGGCATGACCGCTTATTCAAAAGGAAACAAACAGACAAAGCAAAACAAACAACTTGGGGGCGAATTATATTAAATCTCAGAGAAAAGTATAGGCAAGAGAAACGAGAATTAAATCACTCAGAGGGAAAAAAAAGCTGCTGTCCAATTTCTGCTCTCGGCGAGCACGGCTGCTCATAATTCGAGCCGCGCAGAGGCCTGATAAATCTTACATTATCGATATGATCTTCAGGCTCTCAGGCAGGGTGTACGTTATCACAAGTGACATGCTCAATCCTTCCCAGATTAGATTCCCAAACCAGCCCACATCCCGGCTGACAACGGCTTTCAGGGGCCGAAATGAATCAGCGACGCCTCCTCAAACGGAGCACACCTGAACCAGAGTGACATCACTCAGAAGTGATAGAGTTCCTGCTGGTCCATCTCTCCCTCGCTCTGTCTCCCTACCTCTCTTCCACAGACCTGAGGCCATTCATAAATACCGCAGTGATATACCCACTCTCCCATCACAAGCAGAGAGTCACGACATATATCACTGCTTTTCTCATTGAGTCCAACAAGGTTAGTCTTCTTTTTTTGTGTGTTCTTTAGCTCCAAGCTAAAAAGAATATGGTGGTTTGCCTAATAGATAAGATAACTCGAGAAGAAGAAACCTAAAATAACTTGCATAGAATATTGTAAAATGCCAATGAAGCAGCCCTCATTCACCACATACATTCTCCTCTCATCACGTCTGCATTTGACCTTTTTAGTGGGTTGTTTTTGGTAGGAGAGCAGTAATTATTTAAAGTAATTATCCAAAGCAAAAATCCATCTTTTTTTTTTCCTACACTGTGATACCCATGGTATTTTGGCAAAGTGTATTAATCAGGTTAGTTGCTTGGTTAATATGCTCTGAGTCGACCAAACTGTAATTGGTCGAACAATTGCTGGTGTTACTTTCATAAAGAGGAAAGCACTACATCAGCAGCCTTCCAGGATTAATCCATTATTTTTGGCAGCAAGAGGAACAGACTATCTGTGAACGCCCCTGTGTCTTTACAACTTTGACCTTAACCAACTTAATGGAGACTTCTAGGTCCAACTTATTTAGCCTTTACTGACTTCTGTGACATGGTGTCAGTTAGTTTGGTGCCAAGTCCGAGTCAGTGTTTGAAGTTGTGAAAATGCAGGGGTGTTCACTGGTAGTCTGTACCTCCCGCTGCCAAAAATAATGATTAAAGCTGAAATAGGCTGTATTTTTTAGAATCACTGGGCAAACCTACATACTAACCTTTCGTCGTATTTGTAATTCATGTAGTCTGAGAGGAAACCAGTGTTCTGCACTCCTTTTGGCTTTGCTTTAGGTTTTAGAAAATCTAACCCATGACGGCAGACTTCAGCCAATCACAGGGCTTTTCACCCAGATCAGGTGAGAGAGTATAATCAGCAACAAAGCCCAGCTTGATTATTTTTTTTCCATTCTTGTGTGGTGAGTAAAGCTCAGGATGAAGAGGTAGGAGCTGCAGGAGGAAGGCTTTGTTTTCGAATTCAGGCCTTGTTATTTCTTTGTTTTTGGCCTCCTCCAGATTTCTGCCCACTGCAGCTTTAATCCTGGAAGGCTTTTCTCCTTATGAAAGTAATATCGGTGATTATCTGACCGATGAGAATTTGGTTGGATGAGAGCATATTAACCAACCAGTCAACCTGGACACTGCAGCCCCATTTCAGTCATTAATTGCTGCTCTATTGTGGTTTCTTTTGTGTTTCCTTGTGCACTTGTGCTAAACAGTTGCTTAGAAGGCTCTTACTAATGATGGTTTTATTTTAAAATCAGTCGTATTCCTTGACAGCAAACTGTCTATGGAAATAAGAAAAACATACCAAATATAGCAAAATGGACCCAGGATATCCAACTAATTAGGTAATTCCTGTGGTCTTGTCTTCAAAGCCACTGTAGTTAAATAAAGATTCATACATTGATTTCTGATACTATCCAATTAATAACCTATTTGATCTGGGACAGCTGAAGCATGCATCATTTTTACATTCACTAGTCTTTGTACAACAAAGTGGCACAAGCTCAGTTTCTTTATTCAGCCCATTTACTTACAAAGAAGAGAGGACTTCTTACCTGTCACTGTAAGCAGCGGTGGTGGTGGGCTGGGCAAATCTGTATGCTGCATAGCCACCCTGTAAAAATACCACAGTATTAATCAATGATTAAGCACAACCTGCACACAGAAAGGTTAGATCTCAGAGACACAAGAAAACAACAATACAGATATAGAGCTTTAAATTGCCTTAATAGTTAAATGTCACTGCACAGTGTTTTGGTCATCAGCCCACCGTCCCCAACTGCAGGTTCCCTAGGAGACACCAGAGGGTGCTGTTTGATATATGGTGTGTTAGGCAGGTGGTGGCAACAGGGGAATGAAAGATGTTCTGAGAGGCAGCACATTTGGGGGAGCGAGTCATTGTCACACTAGACTAGAGGCTCATCTGAGTAGCAGCAGCGGCATAACAGAGGCCACGTGAGGCAACTTCCCAAATTCAGCCCATTTTTAGATTGAGGAGGCTCTGCTGCTACATTATTGAAGATCCCCTTTTTTCCTTTACACGACCCCCCTGGCTCACAAATGAAGTAAGAAGGCAGAAGACGGTCGGACCATTGGGGAGTCAGGACCGCTGTATTCATTTGCCAGAGTGGGGAAGGAATTAAAGACCTCATTGTGGAGTGCTGCTATTACTCTCTTTGAAAAATGAAGCTGTTCTCCCACTGTTTTTCTATTAGTGCCAATGGAGTGTGTGCCCATCTGTGTCCATACGGTGGATAGGTGGCTTTTAATAATGCATGTTTTCATTCATTTTTAAACTCAAGGGGGAAGACGTCCGATGGAGAGCAGTGCCGAGAGGCAACGGCGTGCGATGGTTGCCACGGCCACGACTGCACATAGAATCAGGTCAGGGGCCATGGCGATTGAATTCCGTCCCCCGATTCTCCTCCAGGGTTTTCCACAGGGACAGGAAGTCACAGCACTTGAGGCAGATGACTTCCTGTGGGACGGACATGCCTTGGGACTGTGCTGATTACAGCAACAGCCCGAACAAACACGGGCCAATAAATCACTCTCCCACATTGTCAAATCCTGCACACAGCAGTGCAGCACATTTGTTATTTTGTCGTGGAGGGTGTGTATTTGTGCAGTCATGTATGTGTGCACTCGTGTGTTTCTACATGGGGATGCATGCATATGTATTAGCACATGCAGTCTATGTGGTGTATATTTATATCTGTATGCATGCAGTTTCCCTGTCTGCTAATGCATTAGCAGGTCATATATTTCAAAAAAAGGAAGCTATGACACATCAGCCAGCTGCTTCTGACAGGAAGCCAGTGTCCACTGAATGATTGTATAGGACACTGAGGGCTAAGGGACAGCTCCCTCTTGGTCACTTGAGACCTTCACGCACACTCAGCCAGTCTGAAGCAGTGCAGTGACCATTGCCAAAACTAATGGCAGTAAAGCACTAGGGGCTGCCCTGACGGGTTGAATGATGGAGCAACCTGGCCAGGCCTTGGTCAAGGGACATCAGTGTGCAGGACTTAGCTGGAGGTGGCTGAACGAGTGTGAGAGACAAACACCATCACTCAGAGTGCAGCCTGGGTCTCTTCTATGGTGGTGGGTGTCGCTGCAATAAAAGTCAGTGAAATACAGTCCTATCATGTGGGTCCGTGTGTAAGTCATATATCACTTGGGTTTAGCATTTCATTCCCAGACACTGGTCTTCGTCAGGGTGAAAGTGAGACGCAACTGTCACTGCTGCCGTGCCCACTGTCATCTCGCTATCTCAGCAGACGACGGCAGCAAAAAAAAAGAGTAGCAGAATCAAAGGGACAAATTACATCCCCCGCAAACGTTTGGACTGATGTCAAAGTGGGGCAGCGTGGTAATTTCAGCATTATCTCCACAGCGTCCATGCTTTTTTCTGTCAAGGGCGACGTGCAGCAGGGCCAGCCTCTGATGTGACCCTGCCTGCACGGACAGCTCCAGAGGGACGGCTAATCCCTTTATCTGCTGCTCCTCTTATCTCCCACATGGTGATGGCTGGGAGGAACCGGCTCCACTCAGGCCTGCACAGACCCCCTGGGGCAGGCAGGGATATCCCAGCCAAACCCTCTGAGTGAACACAAAACGCGAAACAGGAGAGAGGAGGAAAGAGGTAGCGAGGAGGAGGAGGGGAACGACACCTCAAAAACCCAGACAAATCTAAAGGAAGAAATGACCTAACTTGACATGGGACACTGAGTCAGGGTCTGCCTCTCTGCCAAAGTCTGAGATCATAGGAAGAGAGGAGGGAGGAGCTGAGGGGGTTTTAAATTTTGTTGTTGGGTTTCTTGGCACAGTAGACAGAGGCCTAATCGACGCCGGCTTGGCAGCGAGGCTGGGTGAAAGCTGGGGGCTGAGGAGATCACGTTTTTGTCTCCAGGGCTGGGCTTCTTGTCTGCTTTACTTCTGTTTCATCTAAGCAGGAAAGAAAAAAAGAAAAGCAAACTGTACTTACATAGATCTCTGCACCATAGAAGCCATCTTGGTACACCACCCTGCGAAATTATGGAACAAGAATGGAGAGTTAGTTGACTTGGTCTACATCCTGCCTTTCTGATACTCCGCTCTTGCCATTCTTCCTATATGGCCCCATTTGTGGGTCTATGGGGTCAGCTCTTAGCAGCTTTAGTGCACTGTACCACAAATAATGAATGACACATTAAACTGAACGGTGCAACTGTTTCACATCCCTGTCCAATTTTCTGCTCTGGTAAAATTGTTTGTCTTTCCAGTTGCTGCGGTTGTTGTCAGGAGGGCTGGTGGTGCTGGGGAGAGGAGGGGAGGACAAAAGAAGGCAGTGAAGGAGCTCCGTCACATGACTTTGCTATATAAATCAACCAGCTGCCAACGGTAGCAAAGGGCCCCTGAGTGGGAGGGAGGGGAATGGGGACGTGGGATTTCCAGTCCCGGCTTCACCGGCAAGTCCCTCTGCAGTAAGACGGATCCTGATCTAATCACAGATAGACAGCTATACTGGACCCTCAGCCAGCCTCCGTCAGACCTCTCCCACGGCCACACAGACCACTGCTGATAAGAGACAAGTGTGAGGCAGGGCTGCACAAAGCCAGGAGATCAGCATAGGCCCTGGTCACAGTCCAGTGAGATCTGCCCAGTAATACACTATCTCAGCTCTCTGCAGCTCTCACTGTGGCTTTGTCAACATACAAATATATGGATGGGCAGCGTTAAGGCATGTAGATATGTAGTTTCCCAAAGAAAAAGATTCTATTTGCAGTGGTAACTGTGGTTGTGTTGTGGTGCAAGTGGTGTTAAAAATACTGTCTATAAAGCACTACACTGCAAATATTTGAATTGCCTTACGCACTTTTTGACAAGTAAAAATAACTGCCACTGTAAAGCGCATGCTGGCAGACATGATCAAGTTACTGTAATCAGCCGTAGCCTGTAGCTAGGCCCAAATTTCAGTTTAACAGTTATCCAAATGTTTGCACTGTGTTTGCTTGGCTCATGCAACATTACGATGGTGTCTCTCTGCCTTTCCTCATCACTGTGGAGTTGGTCTGGTGTTATGCCTCATTCTGCCTGCCTGCCAAAAACTAGGGCTGAATGATCATATTCTCCAGACGTAAGGAAACCTGCTTGTTTTGTACAGACTGCAGCAAAAAATTGCATCACCATTTTTTGCTTTTTTCAGTGGGAAAAGAAGTGCAAAAACCACTATTCCTTCTTAAATTGTTACTTATATCACAATATGTGTCCAAATAATAAAAATTTGATGGTTTCTTTCAGCACATCATTCAGCCCTACCTTGAGCTACATGCACATTGTGGAACTTTGTGTACCTAAAGTGAAAAGTACTGGCCATTGTAATGACATCTATGTCAAAGCACTGCTTGCAAACAATGTAATATTCTTGGTTGGACTTATTAGTCATAATAAATTATCCAAAGTCTGTAGTTTATGAATGCTTAGTGGTGTTGGACTAAGGAGTAGCAATCTGGATATGCTTCATTTGAACCTTTCTGAATTTCAGTTCATTATGAAAGTGTGGCATGCTGCCACAGTCTGGGTAATTAATGGGAAACACTAGATACAAAATACTCCCCAAAGACCTGTCTACATAAAAATATGAAGCAGGACAGTAACAGCTGATGGCCCGTATTATTATTTTAACAAACTTTGCTACATTAAACACACCACTCTCCTGTTGAAGTACAGCATGTGGTCCTCAGACATAATGACATAATTCTTTGAAACTGTTAAATTATGACTACCACAGCAAAACTCAGCTGAAGTATGTACATACAAACACATGAGTAGAGCAGTCTTGTTACAGTCTCACTGTAGTAAGAACACAACTAAAACTTTGCCAGTGCTCAGTGCCGTTTTCTAGGTTTAGGTTAGATACTCAATACTCACGCTCCATAAGCTGGGATTGGTGGTGGCGGTGGAGCTGTGCGGAATGTGTTGTACACAGCCCGTCCCCGTCCCCGCAAGTGGGCACCCCTATAGGCCACCGTAGCGCCTGTGGCAGGGTAGGGAAACCCTGTTACTATGGAAGAAACACACGGGAGAAGAGAAAATGACTTTCAGAGAACATCCTCGACTTGGCATTGCTTACCTTATGACAGAATACATTAGAGAGAGACGTGTGGCACTGCTTTCCCTATGACAGAATGCATTATGGGGACGACAAGGAAACAATAGATTTAATCTTTTCTAGGTGCGCCTCATCGAGCACTCTCCCCTTTCCCAGCTCGCTGCTTTGTGCCGTACTCAGCAAGGATCCACATTTGCTGTACGCATCCTTTCCTGATGCCTGGCGAGGGGCAGCCTTGAAGCCTAGGCAGGTAATGGATGCAATACCACTAGTTTCGCACCATGGCTTTTGCATAGTTTAGACACAATGGGCTAGCAGTGAAGAGAACAGTGGGAGGGTGGTCGGGGTAGAGGTAGAGGGCGTTTCTAGGTGTTGGGTAGAGACAAATGGGAGGTGAAGGTTGTTGAACAACCTGACTAGATGTTCAGAACTTCCCCAAGGGGAACTGCAGCAGATGGGCTGGACAGCCAAGGCCCAAACCTCAGCATGACCCCCATCTCCAAACCCATCTGGGACCATATTTAGCCAATCACACAGCTACATATGTCCTCTGCTGATGGCTACCAGTGAATGAGAAAGGGCCAGTTGGGGTGAAAGGCTTCGGGGTGAGCAGCGAAGGGTTGTTGCGATGCTGCAACAAAATGGTCACGGTCACAGATTAGAGGACAGCCGATGTGATCGTCAGCTCTCCACTTAACCTTCAATCAGTCCAGTGGCTGTCTGATTACAGGCTGTGGAGGTGCATACAAACACACTGATCTCTAGACGTGATTAAGCTGGCCTCCACTTTTCTAGCAATTGAAATTCCCTCACAGCCCCCTTCGCTCTGGTCGTCGCCCCCTCCCCCCCTCCCCCAACGCCTAGTCCATCACAACACAGTCAGCCCCATTATTCTTCATCCCCAGCAACGCCCCCTTTGCCACCCTCCCCTCACCTTATTCTTCTTTATTCATTTCCATGACATGTTTTGGGTGAATTCATCAAGGGCCACTTTCGGCTTCTCCAATCAGAGATGGCTCTGCAATGGGGAGTTGTAGCGCTCATGTCTGATCATGTTGGGGGTGGGGTGGGCTGAGACTTTGCCTCAGTTGGGGTGAATAACGCAGGTTAATAACATGTATCCAATGCGTTTCAGATGAACCCACTGCCACAATGGAGACGGCAAACGGTCGCTTGCAATCTCAGATAAACTCGACTGCAATGAAGATCCATGGTGGCTCATATGCAGTCAGCGGTGTATCGGTTTCTGCCTGGGGAGCGACGGCCTGGTGTTGCCATGCTGTGAGCAGAGTTAACCCTGCAGTTGGTTGAGACCAGTGAGCACCCTAATGAACGATGCACACCCTAGCCCTGCTGCTTCAATAAAGCTGACAGGGAGACAGATTAGTGGTGCTTTTAAAAACACAGAGAGCTAGGTTTAATGTCTTCTGCCATTAACATCACGCTCCATTAGTGGGTCCACACACATATTCAAACTTTGCGTCTCATTTGGCCAGGTGACGCCCACATACACCCCCCCCACCAATGTGCAGGGCACTTTGTTTGCTGCCAACGTACCAATAGACTGCCTGGACTAGCAGGGTGCCCCCTTTCCCCCAAGTGATTTATAATGCTGACCTTGACATTTAAATTAGTCTCTTTTTTTGGAGCAGTGGACATCTGAGCGCAGTTGCTAAAGGGCAAAAACAATCCTCTTTGATAGTTTCCAAGGTGTGTTTTTTTGCTCTCCCCCCCTTTCCGCTACTGTGTTTCGCTTCTGCTTCTGGGCCCCACGAAGTTCAATTGCTTCTTTCTTTCTTTTTTGAAAATTTGTATGCAATATGCATGCCGTGATGTATGTGAATGTAAACTCATAATGAGTTGGCGATAGGCTACACTGCTTCAATAATAACCCATAAATCAAAGGCACTGTCACACCTTGGTAAGCCTGTGAAAAGCAACAACAGCCACGGTGTATGAGAGCACAAACCTGGTCTAGCCACCAAAGTCAAACACCTTTTCCGGGAGGGGGGCTGGAGAAAATATGAGTTATGTGCTGGAGGGCGGCAGGGTCACACTGCACCTCATATGTCATATGTGTCAACTTGAGAGAAGCTCAATACCTGCAGAGCCAGTTGGACCTGAGGTAATCCAGCTCTGTGCCAATGATGGGGTCATAACCGGCTCCCATAAAGAAAGATCTGATTTTCCACAAGGTTGATCTCTCTAATACTTCCTGCTCAAATACATCGGGCAATGAGCACTTAATCCACGCACTGGGGACCAAAAACAGCTTAATCTAATCAAGAGTCTGGAGCTTAATTATCCCCCCAAAGTACACTCCAACAATGAGAGGATCTGTCTACATATATTAAGATGGCAATTAGCCTTTCTTTTCTGTCATTTACACAGCTGGTAGCTTTTCACGAGTCCTCAAGAAAACTCCACCTTAGTAGCAGAAAATATGAACTGGTGAATGAAAAGCTACTCATCTCCTGTCTCCCTAGGAATTAAGCTGCAGAGAAGAGTCTCTCTCTGGTAGCCTGAGGGAGGAAACTGCCATATGAAGGGATTTCTAAGTGACAGCTGTCCATGGTGCTGAAAACATCCAACATGAGGAATCAAGAAAATGTTGCCAATTATTGTAAGATGTCCTAAACACTGCAATATGTACGGCATACTGATCTGTCTCTAAGTGTTTTTTCTCATCATTTAAATAAAAATAATAAATAAAAACATTTTGATGCAATATTAACCTCTGCAACTGCTTTCTTTGTTTAAAATTTCAGGCAATAAATAATAAAATCAAGATAAAAAATCTATGTACATTTACACTGATCCATATTTGTGCACAGAAAGTAACATATGAAATATCTAAATAGTCATTTGTACAATTTTATCTACGAAAGTTGTCATTAAGCCACATGAATGCACACTAAAAGAGGACAAAGGTGAGCACAGATACTGAATGCCAACCCATGATTTGTGCCACTGCCATGTTTTATTGCCAATCCCTCCATTTGACTGGGAACCCAATCTTGCCCCCCGCTTTTTTCTGCCACCATGACTCTGTCCTATGAAACCCCACCATCTCCCTTCAGTAGGGGCTCTGCGGGAGGTTTGGGTGTTGGGTGGCAACAATGGACACGGACCTGGGGTTGGCGCTGCCTGCCACTACCCTACCAAGTACACCCCACCACCTCCATCCTCCACCAGGAGGAGGAGCCAATCTACCCTGGAAGAGGTTAAGAGCGGGGAGCCGGCATGAGGCTCTCATCCGTCATTCTCCTGAATGGGTTTTGAGGACAATAAACCTGTAGCGCCAGGACGAATGGAGACGAAGTGTGCTGTCACCGAGCCAGGATTTATGGCTCCCAATTTCACTGATCTCCTGCACAGAAATGAGGACTGATAAACAGTGATTAATCGCCTTTATATCCCATTTTACTCCCACCAAAAGTATATTAACTGTAGCTATGATGATTTTGGAATATGTCCTGAATCCTGCAATGTGGTTCTTGTTTTTTTTTTTTTTGTCTTTTGACTTTAGTCGGAAGGGGAGGAAAATAACAATCTAAGGCCCGGACAGGGGGTTTTTTGCGTGCGGGTTAAAACAGCCTTTTTCTGCTCATTAGGGAGGTTTTGTTTCAAAAATGTATCTCTTATTTATGTTTCCCATCTTCCCAGCTGGCAAGCATATGTTGTCGTTTAGGCTTGGCAAACTCCAGCGCCATGTCAAGACGACTTGAAAAATTAGCAGCCAATAAATCACCCAACCCCTCCTGCTTCCCCTGCCTGGAGTGGTGGACCACACTCCCTCTGATTTATGAGATGATTTGGGAAGTGTGTGTGTGTGTGTGTGTGTAAAATGGAGAAAGTGTGCACGGAAGAGGGGACATGTATTAGTGTCTGTGTTCTACATAGGTTATCTATTTCTGTATGCTGGAATGCTTTGGTCTGAGTGGAAAAAAACAGGGCAGGTGATAGTGTTGTGTGTGTATATAGGTCATTGAAATTATTGTTAATCTAAGCTACTTCACATTCAGATCTTTAATTTAGTGAAAATTCTACCCGAACTCATCACAAGGCATATATTTCAGTATGCAACTACACAGGGATGTGCGTGTGTTTGTGTGTGTGAATAATTATCAGGCGAAGATGTCGAAACCAAAGGAGTGTTGGGGGGAGGAGGTGAGTGGGAAGCAGGGGAGGAGGCTTGGAGGGGGTGAGGGGTTGGGGATGAAATAAAAATGATAGATGACTGCTTTCTGTCATGGACAGTTATTTAGAGGTTCGCCGTAAAGCTGTCCGGGGAATGAACAGATTTTAGTCTAATGAGCAGAAAGGAAAGCCGTTAAAGTGGCGCGATGTGCTCAGCACTTCTTCCAAATGAAATAGTACCATTTCCCCCTCATTAAAATGCAAAGGGTTCATATAACATACAGCAATAAAGCTGGCATGTCGAGGCAGAGAGAGATAGGGAAAACCCCACTGAGCTCATCTCATTCCTCCATTACTGAGACCAGAAGGAATAGCGGCCTTCGACAGGGTAGGTGCCAACAATATCGCTCACTCAATCTCCCTTATTCGGTTAGCTCTGTAAAAGTCAATCTGGCGCACTTGGCAAATCCATCCACAGCAGCAGCCTCCACAATCTGATAACAGTTGCAGGGGCGCTTGCTCTTGAAATCATTTTTTTTCAGCTTTACAGTTGCACACCGCGCAAACAATGGCTCAGGCTCCCTCAGCCACTCAGAGAGGCTTGGATCATCCACTGCTTATCTGAGCCGCTCTCAGATTCACTTTGATTCGAGGGGAATTTCATGTTCAGTAGGTTCAGGATGAACCAGATTGTAGAAATTCAGGGGTCAGATTGGGATTGGCTGTGGCTGATAGTGGCCCTATGTTTGGTGCAATGCATATGGTGGAAGGCAGAGAGAAAAAAAACACTGAAAACGCTGTTGTAGCTCTTACCAGCATACAGTTCAGGACCATAGACAGCTCCTACTACTGGATTCAGCTTCCAGCCTGATGGAACAAAGAGAAACTCAGCTTACAATGGAAACTGAATGCAAACTCTTTTATTGTTTGGGCTTTATGATAAAGTACGCTGCTTACCATTCGTGTAGGGGTTGGCCACTTTTTTGTTTGTCATCACTCGTGCTGTTGCATTGTTCACCTGTTCAAAGCAGCAGAACACACAGTTTGTGAATACTTTATATTCACTATCCACATATACAGGGTGGGCTATAAGCAAGCAGCCAGATGAATTGAGGCTAATTCATAAAATAAATGATTATGTAAATCTGTTTGAAACACTTAAGTGTGATTGAGTTTTGTCCACCCTTTCATGAATTTATTCATTTTCTTACAGATTATTATATAACCAGAAAAAGAGGGGGAAGCATGCACCAATTACCCACAGGTATGAGTATAAAAGAGTATAAAAGAACATCCTCCAGATTCAGTAATTGGTTGAATAAACAAATGGATTCCAAAAGAAAAACACAGACAGTGCTTGATTTTCATCTATTGACCTGATGAGAATGACTGAGTGTGGGCTTGGCTCAGTCATAAACAAAAACAGAATTGGAGCAGGCAACACTAAACGATGGTGATAGGGGAATGCAGGTCTTCTCAGATTTGATAGGAGCCCAGAAGATGATGGCATGCATTCATTCTGCATTGTCAGGTAATGATGGACAGCTGGCGTGTCCATGTATGGATCCCACATTCTACTAGGAACGAGTTAAACGCACCATTATGCATGCATGCATCCAGGCACACACATACTCAGAGATGCAGATCCGCACACACACCAGCCACATGCTTATGCATGGGTTTATAGGTAAGTTGAGAAGGCAGCAGGCAAGAAGGAGAAAAGATGAGGAAGAAGGGAAAAAATGAAAGCACCTCTATTTTGCGTCCCTCTACGATTGTACCGTTTAGTTTCTCCCGTGCACGATCAGCATCTGTGCTTGTTTCAAAAGTTACAAACCCAAAGCCCTGAGAGCACCAACGTTAGCCATCGGTAGAGAAAAAGGAGAAGGTGGACACACACACATACACACACACATACAAAGAAGAAAAGAAAGGGGAAGGGAAGGAGAAAAGGGAGGGAGAGAGAGAGAGGTGAGAAGACAGGAGTAGGTGAGCAGCAGTGGCGGCAGAGTCGAGTTGTAAGCAGCCAGATTAATTAGAGGCAGTTAGTGAGGCGTCAGGAAACAGCAAACAGAGAGATCCGAGGAGAAGAGGATAACGGTGACATGACCTCACACAACAACACCAACAAACCTGCCTGCTTTACCCAATTAAACAGCACGGCACCGGTGCCATGGGTGAATGTCAGGGAGCAGCGGATGCAAAACACTGTGTTAGCTGCCATAATAGTCGCATAATTATCTACACAACTTCAGCAGTGCGGCCGCTCAAATGGCCCCGTCCTCCCTTTGAAGACGTGGGAAACAGGAGACGGAGTAAGGATGAATTCTCTAAAGAGAAACATTCACTTGATCTCTGGCTATTTCTGATTCACTGCGCTAATAGTTGGGACATTTTTATGGGAGCAAAATTACACTGGTTCATTGATGCAAAAAAGTGAATGGTGTCGTGGCAAATACGCTTCTCTGTGATAGAGAAGAGCAACGATATTGACTTTAAACCCTGACCAAAATACACCCAACCTCTCATTTCCATCCCCCTCCTCCAACTCTCTCTCTGCCTGACTCCCCTGGGGGGTTTGTCACTTCCTTGAGTTATGTGGACTGGGATACTGGACCTGAGCTCTATAGCGGAAGCATTAAGATATTCTGGCCAAACAAGTCCCATTCCTTTGGTTTCTATATATACTTATAGAGGTATGAGCAGGGGAAGAGAGAGCATGGCCGGCCCTGCCTGATAATTGCTTGAGGATGTAATACATGTGAGAGATGGCGAGTGGTGTGATCTTGTATGCATACACAGGATCTCCGGGCTGCTATTTCTAGCATAAATAACACGGGACCTGTCCTTGGGGAAAGAGAGATAAAGAAATAAATTCAAAAAAGGAATTGAGGGCAAAATTAATCCTTTGGACATTCACCCGACTGTGGTTACCCCCTCTATCTTTTTTTTATCATGCACAAATAATTAGCTTACAAGAGGAGAGAGTGGAGCCACCATTTTTCAAAGGAGACAAACATATTGAATGCAAATTGCCAAAGCTTCATAGGAAATAGATTGTTTATTAATGGCCTGGTAGGTTCATTATATAGCACACAGAGTGCTAGAGAGAGAGAGAGGCATCATGGGTAATGGCTTTGTAGGGCACAAACAATAAATGCTTGTTACGGCGGAGGAGGCAGCTTTATCCGGTGCTCAATCTTGTCTGGCAGAGGGGGCTGAGTGCAGTAGCGTCGCCTGGTTCCAGGCTCCCTGCATGCCAGTATGTGAGCCCAAAGTACTCCTAGGTATGAATGGGAATCAATAGTATTCATGCCTCAACACCCAGCCAGGGAGCCTGTCGCCTTTATGAATGGAAAGCTCTGGAGCTTAGTACACTCTATTAAATGAACAGCTGGGTGAGTAGCACTCGGCTGTTCACACCTCCGCAGGCTTCACCTGTCCTGGTACGTGGTTAGGAGACTGATACTGCAGCAACGCATCAACGATGGGGCCATTTTTCTGATGGCAGGTTGGTATTCTTGGTTAAAAGTTTCATTATCTTTGATGTAAATACATAAAAGATCCAAGGAGTACAAGATAAGTGCACACTGTAAGATTTTAGGAGCTAAAACTGGAATTACATGCAGTATTTCAGATTCTCTGCACAGCTGACCTTTGAGAATAGGGCTGTCCATGTTCAATATTTTTCTTTATGTCAACAAATCCCATGAAAACCCACAACCTAAGTATTTTGTGTGTATATGTTGCTTCCCTGTGCCGCAGAGGTCCATTGCTGTCCTATTAAAGACTCATCATTGGGCCAGCACTGTAGCTTGTTCTGACTCTGTTCCACAGAAATACTCACCGGGACACCAAGTGCATATTAATCTATTGCTGAAAATAGTCCTCAACAATGGAACTATTGACTAAAAACTGCAGTGGCCCGATATTTTTGGAAAATGCTGAGCTTTTTCTTTTTAAAAAAAAAAAATCTGCATATTGGTGACCTGTTTTTAAAGACTTACAACCTCAATAGGAACCGACGAGCTTGGGGCCGAGTGCAACAGAAGTAGAAGAAGTGCTGAGAGAGGGAGTAGCACATTGTTGGTTTTTGGTCATTTCATTAGATTTGTTGACAAAAAGAGGAAATGCAGATTAGCACTAACCTCATCCTTCGGGTTCCTCAAATGAATTAGTGTCAGCTTCTGTATAGCCATATAAGTTTGAGATAAAAGTCGCCTTCAAGTTTATTCGACCTAAACTACATCTATTTGCAAATTATCACAAAAAATATTTTTTATCCAGTTTATAACAAAATGATAAAGCTGAATAATGTAGGACCTTTCCAATCAATGCTCAGGCTTCAAAGAGGGCCAGGTCCCTAAACAAGCAGTTTCAATTCCATATGCCTGACGACCTGCAGCCGGCTGGTGGATTAAGTGAAATGTGAAACAGCTCAATAATGAATTGATTGACAGGGCTAATGATTCACAACTTGGGTGAGAGCTGCAACAAACAACAAAAACAATAGGGAGGGAGGGAGAACGAGAAAGAGAGGCATGGTGGATGCAGCTCTCCAGGACCAGGCTTAGAGACCACTACTCTCAGCCAATGTACACACTACACTAATGCCATCATTAGGAAACAGAAGAAGTACATGGTAATGAAGCAGCTGGCGTTCTAGTTCACTTACCTTGGATCCTCGCTCATTAAAGATAATCTCCACATCTAAAATCTTTCCAAATTGCTGCAGAGAGAAAAGAAAAAGAGAAGAGAGATGGAGTTAGAAAGCCTCACTGCCTGTGAATTCATGAGAAAGAAGACTGGAGAAAGAAAAACCATTAAGGCAATATGGAAATGTTACTTTTGTGAGGAAATGGTGGTCAATTTGCATTTGTTAGCTTGGCAAACAGTTCTTGAAGCTCGCTGGCACGGTTTAAAAAGAGAACCCAGAGCTGCTGCTTTAATGCCTTTCTGTATTTCTATCAATACTATATGAAATGAGATCACAGTATTTGTAAAAAATACTTGATCTTTGATTACATTACGGCATTTCTGATGTTTGTTTGCTTGCATCTTTGAACACAAAGAGAAAAGAAGAAGCATCAGATGATATTTTGATGTTGTCTTGAGATATGGAACCCCGTCCACCTCTGCAATCACCTGAGGAAAACTCACTTCTTCTTCAAGTCTGGTGGAGAGTTTAGTGGACCACGTCTGACTTTACCTTTCTATTCTTTTTATACACCTCTCTCCCTTCTATTCTTTATTCTCTCTTCCTCTCTTTGTTTGTGTTCTCTCACAGTCAACAGGACCTAAGGGCCAGTCCCCGGGGGTTAACATGCTCCAGCCTTTCGATTTAACAGGGCTGCCTTTGGATCATTAGAAAACAGAGGAATGAAAGTAAACTGTAAGTTCCTCTAATGAGTGGAGTGAGAGCGACTTTTAATTGCTGTCTACAATGGCCGTATTATTTCATTAAAAGTAATTACCCTGTCAAGCGGTCCGCGTCGCCTTCATTTCAGCACAACAGGGAAGAAATGGGCCTTCCATGTGGTCGACGCTCAATGGGAATGGATGGATCGTTTGACTGAGCCACTAATAGGGGTTAGGAGGAGCTGGCTATTATCTGGCTGGAGTGAGTGGAGTGGGCTTGAGGAGCTGAGGGTTTATGGGTTAGCGGGAAAACATATGTTTCCTCCCACTTCAGAGGGTAATGCAGCAACCTCACCACACCAAGTTACAAAACTGGCTCGGTTATTTAAAACCTCTATTTCAGCGGGGTGCATCTTCTCCCCTACATATCTGTTCTTCTTGAAATGAGATTCCATAGATCCTATCCACACATCTGCCTCATATGGCGCTCAGCTCCATTGATTCGAATGGGGACTGTTGGCTCGATCACACACGCAGGCATTTATATCCCAGCATGATGCCCCTTTCTCGCCTGAGAAGACAATGCTTCCCCCACGCAACGTGCAGATGCTAATTGTTTTAACCGAGCGTAATGGGCTTGTGGCGTCGATTAATTAGTTTCAGAGGAAGTCGTCTTTGTGGATTTCCACATGGCGCTGGGGACTGCTCGCTGCTCGCCAGTGATCTCATGCACTTCTTTCCCCACCCACCCACTCTCACACACTCGCACACAGAAACAGCTGCATCAGCAGCACCGATAAACAATAGCTTCAATGGGAGGAGTCTCCAGAGGGAGGACAGCGGAGAGGCTGACGTCATCTAAGAAGCTGCAGTTACATCCATCCATAGATTATAAACACAATTCAATATCAGTAGGAAAATAAAAACGGAAGCTTCCATAAGTTAAACGACCAGATGAGTGGTTTTGTGTGTTTTATCCAATTTATCAAGCACACTTTATGTTTAATTTAACATTCCGCAAAACCATGCTGCAACATTTAAGACATTTGACTGTTTCTCTTTGGTTTCCATTTACTTTTATTTCCATATGGCTTCCATTATATTATCATTCCTAAGTAATGCTGTGCAGAGTCCCGAAATAATTTTTAATCTGCACTTAAAATACATTATGGAGAAATAGAAAATGGATTACACAACTCATGCATGTTTAAGTGGGTAGTATTTACACTGAAATGGGCAGAAACCAGTGGCTGCCTGGAATACCAGAAAAAAAAATACACTAAAATATTTAAAACTGAATAGCATGCATATAAAAACGGCCCGTAAAAAAGTAAAGCAGACATGATTTGCAGTTAAAGAGCTAAAAATTGTAAACACGCTGGTATTTGCAGGCTTTTTTCCTGAATAAAATGATGACAGACTGTATATTCAGGGCCTTAAGCTTCCGAGTGTGGAGGCAACAAACAAGATTGAGGCCCTTGTGCCTCCACCTTTGATTAGCCTGAATATCTTTAAGCTCCTCAGAAACCTATAATTACGCCACAGTGCCCTGTGTATTCAAACAGAGTGGAAGTGTAGAGCATGTTCAGGAGCAGCCGTCAGTGTGACAGTAGGATCGAGGGGGTGGGGGGAAGGGAGGGCAGAGGTCCTGATTGCTCCGGGGAGTGCTGTGAGAGCCCTTACGTGCACTGAGAGAAGCACTGCTGAAGAAGCCAGTCGCATAAACGAGGGCACCCTCAAGCAGCGCAGCATGGGCACTGCACAGAGCTCGCTCACACTTGGAGTGTTTTCATTTCCCCTCACACTTACTAGCTCTCAGAGATCACAGTTTCTAATTACTGATTAACGTCCGCTGTGTTTGCCCTAATGAGGCCTTCATTCAGCGCCTCGTTAAAAGCTCACAGGTTTCTCAGCACCCCTAACCCTGTGGTGTGCAGGGTGAATCTCAGGCCCTCCCTACTTGTTTTAGGGTGCTGGCTGTCTACTGTTATTAAAACAGTGGTGGAAGGTTTGTCCGTGCTGTGTGGGAGCAGATGGAGCTCCTGGCGGGGCTTTGCTCTGCAGTGGAGGCCTTCTCTAGCGAGCTGTGCAGCACCTCCACTGTTTTCCTCCTCTGTCTTCCCGCCTGCATGTCTGTGGGTTTCACTCATGCGTAACAGTAATGGCGTATTGAGCCGGTGGCGCTCCAGAAGCCATTAGAGCTAGAAGGATGAAGCTTTGCACACGCTGATCACACAAAGGCCCATTGTGGAGGCCATGTCAGAGGGTGGAGCAGACCAGCTATCTCCTTGCCAAGCTCTACCCAAGACAATCAATCCCTCAATCCTCCACTATTCCAAACCGGCAGAGGAGGCTACGCTTAACAAGAAGGAACGGGCAACATGTGGGTGAGGCCGCAGTGATTGAGGGGGACTGGGTGGGCTGCGATCAATTTTGTATCATATATCTGCATGCGCCGGCCAGCTACACAAAGCCTCCAAGCTAATTACTGAGGTGATTTGGATTCTACACGACCTGCGCCGGAGCTGGGAACAATAAAGCCAACAATCAGAGAGAGAGCGAGAAAAAGAGAAGGAGAGAGAGCAGCCATGTTGTCTGCAATTTATAAAGCCACAGCTAGGGCTCTTGAGTAATTAATATCATCAGCTGGATGTTGTCTTCATAACAACGCGAATTAACGCCTCTGGGTCTAATGGTCCAATTAGCGCATAACATTTAAAGTACATTTTTGGCAATCGTCTCCATTCAGATCCATTATCGTTATTGAATCGGGGGGTGTTTGGTTCAATTCTTATTGAGGCTTTTGTGAGACACAAGGGTGAGCTGTTGAACTATATATTGCCTCATTAATTGGCCAAGAGGCAGAGAGAGAGAAAGAGAGAATTTCTGTTGAGGACCTGTGGGGTGCTGACCACTCTGTATGTGAAACCTGTGAAAAAAGCTCAGTCCTGACTGACAGTTCTGTGGAAGATACTTAAGATCTTTTCCCAGGATGAGACCAAAGCTATTAAACAAAACAGAAGTTAATTCTGTTTTTTTCTTTTTTTGACCATCATTGCTGTTGCAAAGAAAGACACTGAAACTAAAAAGAACTCTGAGAGGACAAATAAACCTCTGTGAGAGAGCTAAACAGTAAAATCATTATCGCACTGGGTTCCATAGCCCAACAAACTTCTGCCCAGTGTTCGACCTGCAGTTCAGCGAGTTCACTACCTGATTGTGACTGATTATCGCTAGTAAAAACTCAGAAGGCATTCTTCCCCCCCTCTTCCTGACAATGTACTAATCAATGCATTAACTAGATGACACTTTAAGCACTGGCTTCACTCATTAAATAAGCAGCCATGGTTGCATGATTTAGCTTGTTTTCCCTGAAGCTTAATAAGCCAAATATTCCATTTCATAAAGATGTAATAATTTCTTCTGACATTAGCGGAGGTGCTCTTTGTTTCAGGCGAGGTTGGGCCCCTCGACTATAAAACACTGCGATGAGGATGAATACCATTTAACATTCTGGGTGTGCCAACTTTCCGTTTTACATCTAAATAAAGTGGTTTTAATGATCTTTACATAATTTCTAAACTGCTGTTTTGTTTATTGCATTTCTGGTCACCTGAGTGTTTGAGCTACAGACTTTGCTGCAGCAGATTAACTTTGCAAGTGCAGTGGTTTCATAGTCGAGCAGCAAACCTACAAAAATAATAAACTGGAGTATTCCTTCTGGATACTCACCCCAAACATTTGCCTTAGGTCAGGGTCCCGGAAGCGGAAGGGAATGTTGGAGACATGTAACCTTTTGGGCTGCTGCTTCTCTGAAGAGTCTGAGTGCTGGAGCTGGAGCTGCTGAGAGCCCTCTGTTTGCGTCACATCATCTGTCTGCCAGAGGGAAACAAACAGAGAAAAGACACAAGCTGCTCATTAGCTGCTACAGTATACTGTACCTCCTGGTCCTGAAGTATGTAGAGGAGGGGGGTGGAAAAAGGAGGGTGGCAGGGTGCAGGGTGGGGTAGGAGGCCTGGCTGACTAACTTACTCAGCGTCTGCCATTTTTCAATCTGGCGAGAAAGCCAAAGCGATAAACAGCTGATGACTTATAGTGTCAAACCTGAGGTTGTGCATAACAAATCCACTTATTAATCTCTTGCACTTAGCTCTTGAGCAACAGGGAAGATTGAAGGCGCTGACAAAAAGGCGTGAATATAGATCCCACAGAGCCCTGACATGTCTAGACTAAAGACACATTATTGGTGACGTTTGCACACAGCCATCAGAGTGCGAGGCCCAAAGCCCTCAGCGTTGTTGTTTCCATCATTATGCGAATGCTATGCTGACATTTCTATACAAATGACATGTCTGATGTCAATGACTAATTCCACTCGTTTCTCTCTGTGACACCAGTGATGAATTTCACTGAAGGTGCTGGTGGCTTGTCTGTTCAGATGGACCTCGTTTTTGAGGCAGTTTTATTTTCTGTGGACAAAACCTCACCGGTCAACTGCACAGTTTATCTTTTTATTTGCTATTGTGGCATAAGTGTTTGTACATATTTGGCATAAGAGATTGTGGCTCTTAAAAATGTGAAAAAAATATCTTTTGCAACTTGTTTATTAAAGTGTTTACTGACCTGCTGCCTTTGTGGTTACAGTTTGGTGAAGTTTAAGCAGCTGAATCTCATTAGTGAAATAAATAGTCAAGCATTTGGAAAAGGGATTATTTGCTTCTTACAGAGAGTTTTGTGTTTTGTGTGTGTGTGTGTGTGTATAGCCAGGTGGAAATGAGCTTAGCTTAGCATTAAAGCTGAACGCAGGGTGAAACAACTAGCCTGGCTCTGTTCCAAGTTTAAAAAATATGTGTAGACTATCAGAAAACTGTACTCAAGTGTGTAACTATTTAGGTCTTTTGAACCATGTGTTTACATTTATGAATGTAAAAATATATGACATAAGCTAAATGTACTGATGGTAAATATTTGTGAAAATCACGAGTGAACTGTCCGAGACAGCTTTGATAAGATTTGTAAGCCCCTTGTGTGTCATTTCACCTGCTAAGAAGACGTTGTGCAAGGACACAAGACAGGCTGAACAGAGATTGTACGAGGTTTTGATGAAAACGGCCTGTAGCTCCTGAACATGAGAGGAGAATTTAGGTGATTTTGATACATTGGTGGGCTTATGATGTATATTGGAAAGGGTAAAGAATTGTATTGAAGTTGAGGTATTCTGTGACCATGTTTAGCTGCTATGTAGACCAGCTCGGTTTGTTTGTATTCTCTAAATAAGTGTACAAAAAACAAGTACAAGTGGGCCAAAGATCTCCAACTCTGCTCATTTTCTTTTTCTCAAGTGTGTACAATGATTCAGCAAATGGTGTAGTAGAAAAATCTCTACCACGCTACTAACACCTCTGCTGCTCACTAGTTAATACGTATCTTGCTTTTTATTCTGTGCACAAACACAGATATAAAAACAACAATTTGCAGTTTTACAGTAAGTGGAGTTGTGTGCTGGCAGCACAATGCAGTGACCTGCAGTCTTGCCTAAGTGAAGTTGCCATGTATGGCACCACTGTACCTAAAATGTATATTAAAAGCTGTAATTACACATCATACATATCTGACAACTCACTCTAAAGCTGGGAATATGCTCACACATACTGTGCAGATCAATAAACAAGATCTGTTCAAATAGTTTCAGCTCCAAAAACCACAAACTGGCATTTGGCTTATAGTCTTATACAGATAAAAACAAGATACTCTGTTAATTAGTGAGTTTTATAAATCTTGGTAGGCAGATACTTGAACTATGGAGAGAGCTGGTCATGGTTTAAAGAGACCAGCTCTGACTGATGGTAGGTGACAGGAAATGAACAGCAAAGCATCCCCTGGATTTCCTAAGAGGTTTTCCAGATCTGTGTAACAGCACTGCACAGCTTCTACATTTGCCTCTGAGAGAACACAGTAATTACTCCCATGACCACAAGAGGTCACTCATCAGGAAAAGATAAAGTTTGTTTTGGGCATTTGAACAAAAACAAATGCTGTGGTTTCTCTGATAGGGGACAGTCTCCGTTTCGCAATGACAAGCAAATGAATAAAACGAACAAAAATGAGCCCTGATTTAGTGTGGGTGACTCTGGAAAGGGACTAAATAAAGAAACACAGAGAGAGGAGGGGAGGATGAGAAATGAGAGAGTGGAAGTGGCAGATATTGAGCACAAAAGCTGTTTGAATGTGATATGTAAACTGCAAGGTCTCCTGGGAAGTGCTCTCTGAGCATGGCAAACACGCTATACACTGGCTGGGAAGTCACATACACAGGCACAATCTTGTACTGATACAGACGTGAAAAGAGAGTAGGTTGTTGCCAGAGTACAAACGGTTCAAATGACACACACACTCGCACGGTGATAACCCTCACCCTGCTCCAAGGCTGTCACATGGCTGCAGGCCTCTCTTAGTGATACATTTCCCACCATTTAGGAAATGGGGTAGGGATTTATTCATTATAATTCATCATCACAGTATTATCATTATCATCATGATCGTAATGATGATCGCCTTTATTATTCTCATTATCATAATCACAATCTCCACTGTAATGGCCGTCATTTATTTGGTTTTTATGGCCCATTCCGAGATGGTGACATACATTGTTAACAGTGACAGTTGTTTGATTCAAGGTCCCACTTTGTCTCCCCTGCAGCCATCCAGGTAGGGCACGTTGGTGGCAGCTTCCTAAGTCCCGCCCGGGCTTGACGGTGTCCGGACCAGAGGTTAACAAGTGGTAAAGGACACAGGAGCTGGAAAATGCACTAAGCTGGGCGGCCGGCCGGCTGGTAAGGAGTGGATTTGTGACAGAGAGAGACGGGCGGAGGGGTCTTAACTCTGCTGTGTCCTCGTGTGCTGGAGGTTAATAGCCTGAGTAGCCATGTTGGGCCCTGGGGGTGACACATTGCAGACAGATGCTGGGACCGTGGAGGGTGACAAGGTACCAGAGCCCCGCGGGTCAATCTGTTTCATCGGTCACACATGACACTATCGACCTTTAGCGTATGTTGCCAGACTACTGAGCACCGCTGTCCTCCAGCTCTGTCTGTCTGGCTTTTTATCACGGCAGGCGCAGTCGCGTGTTTGCAGACATCCAGATTAACTTTCACTCGGCGCTCAGACAGGCCAGCAGCACGCTGACATCGGGGGCAAATACACATATGGAGAACACAAATACTGAATTGCTGACTCCCAAGCACCACAGACTGCATACTACTAACTCAATAACTTCGAGTGTCACTGAGATCCGGGAAAGGCTGCCTCTGCGCACTGCTCCCGAGGCTCCAACCTGCCTGCCTGGTTGTGAGATGGTGGTGCAGCAGTGGAAAATAATTACCTCCGTATTACCATAGGAGGCCACCTTCAGTGGCACTTTACTGTCCCGACAGCTGCTGTCATGGGGAGGAGGAGGTGGGATGCAAAACACGCCATCGCCGCCAAAGCCAGCAAACCTAAGAGTGAGAGAGCTGTCAACTCCAGCAACTCTCCGGCTTCCTGTTCAGTCATTTCTCTAAAAGACTCCCTTGCTGTTATTTGCAAATCGCCTGCAAAGTGCTCTGCTCAGCACTTTCCCCCTCCTCGCAGAGTGGCATTACAAGAGCATAATTGAAACTATCTGATTGGAATGCTGCCAAGCAGGTAGATTACATCCGATTAAATAGGAGTTGGGGTGGGGGGTGTGGAGGTTCGGAGTCTTCCCTCACAAGAATTATAATGCCTAAGCTTTAATTCATTATTTTCCTCTTCCGGTCCTCCGCTGTTTGTTTTCTTTTTCAAAAAGAAGCTGCAAATATAACCTCTCCATCACCTGAGAGAGCAGCGAGTGAGTGTGGAGTGCAGGGTCTGCCCCATCCTCATCTCCCTGATTCATATAAAGTAGCTAAAGGTAGGGGAGCTATTTTGAGCATTCAGGCGGCGGCAAGTCCCATTCATTTTCTGCATAGACAATGTTAGGCACTTGATGCACCAATAAAGCACAATGGGCATGAAACTCTCCACTCTGAATCATCAATTCAGCTGTATTTGAAAATATCTGCTTCTTTGATATAAAAAAAAGTCACAGGTTCAAGTCTGGAGTCGGCTACAACTCTCAGCAGAGCCTAAAATTCAGATTCTGGCTCACTTTTGGGAGAATTAAAAAACTCTGCTGCAGGGTTTGTGCCCCAGCTGCAACAATGAAGTGCTAGTTTGATTCATATCTGAAGCTATAACCTATTGTGTCTTTTTGTCTGCTCAGAAAACTCATGAAAAAACAAAAAACTAATTCTAACAAGTCTTGTGTGTGTATCTAAATTTGATATATCGTACTCTTCTGTGCAATAACAGCTCTATTGCTGTTCAAAAACTATTTAAAGTAAACCAAGAGCCACACTGTTGCACTGGGTGACATGTTTTTTTTTCCACTATCAAGGGCAGATGCACTGTAGCTGGAAATTCCTGCTGCTGGAAATTCTCACTAGAGCACCAAATGTGCATTAATGTGCAGCTGAAAATAGTTCCCAACAATTGCAGAGTTTCCTCCTGATTGCTAAAAACTCCAGCATCCAGCTGTTTTAGGAAATTACTGAGCCTTTTTAAAAAGTCAAACTATTTGTGAGCAGTTTTTAAAAAAAAAAAAACAAACATTTACATCTTGAATGTGACTACAGAGAGTGGGGAAGTCAGAAAGTTTAGAGATGCGGGCGATCACATATCATTTGTTGCCTGTAATAAGAATATAGAATAACACCAGAATTATCCTTTAAATGATCCAGGACAGTTTTTGTGTTAAGGAATATTAAAGATGTCTTTGAAAAGGGAATATACAGTGGAGGGAAATCGGCGACTCCTCCCTCTAGCAGATAACACAGTCATCCCCTTTTAATAGTGGCCTACATGCTGCCATCAGCACCGTCTCTGAAAGCTACACCCTGGTGGTGTCTCAATCCCTTAAACACAGCTCATGAGAGATGAGAGAGAGTGTGCGCGTGTATGCATGAATGTTTGCATGTGCTTGCCCATGTTTTCTGTATGCCCTTGTGTGTTCATATGTGTGTGTGTGTGTCTATGTTATCACAGTCCCCCAGAATACCCTTTGGAAAGTCTTCATGCCGCTGACACGGGCTGTGAAAAATCTGGAATTGAGTGCTGCCCTAACGCCACTGCCTTAATTTGTTATCTGAAAAGAGAATGATTACTCATGAAATTCAACCAAACCTCAGACTATTTGAACTGAGCCAGATAACGAGCTCAGTTTTTTTTTTCTCCAGCCGAGCTCCCTGGCAGCCCTCTGCTACCCTCATCTCTAAGGATTTGGAGAAAAGTTGGGGGCTGCCTCTCTTCCTCAAGTCGCCTGCTTTCAAGTCAGCTTGTTTGAACATGGCACAGAGTGAGGTCCCAGAGGTCTGGCTCTGGACAACGCCACCTTCCCAGTATAAAGAAGAGACTGGTAGACACAGACGGAAACAAAGAGGAGAAGCGAAGAGAGTCCCTGAGCCTTATTAAAACACACACTCTCTCTCCATTCTCAGTAGGGAATTCACTCAGAATCCATACGTTTCACTGAATTTTCACTCTCTTGACTCTTTTTAAGTCTTTAAGTCGAGAAGATGTGCAGAGTAAAGCGTCGTCGTGGGGTAGAGGAGCTGAGCGCAGCAGAGTCGAGCCAAGGGAAGGAGGGCGAGGAGGGGGAGATTCGCAGTGAGTAGCTGATCTGCTCCCTCAATCTGTGTTTCTGCAGGGTGCCCTAATCAAAGGCACCCGGGCCCGTCTGTGGCACCCAGAGCAAACAGGCTGGGTCTGTCATTAAAGCTGGGGAACACAGCAGTGGGCGACACTACACCAGCGGCCCCCGAGGATTAGACTCTCTGTTTACACCCCACTAATCTCATCCCCCTGTCCTCCCTGAGAAAAAGACGGGTGGAAGTAGGGGAGAGCAGGGGATGCACGGAATGAAGATGGAGGAAAAGCGGGGACGGCATGTGAGAAGGGGAAGAGCATGAAGGAAAAGCAAGGCGAGCTCTCATCTCTCCATGGCCACCATCTCTGGGCTTTCTTCACAGCGGGTGAGCAGATGAAATGAAATCAAATGCGAAATGGAGAGAAGGAGAGAGAGAGAGGAGACAGGGAGAGATAGGATAGCGGAGGAGTGGTGTACAGTGTCAGAGGGGGAGGGAGGAGGAGGAGGAGGAGGAGACTGAACCTCCTGCCAAGTCTCTCCTCACTTTAAACTCTCTTGTGTCAGCCATTACTGTAAGTGCAGCACATAACCGTGGAGCGGTTGGAGAGCGTCACACAAATCTTCAAATCAAACATTGCTACATTACAGGCCGATGATAATACGCCATCCACTGCTATTGCGCTGCTTATGCCGTATAAGCACTTTTCTGCCGCCAAATATTCATGGCTGTCCGGTAATTGTGAGGCTAGGAAAATGGAGTTATTAGCGGTGTTCTCTACAAGTGACCCGGATTCCTCTCGGGAGGGCCGTGGCCTTGCTGTAACCCCTCGCAGCAGGTGTTTTCATGCTAAAGGTCTATTTTTTTCATCTCCGCCAGTATTATCCACCTTTTCAGACGTGAATCTGAAGTTTGAAGCTAAGTCGTTCTCCCTTTTATCTTCATCTTCCTTCTTGTGAAGGTAAATCCCAGGTCAAGGAATTTTATGTAAGAGAATCAGTACACAAGAATGAAATGTATAATATATAATTTAGAATTTCACTCACTTACAAGCCTTTGCCAGAGGTTTGTTTTCTGCTAAGAGTGCCAACACTTCAAACACATGCACTCTAATGGTGAGGTGAAAAAGGAATGAAAACAGGAGTACTATCATGTCCCGGCACGGAAGATGATGATGTCTTATGTTTAAAGGAAAATCTTTGAGTGTAGTTACAGATAATTAGATGATATGACTGAGCAGCAGCTGCTTTTGGCTCATGGAGAGAAGTGCATCTCTCTTTTTGCTCCTTTAACTGAGACCAACACGATGAGGGAGGAGGGAAGGGCGTGTCCGCCTTTCAGAGAGTCTGAATCATTCATGTCTACAGCATGTCAAATCTCCTTCACGCAAATAAATAAAACAGCTCAGGTTGACGTGTTTTTTGAGGGAGCCCCAAACGGTTCTTCAGATATGCACTTTCATTTTTTAAGAGCACATTTTCAGTCAGATTCACCTCCATCATCAAGCGCTGAACTTGGCCTGGACATCAAAGTCTGCTGCTGCTCATGAATGTGCAGCACTGTAACTCTCACTCTTGACTGACTCACACTCTTAACCCTCACCTGGTATTAATAAAGGTCGCTTTTTTGTGTTTGTGATGCAGAAAACATTGAAATTATCAAGTGAAAAAGAAGGTAGGCAGGAAAACCTTGCTAAAAAAAATGGCCGGTATCTCCATCACAACACCACTTATGTAACTGCAAAATGTCCAAATGCAGCTTATGTAAATGTAATAGAGCTACAAAATGTTAGTTAACAAAGACAATTAAAATGTAAATATGTTAAATTAATGCAGATGGGAAACATTTGCATGTTAAATTGTGCATAAGATAATTTTCTAAAGTCTCTAAATAAATAATCTGTTTACATACCTTGTTTAAGAGCATGTATAATTATATAAATTACTGTTTATGTGATGAATAATTAAAGGCCAAATGCTAGAATTACATTAAATTTGTAACCTCTAAAATGCATCTAATTCTGTATGTAGCCGAGTTGGATTTGGGGCAAATATGTAAATCTGAATTTCTGAACAGCACAGAGAGATATTCTTGATGGCACATACACTAAGAGGGCAGAACTGTCAGGCTTTAGGATTTGCTATATAATAATAAAATAGAATGGCTAACTAATTAGTGAAAGGAAAATCAGGGAGGGGAAACAAATAGGAAGAAGTGACAACATTTAGTTTCATTGTAGCTACAAGACACATGGACTTTTGTTATTGCTACAAAAGTAAAGAAACACAATTTTGCAATTATATATTGACATTAAAATAATACATTTGAAATAAAAGGTCAAAGAATGGTAATATGAATATATTTTACTTGCTGACAGCGTGGTGAGAACAGTGTTTGCAGGTGATGAAGGACACTGACCGGTGCGGTCGTGGTGGCGGTGATGGTGGGCGTGCTGTTGTCAGTGCCGGCCGGCTCACTGTGCGTCTGCGTGGGCGTGTAGAGGGTCATGGCGTGCTCAGGAACCCGGCTCTGCCCGGTGTAGTCCTGTGTTGGGAGCGGGTGTGGTGCCGCAAACTCTGCGGGGATGCCATTCTGTGGGGGAGGTGGGTACTGGGCTGGGGTGTACGGCTGGGCCATCGCTTCTGGGGGGTTGGTGGCCTCTTGGTTACCCTGCGAGAAACACACAGCGGGAGGCAAACGTTAGAACCGCGCTCGAAATCTGAGTTAAAGTACATTGTTTGACTTGTACAAACAGCATGAAAGACATGCAAGTTCCCTGGTGCGATAGGGAGGCAACCAGGGAGAGTTGTCCTGCAAACCAACTAAGTCAGGGGGAAACAGCCATCATATCACATCTCAGCTCAGATTAGAGGAATCCTTGATCTTCGCTAATGAACACAGTTTATGTTGTAGAGCATGGCTTGCTGTTGGAGGGGCAAGAGTCAGGGGGAATCTCAATTGCACTTGTGGCAAAGCACAAGAGGAAAGATCAATTAATTGATAAAATTTTGATTAGAGCCTTTGATTTCAATGACAGGTCTGTTAAACTAGCAGCTGCTCCGTCTCCGAGCTCCACTCTCAGACTTTTAACAGCAACCTGCGTCTCGCTTTTAAAAACTTTCCTTCCATTCATGCTGCCTGCCTTTGTTTCGATCAAATGAAGTGCTAAAACGATACTCGAGTTTTCTGTCATTTTTTTTTTGATACCTCTTTGAAATCTAAAATCCACTCAGCTTTAATTTTCAGTCGCACATGGACCTTGGCGAAATAAAACTGGCAAAACTCTAGTTGAAATCAGCAAATATCTCATCAGAGAGTAAATGAATGATGCCACCTCTTTGTACTCAATGGAGACGCATTTCCACATTACTCAAAAAAAAAAGTTCAATGCTAAACCCCAGTCCTACTTGTATAACTGTGATTCTTCCATATGCCGCCAGAACACTCAGTATGTGGTATCTGCACCACATATGTTTTTTAGTCTCTGCTACTGACTTAAGTGATAGATGGCCCTTTGCAATGAAGCAGTTTCACAGACCCTTTGTCTCGTGTGGATGCTTGAGATGATGAGCTGCAGAAATAATGGACTTTTCTGGCTGGTGCACATTGTTAAACTCGGTAATGGCTGGACTACAGAAGTGCATGCCTTATTGTTGCAAAGCACTAGGCTCTGTGAATTCAGACTAATGAGCAGAACAGTGAGATCAGTGCTGCTGGAGCGAATATCCATCCCAACATTAAAAACACAGAGGGAAAGGTGAGACAATAACACTGAAATCCAATAACACCCCCTGCAAATACCCTCAATCAAATTTAAAGATACAGATCATGCGAGCTCAAAGCATAACTCTTTCGATAAGCGAGGAGGAGGGAAAGGCACACAATAGCAGCCAGAAGTAAGGGTTCATGATTGGAGAAAAACAATAACAGTAAACAGAGAAGTTTCTGTCTCTTCCTTTACAAGCCGGCTGGGGATGGTGAGATAGTAGATAAATGTGTTTTATTCTGCTTTTTTTTTTTTTTTGTGCCGCTGTGGTGTTTGGCCTCCTTCTGCGGATTTCCAAAGAAAGCTCTATCTGGGCAGGAGGAGGCTGTGGTTTTAATGAGAGAGCTGAGCAACACCATGCTGTAAATGTAGTGGAAATAATTCTACTCTGACGTGTTGGCAAACAAACCTCGGCCTAAACTGTGCTCTGCCAATTAAGGAAATGCTCCATTATCTAAATGAAAAAAGAGAGAAGCCTTGAGAGAGGAGAAGGATTGACCAGCGTCCTGCAGCCTGCCAGGCCTCAAGGCTGCTCCTGCTGGAGGACTGGACCCTCACTCCTGCCTGACCTAATCCCCCTCTTCTCCTTTTCATTATGCTATATTTCTATCTCCTCTGTCTCTCCCTCAATCCCCCCGCTCCCTCCTTTCCCTTTTATGCTCATCTCTTCCTCCCTCCTCTCTTTTTATGCAGAAAGTTTTTTAATCTCTACCCCTGTGCTCTACTTTTCCTCTCCCTCCAGTCATGGCATTATATAACACACTTGCATTGCAGGGCATCCTAATTCAAGGAAGCTCTTGATGTTGGCAATTTTCAACTTCTAAGCGCCCATTTTAAAGGAGAATGGGGTTGGTTACCTAAAAAAAGATGCACCTCCTGGTATGACAGCTGAAAGTACTACCAGATCCCGTGTCCTCCTTTTAACCGGCCTGCGCGAGCCGTCAACACGTCAACAGTCCAGCGGAGAGAGAGAGAAAGCTCAGCAGCCCGGAAACAAGAAGGTGCTGTGTTTGTACATCAAACACTGCTCATGTCATTAAAGAGATCAAAGCTTCAGTTATGTCTTTTATTTAGTCACTGTCAAGAACGCTGCCCATGGTCCTGATCTGTGTTTTTTAAGAATTTACAGAGGAGCGTGTTTTTACTGCTACTCAGGTTCTGATCATCATCATCATACATCCTGTTTTAGACTTCAGGACAAACCCTTATCCCTGTTTTTGGAAACCTCATTATGCTACTTTGATTTAATCCAGGATGTGGTGGCACCTTAGGCTGTCAAAAAACACAGACCCCTCATTAGTTTCTCAGTGAGATCTCTGCATTGGCACAGGAAGCATCTTGATGCAGGAGGCTGCAGCAATATGCAGGGTCATGCGGCAAAAAAGGTATTACCACAATAAATTGCAATGTCATCCTGCAACGCACTGCTTTGGTTAATATAATACATGCAAACGTATATGACTTTGCGGTGTGAACTATATGTAATGAATACGTTGTGACTGTCCAGACTGATAAAATGACTGTTGCATTGATTTTTAGGGTTGTAACATTCTGTCTTACAGTATTACAAACAGCAGCTTTGGATGTACTACTAACCGCCGCAACTCCGAAACCCACTGATAACTTTAAAGGCCTGTTACTTTTAAACATCACCAAAATTACACCATTTGCCACATTTGAAAAAACTGTTGGGTTGTTAACTTTTCAATGGTCTGTGAACTACTCATATGTTCCATCAGAAAACTTGACCAAACGTAAGCTAAAAATCATGACATTTAATCAAAATCACTTCATTCTACATTTCTCTCTTAAAAAAACAAACCAAACAGAAATAAACCATTTCTTTAACAGCATTCTGTAAAAAACAGACATTTCCACACTCAGTGGCGCAACTGAAAAGCCATTAGTGACTCTGCTGCAGCTAACAGTCACATGACAAGTTTTCTGGGTTTTTTTGCCTATACTGGGCTGAACTGCAGGCTGTGTACATAAAACAGATTATAGATAAGTATGGAAACAATTTGAAAATACAAGCTGTATATATATATATATATATATATATATATATGTACAGCATGTAGATTTTTTTCTTTTCAGCCAGTGTTGGTCTGTAGGCACTTGGAAAAATCTTGGTGGTTCCAAATCCATAAATAATCAAAGAAATTCATTTCATTCCATTTTTTAAATGATTTATGGCGTTATAACTGTGCCACACTGCACAGAGAACATTTCTAAGTTCTCTCTACTTCTACCAGTGGCTGTGATGTTTCCATAGATGTGCAGGACTTTATATTGCAGTGACAAATGAGCCCACAGTGAGTAAAAATATGACAAGAGCAGAAGACATGCAGACACTGTTTGGGGCTCAGAGGGTTAAACTAAACTTCCTCAATCATATTCATCTTCTCACTGCTGCCTTCACCGACATGACGTTAGTTTCGGTCTGCCATGTGAACAGATGTTCTCTCTTAATCTACTATTAGCTGATCGATAAAGCAAGAGAAATGATGTACATGCTGAAAAGAAAATTAAAGATAAAAATATTGTTGTTCTTGTCTTCCATTAATAATAATTAAATGCCAATCCAGCAGAGTGGTGCATGAAGCAGTGTCCTGCCAGCCAGAAACCAAATTACGTTTGGCTTAAACTGTTTAGGTAACTAAGTTGGAACAAAAATGACAGAGTGCCTAAAATTTGAAGGGGCCAATGCAGACAGGCAGGAAACTGTAAAATGCTAGAATCATGTCTGCACAGAGCTGGATAAAATGGTTTCTTTGTGTTATAAATGTCACACTTCAAATATGCTCACAACATGATAAAATGCATGTAAACAAACACACTGTGTTGCTGGACTGCAGCATTAATCAGCAGGTGGTGTTGACTGTATCCTCAGCTTATTTTCTGTGCATCCTTCTGGTCCTGGAATAAAACTCCCTAAAAACATGACAGTTTTATTTGAACGCTTTATTCTGTCTACTGTTTCTGCTGAGCACATTGTAGGCGAGCTTCTGGTTTTAGTTTCTTGTTTGCTGTATCCTCTGCTTTTCATTTGACAGTTCCTAAGTTTTTAGGGAAATCTATGGTGTAGTTTACTGTTCTGTTTCTTCCTCATGCCTCAGTTCTGCATTAGTCATGACATGTTCTACTAAACTTGTTAAAGCGTCATCTGCCTTCGAGTGTCCCTCTGTGCTCGGGTCAAAATCTGAATTGCTACACTCACAGGGCACACAGGCCAGTGTATCTGTGTCAGGTCTGCTGCTATTTGAGCCTTAAACAAGTGCAAAGGACTGAGACGGAGCCAAGTGACACACAAACAGGATAACAGCCTGGAGCTTGGTATCAGAGAAAGAAAACTACTAAAGTGTTGTAGCACCATGTCGCTGCTGTTTCAAAGGGCAGCAAGGCAAAAGCAAGGAGGCGGAGAGTACAGGCCTCATTAGTGAAACACAAAGTAACACTGGCTTTCGTATGATCTTCGCCTTCCTCTGATGTATGTGACAAACGAGTTATTCAACTGGAAATGAACTGGGAGAAGAAAAAAGGCCCATGCAAATCAGGGGAGTTGTGCTCGTCCCAGTGCAACCACGCGCCCTTTTCGCTGGGGCGAGTCAGCCCCGGCAAACATCCACGGCGCTGTAATGAAAAGCCCTCCATGACAAACCAGTCAGGTACACAGTACATCTCATTCCACTGAAAAGAGATTGCTGTTCATTATGGCTGCGAACGAGCTGCTACGAGTTGTTGTTATATTGGGATCCTGGTGAGTGTTTCTCTACCTGCAGGCCTGTTTATGAGAAAAGAGCAGGTCCCTTTGCGACACTTTAATGCCCCCCTCGCATGGCCTGCAGCCACGAGCCGCCTAAACCTCATCTCCACGGGCACGGCGACGAAGAATAAAGGCAACCGGAGAGAGCAGCCTGTATCGATCTCTTTTCCTTTCCATTCCTCTCTCCCTCTTTCCTTCCATCTCTCCTTTCACCCCTTCTACTCCTATTACTGAAGAGCACAATAAAAAACACTATCTCTAATCTTAAGCACTCTCCTTGTGTAAAATTGGATTGGAAACCCTTACTTAAGGAGATCACTTCGGGAGTGGAGTTTTTGTTTTTACAGTCAGCATCAGGAGCCAAAGAGGTCAGGAAGGCCTTGTGGCAATGCCCACTGCTGAGGCTGCCAGTCTGAGAGAAACTCCCAGCATACAGTGCTCCGAGAGAGACAGAGACTTTCACTGTTAACCCCAGTGTAGATGGTCAAGGCTATATTCCATCTCAGCAGGTACAACGGCTTGGCCGCTTGCCAGCTATCCGTGATCCTCTTTAGTAACGCTGGGAGGGACGGTGTTGAGAGGCCAAGAGGAGATGGGCTGTGCAAATACAGGAGCTGTTAGGAGGAACTCATAACGGTAGAGTGCTGCACTGACTCATACGCACGATGGAGGGTCAAAGAGCAACGCAAAGGCAAAATACGGTAGGCGACTAATTGCGTTGCATTGAATCCAGAGGGAAATCACTCAAATGGGAGCAGGCTGATCAATCTCGGCGATAGGAGCCGTGATGGAGTGGGCAGCTTTATGGCTTCAGCTCAGTCACACGCAGCTTGGATCATTTTTCAGCAAAGGCCTTTTCTGCTTTACGTGCTTCCTACTGTATGACACTAATAGTCTAAAGAAGCAAGAAATGTTCCTCCTGACTCCATACATTAAGCAATTCAGATAGATTTATGATCAGCTCTGCAGTGTTTCTGCATAATCCAAACAGTGTGAATACTTAACATACAGCACTGCTGTCTCATTCCTTCATGGAAAACGTACACAAGCAGCTTGCTTTGTCAGATTACAGATGACATAACATTTTTTAAAGTGAACCTTAAGCTTTTTCAGGGCCCCGAAAATTGTTCTCGTCTCATCCAAAGGCTCGTGCACCGAGCATTCCTCTCTAGAACAACGCTCATTTGGTTTTAATGACCGGCTGACAGTGACAGAGGCAAACTTGTGACAAATCCCGCAGGGCCGTCACAGCACAAACCCGAGCTGAGTTTATTGTGAAAAGTGTAACGCAGCTCAGCGGAGGCCAACGCGCGGCAATCAGTTGATGCAACACAAACGAAACACTGAGTGCTTTTCAGCCAGCTGCATGAAAGCCTCTTGTTGTCCCCGGCTCTGCTGCTGATGCTCGGTTAATTGTAGCCCCGCACACAGACAGTCAGGCAGGCAGGCGAAAAGACGGCCTGAGATGATTTCCACAGGCAACTGGCATTCATTTTGTCTTGAAGGCGCATAAATAAAGGCTGTCTAGCCGGGTCCATTTTAATTAGGCGAGCCACATGATCTTACTCCAAGTCTCTCTGTTAACACTCACCAGAGGCTGCAGCATGTGTTAATTACAACCACATGCCACACAGCGGATTCAAGGTGAGGCAGAAAAGAGAAACTAAGAAGAGGTAAACAACAACAACAAAAACAAAACACCTTCAGCAGAGTTTCTCATGATGAGGCCCATATTTGGTGCAATGGCTATTCCCCTCCCCCAAGTCAACCAATTACAGCGAGCGCGCGAGAGAGAGCGGGGAGATGAGGAGAAGCAGCCCAATTTAATGCAGATTCACAACACACTCCCACTACTACCAAAAACCCCCAGTCTTCCTCACCACCACAGTAGGTTTATGATTTCAAATAGGCTGGGGAGTGGGTTATTGTTTTGTCTCACATTTCCTCCCCTGCAAACTCCCGTCTTTCCATTTTTCCATCTCATTTGTGGAAAAATCAATTCATGAAAATAAACACTCGGTGTCTTCGCTCTGCGTCCAAGTCAATTTAGATTTTGTGCATGTTTCTGTCGCTCTTTTCTGAGAGGCTTAATCGTTTTCACGTGTCACATATGTTTCATCCCCTCTAACGTGATTTTTCCTCGTTATTGGGAGCACTTACTTGCTCCACGGCCTCGGATGGAGGTATTAGAAGGAGAGTTCATTTTCCTCAATCCCTTGCTGATTTCTTCATTACATTGCAGCGGAGGCACCGCACACGGAGCCTTGTACCGAGATGGGACTGCTCTTAGCGGTGCGACTGCGAGTGTTACTATACCTCAGAGACGCTGGAGCGCCACTTAATAAACAGAGTAGACGGAGGATCACTTTGAACTCCTGTGACATGTAATGAACCTGTCTGTCTCAGCCACAGCGCTGTCTGGGCTCAGGCGCTGCATGGTAAAAAAAATGCAGATAAATAAATAAATAAGCAGAAACACAACCAAATAAGCCTAGAGGCCCCGTGAAAAAGCCATCAGTTACACATGGTTAGACTCATAGCGTTTTGCCAACACCATAAGAGGAGATAATTGTCTGTTTCAGTGCTGTTGCCTCTTTTGTTGCATAACAGATATTTACATCTGGGACTAATTACTCCACACTGGGTGTCAAAATTTGGATTAACTTGTGGGATGCATCCGGTTCGGTGTTCAGACTCATTTATTAGAGAGAGGAGACAGTGTGCTCCTTTGACCTCATCAAAAACACACCAGAGAACTTTTTCATCTACTTCTGTTCTCAGATTTTTTCTTCTTCCAAAGTTGTCAGAACTAAGAGATATTGACGTATATTCCATTAGAAATCCTCCCAAACTGAACGACTTCTTTGAGATTGCTATTGATCACTAAGATAAAGACCTGAATAAAATGAAAACTGACAACTGAACGGTGGGATGTTCTGTCATTCTGGTCATATAAACCCATAAATCAGTTCCATGCTGTCGCCATGCCAGCGTACTGGTCCTCAGACTACAGATGAGTCTTTGCAGATCCAACAGGGGATAAAAATGCCAACATTTGTTTTAGAATCAGCTGATTGTCATGTTAATTCAGTCCTCTTTCTCTTTTTTTGCATGCGGGGGTTATGATACTGGGGCCAGAGTTCCTCGTGGGGACAAAATGCCATTACTTAAGCATGCAGGAATCTCGACATGACATTCCTTGACCGCTGTGACAATGGCAAACATATGCAAATGAAGGAGAGTGCCACTCTCATTATGACCCTGTCACAGAGACTCTGACACCTCCCACTGGACCCCAAGCATGTCGGAAAAATGGGGAAAACTGAAAAGGAGAGATAAATGGAGAAAAAGGCACGGTTATGACTGAATTCTGTGAGGAGAACAGGTGTAACATGGCCGCTTATCTCTTCATTCTCTTTGCTCTTTGATGACTCTCTTTGTGTTTGCATCTATCGCTCTGGTTTCCATTGGCCTATTTGCCTCGTTGAATCTTTTTTTTTTTTTTGTCTTTGCTCCGCATTGAAAGGAGGGACAGGTTTACATGGGCGGGATTCTTTGAAGTGAAAATGCCGACTACTCCCTGCTGTAGCCAAAGCTCATCTAATCAGGGGCTAATTCCAGTTATTAAGATTTGAGAGATAACTTTGATTCATCACAGTCCATCTACCCCGATCGGTTAATCACTGTCGCGCTAAGCTCTTTTTTAGTCATCCTTTTGTTTCCACTCCCTCTGGCACGCAGAGAGGGGGAATAAGAGAGATAGAAGAGAAGGAAAGGGAGAAGATATTAACAATATTAATGACCCGTGATTCTCGTCTCCTTAATGAGAAGGGTTATTAACTGTGATTATCCATGATGAAATGGTGGTAATTCTTGAAAGCTTGAGAAAACTTGTACAATCACTTGTCTGCTGATTTGCTCCTGTGATGTTTAAGAAAGAAAAAAGGTGAGCGTGGTGGGAAAGAGAACTGGGAGGATAAAGAGGTAGGGGCAACCTGGGGAAACGGCGATGCTCGCAGCGGGGAAGCTGGGAGGCAGGCTAAGGCAGCCCATCTCCAGTCCCAGCGCTGCTGCATTTCAGAGAGTTAAAATCTGTCTTCTTCACAGAGATGAATCCAAACTCTGAAGTGCTTCTGCCTTTTAAAGCCCCTGGCACTGCGTCGCCTCTTCGTCTCTCCTGATTCCTCTTCTGGTGGCTAACGAGTGGGCCAACGCACGCACCCAGTCGCCCATCTGCTGGTTGACACTGCTGAATGGCTGTTTGAACACCTATGCCGCTCTCGCCAGATCCCTGATACAGCATTTCCTCCACTCGGCCCTTTTTTCATTCCAATTATAGGAAGTTGCATGCTTGTGGAGTCCCTGTCGGCTCCATATGATTCCCTCAACGGAGGGGAGGGGGCGGAAGTGGAGGGGATGGGGGGTGCTGTCTGGTGAATCATTGATGTGCAGTCAGACTGTTTCATTGCAGATCTGTGTGTGTGTGTATGTGTGTGTGTGTGTGTGTGGAAGAAGAGGGGGGTTAGCAGCAGACAGATAACAATCCTGAATTATGCATGTCTGTCCCTTGTGAGGAGTTGAGGAGGGGGGTGGTTGGCGACGGGAATGAGCCACACTCCCTTATCCCCCGGGGACAAATTTGGATAGAAAAGAGCTAGGTGGAGAAAAGTCGGGACCACCGTGAGCGCTACCTGACCGCTTCAGACGCCTCTCTTTAGCTCAACGAACTTCTCAGACTGTGATGACTGCCGTCTCACGCTGGCATCTGCAGAAGATCAGCAGGAAATAAGTTCAGGCAACAGCCCCCGCTATAAGGCCCGGTCTGCGGGTAATAATGCTAACAGGCCAGAGTGGCAGACTTGCCAACTTGTTTGTTAGATATTCTTTTAAAAGCATCTCTGGGAATTTAAGCCTGGGCCACGCGAAACACTATCACCATCCTAAAATTACACTGTATCACAGAAACACCTGCTGGGCCCATTTTAGATAATAATCCAATTTCTACATGCCAGTACAGCTCTCAGACTGGAGAAATTGGATTGTTTGCATTACTGACCTGTGGAGCAAAGCAGTCTGGGAAAAGCAACAGCCTTAAGGCTTTATTAGATGCAGTCGGTCTTTCATAAACAAAACCTTACTTTTCAAAAAGGTAAAAAAATCTACTAAATGTGGGTAAGCCAGCACTTTGTGGACACACTCCATTTATTTTCTCCAATTAAATCTCTTTAATTGGATTGAGGGCTGGCACCTGGTTTACACTCTGTCAACCACGCAATCCACAATAATTGATGCCGGAGCCGGGGTGTGTGCACGCGTGGGATGTGTGGTGATGGGGGAGGGATTTAGAGCATGTCTCACTACTCCACAATTTCGCTCTGATCAATTTATCAATGGCCCGCCTCGCTGTCCACCAGCGTCCACTGCACTGAGATGGGAAATACCTTTACACTTTGGTGTGCAGGCCAACATGCAGCCACACACACACACAGAGGTAGGACAGGGAGAAGCATTCACATCCACTACAAAAGTAAAGATAGAAAATACAGGAACAATGTTTTAAAAAAGAATCTACATAAAGCTCATCATCTAGATGAAAATTACTTGCAAAATGTATATAACAGTGCTTATTTTGCAGAATAGTGGCCACTTGGAGTGTTTTATTATTCAATTTCTGCTACTGAAGCATTAATGTAAGCATTGTTTAATGTTGTAGCTGTTCGAGGTGGAGCTAATTTAGCTACTTTATCTGCCATCTTGTAATTAAATCATAAGCTGATGATATGTTTGTATCTAATATCTTGTTTCTCACCATTCTGGGCTGCTCTTCGGATGTCTTATTAGTTCTCATTATTCCCAAATTGCTTAATTGTGAAAATTAGTGTACAATCAATAGTCATTAACTGAAAGCTGACACACTATACAGTATATATAGATATATTGGTATAATTGGTTAGCCAGAAAAGGAGTTTAAAGTCTAAATTAGGTGCAAACACATCCTATGTGCAGTCTTCTAGAAAGAGCCTTAATCTACAGAGTAGTGCAGCAAAAATTACAATATTTTACTGTGAAATGTAGTAGATAAGAAGTGTGAAGTAGCACACAATGGAAATATCTGAGTACAGTACAAGTGCCACATAATTGTACTTGAGCCCTTTACTTGCCTAAATGTACTCAGTTACTTTCCTCCACTGCACACAGCCATAAAGGAAAACACACGCTCTCTCATAAATTGCACATTTCAAAGTTCAAACGCATGCTAATGCTGCAGATTTACATACATAGTTGCGAGCTCTGGTACATATGTGAATATGCACACCTACAGAACTTGGATCCACTCCTGAATGCAAATGCCAGCGCGGAATACAAATGGTGTGCGCCCACATGTGGAAACACGCAGAGATACAAATCCAAGAGATGCATCACAGCACTCTGACAGCACCTTTAAGACACTTTGAGAAACACCCGGCTCCTGAATACCGAGCTCCGCCGCCGTACAAATGGAGAGAGGCAGAGACAGAGCGAGAGGGAGGCCAAGGGAGACCCGACACAGTAAATAAAAATACAATTTCCTCCAGTGACATGCCCATTCTGTTGGAAGCCTGACTCTAATTATTCTAAGCACTTTGAGGGATGGCTTTCCACTGCATTAATCTACACATCCCACTAGCCCATCCACAGTCGATGCACTTTTAACTACCTAAGGACGCCCTGAAACTCTTCCTAAAACCTCAGGAGGAGGAGATTGACTTTGTACAGTGATCGGGTAAAGTGCCTTGCCTGAGTGAATCTTTCTCTAAATCTCGCAGCACAACACCATGCAACAATTTTCATTTTCAATTTCAAACAGCACATTTCCCTCCACCGCCCTCCCCCCGACCCAGCTCCAAAAAAGATCAAATTCGAAGAGGGAATGTACGTGGTGCCGTGCGGCTCAAAATAAGTCGGTGAATTCTCATTACAGGGGCTTGCGCGGTTTGTGCGGTTGTTTTCCTCTGGGCAGGAAAAAGCACTCGTAGCTCATTTGGAACGGAGATGAATCGATAAATCTCCAGGGACCATCAATCAATCAATGGGCTTATCAATACTTGCTGGATGAGACTCCTCCCACCGTGAGAGGCCATCTTTGGTAAGAATATGTCGGGCAAATGGGCTTTTAACATAATAGCTCTGTCCACTTGCGCTGAGTGCAAGATTGATGCCCTGCAATGTTTACATGTTGACACAAGCTGTAATAGTGATACACAGCAGCCCCTATGTTTACATGTAAAATAATCAGCGCGCCCAGACGCACAGATATACTATAATATGAAAGACTGTTCACATTCTGGTCATGTTTATCAAAATCTAAACAAGATCAAACCATCTTTGAAACAGCTCTGCTCTCTGATCGAGCCCGTGTATTTGGCTTTGCTGCTGCACTGTAATATCTACTCCTTATAAACATCTGCCCCCATGGCGGAGAAACAAGAAGAAAAAAAAGAGGAGATACAAAAATAGAGAGGCAGAAGCAGAGATCTATCTCTCCTAATTAATCACCACTCATTTTTAAGTGAAAAAGTTTGTAATAACGGGGATTCCAGCTGCTCTCTTCCCCCTGTACAGACACCGAGGCCAAACTGCACAGCACATTATGAGCAGAGTGATATTTTGACGTGAACTGTAGGGCAGCTTCTCTCTGTATTCGAGACAAAACGCGGAATAAGGATGAGGCTGTTATAAAAAGCAGCAGTTTTTCTGTTAAGAATAAGTCTGCTCATATTCTACTTTTTTTTTTACTCCTAGCAAATCCCTTGAAAAGACTTTAAATTGATCCCGCTAACAAGTATTGTCACACTGCGCCGGGTGACACATGTTCTTTCATTGCCATAAACACACAGACTGTCATTTATTTTCAGATATATTGTCTTACTCACCAGAGCATAAAATATGTATTAATCCGCCGTACAATACAGTACCCATCAAATATACTGTTTCCTCCTGTTTGAATACCAAAACCTACGTCTTCATAAATTAAATACAGAATCAACTTTATTCTTTAAAAGAGGCTAAGCAATGCAGGATTTCTATACACCCTCATATGACACCTCATTCAAATACCTTTCATTAACACTATAACACTTAACATCTAGTATTCACTAAGCAGGTTACATTTGTTATCAGTGGTAGCAGAAACCTGAGATTTACAGACATTTTTCCAGCTAAACATAATTCCTCACACTGGCTGCGAGCGCAAAGTGTTGGCAGGTAAATTAACTTTCCTTCAAGTTACCATCTCCAACCCACGTGCCCTTCAGCAAAGCACTTATCCCCTAACTGAGCCGCTCGGTAGCCATCAGCGGAAAATCGAGACTGCACCGAGAGTTAACGTGCAACGGCTGTGTGCGAGAGCACTGCAGGGCGATGCCTGAAAAAGAGGTTGCACACTCAGCAAACACGCGTTGGAAAAAAAAGGGGGGGGGGGGACGTAATGAATGAATAAACAAGCAGCCAAACAAATAAATAAATAAAGTTGTCATGTTTTTATTCAGAGGGAAATTACTACTGTTGAGGATGGACTGTGAGGAATTTTGTTGCTAAAACTAGTGGCTTACGAACATTGATTTACATTATGGAGAAAGAGGCAGCTGCATTCTTTTTTATCCAGCCACCTAATCAGGGATCTGAGACTTTAGAAATCAGAAAAAAAAGGAGTTGGTTGCAAAAAGGAAATAATACTGTCTAACTCAGAAAAAAAAAGGATTCTGTGCAATTCTGCAGCAGCTGAAAGACTCAACAGTGTGGTAATGTTAAAAAAAAGGAAAAAGTGAAATGACATGACGTGAAGCTGAAGGACAATGAAGTGAAAGTGTCCAAACAGACAGCCTGTTATTGTGCTCACGTTAGAATGATGAGTGAGAAGTGTTTTTTTTTTTTTTTTGTAATTTGCCACCTCTCTATATTTGTGTTTTCTCTCTGTGAGCCACAGTTCTTCTCATGACAGAGTGGGACTGCCCTGCTACAGACATGATGATGGACAAGGTAATAAATGGGTGCATGGTTTTGCCTATATGTGCATGTTTTAGTCTATAACACTGATGGACAGAAGGTGTCATATACACAAATGGGTGTTCTCTAATGCAAAACCCAGTGAAAGTGCTCCCAGCAAAGTGACCAAATGCACTAATCCACTCCAGACACTTTGTTTTACAATATAAAATAATGGTTCAACTGGTAGAGAGTGCAAGAAAATGAACGTTTTAAACAAATACAACTGCAGGGATTATATGTAGGCCAAACACTAATGCTATAATGCTATTTGTGTACTGCAAGTCACAACCTGCAGCCATACCAAGGCCTGTCGAGCACCCATTAATGATGGACTCACACACAAAACACAAGGTTTCAAAGAAGCGCATTTACCTCCGCCAAGGCAGCACAAGCCTCTCTAATGAGGGAAAATCTCTACTCTGCGCATGGATCAACATACACATGCTGATAAACAATCAGCATGTGCATAAACAAGAAGGAATCTTTTGGGGAAAAAAAACACAAATCCACACCAAAAACCAATCACCTAAGTTACTGGCTCGCGTGCCAACTTTCACCAGATTTCCATGAGATACTTCATCCTCCTCGCTAACAACCACCAAATTGGATCAACCCCCCTCCTTGACAGAGTTAATGATCCGGGCCCCTATTTATTTAACTGATGCAAGTTTTGTCTGCAGGTCCAACATGCCTCTAACATATCAGACAAGCCTGTTCCGGTGACATCCAGTGGTTATTTAAAGGCCAGAATCAGCTGGACATATTAGTGTAACCTGAGTACACAGACATGCATGTGTGTGTGCTGAGGCTCTGAATACAGTGCTTCTATGTGGCAGCTGACACAATGGAAACAGATTGCCATGGTTGCTCTGCAGCTCTCCATCACATCTCAGCAGAACGGGGGAACACGAGGCCTAAGGGTCAGTGCCGTGGCTGCCTGCAGATACAAGGCACCGGCCCGGCCATTACTGTTAGCTAATTGGAGTTTTCCTCGGGGTCAGGCTAGCCATCCGCAGTGCCTTTACCAGCAAAAGACCCTCACTCAAACCAACCCCTGCATCGTTTTTTAACTGCATGTCACTGCTTGACGTGACTCCCTTTCTCTCTTTCCCCCTTTAAGGACAGCGAGATGTGTGTGGGGGGGATTAAGGAAAGAGTGCGATCCTCCTCCACCGCAGCTGGTTAATAGGAAAAGTCTCTGTCTCCTCTGTGCACCATTCATCATGTCAAATGTTAATATCTTTAAAGGTCAGGCTGAGTCATAAAGAAAAAAGAGGCTTGGCTAAACTTTCCCTGGGATTTCCAGAGGTCTAATCACCAATCACCAAATCTGAAGTGTCTCTTTTGATTGGCTTTTGATGGCCTCGTTTCAAAATGAATCATTACACAAAAAAGGGGCATTTAGGAGACAACAGCCAGAAATTTTTTACATAGTAACCGCGAGGAAATTCTGTGGATGGAATTAACCAGCTTGATAAAAATAAAAGAAGAGAGACGAAAAATGGAGGCTGGAAGAATAGGCGAAAAAAAACTGCAGTGGCATGATTTATCCAGCTGACTTCAAGCTGAAAAGCAGCAGGTTGCACAAAAAAGGAGCGTAAAAGCTAGATAAAATAGAAGAAAAGGTTGCGGGAAATAAAAGAGAGGCAGAGGAGCTAAAGACTGCTACTGTCTGACAAGTGTCACACTTGCGCTTCGATCCAGCCTTCCTCCTGCGCTAATGACTGTCAACACGACAAGCAGGGCCGTCTGAAGGGGGAGAAAATTACTCGCTGAAAAGCAATTGACTGACCCCCATCATTTCTCAGGGAACCAGTGACCTGTGAATATTTCATTATGGGGAAAGTCGTGAGGCCCATATAAATGGGGGGCGGGGGGGTGTTGATCCGGCGAGCTGTGCTGTCCCTAGCCAAAGAGGGAAACTGGGGGCAGGCCTGCCTGTCTTGTAGCCTTTTCACTGCTCTACTCCTACAATGCATATTTTAGCCGGAGAAAAGGAAGAAATGAAAAGGACTTAGCTACTGTTTGGAGAGAGATTTTTCAACCGACCGCAGCGAGAGCTAATGTAGACAGAGAGGAGAGCATCGGGATGAGAGAGGATGCTTCTTTTACCCAAGTCTGAAGAGGGGGGAGAGGATTTAAGGGAAGAAAAAGAAGGCTGGAAAAAAAAAGCTGAAATGTTTGGTAGGTGTGGGTCAAAGCAGGCCATTCTTTTACCCTCTGTGCGACATTCGTCTTACATTGAGAAACATCAGAGGCCTCCGAATCGAGAGGGGCAGGAAGAGAAAGAGAAGACGAGAAAGATGAAAGAAAATCAATCCCTCGGCAAGCCTGATTGATCGGTGGAGTTTTGGACAATTTCATCAGGAGACTCCACTAACCAGAGATGACACGACCCATATTGGAGGGAGAACGCATTGTGGAGATTGATACCCGCATTAGAGGCATCAGGTCGGATAAACGCAGGCTCTGGCAGTAAATACACTGGGCCCGCGTGCCCCCTCAATGACGACTTAATGCCAGAAAAATCCTCGCAACCCACACTTTACTTTTCAAACTTTGACTGGACGGGATAATTGAGTCAATTAGGAGCACCTTAATCCGTGGAAAAGATCTTCAAAAGAAAAATATACAGTCAAGGTTTGGGTTTGGTCTTAAGGATATAAATAAAGAGAGCTTGGAGATTGTCTCTGTTTATCCAACGATGGAGGGAAAGAGCAGAAGGATTATATCTGATCTCATTCAGGCACCTCATGTTACATATTAAGTTCTACTCTTCACTGTTTTAGTAAAACTTTAATTCGCTGTTTTTGAGCGAATAACACTGTTTCATAATTACTTTGTGACAGTTTAAGCATTCGTCAACATTGAAGGAATTGTTATGTTCCAATCGCGCTGTCACAGGCGCTGCGATAATATCATGAATTAATTTAATTAGATAAGAACAGCAGAATCAAGCAAAATATAGTTTCCTGGTCATTCTGACATTTCTCTTTATTCCCTGTTACTCTAAGACAAGCTTCAAAGATGGGAGGCGAAAGAAAGTCAATAAGCGCATCATGATCCAAACTTCCAGTGAGTCCACCTCGGTGAAAAAAGCAAGTTCTTTGCTCTTTGCCGTGTATGTCAAACCAATGGAGGGAGGAAATGGACAGGGTGAATGAGGGGGAGGTGCAGAGGGACAGAGGGAATACTGCTGATCGAGCAGATCAGGCAAGAAAGCATGAAATACTACATTACAGAGGGAAAAGGACAAAAGCAGCCACCAGGGCCTGATCATGTAGGCCTGACAGGGAGGCAGGGGGTGGAAGTAATCGAGGGTCACACAGGCCAGATGACTGATCGGGGGACATTGGGCAAAGTGACAATTTTTGCGGATGGTAAATATTTCAACAGTGCTCGGTCGTGCAGTGGAGGTCAAGCAAGCTCCATTTTAAAGCACAATAGACAGACACCTTTAATAAAACATCTCATATAAACACACAAAACAGAGCTGCGCATGGGCCTTTTCTAAACACACACACACACACACACACACACACATGGAAAACCCGCGGTGCTTTTTCTTTCGGTTAATAGTCTAATTTCCTGGTTGCAGCTAGGGGAAGTTGCTTTTAGAAAAGGGCTCAAATTCAGGTCTGTGCTCATAAGTAGGTGGGGGACGTGACCATGGCAGCTGGTGACATTTCGCAATGATCCACGTTTCACACATTTTAATGCAACAAAAAAAGGCCTCCTTTCTTAGCCCCTGTCTCATATCTGGTTTAAAAGCAAAGCCTTGAAGAATATACTGGATTCTGTTTGTCTAAGTGCGCTGTCGATGAGGAGGAGAAAAAAAAGTAAAGTAAAATTTGAAAAAAAATTAATCTGCCTGGCTTCCAGCTCATCAGACTGGCACCCCTCCAGGTGAGAACTGGAGTGTCTCACTGATATACAACACCAGTGCCGGTGTGACAGTGCACATGGATCACGTCCATGTATCGCTGGCTGAACATCACTTGCAGCAGCAGCAGCTCCTGCAGACACATCCAACTCAAACCCTTTGTTGACTACCCAGAGTACCCCTGTTCGCTTTGTCCATCAGCACAGGTAGCTAGTCAAAGCATGGAGACACAAAGCGCGAGTTTGGTCCAGAGGCTTTCTGCTGGGCCACACCCCTGGCACCTACATCATTGGCAGCTAATGTCAGTAGCTGCTGAGTAGGATTGGAAAAGCAATGTTCTTCCTTTTGGTCCCCATTTTCACGTATTCTATAATAAGTCTCCTCAAGGGGTTATGTTAGAAGGGGGAAATCCAGGGCTTGTTATAGTGTCAGAGACGGGATTGGCCTCTTATTCTCTGTTTTACATTACTGCATGTCTGCAGGAAAGTTGATTAAAGCCCGAGCGGAGATGTGAACTCCTCACCTGCTCTGCCTTTCATCACAGTTGGGGTGGGGAGGTTAGGGTGGTGCCTGCTGCCCTGCCTCGCTGTGCTGTGTACGCATCGAGATTATGGCCATGAAGGCTGCATTACAGTGCCCTCAAAGGGTAATCAGAAGCTCGGGGTGGGTGGGGATAGGGTGTCCTGGATGTGGGTGGGTGCAAAGAGCCTGGATGGTGGGTGCTCATTTATCAAACACCTCGAGGATAACCTCCCTCCTCTTTCTTTCTCCTCCATCAAAAATGTGCCGTGCATGAAAAAAAGCCTCTCAACCGGCTTTGCTTTGAGCTTGAACCTGTTCTTTCTGGTGCTCTGTCCTAGTGGCAAATTAGCAGTTATAATGAGCTGGAATCCAGTCCTCAGTGCCACCATTAAAAGGAGCCCTTGGGTCCTAGGTAGACTCTGTGACAAGAGCATCGGTGTGTTAAAGCAGTGAAATGCATACCTTAGACCTCGAGCATGTACTGGCTGAACTCTTGACCCTCCCACCCCCCTCACTTTGGTCTCCTCTGACACGGTTCCTCAGAGCTGTGTTTCCTGATCCCAGAACCCATTCACCCATTTACCCATTTTGAAACAATAAAATGGTCACAATGACTTCTTGGACCGGATTCAATAGGTACTTCAAGAAAAGGGAAACCTGCTGGGATTGGCTTAAATGATGAAAACTATTGTGCTCAGAAAGAATCAATTGGTGCTTTTCAGTGTAATTCGATTCTATTCACAAAGGGGCTTGGGAGGCAATCTTAAAATGGAAATGCCACTTTGCTTGGAGTGGGTGGGAAAGAGATGAAGAGAAAAGAGGGATAGTTTGCATGGCAAGACACGATCTCCTAAGAACAGTACACCTTTCAATCATGTCGGTGTGTGTCTTGCAAGCTGCCGTAGAGTTTGTGCTGAGCGCAACAAAATTCCACTGAAGTGGGTTATCGTTTTCAGCTAAATAATTACGCCAATGTGGGTGGGATGCACCACACCTCTTCCCTTACATCCACCACAAAGCAGCCTCATGACGGCTAAAATTTTAAATTGGTCTCTGTTTACATTTTCACAAACCGCAGGCCTTTAAATGCGCAATATTAGAGTAATTTAAAACTCCTGCAAGTTCAGTTGGGACTGCAGATCAGCTCTTGAAAGCAGAAAAAAATGCTGCTTTATCTGTTTTGGAAGGAACATGAACGCTGTGAGTTCAGGTAGTCACCAGCAGCCAGAGAGCCTTACAGGTTTTCCCTGCTGGGGACTATGTTTCATATGGTTGCATAAGATATAAAAATGTGACATCCTCAGAATAACAGCATGTTGTTATCTAATAAAGGCAGAGCTGCAAATTGGTACATTTAGCTGCTTTGATAAAATAAGGCCAGAGGGCAGCGATGGCACAAAATACAAGCAACATTTTTGTTTGTTTTTAATCAAAATTGGCACCTTTTTTCCTGGATTAAGGTCTCATAAATTTTCCCCCTGCACCTTGCTGGTGGACAAACTGAGTTAGGTGAAAATAACTCCACATGCACAAGTTGATCCTGCCGAAGTAAAGCTATGATGCGAAGAGATGAATGGCAATGCTGAAAGGAAGAGCTAAAAGCCAACTCCCCTCTCCAGCGCCAATCCAGCAGGATGTCGCTTATCTCTTTGGCTGGCAAAGTGCGGTTGAGGCTCCGGTCAGCATCCTTAACCGCTATCTGTCACTCTACCTCCTTCCCTTTCACCCCTACCTGCCTTTCCCTTTGCTGCTCCGGGACCGGCTCAGTTTCAACCTGGCTGTGGTCGGAAACGAACAGGATGAGGTAGACGGAGAGTTGGACTGATTCTGCAGGCAGGCAGGCAGGGAGTGTTGGGCACGCATGGGGTGGGGGTGGGGGGTTGTTAGCAGCTAACCCATGGGGCTGTTCAGTTCAGGGGCCCTTCTCTCTCTCTCTCTCTCTCTCTCTCTCTCTCTCTCTCTGTCTGTCTTGGCAAGAGAAGAGGTAGTGTCTGCTGCATCATTAATGAAGGTGGTTGACGCCCCGTACAGCGGTGCCCAGCAGCCAGTCTCTCTCCTGCCTGCCACCAGCCTGGAAGTTTGAAAGAGAGCTGATGTAGTGTATATCTACACTATGGTAATGACAGAGGTAAAGTCAGGCCTCACTCTACTTTGGCAGTTCATGCTGTATAATCAGCCATGACGAATGGAACACCTCAAGAGATGGAGAGGTGTGCTATCTTTGGGCCTGGCACACGGTGGACTCCATTGTGGAGTTTATGAGTAATAAAGAAGGCATATTCAAAAAAGAATCCATCACATGAAACTTCTGAACATGAAAGCTGCTGTCTGCGTCTATGAAATTTAATCTCAACCGAGCAGTGGAGAACAATGAACTAATTAAAAGATACTTGTTTCAAAATTCAAGTTTGATTGAATCCTGGATAACTTGCATCTCAAAGAGAGATGGAAGCACTGTCAGAGACTGTTTACTGTAAAATGCACAATGGAGACAGACAGAGAGAAAGCAAAAAAACTACCTCTACTCTCCTTTCATCTACAGTGAAGACAACCATGTCACAATTGTTGCCTCCTCAGATTTCCTGATCAAAGTGCCTTAGTTCAGTTCCAAGCCTTCAAATCACATCCATACTTCATTTTGGGAGTTGAACTCTCCGTCAGTGCAATCGATACTCCTTTTGATTTCAGCTGAAAATTGCCACTTCTCAGAAATCTCAGCAAGCAGATGACAACAACGTATAAACTGTATTTAGAGGCCCAACCTGTAATTCAGAGATAAACACAGGGTAGCCCCACTAAAACATCTGAAGCAAGAGACAGGGAACTATAATTCTGGGGCTGAATATGAAACATCCTGGTGACAAAAAGCAGGACTGCAAGGTCTGATGGTAAGTTACAGTTTGTCAACATTGACTAAATTCATTTTTGTTGCCCACCGAGCCTGAAGGCCAAGGAAGCTGAAAGTTTGGATCCCATTGCTCAAAAGTGTGTGTGCAAGTGGAGGCAAGAAATTTGTGCAGTATGCAGTCTGATGTCACAGTAAGATAGAATTGTTTAATTTTAGAAACATTATTGAACTTATTCCTTTAAATGGACTCAAATTTTCTAAAAAATTTAATTTGGTGTCCTTCTAAATATTTTTTCTCTTAATGGAAAGCACTTTGAAGTGTTTTTCATCCATGAATTATTGGTTATCATTATTTAAGTATACCGTAATTCTGTTATCTGTGGCAAACATTTAGACTGACTACATAGTTTATGCTTGAAATGTTTGAAAGAGGCTGCTATTGCTTTTGATTTTCACTTTAAGAATACAGATTGAGGCAGGGTGAAACAGCAAAAGAGGAGGAAGGGGACAGAAAAGAAGGCAGGAGTTAATTCTAAGTGCAAATTATTCCATTTCCATTCGTGGTCTTAACATTAAGCTTATTACACACTTGGCGGATACACCATTTTTTTGCATATGAAAGGCAATTTGTAACAAAAGTAGTTAACCCAGCTTTGCAACTAAGCCTTCAAAGCCCTCGTTGTTGATGTTGACAAGCTGCCTGAACACATCAAAACTGTTTGTGCTGGCCACTGGTGACTTGGTTTTCATGAATTCATATATTATTATACACAGAGTCAGTGGGCAGCAGGTGTACAGCAACACAAAGCTATGGGATTTGTTTACTTCTGTGGCATATGGACTGGAGTTCACATTATACTACATGCTATGTATAGATTCAGAGAATGCCATTAAATATTTTATTCCACACCACCTGTTTTAGAGCAGAGTGCTTAGGCAGTCAACCTGAGGATGTTGCTCAGAATCTCAGAAATTTACTTGCATTGTCAGCGGGGCACGGCTGAACTGAGGGGAAAAAAACAATGAAATTCCTAAGGATACAACATATATTCATACAAATTATAAAAAATGAAAATAAGCAGGAAAATATTTGTGCAAAATACTGAATATATTTAAACAAAAACACGTCCGCTTTTTGAGGATTTACCATTTCATAGAGCACTTCACCAAAAACTCATTGAAGTGCACAGATAAATTGGAAAATGGACATTTGTGCAGCAGTCAACAAAGTACTTGTCAGTTCTATTCAAATGTAAGATTTTATAGAATGGACTCAATGCTAATCGACATATGAATGAAGCAGGGAGGCGAGCTTATTCAGGAAGTGTACCACTGCAGCCCTCCACTCCCAGAATAGCCTCCAGCTTTACTGGATCTTTGGCTCTTTGTTAGCACTTCGCCTGTAGCCTCAGCCTGCTGCATTTGTGCAAAAGCGACAACAAAACACTTGTTTTTAGTGGGAAGAGCCTGAATCTGATTCAACTTCAGAGGATTAGAGTAACAATGGAGAGCTCGTGCACTCACACATGCATTCTCCCTCACACACACACACACACACACACACACAGTCTTACACACACACACACACACACACACATGCAGGAGCGGCCCCTGCCCAAGTGGGAATGAACTGCTCCAGAAAGGCCAGGGCCTTGGCAAGGTAATTAACCGAGGGTGCTTGTTTCACATGGCAGAGTCCATTAAGTGCCATGTCACACTGATGTCAGGGTAAAGGTAGCGCGCGCGCACACACACACACACGCACTCAGGAACACACACATTCTGCTTTGAAACGGGGGCAAGAGCGTCCGAGGTGCAGATAGTGAAGTGAGAACGACTGAGGAAAAGGAACAGGGAGAAGCGGCTGTGGCTTCTCTGGGGCTCTCTTACCGATCCCTCCCTAATCAGCAACCCCACTCCCCCTCCAGGTCTAGCCATCGATCGGCAGCACTACCAACCCCAGCGCTGTGATGAGGAGCAGGGGGAGAAGTGGATGTGATACCCCTCCATATACCCTCTAATTGCCCTGCCTGGGTTACCACCACCCAGCTATCCCAGCAAAATGGCCCCCACAGTAACTGATGGAGCAACAATTCTGCTGGCAAAGCTCGAAAACGGGCCGCGATGTAAGCCCATTAAGCACGGATGACCACACCAGACGCTCCGAGAGTGGAGGGCAGCAGAATGAGCGGGAAGGGCTGCATTAGCTGAGGGAGGAAGTGGGTACACTCGGCCCCACAACCGCAACGGTGAACAAACCGCGAGGGCAGCGTACACCTGAGAGTGTACGCATGCAAGTGACGAACACACACATTTGCACACACACCAGAAGAATATACCTTTCTGTGCCTCTCAGACTAGTGCTTCATCTCAGATAACATTGTCCCCACTGAAGAGACTTCCACACAAGCTAACTGAGGTTTATCTCCCACTTAACAGATGAGCCAAAGGAAACAAGAGAGGCACTCAGGGACTAAACGGAGGGAGGTGAGGAGGGGGACGAAGAAGAGGTGGGGAGGCAAAGCGACAAAGCCCCAAAACAACAGTGTCAGAGCAAAGAAAAAAAAGAAGGGGCAAAATGGAACACATCTGTCTGTGTCAGCTTGAGGTGCTCAATGGGAGAATGCAAAGGAAAAGATGATCATCGCGCGCAGGTTTCTCCAACCGCTCCTAAAAATGATGATCACACCGAGCGTTGCCTTAAACTCGACTGCATGGAGTGTGTATGTGCGAGCAGTGGACCGCGGCGGAGCGCGTTGACGGATGGATGTGCGCCCGCAGCCCTATGAGCTGCCGTTACGCTGCCCAGAGCAGCACTGCAATTAAACGAGTAAAGGCCTGGATGCTAAGACCGGAGGAGCAGGGGCCGGAGAGCTTTGGACGGCGAGTGCTGAACTGAACACTGTGCTGATTTGTGCACTGACTGTCCCCGAGAATAGGGCCATGTATTTTTAATCAATGTCAAAGTGATGAAGTGTGTGTTTGCCACAAAAAATCCCCTGACAAACACAAATAGAGAAAGACAAACTCCCCAAGGGGCCCCTTTGTGCACGCACACACACAGATATGGAGCACCACAGTCCAGTGCAAAGACTGGACAGAACATTCCAGTGACTGACCTGAACAGCCGTATTACTTTTAGTGTTCTACCTGATGCAGAAAAACTTACTTGTTCATTAGCATTGCATAACACAAACATGAAAAGCAGCCTTATTTGGATTGCAATTAACATTTTTAATAACAATAAATACGGTTCAGATAAGTGGTCGGCTGGCCGATAATTAGAAATTGGCGGATCTATGGCCATCCCTCAAGACAGACACATGCTGACGTTACTGCAGGTTATCTGGTATTGGGAATCATTCCTGAAGCATAAACAAGCCAGGGAGATAGGCTGGCTGCCCTCCAACAGCCTGTCTCCTCAATTTTACAGGCCTCTTTTCCCCTTTCAGCCAATTCAGCCCCAAATATCGATCAGCAGAGAGCGAGAGAGAGAGAGAGAGAGAGAGAGGGAGGGAAAAATTGAAAGAAAGAGATGGGTAGAAAAAAAACAGAGAAAGGGGGGACTTGGAGAGATGGGATGGCGAGAGGGAAAGCGGAAATGGAGGCCAAAGAGGTGAGGTATGTGGGTAAGTTGCAGAAAGGCAGAAAGTTTTTTAGTGAATTCCACGCACACACACAGCCACGAATAAAAAGAGCAGTCGGGGAGGGTGGATACTGTAGAAGAAGGCAACAAAACAGAGGTGTGAAAAGGATGAGAGATTGTGTTGTGTCTCAATCCCTCGCAAACAGACATCTGATACTGAAAGCCGTGGCGCCGTAATCAGATCATTAACCCAAAGACCATTGACCTAAGAAGAATGCTCTGTGATCCCTGACTGAAACGCAGGGCATTAAGGAGGCTTCTGGATGATTGCTTCAGAATTATGGGACCACAGAACGTGGGCAGGCGGGCTTGTGGGCCTAAATGAAACCACAACCACAATTCTGTGATACATTATTCTCATAAGTTCTCTCAGCTTTTATTGGACTCTTTACAGTCCTACCCCCCCTCCAACTCCCCATTTGGACTCCACTGTACTGTATGTAATCTGACAAGGGGCTTCAAGGGCTTGATGCGATTACATGAAATGAAATTACAACACATTCGATGCGCCGAAGCACTCTGCCTTATCAAAAGAACCAATTGGAATGCTACTTAAAGAAGCGCCAGATGTTATGTGGTGGAAGACGTGGGATGATCTTTGACCCTGCTGGAGAGCCAATCAGTATCAGCGCATCCAAAGAGCCTTCAGCAGCAGGAAGGGGGCGGAGGAGCAAAAAAAAAGAGGGGGGCAGTCAAAAGGCAGGCTGTACATAGTTTTACACACTATAAAATATTCATTTGCTAAGTGGTACAGCATTTTGCCCTTTGAGAGGTTCATGCATTGTTTAGGCAGCAGAGCAGAGGAGAAGGAGGCCGGATGGTGGCGGAAGAAGTGGTCGGTAATGGGGCCAAACAGGAGTGCTGATTTATGTGCACAGTCACCTAGGTAAAAGCGAAAAAAAGGGACAGAAAAAAGAGGAAGAAAAAGTGTTTCAACGATGCTCTATCTTCAAAAGCAGCTCGCCTCCTCTGCACTGCACCGTGTTTGGCCCAGCTATCCCCGCACAAAGAGAGCGTTCGTGACACACTGAGAGCTGCACTAAAGCTACGGTTAAACTTTTCTAAATTGTATCTACTATATTTTTAATTGCGTGTGTTCTCAACTGTTGATTAAGTGGAAGATTAAAAGCCACCACTGGGACTGCTTTTTATTTTTTGGGTGAAGCAGCAGATAGTGGGGGCTGCGGATCTGTGGCATGTGCTGCTGACAGCCGCACAGCCTCTTTCTGTCGACTGCACAACACAATGCAAACCCTGTGATACTGTCATGGGGGTATTATGAAATAAATGGCCTGCCCACTCTTTTATACCCTTCTGGCTCATTTACACTAATGTTATGGCAGGCATCAAATAACATAAAACCAAAAACCCAAGCTGCACACAGACCGCGGCAAGCTAAAACTAAATTCTCAAAACACTGTTGGTGGGTTGAGGTATTGTCAACAGGGTTACCTCTAACTGTCTGTATACCAGAACCCCCAGGCCCCCGGTCCTGTAACACAGTGGCCCCTCCCTGGATTCCACATTCATAACAATAGCATACGCTAATGCTTGGGCCAGAAGTGGTCACCACATTCCCGGCAAACACAGCCCAATCTTTAACCTCTTTACAGTGTGCATGATATACTTTGCAAGCAGGGGCCAAGGGTTTATCCATTATGAATGAGACCCATATTACTCCAGGCATTAGCAATGTATGAGCTGGGCTTTAGAAACACAAGGTCTGGGGTTTTTCTGCCTGCCTCCCTGCCACTCCTTCCTTCCCTCCTCTCTTTCCTCACCGTTTTTTCTCCCCTTCCTAGCCACGTGCTGCTGCTCTCACACAGCCTCCCATGGATGCCCTGACTTCTGCCTGACAGCTCATCTGCCTGAGCCCCGCCTGTCCGATCAGCAGCTCCATGAATGCAGGGAGTTTGAAGAGGCAGGACCGCGCCCGGGGCTAAAGCCCTCCACTGATCTGAGCTTTGCTTGCTCTCCAGCTCACCACTTCTAACCTGGCCGACCCTTGACTCAGCTCTGTCGCTCGCACTTCCCTGTCTTCTCCAGTCTGATCTCGGCGTATCTACTGCCTCTGTGATGGTATCTGATTTCCCAAAGCCAGCCAACTGAAACTTTAATGAAATGCAAGCATGAAAAAAGGAACATCAAGGCAGAATATACTATCGTACTATTCTTACCCTCCACATTGCTTACAGCTTTCAATACATTTTTCATATATCTGTCAATGCACATAGGCTTAATATGGATTGTTTTGTCGACATGCAAGTGCGTGCCTTGCAGTTTTTTGTACTTGTGTGCGCAGAAGTTTTTTTTAAGAGGACACCAAAGAGACAACAATGGTATGCAAGAAATATACTCAAAAATCATGAACACACAAGAAAGTATGGACAACTTAATTTCATCAAGCACAATTCCTTCCTCGTCGGATCTAACAAACAAATCAATGAGGGCAGAGCTTGCAAAGGAGTGATTGTGATGACTAGAGCATCTTTACTGCTTACTTTTAGAATTTTGGCAGCGCAGAATTAGGTGGGAAGATGGAGCAAGTGTTCCCGGCGGGGCCCGAGACTCCTCAGGGCTGCAGCCCTCATCTCCACCTCCTCTCTCCATTCCCTACTGTGGGACAACGAGATTACAAAAGCCCCCAGGGAGAACCCAGCTCCCGGCAGGCGCCACAGTCCCCTGCTGGTTGCTTGAGAAAGAGAGCACACTTCAAAATCCCTCTCTGGCTCTAACATGGGTCAGCCTGATAGAGATTATGTCTCATTTTTAAATGAACAAAACAATGTGCTCAAGCCATTAACCTCTAGTATAGCCTTTGCATCGCATTACTAGACAACTGAAACTGCAACTGCACGTAATTACTGGCTAACAGAGCCTGGACAATGTGGATATATGTGGTTTCGGAGCCCATTAATGATCCGAAATGTACAGAATGTTATTAGCTACAAGGTAAAATATGAGTACTTGTCCCATGTTGTCCCCATGTAAAAAGGAAATTAACATAGTTTCAGCTGGGTTTCAGCCACAACAAATAGCGGAGGACAGGAAGGAGTGTGGTGAGCAGTCAAGCGGCAAGAGGCCTGGACAAGGCCTATTATGACAGGAAGCTCGACTCATCAGCCATTCAGGGCGCTGTAAGAGGAGACATAAATCAATGGTGTGCCAATTATGACACCACACTGAGCTGTGTGAGTGCAGGGAATTAGCTGCACAAATCTCAGTATCAGGTTCAGTTAGATGGGCTGCTCTGGACTGGGGAGGGAATGCCAAAGAAACACCACAGGGAGGATAGAGAGGAGGCAGGGAAAGGAAAAGGGAGAATAACAGAAGTAAACAGTGAAATGTGAGCAAACTCATTACACTTGATAAGGAAATCAGCGAAATGCATTTATCTCTTTTGTTCTTTTTCAGTCCATAGCATACATGGAACAAAGGAAGTTGAAAAAGGCTGTGCGAGCCCCATTGTCAAGTGTTCACTGAACCAGACAAAAGCATCTGAGGTGAATACTGTAAGACTGTAGTCGCCACACATCAAGCACAGTTCTCATATTTCATTCTCTCACACTGAGATTTCTCTCTTACGAACATTAAACTTCACCTGACACCTCCCCTACTACACACACTCACACACGCGCACACACACACACACACACACACACACACCCTTGCCGAGTGCAATCAAGCAGGCGTCTAAGCCAGTCTCTGGGATTCTGGGAGCGCAGGCTTGAAGCAGGCAGCAGCGGCTTTCAGCTGGGCCTGAACACGATGCCTTGACACCACTGAGCACGCAGCTGTATCCCAGAACTTAGATTCTGATTAAATGGAAACAGAACAGCCCATTAAAGTCATTAACATACATCTCGAGTATGCATGGGGGGATGTGCACCAAAGGGTGTGCATGCACAGTAATGTAGCGCATATATTAAGAAAAGATCCGCAGATAGGACTTGAAAGAGCATATCTTGCAAAAGCTTATATATATTATTTATCACTCAGACATCAAAAAGGAGACTTTGTAATGACCTTTTTAATTCATATGCAAAGGTAATGCAGATTCTGAAAATGGAAATCCACCAAAAAGCACAAGCACAAGAGGCTGTGCTGTAGCATGACTGTACTGGCCTTCTATGGCATGGTTTCCCATTTCACAGCTGCCAGTATCTTTAATTTAATGTCACACTGGATATGGTACTGTTTTATCTAAACGGGTATCATGAAGCACACATGCTTCTTTTAATTTCTGAGATTAGGATGTGGTAGTTATCTAGCTTATGGAGGGAAAAAGGGAAAAGAGAATATGTGACTAATGGTAAGGGAAATTTAGGCAACTCATTCACAAGATCCACTAAAACCATTTCTACAAGGTAAATGGAATTACTGTTTAGATTTTTCTTAATTTATTCTTTTAAAAAAAAAGTTTAAATTGCAACTGACTACAGCATTTTCTTTCATCTTTCCGATGTGAGTAACAAACAGCAGAGTTTTTTAGTAGCACAAACAGAGGCATTTTTATATACTGAAATGCAGACTGACTAGTAAAGATGGAAGAGAGAGATGTATCTTATAACTCATCGCTTCCAATGTGCACACACTTGGGAGTAGCAGGAGCCAGATATCACCAGTGAGCTGCTCAGGTCAACCTCTACACTCTGGGTATATTCATTCAAGTCATCAAACATCAAGGTTTGTTGCCTGCAATCCCTGCTGATTTTGGTTTCTGTTCTTTGGTTGATAAATCACGAAAGTTTTAATTGTACTCTGACCTTGATGAAATGAATGGACATCATTTATCAATTAGGAGTGCAATGGGGTGATGTAGGGAGAAAGTGTCTGCTGACAGAATTATTTTTCATCTCATCTTTGGCTCAGTCAGCTCTATACTGTACACCTTTAAAATGGTTCTCAGGTTGAAACAATTTTCATTTTGCAGTGATAATGGTTTTGTTCTTTATTATTATCATTACACTTTTTTTTCTCCTTTGCTCATAAAATCCTTCCCCTCGGAACAATCCTCAGCTGTTTACCCGGTATAATTCAAAAGGGAAAAAAAATAAAGAAAGAAATGTAAAAACTGAGAGAGAGCTGGTATGACCAGCCTAATCTGTGCGTGGGCGCTTCAGTGTGCTTGCACAGTATGGCTTTTCATGACATGAACATCAAATCCCCAGAGAATACAGCTGCCATGATGAGATGTGTTTTTATGGGGATTTAGGCTCTGGAAGAGAGATTTGAGTATTACCTATTGTCAAAAATGTGCAATGTTAGGAGAGCTGCGGCAATGGAGGATGGGGATATTAAACAGGCCTGTTAATGTTTTACACAGTGTTGTTGATGCTCCTGTAGACCTGTAAAGTCTTGACAATAACTCTTGGTGTTGAGTGGTACAGGACACTTATTGAAAGGTGGTGAGTGGGAGGTGCATAAAGAAAGATAATTCTGCTCTTCTGAGGGTTTGGAGGAGATGCAACCCCCCCGAAACCCTCATCAGCCGTTTCTTACTGAGAGCAGTCTAGCATGCAAAGGGACATCGTTTTTCATCCCTCACAAAAGGCTCAGTGAGCCCTGTCTTTAACCAGCTAACAACAGACCAGCCTACCCTTTAGTTCTTCAGACATCTAAATGCTGGCGGCGTTCATTTTAGTCAGGCATCGCAGAATCAGCTCAGGCCAGTTTTCTAACCTGGAGTGTAGTCCAGCAACGTACCACAGATAGATGTGTGACCACGAGCCAGAGAAGCCCAGTGCCGACCTTTTGAATGGTGGGCTGCCATTCTCAAACACCGGGCCCCAGATTGACTTCGCCCTCAGCCAGATGAGAGAGCCTGCTCATGTGTGAACAGCCCTGACTGCTTGCATGGGCTCGCCAGATCCAAATGCCCTGCAGGTCTGAGGGAGCATTTTACAGCCTGTTTAACAGTAACTTCAAAAATCCCCCTGTCCCATTTTTTTTTCTACAAAGAGATTTCTCAGACATCAGGCCTTGGTTGCTGATTGCCTCTGAACGTGGTGTTGATTAAAAAGTCAGCATTGTTCAGGCTTTCTTGTTTTCTCTTTCTTGTGGATCCTGGGAGTACAAACAGCTCGATAGGCTGCGTGTGAAAGTCTTCGGGCCTTGTGTCTGACGAGGGACCCGCGGTGAGAGAGAAAGGGGCCTGCTTGCCCAGCTTTTGGAATCCAATAAAGTGCTTTATTCCAGGGCTGGGGCCGACGTGAGGCTAATCTTTGATCTGAACTGGAAGCTGAGGGCTCCGGAGTGGGCCACGCTGCCCGATTATTTATGGGAACTTCAAAGGTTCCGCTGATCACACTTGTGTCTCTTATCTAGCGAACGAGAAACAGCCACAACAACAAAAAGTGACTTTGCGAGCAGAGTGGAAATTCTAAGCACGGATAGAAAGGTAGGGATAAAGGCGTGAGCGTTTGAAATGGAAGGGGGAAGGTTTGGTGGGGCTCTGTGGGGAGATCTCCAGATTAGAATGATCAGACCGATGTATATGGGCCATCTGCCTGGGAATGAGCCTCTGACTCCGTCCGAGAGACAATTGGACCTGAGGAGGATAAGTGTTGCCCCTCCTTCCCTCTCTGTTCTCATGGAAGAGAGGAAAATGTCAGGGAACCCTGCTCTCCCTTCCCTCCCTCGCCTCTCGCCGTCTCCCTCACTTCCTCTCGAGCTCTCCCCTCCATCCCTCCTTCCACTATCACCACCGCCACCTCCACATCACATCAGAAATGTGACTGGCCTCAAACTGCTGACTTGCTCACAGTCCATTGAGTTTCCTCTCCTTATCAAATTACAGCCACCTCAATAACCCACTCGCTGCAGCACGCCGGAAGAAATGAGGTTTTCTCCACCGCCCGCCCCTGGCACTGCACTCTTTCCCTTGCTTTTTTTCTTCTCTCACATTTTTCTTTCAAAAACAGCAGACAGGGTGAAGAAGGGGGGTGCAGGAGGACGGGGCTGGCTGATGTGAATGTTGGCGTATATTTTCGAGTGGGCGTATGTTCGCAATGTTTCCTACGACGTTTGTGGGGGGGGGGGATGGCCCATCGCCTGCACATTGCTGATTTGCAGACATGGGCCAATGTCCAGATGGCAGCCGCCTTTGGGGAGTGCATTTTTTACTTCCACCCCAACAACTGCTCAGTCGCAGCGGCCCACCAAGACCCCAACTACCTACTGGCATCAGCTATCTTGGGTCACTTCTCCTCATTCAGCCACCGGTCGTCAGAAACAGGACGGCATGCCTCTCTATGCAACTCGCGATCTCCCTTCCTTACCCCTTCGACAAGAGAACTACCACCATGCCTCCGTGGGGAAAATGACATGGTCTCATCACCTGTTATATACCTGCAATGAGAGAGCTTTGGGGAGCCTACGAAACGGACCAAGCAAGGTCATCCGTCTCATTTTGTGAGCGAAGCTGCTGTTATTACAAAGTCAAAATGAAAAGCCTCATCCCCAGGTCAGCTGTCTGACAGTTGATGGATGTCATTTAACCTTCCCAGCAGCTGGTTACTGGTTTAGACACCAAAGCAAATAAGGCTGAGAGAGGAAAGTTGAAAATACCTCTCCAGACCCGGATCCATTTTCTCCTGATATGACACAGTTGGCTTCAAAGAGTAATTGATTTATTTTTAACATCAGCAGCATTGATGTTTTTTGAGGTCGTAATTGCCCCTGCGTTAATGCATGCAAATGAGAGTTCAGGATGAATTTACAGGAACTTGTACACCCCCCTACACACACTATTCCTCCAATGTGGATTAACATCAATATTTATCTTAGTTCTATTATCCAATTCTTACCTCATTCACATGCTAATTGCTACAATTACCATTAAATAAGGGCCCCGGTTCAGAGGAAATAACCTGCTGCTGAGCACTTGAATCACTGACTCGTCACCTGTGTGCAGAAAATGCATTCGCACACACACATACTCACTCACCTACACAGAGACAGCGACAGAGGAAAGAAGAAACAGAAGGTATGTTAACATCTGCCTTGTGGTGGATTTTTAAAATCTCAAAACACCTGACAAAACTACAGTGCATCCATGATTTGATGCATATTTTTGGAAGTCTTTCCTGTCAGTGGCATCACAGGTTGCTTCTCTGAAATAAGAAGACAGCAAAAATAACTGATGGGAAGAGTAGTCCAAATTGAGAATGAACGCTCATGTATAATGATTGGATGGAACCCGGGGAGGGTTAACATGAAAGCCCAGCAGAGTGCCAGCCCCAGTTACCTGCAGAGCCGCAGCCGACGTGCTCTGCCTTCACCTGTTTTATTGGAGACGACGCCGGCATGTCAGTGACAGCGAATGTCCAAGTTGAGTGCGAGTAGATTAGATTAACTCCCCTGTGAAAGAGCCTTGTCTGCTTCCATTGTGCATCCTGTCTAGTTAAAACGACACAGGTATGCCATGGCAATAAGCAGGTGCGCTGACATCAGAGTCGTGTTGGGAATACTGGCTCTGATTGGAAAACCTATAGAGTATTCTTCAAACACAAACACACGGCCGACGTTCAGCTCCTAACCCCCTGAGCAACCGTCTTACATGAAGATCAAGTGAGTGATTCCTCTGTGCTGCTGGGGTACAAACTATACTGCACTACACCCACCGGACTTCATATTTGGTCCCTGAAGGGGTGTTTCTCCCTGTTAAGGCATCCATTTTGTAAATCGACACAGTGGAGGATGGTGGGAAAGTGTTATTGAAAAAGGCCTTGTGAGAAGACTAGCGCCACCGCTGCAACCAAAATAAAGGCCCAACACCTAACTGGATAGAGACACATAACCCTGCACTAACTGAGTTGTAAACTTCTATAGCCCGAGGGCTGCAGTCATATTCTGCTCATCAGATGAGCCTGTAACAGGAGAGTGAATTCAGACCTCTTCAGGAAAACAGAAAAACAAAAACTGAAAGAGGCAACATATACAGAAACAGAGCATGAATAATAAAAGCTAAATACGTAAGAAAATAAACGAAGAAAATCTAAATCAATGCCATTGCAACTTTTTTGAGCAGAAAGAAAAGTAGAAGTGCATAAAAAAGTGAACTCAGCAACTAATCCGAAGACGCTCTCTTTATGTTTTGGGTGGATAATAGGCGAAAATGTTCTTAGTTTAGTACATTGAGAGCGCTAACCTCCCTAAAACAGAAATATGCATGAAGAATGATTACCAATGTCAGAGCCGTCTTAGCTTTTGGCGTGGTCTCATGCACATACCGCAAAATCAGGGGAGCTGATGACCTTTGCTGATGGCAGAATACCTCACAGCGAAGGCCTCTCAGTCGTAAAGTAGTAGACACGCCGTGTAAGATCTATTAGTTTGCTCTTTTATCTGTAATAATCCTGACAGAACAAATAATACCCAGGCATATTCAGGGCAAAAAATAAAGGGTGGAAAAAAAATTATCATAATCATTCAAAGTGAAGCTTTGGGAACGAAAGGGATGAATATGAAAATAAATTCAGTTTCGATAAATCGACTGCACTTGCAGCGCTGAAGTGAATGGAGGCTGTGGAGTGGATGGATACCATGGAGCACTGTCTGTCTTGCGCACACAAACCTCCCTCGTAAATTATCTTGAGCAATGTAGAATTTATGAGGCAGAGATATCTCACTGCCGGCCTATCATTTCCATGGCTCTGTCACCGTAATTCTCTCCAAAACTGCCCAAACCCATAGATAAAAACGGCCACTGCAGCTACAGATGAAAAAGTGCAAAGAGGCAAAAAACGGACAATAAGTGAGTGCGGATGAGGAGACTGTGGTCTTTTTTCTAACTCGAGGACCCACTACATGTGGGGAAAAAGCGACCAGGAAATATGCAAAAACAGAGTAAAGGAGAGGACAAGTGTGACAATTAGAATTTCCTCTGTTTACGTCCCGTGAAATCAAGTGTCGGGGGAATTTGGTGAATTGGAAGATGAGTCAAATTGCCAGGCATACACTGCTTACATCTTTACCTCAGCTGGCGCGGCTCCTCGGCTCGACAATAGCTTTTACCTTTTGAAATATGTGTTTGTGTTTCTCTGTGTCAGTGGGAGTGCATGTGAGTGTGTGTGAAGAGATTTGGGGGAGCTTTTAGAGCGCTATCATAGAGTAGGTGGAGGACGGTGGAGTGTATCAGAGAGGGCAGTCCGCACATGCTGCCCTGTGAGATTGGATTCTCACCCATGAAATGTAAGCACACAGAAAAACGCTCTGCAGCAACAACCTCCAATTTACACAGCAATTTTCCACTCGCTCGCGACAGAACTAAATCGCATTTGTCTCCCTGCCGTTGATACCATGCTGCCCTAGAATTTCATTCATATCCAGTTAATTAGCACTTTCTCGCCCGGCACCAGAAAGAGCAATCATTGGACAAAATGTGTGGAGTAATTTATTACAGTTTATTACAGTTCATTGAGGAAGCCAGAATGTGTTGGATATTAGAATGATTACTTGTGTTTGTGCTGATAGCAGTCTGTGTGACGGGGAGAGGAAGAAAAAAGTTATTTACCAAAAACAGCTGGACGGATAAATTAGGCCTTTTCTCTACATGACAGTATCTCCCCCGACTGCGCTGTTTCAACATTTCTGGGTGAAAAGCGACGTCTCTCAAGCTTTTACTCCCTCCTTTGAAAACGTTAATTGCTATTCATTACTCGCTATTGCTGAATGATAACAATGTTGGAGTTACAATTCTGAGTCATTAAATTAGAAGGAAGGGGATGAATAGGAGGGGTGGGCAATGGAAAATCCTCATCCCTGTTGAGCCTTGACAGTGTGTAATGGTTTAAAGGGATTGTATTTTTTAATTTTTTATTTTTTAATCTTTAGTAGTATCTAACCATGCAGATAATTGTGATCTGATTTTAACATTTCTGCTTCCACCCCATTACAATAATAGTGGCTGGACATTTGTTTTGCTCAGATTATTGAATGAAAGAAAAACTTGATGAGCAAGACATGTTGAAAGAAACAATGTCAAACTGGATACTATTTAGATCCACTGTCCACAGTTTTCATATAGAGTGTAAAGTAACTTGTGTGTTTATTAAACTCGTCACATTCCTTGGAGGCAAAAATGTCAGACTGATGTGCACAAAAGTGTGGACTAACAGAACCAAATTTAGCTGCACCAATGAGAACTGTCGCCTCAAATTTTACTTCATATCGTATTGAATAGTTTTGTTGAATTTAGTTTGGTTCACAAATGTATGCATGTTAATCTGCAAAGTTTTTTAGTCTAATCTTACTATTATAATTTATACAGAGATAGGTTGAGGTGCATGGTTGGCATACAAAGTGAAGGAGTCTGCCTGGGTGTTTTGCGGATGTGTTAAGTTTAAACATTTGTGATTTTGCTAAGTTCATTTAAAATGTTTTATAAAAAAGTTTTCTTTGAAAACATATTTGCGGTTGCAATTACGCAGGATGCAAATATAATTTTTACAAGAGCGAAGGCAATATATTACTAGAGGTAAACACTGAAAAATGAGAAATAAGCTTTACATTTTTTCTTTTTTTCCTCCACATGATTTGTTTAACTGACCAATTAAGACTGAATATCATCAACCTGACAACCGACGCCGACCCCGCCTCCTCGATCCCCGCCATCATCACTAATGCAACACTCACCCAGCAGCTGCAGCGGCGGCCGACATAAACGCATTCACGTGGGGCTGCCGGCTCCGCCTCTCTCCAACACGCACAAACACATTCCTTCATTAACTGGCCACACTTGTGTCTGTCTCTACAAAAAAAATCCCCCTCCCAAACACACAACTGAAGGTGGATGCACGAGCCTGTGGAGGCTGTAATCTGTAATTTGTAAGTTCCATTTGTTTTTAACACACACCAAAGCAGTGGTCCTGTGGGACCTAATAAAACCTCATAAGCACACGGAGAGGAAGCCCGAGGCGCTGCTCTTTCCCACAGATCTCACCTTGATAGATGATTTTAGAAAAACACAGAGGCGTGCTCCACTAACAAAGTGCTGAGAGAAAAAGCACTGATATTTAGACTCCGTCTGAGGAGAGGGAAAGTGAGAAGGAAGAAGAAGAGGAGGAGGGGGGAGGGCTCTGATTTGAGCTAAATTACCTGAGCTTCTCTTCTTTCTTACAGATTACCCAAAGAGAAGCAGAGTAATCAGAGGGGTACCTGTTTAGTTGCCCGCGAGGAAAAAAAACTAACTCTGAACTTTCACTATTTTTTTCTGTCCTGCTGTTCATGCAGTGCAGAGTTGAGATTAACTAAGACGACGGTCCCATTTTTTATTTTGAAGTCCATCCCATGGTCATTTGTTTCACAGTGTTAAAAGGGAGTAGCCAGTGGAGATGTGCTGAGAACCACGGCCATTACTTTATATTACTTTAGGTCTCTAAAAACGAACGTGCTGTAACCGGCAATTTCGGACCCCCAACTCTGCAATATAGAAATAATAATAATAATAATAAAAGGGCTCATTTAATTTGGAGAAACAAAAACAATTATGAATCTGCCTGGGTGGAGGTCATCTCCTCTCTGCGGCACTTCTCCTCCTGGTTTCATTTCAGAATACCTGTAGACTTTTTTCAAGGAGAACTTGAAATCAATTTCAAGCCCCATTTGTTTTTATACACCCGTACATGCTGACCCACAACAGCATAGTTCAAATATTGATCTTCTTTAGCGGGTGACCCAGGGTGCCTCTTAGTAGTCAAACACACAGTACAGTTGCATCCTTTAAAAAATGAAATGCAAAGATCAAGAGCAGAAGAGGGGGGGGAAAGGGAACTTCTTAGGCTTGTTTGATAGGAGAAATAATTTCCTCAAACTTGGTTCCCATGCAACGTTCCTGCTGCTCCGATGAAGACAGATAATGACCTTTTGAAAAACAAAATTTCAGTGTTTGTCGGGAGATCTATTTGTCAGCGGCAGCAGCGTGCCTTCTGGCAGTGGAGAAAACAGGCTTGAAGGAGCCTAAGGAGAACTGTAATAATGCTTTGCTGTTCACCACTGCCATTAAGCTGCTGGTGATAAAAAGGTGCAGTGCCTTTAATGGCTTGTGATGGCTTCTTTTTTTATTTTTTTTTTGCTTTCACTTGTACGGCCACTCTGTTAACTCAGCACACAGGGTAATACGTCTCATTTGAGAGGATCCCGCCGCGAGGAGAATGCTTGAAGGACAGTATGAGAGTGACACTACATTATAAACATAATAATCACAGCTGGCTAAGATACTGCAGTAAAGAAATAATTGGACTCAAGCTGGTCTGGCTGCTTAAGCATTTTAGCGTGCCATTTGTAGAAATAGAAAACCTCAGGTCAGATTATATTCTCGAGGAAAATAAGAGGCTCCACACAGTTTCTGCTGCGAGGTTATCCTCCTGTCTTTACTCTGATGTAACCGTATGCGCGCGTGTGTATAAGTGTGAGTGATGTTGCGAGAGCTCTTGCAGTGTAAAGACAGCGAGGTGTCGTGTCGTGCATCTTGTCTTTCTCCCTCCAGCCAGTCCCCCGACTTGCTCAGGGTCTCTGTTTGGCCTGGAGGAGCACTCAGGAGAACCGAGCAGCAGAGAAATCAAAACCAAGCGAACATTCCTGAGCTGTATTAAACAGCCAGGGCGGGAAATAAGGCCAATGCAGTACAGAACTGACAACCGTGAGTATCCACTACGACCAGCAGCCTTTATCTGAACTCTCGAATCTGTGTGAAGTAATCCATCTTATCACAGAACAGGAGGCATATACAACCTCAAGCAAAGATATTGTATGACTGTGTTTCGACAACATTAAATCTATTCTGAATTAAAATAATCAGGCATCACCACTAACCAATAATGTATTCCAGCTCTACAGATTAGCAGGTAAATATCTCCTGTGGTGCCATATTTCCTCTGTTCCTGTGATGCACAACAGTGAATGTTTAACACTGATGTTAATTAAAAGCTTCATTAGATATTTGCCACCTTCTAAAAAAAATGTTGGTAATTACTGCGAGGTGAGGACATCTGCAACTGCAGCTTTGTTTTCCAGAAGTGGAGTATATTAGCATCAGCAGCACAGTGAATGCTAATTCAGTGACACTATAGGTCCAGAATATAGACAGGAGCACTCCAAGCTAACGCTCACCATTAATGACTGGGGGATATTTAGCATTATTGGCAAAATGTAAATACACATTTATTGATGTACTGCACAGCACTGTGCATGCAAAGCCCTACAAGCATCCACCTACAGATGACAAGAATTCCACACAGGGAGACAAATAAATATAGATATGTCAGCTCAAATATGTACACTCACATTAAAAATACAGTCAGACCCCCAGTGGAAAAACCTTTGTTGGTGAGTAAACCTATTGCACTGTTTGTGCCATTCTTCTATACAGGGAACAAATTTAATTTTGTTCCATTTACAAAGGTCTAGTGGAGTAAGACGGTGGGTAGCCTTAAGAAAAAAAACACACACACACACACAAGTCAGTCTGACTGTGAAGTCTCTGTGAAGAACAAGGCAGCACTCGCTCACACACCAAATGAAATTTCAAAATAAACGACTGAGCTGTGATTTACAATTCTCCTCCGGGGCAGAGAAAAGTGAGAAAACATTTCAATCAGTCCCTCCGCCTTTGTTATGCTGCTATGAATCAGCTGTTTAAGGGACAAAACAGCTGAACGGCGGCGAGAGAAAGACTGAATGATTTCACACCAAAACATAGAACATATTGAGAGGTATATTCTAGAGCCCATGAAATTGGGTTTAAAGTTTTTCTGATATGTGCCTGATTGAATCTGAGTGAATTGTGCTCGACTAAACTGACTGAAAAAGAACAAAGCTGGCGTCGCCTTGTGATGTAATGGAAATATTTCAAATACAACATTTATCTATAATAGCACAACAAAGAGGAATCAGATAGCTTGTGAAAACGGCTGTAACAAATACCTAATCACAAGATCTGGCTTTGACTTGCAAGTGGCAAAAGTATAAGGTTGGTGTTTTTCTGTATTTTTCTTATTGTTAACAATTTCCCAAAAGATCAAAACTAACAACAACAACAGATTTCTTGAACCTGTCTGTGGCACTGTGCCATACACCCAGTGTTTCTTTAAAAATACCTCAAAAATATACAGTTTTCTTTTTAAACAGTTGGTCTGGGACTATTTTGAGATGCAGATATGTTTTTAAAAAGTAACTCTCTTGTGAGTATTTTAAGCAGCAGGATGGTGTGTGTCGAAATAACTGAAAGTAAATTACAGTTACCATGTCTATGGTGACAATGAAGTTATGTGGCTCAGATGAATAAGATATATAGAACAATACTGGTTCAATAGTATGAGTCTTTTCTCTATATATAGAATCTTATCCTTTCAAGATGATGGAAACACATGAAGAACAAGAATAGATCGAAGAGTACATTGACAAAGAGCCCAAACCACAGAACCAAAACTATTGTGTGTTAACTCTTTTTCCCAGTGGGTCAGGATCGAGGTAGTGTGGCGGGGGTAGCGGTCTCTCTGAGTCCCATTTGAAACCCAGTGAGGCCGTGGCTCATTTCTCAAACTCATCTTCAATGCACCCACATGGGCCTAACGAGAGCCCATGTAGGGACAAAAACCTATTAGGCCTCCCCAGCTACAGACAGCATCTCCATTTACAGCTGTCAATAGTACAGCTTGGCCTACAATAATTATCCCCCAGGAAGGAGCCGTCTCTGCACGGTTCGCATTAGTCCATCCCCGGGAGACCGCCAACCTGAATCCTTCGATATCTAAAGTCCCCCTGAATAGCGCCGCTTTGGGAGGCAGGATCAAGGCCTGAACCAAGGGGGAAGTGTGTCACGAGTATTCCCAGTACTCTCTGCATTCCTCGCCTTTAACCAGATGTATCAATGTGAGAAGGGAGGGAGTCGCTACCAGTACAGTCGCAGAAAAGAGATCAGCATGAGTAGGAAGACGAGGAGGAGGAGGAGGTGGAGGAGGAGGAGGAGGAGGCCGCTGAAACCAGAGAGCCCGGGCAATTCCTCCCAGGATCCACCGACATGAAAGGATCACCTCTTCTAGGTGACCTAACCATTTAGAACGATACCGAAGCCGTGTACAGTTAAGGGGGAAATTCAAAACAGCCCGACCAACGAAGCCACAAAAAAGAAATCAATAGAGGCAACAATAACAATTGACATCAGCACAGAGGAATGCCATGATAGAAAATCTAATTAGGAATCAAAGAAAGGCAATTTTAGGGAAACGGGAGATCTCGAGATAAGTCGGAGGCAAAGACAGGAAGAGAGATGGGACATCAAGACAATAACAACTGCTGCTTTTTCCTCTTTAGACATAAGTAACACCGTGCTTCCCACCAAACAGCATCGTCTTAGATAATAGAGTTACATTTACGAGCGTTGCCATATGCCCACCCAGTGCCTGGTAAATAGAAAATCCATGAGATGCCATGTTTTTATGACTCTGAAGACAGCTACTAACTACCATGAGCAAACCTGAGCTACCCCGTCAGCTTCAGCTTGTACCATAAATATATTTATACTTTAATACGGGCCTACAGCGGTGAGCATTGCGTCCCATAAAAGCCTCACCACACTGTAATTCATAACTCCCTCAATATCCAGCACCATAACTCATGAAATGAGCCACTACAATACAAATTGAGGGTAGAAGAAAAGTGACATCATCCTGCGGAAGGATGAAGCCGGCACCCCATGAGGTGGAGAAACTCTCCCCCTGTCGAGAAGAGGAACGGCCCTTCAGCGGCGGTGTGATACTGCCACTTTTTTTTTTGTAATCAGAAGCCCACAGTTCTCCCACCACACCGCAGGGAGTCTCTCCTTGTGTTAATGAAAACAAACATTTAGCCGGGATTTATACGCGCTGCAGCCGACTACAAAGAGCATCAAAGCAAACTGCCTGGGAACACACACCCAAACACTGCTGCACACAAATAAAGGCAAGGTATGCTTTGCTAATCTTTTATGTAATAAACTCCTGTCTTCCTGTGATATCATGCAGCGCCATGTTCACACATAATAAGCAAAGCTGTTCGGAGCCCAACTTAATACAGTGTCTTATTTGAAATGCAAACAAACTGTGAGGCAGAGGCTATCACCTCAATCTATTCCCCTTCTGTTCACTGGCTGTCATCTTACACGAGCCGATGCTGCAGCCCCTGCACTGTGGCGAGGGGAGAAAGCAGGGGAGTGGTGGCGGCGGCGAGGTGGTGGTGGTGGTGGTGGTGGTGGAGGGAGGCGGGGAACACGGGCAGCATGCTACGAAGGATGGGTGATGTGGGAGGAAAGGGATGGTGGGGGAGAGAGAGAGAGACAGAGAGAGAGAGGGAGAGGGAGGGAGAGACGCTGGCCACAGTGTGATTCAGAGGGTTGTTTCCCCTCACAGCGCTGCAGGGCGAGGATTTACCGCAAAGAAGAAAAAAAAAAAACAGAAAACAGAAAAAAAAAGAACAAAAGCTGCTGATACATTAAAGGGATCTGAAACAAAAAGGGATGTTTCATGAAAATAGCACACAGGAAGTTTCAATTTCAGCTCTGCGTTGGACTTTCAGAGGCATCTGCTGTGGACGTAAACACACGCGCGCGCACACACACACATGGTCAGGTGTACACACACTCAGTCAAGAGGCTTGCTGCTCATCCTTGAGGATTTGGAAGTAACAAGGATGTAGTGGCAGGTAAACCCACCTAAACTCATCCAGTGTACGTGTGGAAAGGAGCTCGGAAAGTTCTTCACTGCCCGACATAAAAATAAAAGATATAAAAGATAGACGGGGGTACATATTTGAAAAGAAAATCACAATATGTTCTCATTAAATTGAACTACTCAGTTAGTTTTCATGTTTGCAGATTCACTACACTACATGCAAAATCTCCTACCAAAAAAAAAAAAAAAAAGCATTATTTTAGAATATGAGTTTGTCAAGGTGGCTTTGGCAGTTGGTGTGTGTTGGTGGCACCTGGCTGCCTCCCCCCACTTCTCTCCCTCACCCTTCCACCCCCGCCTGGCCGGTGGGGTGTGCCCGCTCTGGACAGATGGGTGGGAGGGGGTGAGGGCCATTACCATGATGGTGGGGGAGAAGGAGAGGTGAGGGGGACGGGTGGGGGGGGTTTCAAAATGCAGGAGTTTTCATCGCGAGCAGCCTCACCGTTATTTCCCCTCCACAATCACTGCAGTAACGCACACTCCACTGTTTACTGCAACACATGCTGCTGCTGGTGGTAGTAAAAAACAGAGCTGACCCCCCCCACCCCTCCATCATCCCCACCACTAACAGCACTCCCGTCCCCCCCCAGCTCGCTGAATTAAAACACGTGAATAATTCAGCAGATAGACAGGCACACGGGCTCTTAAGAGTCACCTTGTTGTTGATTTTTTCACCTCCCTTCAGAAAATTGCAGTCTTCAGGTTTCACAAAACAAGGGGATCAGTGACAGAATCAATTTCCAAAGGAGGACAAAAAAACCAAAAAAAAAAGAAGAAGGGGGAAAATCAATGTTAATTTGCAGAGATATATAATTATTCAACTCGTTGTCACTTGGTGGTGATCAACGGTAGAAAAATGGAGGGAAGTGAGATTGAAGGGCTTGCTGTAGGCCTGTGATAAATTTAAACAAATCTCACAATAAGTGACAGTTTAATTTTACAAGTCTGAATGTGGGGTGTATTTAAAGCAAGTGTTCAGGTTTTCTTTTGCCTGTAAGAACATGATAGTACCACATAAACATTCTTAAAATCAAAAGGGATTATAGGACAATGATAAGCCCTTTAAAAAAAGAGGATAAAAGGAGAGAAATTTAGGCATTTTTTGTTTGCTGGCAAATCATGAAACTAAACAGGAGCCGAGGAAAGATTTTAACACAACTCATATGGCAGCGGTGTAATATTGTGTAATCACTATTTCATGTATTAATCCTGCAGGCCTAACTTTTAGAATTTAGGGGTTGAGATTGATTTTTTTTTTTAAATTCAGCTGGAGTCAGGTGTGTAAATGTTGAGCAGACCCAGGCTGGGGTCAGATTAGGTAACACATTCAGGATTTGGGCACCACACACACATGTGGAGAAAGTGGATGTTTTCTTTAGCAAACAGCTGCAGGAAATAAGTTGACAAGCATTTGCCTTTAAAAAAAAAAACAACTCAGGAGAAGAAGCTTTTTTTTCCCAGCAATGTTTCATTTTAAAAACACACCTAACTGTAAAATTGCCTCCTCTTTGCAGCAGAGAAGTGACAGAGCACAACAGACTGACCGGGAAAACATTTCCAAGCACAGTGAGTCATGAAGAGACTGATGTACACAAACACTGCGTGGTCCCACGTCACGGAATCGCTAATTCACTGCTTTAATTTCACTCAGTGAAGGAAGGCACGGAAGAAGACGAGAGAGGAGGAGGAGGAGGAGGACGAGAAGAGATGGAGAGCAGGAAGGCTCGGAAGGATAAAATTAAAGAGGTATGCCCCGCTCCCCTCTACCCCCTGTTCCTTTTTTTTGTCTCCACAAAGGCAAGGCAGGGTGAGGGTCAAGGGTTAGGGGGGTGAAAGCACTCTGGGTAACAACACAAAGCGAGCGCGATACCATCACGTGCCGCCCGAGGAGCGCACAGAGAAATGAAAGGGACGGATGGTGAGCGAGTGAGAGGAGAGGAGAGGAGAGGAGAGGAGAGAGAGGAGGGGAGAGAGCGACAATGCGAGCTTCATTCAGTCTTACCTCGGGCAGGTAGAGGAAGGCAGGGGGACACTGGAGCGAGTGAGGTAGCATCCCGGAGCCGGAGAGCAGCAGGCAGCCGGAGTTGGCCATGGAGCTCAGCGTGGGGTGACGGGACGCTTTGCGCATTTAGCAGGGAGATCCTTTCGCTCTACTCTTTCTTCCTCTCTCTCTCTCTCTCTCTCTCTCTGGCTTGCTCGCTCCCACTCACTTACTCTCTCTCTCTCTCTCTCTCTCTCTCTCTCTTCGGATCACTTCCTTTCCTCTGCCTCCTCTTGCCTTTTTAAATTTTCCTTTTTTGCTGGCTTTTGTGTCTCTATTGAAGATGTAGCAGGGAGGCGAGCGGCATGCAGACGATGTGCATGTTCCACCTTTATCACTATTGCTCTCTCTCTCTCTCTCGCTCTCTCTCTCGCTCGCTCTCTCTCTCTCTCTCACTATCCCTGGCGCGACTCTGTTTACTTTGTGCGCGATAAAAGCCAACATAAGCATTCAGACACAGAAGGGGAGGTTCTGTGCAAGCTGAGGAGGAGGAGGAGGAGGAAGAGGAGGAGGGGTTGTAGAGCCGACCGGGGGTTGGGTAGGTTAGGGTGGGGGTATAAAGGGAGGTAGTGGTGGTAGCATTGGGGTGGGAGGATGAGGTGGTGGTGGTGGTGGTGGGGGGATACTGATGAAGTCCCCGGTGGATTCATACATCAAACGGGCCGGCTGAATAGCAGAGGGGATGTGAATGACATTAGAACAGCTGATCCTGGGCATTAGCACCTCGTGGGACGCTGCATGCTGCCTTTTAATTGCAGCCCCCCCACCCTGCAAACACACACATAAACACACACCCCCCTCGGTGGCCGGCACCACCTCCGCCTCGCTGAGTGTGTGTGTGTGCACGATCAAGGACACATAATGTACAGCATGTATTGCAAATACATCTGTGAAGCCAGGGGAGAATGTATTAAAACAACACACACACAAAAACAGGCTGTTATTAGACCCAGTCGTGACATCCTTCTTCATCCGCTCTTGCATCTACTGAGCTGTAAACATGCATCCAGCCAAGCATGTGCTGCAGAGCACGCTAAACTGTACAAGAAAAACAACTCAGAGCTTCCTTTTAATGTATCTTTCTGATTAATTCTGTTTGATACTGCTTTAAAAGAAGCAGACAAAGAGAATGCACAAGATGTATTCATTACATCACGGGCGTCAGTTGGGTATGGAGACCCAAGTCGGGGGAGAGATGCGAGAAAATCTATCTTGAAGCTCATCCAGCACAACCCCAGTTTCAGAACCTTGATGTCTCAGCAGAGATTGGTGGGTCTTCTCCAGGGTACAACAAGGTGTTGTTACTCCTGAGCTTGTAATTCTTGTTAATACAATCAAGCCGAGCGAAGGCATGTTTTATTTATAAAGGCCGAAATCACAAATTTGTCTCCAGAGGGTTTAGAATCTGCACAATATACAACTCCTTCCATCTTTTGAGTCGAGAACCGCCTGGAGGAATTAAAGCCATGGATGCAGAGTGATCAAGAGTGAGCGAGTCAAACGATCAAACTCACTCCTTACAAGACGATTTCTTGTCTTTTGGGGTGGTATATTTTTAGTCTGGTTTCAGACCTCTGAATCACTGGCCACATTTCTTTTTCTTCAGCGATTCAAGTAGGTCTGGTGTTGTGCTCATTCATGGCTTTTTTCCCTGCTTGAAAAAAAACAACAACAAAGACAATCTAAGCTCTGTAGGCAGGATTAAGAAGAGGGATGTTATCTTCCTGTGCCAGAGCCAGAATAATGGCAACAGAAAAAAATACCACAAAAAAAGCCGACAAGTATGGATGAGACTGATGCAGCTGTACAGGTTGCTGCGAGTCAACTTGAACATGCTTTTCCACGCTGGAGGTAAGTGAATAGGTCTTTTCGAAACAATTGTGTGGCTGCTTCTGTAGCATGGAATTAAAATGTGTTTTCTCCACGCAGCTTGCTTAATGCTCAGATCTTCCCATTTTATGTGCATCTTTGGTGAACCATAATTCCAACCAGGCCCGGTCTTTTTGCAGGCACATAACCTGGAGTCTCACTTTCTACGCTTGGTGTTCTGGATACAATGACAGCAATAATAGGGTCCTGCTGTGGGAGACACAACCCAACCACAGAGGAGAATTAACTCGCTCTGGGACACTCCCTCTGCAGATTAAATAATTCCAAGCAGGCAGCTGGGGGACGGTTGACCAGTAATTACACATTCATTCTTGTATTTCATGTACTCCAGAGAAAGAAACTGACTAATAAAATTTCAGCAATTCAAATCATTGTTCACCTCCATCGGCAGCCATCTTCACAGCCAGTATACACTCTGAATGTTTGGCCCGACTGTTTGATGCAAAGATCAGTCATCGTACATATCTGACGTGGTTTAGGCTGAGCGGTTCGGCATTGCCTGCTAAAGATGGGAATCCATCTCCCTGTCTCTCCTCTATGTGTTTTTTCCGTCTCTCGCTCTTTTGCTCTCTTTTTTCACCATGTCTGTCTGTCTCATCCAGTTAATAATTCAAATGAGCACTGCCAGATCACTCCCTTCAAAGGGAGTTGCTGGAATGTTCTCAACGGTGCCTTTTCTTTTTGTCATGTGAAATCAAAGCCCTCAAAAGCAGTAGAGATATCCTCAGTTAACTCCCCACACTGCTGCTCTGCCAATTAAAGAAAGATCAACAACTGCTGCGAACAGCTCACAGTTGATCACCAAATGAAAAAAGAAAAAAAAGGGGATCTTAATCATCATCATCATCATCATCATTTTTGTCACTGTCGCCCTTTGTCTTCCTCTATTTCTTCCTCGCAGCGCAATCACCACATCGCTGTGGCAGGCCCGCAATAATCAGCATAATCATTATTACCACAATCACCATCATCATCACTGTCACTGTCGACTCTGTCACGTCTGTCTTCTGAGCCTGTGTTACTGGCCTGCTATAGAACAGGATTTACCCTCCGAGGCACGACTTGTGTCTGTGTTTGATTGCCATCAAGTCTGCATGTGTGCGGATTTGTGCAGGTGTGCGCACGTTTGTGTGAGTCTCTGCTCTGAGATTCAGCTGATTTGAGGCATTACAAGCCTTTAAATCTGGGTTTAATCTCCTCTCAAAAACATCCGCGAACACATCCGTCTTTGTATGTGACACACAGCTTTGGCGTGACAAGATACAGAGTGGTTTGTCTTTTGAGCTGGTGTTATTTTAATGTGCTCCTCAAAAAAAAAAAAAAAAAGAGAAGAAAAGAAAAAAAAAAGGTTGAAAGCTGCACTTCCAGCAGTAAAAAGCCATCACATACTCTGGGAGCTAAGTCAGCAATAATCAAAGGCAATACAAGCGGCGACTAATGGGGCCCAAACGATTGGCGGCGCATTCTAGTTCTCCACTGCTTATCGTATGACCACTGATCAATACGGCACACTCGCACTAATCATCATAAGAGATGACTGTTTATTTCCCTTAACTCCCATCAGTCTGACAGTGGAGGAAGAAGTGTTCAGATCCTTCACTAACTTAACTGTATCAGTAAGTGTAGAATAATTCACAAAAGCACAAGTTTCAGCAGCAACATGTTTAAACAGACTAAATATGTAGAACAGGGAGCTACATTATGAAATGCATTACGTTATTGTTACTATATATAACTATTACATCAGTATTTTAATGTTGTCGCTGTTTGAGGTGGAGCTAATATTAACTACATGATGTCAGTTGTATAAGACTGCATCAAATTTTACACAAAGATCATATACTTTATATGTAAAATCTTAATATGCAAAGTAACAACCTTCAGAATAGTATTGGACTTGGCACACTTTCACTGAAACATTACCACCGGATAAATGTGGTGCTTTAAAATGGTACTGTTGTCCTTTGTAGTAACTGCTTGTCTGTTTTTTTAATAGTTTCTTACATATTTTTTCCCTAATTTAGCCAAAATGTTGTTTTTTGTTATGAATTTACAACCACATAGCTGAACATTGAAAACGTAATATGATCTTATGAGTCCCATCCCACCATCCTTAGCTATTATAGCCCCAGTTTCAGGTAACTAGTATTCATAGCTGAGCTGTCACTTAAATGTAATGGAGTACAAGTATCTGAAGTTTGCACAGTAAGTGAATAAATGTACTTTCCACCACTGCACTCTCCACTTCACTATGGACACAGCTCCCCCATCAGGACGACCACCAGAGTTTGAACAACACAAACATGCCAGGATGGGGATTATGCAATGTTACACACGGATCCAAACTTTGTAAAAATATGTGAAACAGTTGAATTCTCCATTACTCATAGTGTAAAGTATATGCAATTAGCCCATCTGAGCCAGTGATGTGATCAGTGCAGTTTTACAAGAGATTGTAGAGTCCGAGGGGGAGCACTCCACCCTGCTGGACACACAGCCGAGACCTCTGGAGACGCACTCTGAAGAAAACAAAGCAGTACTGTTTGGTGCTGCTAGATTCTGTTAAGAAGCAGTGAGGCCTTTGGAGGGGCACCCTTGAAGTGCCCCTCTGACAGGCTTCCTCATTATCTGGCATCTCCAGAGTGCCAGCCAACCCCGCTGTAGAAGAGGGGGCATGAGGACGCCTCGATCAGGCTGCCCCGAGGGTACCCAGAGAGGGGAGGGTTGTGCTCTCGCTAAAGGTCCGCTGATTATATCTCAGGCCCAGAGCTTCAGGGATCCCCACTAATTAAAGGTTGTGTCATATCTGTTAGAGATAACAAACCTATGTAGCTCATCTTTTTTTAAAAATCCTCCCCTCCGATATCTGCACTTTACGGCATCATGTCAGGTTGCAGGCTTGGTCTGCGTTCAAGGCTGACCAGCTTTCTGCACCCAGAGGAAAGGGTTCCTGTTTAACCTGCCCTCACCCATCTCAGCGTGCCAGCGGTGTTGTGGAGGCATCAGGGATCCTTTGTCTGGAGGCATAATTAAAGCTCTCGTTCATTATTTCTTCACTTTGAGCGCAGATCTGAGTAATTAGGAGGCAGTGCCACGGGGGGGCTGGAGCTTTCATGGAAGCACATACACACACAAAGAAAAAACACGCAGACAATTACACGTCTGCACTCAGAAAATCCAGAAGAAAGTGAGCCTGTACATACGGACAAAAAAAGCTCTTGTTCAATCTTAGCACCAAATGAGCCGCATTCATCTCCCACCTATCTTCGGATGCCGATATCTTGCACCGAGTGAAGTATGCTTTTTCTCCCCTCAAAGCTGTCATGTACTAATGCATTGATTAAAAATTTTGATTAAATGGACAGTTAAGGGAGGAACTGCAAGAGTGATCTGCGATCCATGCTTCAATTGGATGCTGGGGTAGGATGTAGGGCCCTGGCTTTTGCTGCGTTTGGAGCTCAGGCACTTGCCTCTCTAATGGATTTTGAAACAGAGCTTGGCTTTTATATGGTGTCATTCATCCTCATATGTTTTCGCCTGCCGCGTCTCACAATCACTGCTTCTTTATGGCAAACTAATGCACCCAGTGCTAAGATCAGCAGGTTGGCTGTGGCCATCGCTCACCGAGCTCTGGCCAGATATTAGGACATTTCGAAAGCATCTATCGGAGAAAGGCAGAGCAGGAGCCGAGGGGTACTGACTCTGCCTCCCACACTGTCATATATCAACCCTCCATGCCACACAGTCTACACCCAAAACATACATACACACACCGAGCCGCTGCTGCTCCGGCTGCTCTGACAAGGCAGGGAAGGAGGGGATTGATGGAGCTTTATGGCGGTGGACAGTCAACGTCAATACATTGAGCGTTTTACCACCCTCTTATCGAAAAGGTCTGGCTTGCTTGTAGCCATGAAGCACCAAGGCCGGGAGGGTGTGTGATAGTCTGAGGTGGTGGGTGGAAGACAGGGAAAGGTTTCGTTGAGGCGTGGTGCGAGACAACAAACGGGGACGACGGCTCACGCCCCGTTAGCCCTCTAGGCCGAGAGAGGCTATGATAGAGAGAGAGCTGACAGGGCAGAGGGACGGCCAAGCATGGAAATCACATCAGATCAATGATGAAAAATTCAGTGGCGGCAAGAGTCGCTCTTGGGGACGATGTCACATGGTGCATGTAAGCGTGTGACTACTGGATGTACATGGAGAGGCTAATGTGTCAGCCAGCAAATATGCATTCGCCCATTTTGTCTTCAAGAGGTGGAGCGGCTGGTTAGAAATGAGCTTAATAGCAAGAATGGAAATTATTTCAAGAGAAACAAAAAGGCATGTGATCAGAGCTATACTGGTGGATGTATAATTCTGTTGGCATTTAAAATCACAAGAGCCTTTCTGGGGATTTACAATACGTACAAGATATATCATCCTCTCTCTTTAATTCCTCAGTTATCCCCCTAAAAATCCTCTGCTAGGAATATAAAGGGGGTTTGCTTACCACCACCTACACAACAAGAACACATTTAAATATTTGTGTGGATTCTTGTGTGCTGTTGTGCCTCAAACTATCACTACTAACAGCAGTCTACCAATACAGGTATACAACATTTTATATCAAAGTATATTATGCTGTTAGAAACGACTATCAGAGGAAGACCAGGCAATTACTGAACAACAGATGAACACCAGGTAGCTCACAGATCACATAACTGCAGACTTTGAAGGGTTTTAGCTCTTCCCATAGACATGCCTCTTTGTGCTTTGTTTTAATCCTAGTATGCAGGGTTGGGCAATTCAGTATATATAGTAAACCACAAGATGATACTGAGATAGCGCTCTCTTTAATATCCCTGACAGTATTAGACCATTGCAGTCAAGGTAAAATTGGATTCACAGAATTCTCGTGAGGCAAGGTGCTATAACAAAATCAACGAAATATGCTTTACAAATACACGCAAAATGCATGTGCACCTTCTCAGTCAAAGATCCAAACCACAGATACACTGTAAACCGCAAAGTATGTAGGTCCAAAGCTTTATGATAACGTTGGATTTACAGGATTTGTGCTTCGATATGTAATACCTTGATTTGTCAGATATTTAATTTACAGGATTTGCTACCAGATTGCTATCTAGTTATTTGTACGAAAAGCACAGTGTTACTTCACTATATGTGGATTGTTAATTTACATACCAAGACTGAACATTTTATGGGTGTCAGATACTGACTATAGGTTGCTGCATTGGCTACATTTACTTAAACACAATCCTTCTTGCCTTAAATCTATACTCGAATCTAAACCAATAAATATCAGCTTGTAGGAGTGAATCCTGGCCATATGACTTCAATTTGGAGCATTTTGTTCATTTTTATAACCCAAAAGTTCAAGACCACACACCAACCGACTGCAATCATGCCATTGCTAAGTTTAGTACCAATCAATAAGTCAGGCCAATGTTCTCAAATCCAATCCTTGGGGTCCTGAGCACTGCTGCTTCTCTCTTCTGCCACCTAGTTAATTGCATTCACCTGTTGTCACGGGCCTAAATCAGTCCCCGATTCGACGGCAAGAGTGAATACTCCTGGGCAGTCGTGAAAACCAGCGGCGCTTTGGAGCCTGGGGACTGGATGTGAAGACACCAGACGGGGCATGCTGCTTGACAAGCACATTACACATATCACGAGTTCTTTATGGCCAAAATGTCCCACAATTCAAATCTATCCCAAGCAATCATTCCCAGAATCTACCATCCGTGTGCATTTCAGATTTCATTGACGTTCTGTTAAAAAAAGGCACCCTTAACCATAATGGCTTCAGCCCAACGCGAAGTCAATTACATAGATTGGTGCAGTGACATAAAGTGTATTCCATCTGGGAGCAGATTGGTCATGCCCAGTAATGTTCCCTTCCAGCAGGCATACCTTTGACCATTACTCTAAACAGGCATTTGGGGAACCAGAGACCTATTTCCCACAACTGTGAATGCCGGTGTGTCTCCCAGAGGGGTCAGGGGTTCACACTGCAGCTACCATGCTCTCATATTTAGCAGCGGCAGGTGAGAAATGGTACATCAATACTGTCAGACGCACTGGGCCACAGCAGCCTCCTGCGCACACATATCATATTAGAACGGAGCGAAAGAAACCACAGCCGGGCCGGGAGGTGTCAGAGAAATGTGTGAACATGTGTGTAACTGTGCAACTCTCAGCCTCTTAGAAGCCTTGACTGCTTATGTTAAACGTGTGTTTGTTGGATTTTAAAACGTCGATGGTGTTTCTGACTCGTGTATCGATGCGTTTAGCCCTAACCTTAGTGCATATAAAAATCGCTGGGTGCGATCACGGTGGGGTTGTAGCTTCAAATTCGAGCTGTTGGTGTTTTTCAGATTTAAGAAATGAATCATACTACATGTTGCCACCAAAAGGATAATTTGCCTTTTCTCATATTTGCTGTTTCTCTAATACGCCTACATTTGTTTTATCTTTCACGTAACTGATGAAGATAAATGTGTTTGAGGTGAAAATTGACATATTGACACATTAAGGCTTTTTGGGTTTCAGCGCCAAGAATTTAATATTTAGCGGTTTTCCGACTGTTGGTCAGACAAACAAGCAATATGATGTTATCTGGTCTAATAACTTTGGCAGTTTTTTTTTCATATTTTACAAATTAAAAGATGGATCATTTTCTCGTCGAAGTTTAATTAATTCGTGACTCTACATCAATCAGTCAGTCAGGTTTAATCAGTCCAGCCAATTTTCCAACATATTTTAACCACATGCTTAAAGAGTAAGATGCTCTGAAGTAATCATCACCATCTCCAACCTCTGGGATATGCAGATTTTCTCATCAGGATTTAACAAAGCAAATGGATTCAAACACTTCGGGGATCCATACATCGGGCGAATGTTTGTTTTGAGCAGATTTCAATATTTTATGGATAATTTTAGGGTTCATGGAGGTCTTGCTCCCAGCTCAATCTTTAACCTTTTTACCTTCTGTTTTCTTTCAACCAATACTGTCGAAGTCCAAGCTGGCGTCTAAAGGTGCAAGCTTTCTGTCCACCGGGGCCTGGAGGCTGTGGGTGTCGCAGTGGTTAAATCAATGCCTTCCTTTTGAATCGCTTCCCAAATGCCATCTGTATGAAAAGGCCTTTACATAAATCTGACTGCTCAATGTTTTATGTAGCATATTCTCCTCCACCAGGTTTTTTTTTTTTTGTTACATTTGGTAAGCGACTGTGTTTTGAGAAGTGCTACTTAAATAGAAGCTCTAAATATAAAGTTTGTGTGGGTGTGTGCTTCTGCCCCAGTCCCGATGTGTTTCCCTCAGCGTTTGTATCTCTGTTGCTGCGTCTCTGGCTGTAGATGTATTTTGTGTGTAGATACCTGCCAGGCTATAAAACCCTTCTGTGTAAAATCAAGCGCCCGGAGCGTGTGCTGTTTGTTACCTACGCTCCAACCCTGCCCTCTGACCACATTGCGGGGCAGCAGCACACAACCCGACCCCACCAATCCTCCTGCATTCTTTCCATTCCAGCGCCATAAAAACGTAGCTATGGGGACTCTCGCAATGATACAGATTGTCCACGGACATCTGCCCCAGAACGATGGCGGCTGGGAGAGAAAGGGTCTCAGAAAAATCTGCCCAAAGGAGGTGGAAGAAATGTGAGTGTAATATCTCTGAGTGGGAGTCATGAATGTAATATCACACTGAACCAAAACGCTGCGATCACTGCTCAATATTTTAAAAGATGTCTGGTTTTAATGCCGCCCTGTTGAGGCCATAATATTGATGATTCAATGGAAAATGTTAAAGTGTCAAACTCTGCAAGGCGCATATCGGGGGAGGGAGAAAATTGCAAACATACATATATACACGTGAAGGTGTCATATAGGTAAATGTTAAAGCACAGCACCCTTGGCGAGAGGGATTGTTTTTCCTGGTCAAGCATGTCCGTTGTGATCAGTCATGCTCATGTTGCTGTATTACTTCCTGTGATGCTCACTCGCTCTTTCCCTAATGCTTCTTTTTCCTCCAGTCTCCAAATGCTATCTGTCAGTAGGTGTTGCAGGACTGATAGAGGCTTGTCTGTTGCCTTTCTCATTACAGCGGGGGAGACAAAACCCAGCGAGCACGGTAACCTTTCATGGAGACAGAGGGAGGGAGGCATCCACACAGAGCCAGCACCTCCGTCTACTTGACATAACCCTATTACCGCTTCCTTAATTTGTCCCGCCGTGACAACTCGCAGCCAAAGAAACGGTTAAAAGAATGAGTGAACAAAAGCTGCATTGCATTATGGGGAGTGGAGGAGGGAGGGAGGGAGTTGTTGAGGGTGTGAAGACAATGGGGAGGCTGAGCTGATGCATCAGCCATATTGGATCATTTCTAAACCGCCACACATTATCCGGAGGTGGGCCTCGATATACTCCACTTAACTGATAGCTCTCTGTTCCGGCTCAGGAGCTCATTTTTAAAATCTTGTTCTTCATTACTTAACTTTTTCTCTTTTAAAAAAAAAAATCTTCATCTGAGGTGTGTGGGCTTTTAAAAAAAGGCAGTCAGGCTGATCAACTTCCACTTAATCAAAAGAGTTTGTCAACAGTTTACATGCGCAAAAAATTCAAGAAGCTCAGGAAGTGATAATGTTTTATTCTGTTTGGCCTTGTTTCCCTACAAGAACATCTCCTTTTCTTAAATGTAATAATGTTTCTTCCCCTCATTTAATATTTACAAACACCAAGGTTCTGAAGAAACCTTCTGTGCTGCTGCTTTGTTTCCTAAATCTGTTTGTACAAAATATGATCAAAGCTCCATGCAGACAGAGTGTACCTCTACATGAAAATGACAATGCCTCAAAAATAACTAAATGACTGGCAAAATGAGTAACAGCTTCAAAATGGCTGATAATAAGAGCAGCTGAAGTACGAGCTCAGTGAAAGTGCCAGACACTCAGACAAATGTGACACTAAATCCTGCATTTGGCACATCCTAAGTAAACAAAAGTGTTGATAAAAGGAAGCCAAAGCAATCTTCTTTTGTGTGCAAAATTTGCAAAAAAAAAAAAAAGAAGAAGAAGAAAGAAAAAAGAAGGGCTTTCTCTTTCTGTGGCAGCCCCACGTAGCAGGAGAGCCTCGACTCAAAGACAAACAGTTCTTTGTAATCACACACAACTGGTTGCAACTAATAAGCTGCAATATTTCAAACAAATGTCCATTATAATAATCTGTATCGCAGACTGATCTGACAAAACACTGGATTAACTTAAATACGGCTCCAGGAATTTCATTTTTATTATATTTAACTACTCTGAACACCAGCAGGTGTTAACTAACTTAGTTAACTAAGTACATTTACTCAAGCGCTGTCCATAAGTACACTATAGTACGTTCCATTTACACTAATCTATATTATACTTCTACTCCACATTATGGAAATATTCTACTGTTTACACCTCCACGTCCATCTGTTTGCTCATTTATTTATTTAAACAGCAATATAAAAGTTCCAGGTAACTAAACTAACTAAAACAGATGATCATAAACAATGTTAAAAAGAAGAAGAAGAAGAAGAAGGAAACAGTGCAATCAAACTGTTAGAAAGTCTTATGAGAGAACGGTGAAAATGAAAATGTCAGTTCATTCATTAGCACAGTCTGTAGTTAAAATGCAAATTAGGATGTATGTAGCAGGTAGAATTGGCTTTTCTTGGACCAGCTGCAGCATCAAGATGTTGTTTAGGTTTGAACATATAAGAAATACTAGTCTAATAATCCAAATATGATCAGAAAATTCAGTTATGTTTGTACATTCAAAGCTTGTAAGATAAGTGTTCTTTATTTTCTCTTTATTAAAAAAAATCCTATGAAAAGGCCAAAGCTAATGAAACCCCGACTATTTGGCTCTTTAACTCTTACTGAATACATACAACTTTAAAATCAGCCCACAAATATAAAATGCTTTTTAAAAAGTTTCACTAACTTCATAGGAAAGCCGGTCCCTTGTTGGGGACTATTTTCAGCAGTGGCTTAATTTACACTAGGTCCTGAATTGAGTATTTGTGACAGCGGGACAGTGTATGTGGGACTAGCTTGAGATAAGTAGTAGTGTGTTTGTTTGTGGTAATAATGAAACACGTCGCCTAGATGCAACAGTGTGGCTTACTGATGTATTTTTAAATAGTTTTTTGAACTATAATTGAGCTCTATGGCACAGAGGAACAAGCCTTGGGCACACACTCAAATAACATGTTGGGTTGTTTCTATACAGCTACACATAGTTGTGCTGGTTACGCGCTTTCTTAATTCTGGGTTGTTTAAGGTGACATAAACAAAAAGGGTTCATTCACAGCTGAGCATCTGGTCGAGTTACTTTGACTCATTTTCTCGCTTGTCCGTCACCAAACATACTAGATCCTCTTTCCTGTGGTCAGAGGTACATGCAACAGACTGAGGACTGGATTTATAGCAGGTCAGTATGTATACTTTACCTATATTTGTAATAAGTTATGGTAACAGCATGATGTTAAGCTCATTTCTCTGGTAAAATACATCTGGGATCATAGTGGTGATGGTCAGAGAGGTTAATGGTTTCTCTTCATTCATGAACTAGTTGTCCATTTTTTAAACGATGCTCTCTAGCTAACTTTAACAATCAGTATAGCTTCAGCTGATAACTAATATAGCTGCAGCCTTTTGGAATTTTCCTGTTCAATGTATCTCCTGCCTTTATTGTTGACCTTAGCTGTCCCACTGCACATTTTTATCTGCAGCTCTCTCGCTACTTAAGTTAAAACAAGACTCTAAAATGTGAACTGCAAGTGGTGGAACATACTGCAGGTTATATCAATGAATGATGCCGAATTCAAATAGGTAAACGCCAAAAATTTAAAAGTCATTTTAACGGCCTTGCACAGTTATGAGAAATTAAATTCCAGGTGAAATTTTCGGCTGATGGACAGTTTATTAGAGGAGAAGTTAACTGAATGGCAGCTTGAAAAGACAGACTCACTCCCCACCTGCTGCTTTAACAGTTTACAAATGAAATCTATTCATCATCCTGGGAGACTGTTCATTAGATTTAATTTATGTGACCTTAATTAAACAATATGATCACTGAAATGTCGTAATGATCTTGTCTGACTCTCAGTCTGTTGCTTTAGAGAGGTGACTGCTGTTTTTTGATGACTATTTCTACTTATATGGTGAAGGTATTTTCCGGAATTTTTTAAAGGACTTAGTTTTATTACTGGCATTATTACTAGCAAACTGAGCTCACAGCAGTGGGGTTAAGGTTGGGTTGACTTTTAACCGAGCAGTATTGTGAGTGTATAGTACTTGGTAGTTTGTGACGGACAATGAGAAAATCAAGCGAGATTTTGCAGATAAGAATCCTGCACTTAAGCCACATGTCAGTGCAAGTCATTAACTTGTAATGGAGACTTCTACACTGCGGTATTTTCTTAAGTAAGAGGATAATAAATATAGCAGCAGCAACTGTAACATAGTGGGACTCTCTATTTGAGAGCAAAGCAGCAAACAAATAAATGTACGAGTAGAATAAGGAATAATGGCCTCTAACAGACAGAAAAAAGACTTTCTGCACACTAAAGATGAGTTTTTTAAAAAGTATTCTACAAGCCTCGACTCCAGTGAGCACCTGTTTTGGAAGCAGACTTTAATGTCTGGGAGAGACATTACATACTCTACATGTAAGTGTTGTTTAGAGGATGCTGGCGAGTTTGTGGCTTCCACAGTCAACACGACCACCTCGGGGGGCCAACATCCCCTTGTGGCTCGGGCTGATCGCTCTGCGTCTTCCTGGCCTCTGATCTGGGCTGCAGCGGTGGCAGCCATGGGTGTGGGTTCAACGCCTGAGCGCGGGAGCTGTCTATGTAGAGAGATTAAAGGGCCTGTATCGATCCACAAGCGCTCATGCATTTTGCATGAGGGAGACATTGTCAAAGAGGCGTCTCAGATTAAAAAAAAAAAAAAAAACTAGTAGAGGGAGAGTTCTAGAAAATATGCTGAACTCTGTGAAAAATCTTAATGTTGAAGTGTTATGCATGTAAACTCGCTTTTATATATTGGATTGTCCATGAACTCTCATCGACCCGAGATATTACTCGTTTTTCATTTCTTCCCCTCCTCGCACCCCAACCACGCCGGCTTCTTCTTCTTCTCCTCCGTGGTGTGGTTGTAATGCTGGAGTCAGAATGTGAAAAACAAGCCCCCCGAAAAAGAAAAACTGGCAGCCAGAGAGTGTCTAATGGCGGCAGTGAGTCCGTTGGAGAATTCTCAAGTAGAGTGTGAATTATTTAGGATGTGTGGCTAGTGTGCAGAGCATGAAGCCACCCCGCCCGGCAACCGCCAAGCAGAGTGGCCGAGAAAAATTCAACGTGCAAGAAACATTCGCCCATCTGAGGTCTTTATTTCTTCTTCTCTGCATCGGCTTGGTGGAGTGAAAGACTGAGGTTGGACTTTCAGCAAAGCAGAGGAGGAGATTCAGAGAGCAGAGCAGTATTTTTGAGAGATTTTTCTTTTCTTTCTTTCGCACATAAAAACGGAATCTGCTTCCATGCAGATCTGCCAAAACAAAGTGAGGCACACAGAAGTCACTTTGACCTATTTACAGGCCCCATGATGCAGCTGATTATTCATCATCAACATTTCATGCAGGTCATCATGCATGTTTAAAGGCACGCCATCATACTGTACTGAGGACCCCCCACCCCCCACCCCAACACACACACAGAGTCTGAGAGCCCCTCAGAGCCTCCTTATCCTGTGAGCATGTGTCAATCTCACCTAAACGACCCCGATAACAAGACAAAAGCAATCAATCTCTGATATTGGCCGGGTGGGAGAGTTGGGGATAACACCGACGCTATCAGCGAACGCCAACAAAGAGGGAGATTTTCTGCGTGAGGATGATTAGAAACACGGCGGCTGTGACACGCTGATCTGCGGCGGTTAAACAGAGGCGGCTGTCATCGCTGGCAAATGATGACGCCGAGCACTGATAGAGGAGATGGGATCTAGGTGTGTGTGTGTGTGTGTGTGTGTGTGTGTGTGTGTGTGCATGTGTGTGTGAGGATCAGAGGGGATGTGTTGATGCAAAACACAACAATGCTCTGTATACACACACACACACACACACACACACACACACACACACACACACACACACACACACACACACAGTGAGGCAGGTGCACCGAGATCATGAAACACTGTACTGCTATTCAGGATTTTGATACTTGATACAGATATTTTAGATTTGAAGTTGGGGATGTAGGTAATCTTGATAAACAGGAACGACACCTATAAATAAAAAGCTTTAACCATGAGGTACAATTCAGCAGCTTTAATGCTCCCACCTGTTCAACAGCGAGAAAAACTCCGGGATGCTTTGTGCCTTTAAACAAGCACTTAATTTACTTTTTAAAAATATCGAACAATTAAATGAAAAGTCATAAAATTGATTGCGCGTTTTCCGGCCCGTTTTATTGCTACTGTGGTCGGCAAGCTAACATTTCCTATACTGACACTGGACAATGCTGAGATGTCTGAGGTCCTAAGACGGGGCTGAAACTAATGATGTTTTACATGATCAAATTTGTTTTGGGATTAATCAATAAATCATTCCGTCTAGAAAATGTCAGAAAGTAGCAGACTGCTTCCGTGACCCCGTAGATGCCACAGAACAGTGCAGCGCCTGCAGGCTCTTTGTAAATCAATTTCAAAAGGCTTTGTGCAGTAGATTTTGACTGTGTGCTCCTTCCTTAACAATTAAAAAGGCAAGTCACTCTCTCTTGTTACAGAAAAGGTGAACTTGGTTTATCAAATAGAATGTAAGATGTTTTAAAATAAGTTTTAAGTGTAAAAAGTTACTTCCTAATAGTGCCCACAGTGATGCTTTGTCTAGCCAAGAGTCTAAAGGCCACAGACAATTGTTTTACTCTTAAACTGAAATTATTTTTATCCTGACTTACAAAAGAGGTAAAGATTCACACTAAATATTCTTTCCAACAAGTATCTTCTATCATTTTGAGTCTTTATCACCTCGTCCACAATAAATGAAAGAGAGAGACAGGAAATGACACGACGGGTCGGACTCGAATCAGGGACATTTCAGTCCATGATTGGTGCATTAAAGTCCTGCTTCAGCAGAGCAGCCCACACTTTTTCAACATTTTTAACTTGAATCAAATCCTTCCCAAAATCTTACTTCTTTTTAGACTGCCAAAAGATAAAAGGCAAGGAGATTTATTTATACAGCACCGATCAGACACAAGGCAATTCAGAGTGCTTCGCAGAGGCATGGAAATACTTTCAAATTAAGACCTTTAACAGACAATAGAAATTAAAATATACACAAATAAAACGGTTAAAATATTAAAAGATGGTATTGATGTGATTTATGAATTCATAAAACCCCACTGTACTGTATTTTCCTTCCACTATGTGAGCCCATGGAGAACAAATTGGGGTTTGATGTCTTGATCAAGAACATTTCCACACTACTTGTCCAGAAAAAAAAAACAAGTTTCAAACAACCCTGCTCTCATACCTGAGGCGCACCACTCTCTGCACTCATTTCTGGGAGAACGCCACCACTTGTGTACTCATAATCTAACTGCATTCGCAACTAATTGTATAACAAGAGTAGAAACAGCGATGATATTGTGGAACAAAAGGCGAAACATAATTAAAACCGGTAATGTAGGAAGAGACGTCTGTTACCCTGGTGCATGCTGGGTGATTTCCCTACACGCCTGCCTCAGCAAATCCGGAAACTTATATAGACTATACAGGTTTGATTGTAGGGGGGAAACTGGTGATTTCAAACTGTCGAAATTACAAAATGTACACTGAATGAACAACTTTAATCAGCGCATAAAGCTGAGCAAAGGCTCTGCATTGTTGCTTAATTTATGCTATCGATCAATCAAAAACTGCTATTGATCAGTTCCCCCGTGCTTTAATTAATTAATCAACCAATCATTTCAGCAGTAATCCAAAATATAATGAAATAATGATAAAATAATATCAGAGGAGACCGGCGGCTATAAATGCACGCTCACATGCACGGCTGTGCTCTGGCTGTATATGCAGGGTGTGCGAGGGGAAGTTTTCCAACATCAAAAATCAAAGCATTTAAGTAGATTGTACACAAGCACGTCTTGGAAGCTTGATCTTACTAATCTACAAATGGCTTCTTGTTATTAAACTGCTAATTCAGAGGATTAAAGGATCCATGAGAACACAATCCCCTTTACTTCCTTTCCAGGGTATGCTGAAGGTGGCTTAAATATTAATTAAGCACACACACACACATGTTCGCCCATATGCACACACATACAGCTGTATAGCACAGTGGCTTTGCTCAAGTTTGTATATCAGGGGCTTTCCTCATTTCTTTGTCTCATTTTGTCAAGCAGCTCCTTCTTTTTTTCCTCCCCTGTAAAACCTTCATTTCTCTCAGTCGCAAACACACACTCAGAGAGCTCGCACACACAAGCCTATTTTCATATCGCAGACAACCATATCTTCCTGATTAATTCCCTTCATTCTTTTTTAGGATACTCAGTGCTGTCAGCCCCCAACTCCTCTCCTCTCACATCCTCCAAAAATCCTCATTTGACTTCTTTTATGTATTTTTTTTTGCCACAGTGGTTCAGGATGTGGGAATAAACTCAGGTTGCAGCTCTCTGTTAGGAGGATTTTACAGCCTTACGCAACCAAACTCAGAGGAAGAACACACCTGTATGTTTTGGCCAGTGTGTCATTTACTTTGTGGCTTGTTCCGAGTTGTGTTTTCAACTTGTTCAGAAACGCTGCATTCAGATTAGAGCTCATTGTGAATTCATGAAAGCATGTTATGTGGAGAATCTAAAGTGTAGGCACAAGATTTGTATTTTTTTCTTTCTTTCTCCCATCTCAAAAAAACACAATATTTCCATTTTAGAAAGAAATAACAATCTGAATCATTTTTATTGTACCATATCTCCAACATAAAAATGGCTCGGGCTAAAAAAAAAATGTGCTCATTTTTCAGCCAAGGGCACGCCAGCTCCTTTAAAAACTACTGTAAATTGAGTTTCTTTTTTCCCTGATTAATATCTTGTTTCCACATTTTTCAAACAGCAGAGATCTCATTTTTGATTGAATCCGTTATATATAGCACATTATGCATTATATATAGTACATTAAGACTGGCACTAATAATACACTTTGACATGCTTGCCTTGCTGAAGCTGCACAAACTGCTGATAATGTGGATTTACAAGGTGTATCACTGCGCCCACATTAAATGAAAAGTTAAATTATGAACCAATCTATTTCTGATTTTAACAACATCCTCCAACGACACATTATTTTAAGTGTTCCTGTAAAAAAGCCATTATGAATATAAAACACCTCAAATTATTGTAATATCTTGATGAAAAGGAAAAGTTCATCTCGTCCGATCCCTCCTGGTCTTAAAAAGAGACAGTAAATTGACATCAAGTGTCAAGCGTGTAAAAGTCAAAGAGTCAAATCTGCGCCATAAGCCAAGAGAATGTACTGGGGCCAGCATGAAAAACTACTCACAGCAGATCACATTACCCGCCTTTTTCACTGAAATAAGCAGTGTAATTTATCCTGACCTTTTTAGATTACTATGAATGTGCTGTCTGTGTAATTTTAACTGAAGTCCTCAGCAGCTTTGCTGGTCTGGAAACACTGGCTATGAAACCCGAGGAGGCGGTCGCTGATGGGATCAGTGGTCTAATGCCACCAATACAGCAGTGATACAATACCAAACAAATACTGAGGGACTGCCTGACATTCACTGCTATTAACACACATCAAGGAGAATCACTGTGTACCATCATCATTATCACAAGAGATTCACCTTCAGACTCGGTGTTCCAGTTGAGACTGATTCCTCACCACTTCGACTGACGGCTAATAACAAAAGTAGAAGCCTATTTTAGCTGTGACAAGTGTTTCAGGATTAGAATTTCATTCCTAATGGGTTCTCTGGTAACGGTTTAATTCACTACCTATGCGATATCAATTCCATTATAATCTCATTAAGCTATTGCACACTGAGGTGATTTCGAATGAATGTGAAACAGCCAACCGTACGCTCCCCTCTAATTGAGCAATACTTTTTATTCATTATTATTGCCCATTATTAAATTAATGAACTTAATGGACTTATTTTCCAAATTGCAAAGACCCCTGGCAACATGTTTTTAATTCCATTAGCAGACATATTGAACTAAAAAAAAAGAAAGAGAGAGATACACAGAGGTGTGTGGGCAATTAGCCTACTGCTGCGACAGATCATCAGTGGCACAGTTTCCCTTCTCTCACTAGCAGGAGTTTGTCCATCTTGTCCTGAATCTCTGGTGACAGCATTCACCTTCACACTGACTTCACCATCTCAAATTTCATATTTTTTGCTTCCCATAAGCAGTATTTTCTCATTTTTTCTGCTCCATTCTGCCTCTGACTCGACCCTGTTTAACCTCTAATCTCTCACCATTTCACATTAAGACACGCTGTACATGACAAGACAACATATTTGAATATTATATTGTAAGCTGAACTAAACATAACCTGAATAATATATGAAATAGATTTTCTGAAATGAGATCTTTTCAGTAACCAGAGGCCGCCACGCAAAATTGCCCAGAAGATGAAAGCAGCAGATCTGCATAACTGAACGGCGGATCAATACTTCTCAAACTAAAATGGCAAGTCTTGATAAGGTTATTGAATTTTCTTTTTAATTAAAAAGCATACTACTGCACTCTCTGTCAAATACCACAGCGCTGCTGATGATGAGAAGGGGAGAGGGCTGTCCTTGTTTATATGTTCATCACTATATGAAAAACAGCGGCATGACTGTCGGCACATCATCAATCAGTGCAGCAGAGAAATTTATTTTCTGTTTGTCGTTCCTTGTTTCTTGGGATTAAGCTGTCATGGAAGCCCTCAAATCCCAAATGATGACATTCATATAGATATTAATTCTTATTACATGTCATCCATCACGTCTAAGACTATCGGTGTTTTATTTATTTACTTTTTGCTCATGCAGCATCGTTGTCCATTTAATGCTTCCTTTTATGCACCAAAGAAAAGACTTTGATTATGATATTCTCCTTGAAAAAAAATGTTGCAACAACAGAGGCAACACTAATGCATCCATATGGCCATAGATTATGTAACATGCGAGACATTGCATCCGTTTTGTTTAATGTAAACGTCCAGAAGTGGCGCACTCTCTTCCCATATTCTAGTCATGAAAATGCATAATTTAAAAGAGCTGAGACCAAGCTGTTCCTCAGCGGTGCAGAGCGAGGGCTGCATCGTATCAGTGCTAACATCAGTGGATAGAAAACTCTGCTCCCCGGAGAGACTGCCATTACATTCAATCGTCAACCGCTGGATAAAACTCATTTCGCTCTGCACAGTGTCTGAATGGCTCTATACATTCTGCAGAGGCCACGATGTGATAGCACAGCATGTCAGAACCACACTAAAGGGCTTTTAAGGCAGGTTAGAGCGCGGCACAAAAGCCACCGCACAAAGCCACAGAGCGCTGGGGCAGAACGGCGGAGGCAGTGTCGCCACAGCTGACCGTCCTCACACAGCCTGAAGGACCCCGAGTAAACAAACAGCACAGAGTCACCACTCGTTGGGAGGTCCAAGCCAAGTTGTTAACAACAAGATAATGTCAGCGTCTATTTTTAGATGAATGAAAGCGTCTTCAGGGGAAGAGAGGCTTTTTTAAGTATTAATTCTTCCTCTCTATTTAGCTCGCTCTCTATGCACTTGGACAAAAGATTCAAGAAAACAGTTTGCAGTCTGGATTCTCTTATTTCCTCTTATGAACATGAACACTTTTTGCAGCTTTTGTTCAGTTTTGATTCCCTTTATTCATACGCTTATGGCACAGTCACCGCAACTCTGAGCCGCGCATGTCAAACATTATCAGGGTAAGAAATACTTTCATTTAGCTGGTGAATAGTCTGATGCATCTTTTTGCACATTTTAAAATGAGATTTCTGTTCTTTTGTCTGCAGGTTTAAAAATTTAAACCTACAGAGCAAGATACAAAAAGTTTACAGCTGCTTTCAAATGAACAGATCTGACGGTATGAGAGTTAAAAATGTTTTCAATTCAGATGTAATTCCCACTGATGGTGGCTTTGCAGTTATCTTGCAAGCAGTACATTGGCGCGTCTTTTTACCGCATGGGAGATATCGGAGCTCTCTGAAGTTCTCAGTATCTGAAACTCAAAATCGCAACTATGAGCCAGACATGATCACTTTACCAACTTAAATGCATCTAATATGTTGCGAGTGCAGCTGATTGGACTTCATATGACCAAGCACTGTCAAAAATGTGATTAGAGTTTTAATAAAGCTGCTTTTCAGGGATTTTTTTCAGGTGGGCTACACCTGAGCGCAGTTTTTACTGATATGCATTTGCATTTTGGTAAATCCATACCTAAAAAAAGTCATGGTGCATTCGCTGCAAGCAATTCATGCCTGCACTGTAACCTTAGATGTACAGACTTTTACAATCTGTACATCCAAGGTTTCTCTCTGACTTTATAACAAATTTAACAGTTATTCTTAGCCAACTTCAAAGAAATGGCTATATGTTGGGTTTAATATATCGGCATATGGATGATGTCTGGCCTTCTGTTGTAGTCTGACAGATTTATGGCACGAACAAGCACAAGTTTGGCTGCACAAAGTGCCCATTGGCTGGTAAAAACAAAATAAAAAAATAAAAAAAGACAAGCAGCGATTGGATTCTTTGGCCACAATCATGCTATCCTTTCACCTGTAATCATTTGTATATATATATATATATATATATATAATTTTGGGGGGGGATAAAATGACAACCGTGTCACATTATCCAGCGTTTTCACTGAGAATTATTTATCAGTAGGGGTTCAGTCATCTTTATGGGCTGGCCGTTTGCACGCTGCTGAATATTTCTGTTTCTACTCAGAGCTTAAACAGAGGCTTTGACCAGCTCTCACAGGCCTGGAAACAGACACTGGTAACTACAAATATACAGCAGGTTATATAATGATCATGAAAAGTACATGAGAACGAACACCTTCACACCTGCAAACAAACACACTCAAAAATCACACTGACAGAAGCATACACACACTCACACACAGAGACACCAGCTGACACCGTGAGAGGCCAAGCCTGACATGAGGTGAGATGAAGTAGCGTTTCTCATCATCTGCTGAGCCTGCCTGTGTCTGACCTGGAGGATGGAGGTAGGCCCGGGGCATGGCCCCAGGACCCAGGCAGCCAGAGTGAAAGGGGCCTCCGCCGAGACTTATAAAGTCCCAGCCACAATTTACTGGGAAGGCTCAAATTGTGGTGTCCAGTGGCCACAGCACGGCCCTGCTGTCAGCGCCACTCTTATTTGCTTCATTCCCTTTGACACTGCCTCTCGATTAGGGTCATAAATTCCATGAAATCGGTCAATAACCTATAACACTAATGTCACTCTCCTGCCATTAATTTTACAGCCTGTGTGCCACACTGTTTCTTAAACCCCTTTTACGTGACAGCGGGGTTTATACTGGCTGGGATTGATTGAGAAGAGTATATAACAAGCTTTGAATAGAGCCTTTGCACCCGTAAAGATAAACACATATATGAAAAACAGCAGTGAAAAAGCAGATATGACTGTCATTGTTGTTTAGGGAATGTACTTGGGTGACTTTTTGACTTTTTATAGTCAGTCACCCAACTGCATCTGCTGCATTTTCACAATAAACACTGTGGTTGCAAATAATTTAAATGTAGAAATACTAACTTTGCTGTTACATCCTGCATAGTTCAACATTTGCACTTTTTCTGAACCGATATTTCTATTTTAAGTTTGCTATAGACATACAAAAGATGTGTTCATAAGGAATGATTGTTTAGAATTTCCCAAGTAGACCACATTAATTATACATTAGCACGTGTGAATGTGTATACTTGTATGTGAAGGTGCAGGGCCTTCTTGAGGATTTCATGTGCTGAAGTCCTGTAAATGTGAACTCCATCACCCCCAAACAAACAAATGTTATTCTAACTTTTTGTTTACTTTTTATTAGGAATGCATGGTAATGCCAATTTCAACCGATTCCGATAATCGATAATTTTACACTACTTGCAGCCGATAACTGATAATGTAAACCGATTGGTGAGTGTGACACCAGAGTTGCCAGGTCTGCTACTACAACCACTGTGGCGTTCTAGAGCCTCAGCAGTGTCCTAGAGCCTTTGCGACGCCAGGCTGTGCCCGCCGGCGTACTACAGACTCGGCAACGCTCAGTGGCGTTCGGCGGCGCGCACGACTTTTTGAATATCAAAATTATTATCTGAATACAACACTTTTTGTCTCTCAACATTTTCTTTGGCAATCTGAATTTCTAAAGTACCGAAGCTTAAGCTGTTGTGAAAAAAAGTGACGAATGTTTTATTTTTTACACTGTGTACAAAAATACTGGAATCAGCAAATCAAACACACACAATGTGTACGTATTTAATTCCCAAAACCCCACAGATGACCTAAGAAAGTAAAGCCTTACTTTATTTGAGTGTCATGAAACATGCACTGGACACTAGCATTGCATCTAGTTTCCGCTCACACAGCTCCCACTAATATATGGTAATATGTGTAAATGTGTATGCTTGTATATAGATAGGAGTTGTATAGGGACACAGGGTTACATAATCTGTATATAGAATATTAGGCAGTGGCCTAATGAGATTTTCAGTAAGGTAACACTGTGGACATCTATCTTAGCAGAGGTAAGCAACTGAAACACCTGCTGGCAATGAACTGATTCACACTCAGTGGAGAAAGGTTCAAAATACTGAAGCTAAATTGACCATTAGCACTGCATAGAGTGAGTGAACTTGACACAGACAGTGAGGAAAACTGAAATTAAAAGTACATTCCAAAAGATTAGAGTGTTGAAACTCCTTTGTATTGCAAGACTCATTGGTTACAGGCTTTTTACTTTTGAGAGTAAGATGTTTTTGTTTTATCTTTGTATGAATATAATTGCAAGGATGACTATTTTACTTTCTAAACCTTTGAATCTGATAAAGTTATAAAGAGAGATATGCTAACCACGAAACCTGTGACTAACAAATTTTGTTTCTGAATTTACTATGACTTAAAGATTCTATTTTAATAAGCGAGTATAAAATAGCGGAAAGCACACAAATTACATTTGTTGCTGTGAGAGAGAGGGCAGAAGTGGTTTTCTTATCATGCGTGGCAGGTTGCCAGTGGATATGTTGCTGCCATTCTCATAGGGACCTCTCCTCCAATCTTTTCCGTATGTGAGAGCTGACACTTCAGGGCATATCTATGGCACAGGCGTGTTAGCGATGCACACTCCTTCTGCTGCAACGCAGCCGAGGAGGATGAAGGACTGCCATGAGAGACTTCTGGAGTTACTGGCAGCGCAACGGGCCAACCGCAAAAAGTAAAATAAATAAATAAGACTGCAAAATATAATTACCAGTATATGACATTTGGCATTGGGAAAGCTCTCTTAAAGAGATACTTCTGTTCAAGTACATTTTGAACTGAGAGAAGAGAGGAAAGGGAACTTCTGAAAATGAATCAGTGCTGAGAGAAGCCATTTCTTTCCTTAGATCAGCTGAATGGGGACATTTTTAGGCCATAGCATCCAAATTGCCAAGAAAAATGTTTTTCTGTTCCTCGCAGGCTTAAATGACACATGCTATGATCCTGAAACTCACTTGTTGTCCTATTGTCAAAACTCAAATGATATCTTTGCCTATTCTTAGAGCTTAAGACTTGAAATTTGGGGCAAAATCTTTGAACTTTTGCTCCAGTTTCTTTTGCTCATCATTTGTTCAAGAAGCCATAAGCTTAATATTTAATTGTCAGAATCATTATGATGTAAAATGTCTGCTTTGCTTTAGTTGAAAACACCATTCTGCATAATCACACATCTCAATGCATGTGACTCACTCATGCAGGACTGTTCACTCAGTCATGAGTGAAAAACAGACGATATCACCTCGTCTTTTGGCAAGTTAGCACGCATTGGCAACTTTCCATCCTACTACTCTACTGGCTCCTTCCACTCCTCATTGTTTTGCTGTTCAGGCTGGACTTCCTTACTCTCTCATTCGCTTCGAGAGAGTGAGAGAGAGAGAGAGAGAGAGAGAGAGAGAGAGGGCCCTTTAAACGACATGGCCGCCGTTAATCATTAAATCAGATTTTTATTTTTTGCCTCCTCTGGAATGGCTGGACTTGAATTGACACGGAGCTTCGACAGCGGCGAGGCAAAATGGCCGCTCGTAGTAACAGCTCACAAGCCCCTGGACAACCTGAGGCATGGCCATCCAATCCCACATCATTAAGGCTAGAGTCCTTTATTGTGTTGGAGGCATTAAATGGTGCGCTGGCTATAGCCCTGAAGTCACACTCCACTAGGAGAAAACAGCAGAAAAATAACGGCACAGCTGGATAATGACTTTTCCCTGGGAGGCTGACCATGTGTACAAAAGCGCTAATGATAGCAGGTGCAATAAGCGAGCGCAAGGCTTTTACTGCGTCCGGATCTATTTTCCTCTGCTAAACTCACCAGTGATTTCCCCCGTGTAGGTGTCTTTCTGTAGTTTAAGAACACCTACCCCCTCCTCCTCTCCATCCACTCTCTCTCTCTCCCCCCTCCTGTATCTAATCTCTTTATCAGCTGTGCAGCTAATATCAAAGAGGACTGTGGTGTGAAAATCCTGCAAGTAAAACCTGCTGTCAGAGCCTAATCACAATTAGCTGGGCTCTAGACCCATTAGCCCCTAGGGGAAGAGACCAAAAGCTGACAGAATTATTGTTAAAGCTACTGATTGTTAATGATCCCACTGAGCACAAAGGGTGGGGCCCTGGTTTGCAAAAAAAGGAAAATAAAATTCTATTACTCTCATTTTTCTATCTGAATTGATTTTCTATGTAGTCAGCATTACGCTGGGAAAATATACAATTCACGACTCAATGAATTTGCTAAAATCTCCTTGGTATTCGTGGGTAAAGAGATAACACATTCCTGGATGTACAGACTCCACTGCTTCCTTAGCTCGGCTTTGTAGCAGAGCTGTTACATCAGCCGCTGCTACAAAGGCATGTGTGCCTTCCAGATTATAAAACATTAAGCTGGAAGTTAATGACTGATTGCAACAGCCGTTACTCAAACTTGTAAGAAAAGGAGAGCAACCGACTCGCAGACAAAACAACACCATGTGACACCCCGGAGTGAATCACCTGCAGTATAAGCCTTTCAAAGAAGTGCCTCACATTTGATGTTAAGCCCCCAAACTGTTCTGGCTGTCGGAGGTCTTGCAGGGGAGATAGAAATGTCTAAAGTTATTACAGCAGTCAGGTAAAGTGTGTGGCAACGTGGTCCTGTAATGGGGGTGGAGAGCCGGCCAGCAGCAGCTAATGAAGGCGTCTCGGGGAGTACTAAAGAGTCTACGTGACACTACTCCTGATTCGCCTGTCTGAGGACACAGATCAATTAATACATTAACAAACGATCGCAAGCACTTCATCTTGCAATATGAAACCGGCGGCCTGGACTCGCTGCCCTCCCGCCCAGAATGGCTGATCAGCTTTGCCTCTGTACGCCGTCCGTCATGAATTTCAACATCCTCTGCCGGTTGGGCAGCAAACCTGTCTGTGTGGGTTTGTAATGTCTCACCAGAGGCTGAGACCATATGCATGCATTGCAACCACAACACATGCTGTGCATATAGGCAACGTGTGCAATAAAAAGCACATATAGGAATGCTTCGAGCTATCGCCCTTTTCTAAGAAAATCTAACCTAGTGATACAATTTGCAGTATAATGCGCCATATATGACCAAATCACAGCAGCTTTGATTGAATGTCTGCCTAAAGGGAATCCACTCCTGCTAATGACCACAGCTCCAAAGCCTCAAACCAGCTCCTTCTTAAGCCACTGCATTTGGACGTCTGTCGTTTTTTTTTTCTTCCTTTCCTGATAAATAAAAACAAGGCCGTAATGCAGGCCAAACACACCATGTGAGGAGCCTGCGGCACACTTGAGTGCGTTGGTTGGGGAAGTCTAACGTAAACCATTGCTTCTTGCCATGCCATATATATCCAGTCTCCCCATTACCACCATCTCTACTCGACAGCAAGGGCCCTGCACTGCTAAATTATTCATCACACTGAGGGGAGGACAGAAGCATGCATGGTTTCTCCACTCCATGCCTCTTCCCTTTTTCTGTCTGTCTCTAATGCAAAGGAACAGCCGGGTGGAGAGAATGATATACAGGCCATCTCTCCATCACTGTGTGGCCATTGCAGGAGATGTCGCCTCCACTTCCTCCAATTACCACAGTGGAGTTGAGGTTGGCTTTCGGGCTGAGCACTGTGGCAGACCAGACGGTCGCTGGCTCGCCCGTTGCGCATATGGGGGGAAAGGTGGGTGGCACCCAGGGGCCCCATGCATAACCTGGGACGTCTTTGTATACACATTCATCTATATCAGTGGGCAACAGGGAAATGTAAGCCAAAGGTAATTGCCCTGGATAAGAACATCTGCTTGGTGAATAAATATTCTAATGAGGGGAGCTCGCAGGTTCCCCAGACTGATGCACGGCTGACAGGCCTCCGGAGGGACCGCAGGTAATGCTCACCACCTGCAGTTCAAACAGGAGGCAGTCGCACCCTCATCTCGCAGCTAAACGCTGGCCGACTAACACACACACACACAAACACACACACACACACACACACAAGCCCACGCACACACGTTAGATGCCAGGTATGGTATAGTAAATCACTGACTGATTGTGATGTTGCTTTCTCAGAAATGACAAGTTTAATGCTCGCACTTTCACTTTCCATGTAAACCAGCAAATGTTTTGATTAGCATGACTTTATTTCACTATTACTTTATTTTTCAACAAAAGTTCAAACTCTAACAAGGTGCAAAGGCATACATAATTCTGTTACTCAACTTCCTGGTCTCCTGCATGAAGCTGGAATATTTTTCAAACTCCTGCCCTCTCTCGCTCGCCATTGCCTGGTTTAGCAGACAACTGTATGTCTCTGTGTCTACGCACTGACTACATTGGACACAAACAAACTTTTAATAATTAATGCATATTTGTAAGTCTGTTTTTTTTCTCCAAATCATTTCAGCGATAATAAGGTCAAAAAAAATGTTGACCAAAAAGCGCATCACAGTTTCCTTGAGTCCAAGAAGGCCTCTTCAAATTACTCCTTTCCTCCAAGGCATTTTGAAAAAAAAAAGTTACATTTTTTATGACAGAGAACTGAAAAAGCAGCAATTTCTCATATTTGGGAAGCTGGAAACAGTAAATAAAAGACTCAAATTATGAATATATTACCTGAACTGATGTCAATTAATTCCCTGTTGTTCAACACATTTAGTAATCTAATTGTAATTTCACCACCACTTATTCCGATTTTAGTTTGAGGTTATTTAAATTCCCTGTATGATTTCTAGCTGTGGAAGTATCGACCAGTTTTTTATGTTTTGGGCAAAAAATTATCAAGAACATATTTGGCTTCTGATCATTCAGGAATTTGGTATCCTGAATCATCAAAGTAAAAATATATATATAAAGAAAGATTTTGAAGTTGTGGAGGTAAATGATGAAACGAGTCGTGTGCTGAATTAATACTTGCAGCCAAATAGTAATGTTGCTCCCTGAGTGAGTAGAAAGTGAACTGAGTAAGTTATTTAAGTTTCATTTAGCATAACATTAATGGATCCACTGATAAACATATGCAATCATGGATGCAATAAGTCCTCCCTGTACGCTGAGAATAAACCCATTACAGTGTATGAGGCCCACTGTCACAGTGATGAGCCTGCAGGGCTGTAAACTGTCAGCATTACTGCTTCTCTCTCTTCAGCCCTACATCCGTGTGTGGTCATCACTCTGACCGGCTGGAGGGGGAATTGGTGGTGAAACTGGAGGTGGAGAAAGGTGAGCTGTATCCTCCCAGCACATCCTCAAAGAGTCCAGAAGACAGTGATGAGCCTCTCTCAATAAGCACCAACACCCAGGAGACACTTCGAGACAAACGCTTTGAGTATCAAAGAGGCCTGCGATAGAGTGAGGCCTCAAAAAGCACATGGCGCTACACAGTGTATTAGTTCCTCTTAGTTATGACATAATTTGGAAATCATACACCACCCTGTCACTTCCAGTCTACTTGGAAACAAAAAGCAAACTTCACATGTGGTTCAAATATGAGCTCACTTCTCCACTTAGAGTAACTTTGGCCCCAAAACATCCTCTCTCTCCAGAAATCTGAGCTCCGAATCAATACTTAGAGCTGTTTCATTCATAGCATGCATAGCATTCTTTTGTTATTCATGCTTTGTTTTCTAAAAAAAAAAGTGGTTCAAATATGAAGTCATTTATAATGGAGTCATCCAGGTAAAGTAACTTTCCCACCCGAAAAAAGATGTTCTCTCCCCAGAAATCTAAACTCAAGATCAATAACTACACACACACACACACACACACACACACACACACACACACACAGTCTGTAGGAGACACATCTGTAGCTGCATTACAGCTCAGACTGTTTACAGTGGCTACGCTGGAAATATCCGTTTACTTTGTATTTCTGTGAAGGTACAAAACAGAAGTTAGCAAACCAGCGGAGGATTAAAATGATCTGCAATGTGCTTTAGTGAGAAAATTTTTAAAAAGAACGCAAATGCAAAAGCAGCGAGCACTGGGCGGGTATTGTTGTGGTGAGAATGCAAACCACAGAGGAGACAAAACCAATCTTACTAATCACACATGATCTCAAAGAGAATTAATCAGCAGCTCTGGTTAACAATCTGTAATCATCCTCATTCTGCGCTTAATGCCGTTTAATTTATGAAATTCTGGCTGACTTAGATATATGGGCAACAAAAACAACAACATCGCAAAAAGCGTATTGTACACAGCGCAGACGAGGAAATCATAATGTGTCCCTGAAAGACCCCGAGCAGCTCATTGTCAGACGCTGGTGTTAAACTGGAGGGATACAGTTTCAAATGGTAGACATGCTGCATGCTGGGTACTTTAACTGTCGTGGAAGTTGAATAACAATATTGAAGGTATTAGTGTTAGGAATTATCACACTCCAACATCTTCTCTCATTTAAAGGCTGAATAAATCGGAGACGTAAACACAGGCCTCTGTAGCTGCTGGCTGCAGCATCCAGCATAAAAAACACATGGAAATGGGAAAACCATCAGCTCCGTTCATGCATGTGGGAGGCGCCGCACCCCACACGCACATTCAAACTCACACTGTATATACTGTAAAGGCTGAAACACGCTCTGACGCATCCGCCACACATGTTATACACAGCAGCTCTCTGAACCATGCCTGAGCACTGCAAGCGGAAAAGATTTCCACACTTTGTGGTCCGGTACTCACCCAAAAGTACATCATCATGGTGGAAGCGGGACAGGTGTGGGCCGACGGGTGGAGGACAGCGGGGCCGAGCACTGGGACCAGTCCAGCCAGTGTAGGTGTCAAGAGGAGTCCGAGCGTTTGGACAGAGAGTGTTACTGGTCCCTGTTCCACTGAGGCAGCCCTCCCTCTCAACTGTTCAATGGGGCTTGACTTGAGGTCCCCCCCCTTCTTCTTCTTCTTCTTCTTTCACTTCTTTCTCAACAAGCAGCTTGCTCTTCAGTTAATTTTTAAAAGCCCCCTTTCTTTCTTCTTCTTCTTCAGCCCAAGAAAGAGGGGTAAAAAGCAGACGGCAGAAGGGAAAGAGAGCTGGGGAGGTGTTGTAACCTCTTTTTTCTTTTGACACTCTTCCACTCCACTTGCCTCTCCACACCACTCACTTCGAGACTCTCCCTGTGTGTCTCTCTCTCTCCCTCTCTCTGCCTCCCTCTCTCTCTCTCTCTCTCTCTCTCTCTCCCCCCTGTGCTGTCTCTTATTGGTGAATGTGAAATCAGTCGGTACGGCGCCGAGGCTCAACTAGAGCAGCAGGAGCAGCAGCCTGCGCTTGACAGCTGCCTCCAGCGTTCCTCCACCGGAGCCGTGTTGCTCTGCATAGAGGAGTGCGCCGAACAAACCAGGATCCTGCAGACGGTACTGTAAAATTCAGCGTCCCGGGGAGGGGAGGGGGGGAGGAGGGGGGGAGGCAGGAAGCTGGGAGTCGTGGTGGAGAGCTCTGCGGGGAGTAGCGTGGGGGGGAGGAGGGTAAAGAGACTTGTGTTGAGGATGATGCTGGTGGTAGTGGAGGACTAACAGATCGCTCCTCTTTCTTCTTTTCACTGTCTGTGACTGAGATGAGTTGCACTGAAGTTGTGGCAGTTTTAGTTCATTGAAAAGAAGAAGAAGGCAATGTTGAAGGAGGAAAAAAAAGGGTGGGGGGGATCTCAGAGAAAACCTTAAAGTATGCCACAGGCAATTGGGAGGCACAGCCTATTTTCCACTTGTTTTCTACTTTTAGCTGCTGAGCTTCTTCTTGTGTGTGCCTGTGCATTCTCTCTTTTTATTCCCCTCCACTACAAGCAGCCAAACTCATGTGTTGGTGACCAGGCTTTTGGTAAAAAAAAAAAAAAAAACCTTTTCAGGTGACGTGCTACAGCAGATCAGAGGCCAGATGAAGTTGGTGTGAAATACCTTTGTGTGCCAAGCTATATTACATTACATGCTTTAGTGTGTTTTCCATCTGGCGGCTATAAAGGGGGAGGGGAAAACGGGAGGGGGTGGGGGGTGAGGAGGAGAGGCAAAGGGGGAAGGCTTGGCGATCTTCGAGACAGCACTGTAACAATGAGCCTGCCTCAGCAATTTTCAAAACATATCATCAATACACGACTGGGAGCTTGCGCTTTTAAATATTAACCCTGTGGCAACCGGGGCAGGCTGCGGAGAGCTCGAGTGGTTTTGCGGCATCCTCTAGTGCTGGATCATCCAATAAAAGACGTCCTGGGGGATGAGCTAATTTGCTGTAGGATCCTAAAGAACATTTGCCAGCTATAGAGAACATTGCCGTAATGAACAGAGCAGATATATTCAGGTTATGTTACCCATCAGTAATTGCCACATAAGGAGGCTGAGTTAGATTTGCAGCTGGCTTTGAGCGAATTGATACACAAGGGGCCTCATTCATATGGCGTAACTGTCATCTTAAATTTATCACCCATTTTATTTTTCCTCCTCCTTCAGAAAAGCACAAGTGAAATATGAAATTGCATACAGGCAGTCAAAGAAGCGCAATTAGTAATTCTGCAAATATTGTGATGTTTTAGAACAACGGTTCATTTCAGAAGCGAAATGCGCTTTTAATAAATCAAGGCATGCATCATATATTTCTTAGAATGCTCCTGTGTCTCTATATCACATCACAATCCAGTATTTCTATTACTTTGCGCGCACACAATCTCTTGTTGGTTGCACATACAAGCCCTCCATATCTTTATACATGTCCACCAGAACTCAATGGATTTACATTAGCAATCACAGAGTGGATAACCGCCCCACTCCTCCATCAATCTCTGATGGGAAATAAAAATGAAATGCACTTCTCAGGCAACTCAGATTAAGGATCACGCTTTTATCAAATACTGAAGTCTATTTCAAGTCCTCCTCATAAATAACTGAGGGGAGAGAGGGAGGAAAAGAACGAGGGTGCAGGCAAAAAAAAGAAAGAGGGAGAGAGCGGAGGAGAAGGGGCGCACAGGCGGGGGTGGTGTGAATGTAGACAGAGAGCATCATGGTCTAGAGCTAAGGGCACTTGGGGTTGGTGGGACTAGAAAAGAAGGTCGAAAACAGGAATTGGAGGGTATTTAAGCATCATATAATCCTTTCTAGGAATCTCCTTCAATTACTGATGAAAATGGATGAAGGTGGTGTTTTTTGGGGTGCAGATGTGGTCTTCCCTGCTTTCTGTCTCCGAGTTGCATTTCTCTCAAGCTCCACACTACTTACCAAGGATGCGAGTGGCTTTCCCAACCATTTACATTTCCCACCATAGTCTAGACACTCCCCAGAGACTCTGCCATCCATTATAAAGATGGAGCTTTCAAAGAGAAGAGGAAATGAAGGCCTCACACAGAGCGTGTTCTGCCTAAAATGTCCGTCTGTCTCCGACCCTCACTGACTTGAGATCTGTTGTCTTAATATTTTATGATGATCTCACCTCTCTTCTGTAGTGCGCTGCCTACTTACAGAGCATCTTCTGTCAAACTACACTCAGATCTTGTCATTAGAAAGACTCCAGAGGAGACAATGAGCTGCACTTCCCTTGAGTTCTCACTCTCATCCCCTGAAACTCCCCGCGGAGTTCTGGGCTATAGTTATGGCTAGTTCGGCCTTTTGTCCTCATTCATCAAACGCTCGGCCTTACTCTGTCTGGTCTCAGCTGGTGTGAGCCCCGGTCAGGTTGGCTGAAAACAGAAAAAAAGATGCGGCTCCATCCTGAGTCTCTCAGGTTGGTTTTCTCTAATCACACACTTCACTTTATGGAGTGACCCGTTTTACTACTTGGCGACAAGAGTCCGCAGCTACGCTCGTTTTATCTGTTCGTGTGTCTTCATCAGCTCCACAGGTAGGTATTGACATTTCTATACCACATGCATCACACCAAGAGAGCACGTCACGAAAGACTGCGCAGAGAGATGCTGTTTTGAAATACTGCACAGAAACAACCAGAAAAATGAGGGCTCTTTTTCACTTCTTTCTCCAGATTGCAGTTAATTAAGATTTTTTTTGAGGTGAAGAATATTCATATTGCATTTCTATTTACTTATTATTCCTGCAGCGACTCAAAGTCGTACCAGGTGCAGCTGCTAAATGCTTGCTAGTGCTCAGATAATAATACTCACACGAGGGATTTTTCGCATAAAAAAATATTGAAACCGGTGATAATTAAGCTTATGTTTGGACTGCTGCCTACTGTAAAGATAAAAGAGAAATTTTGTCATGCCATCGAGACATCCTGACAGCCAATAAAAATGCATAAAATAACAAGAAAAATACATGTTGTTAGTTAACTCTGTATCTCCAGCTTTCTGACATAGCCCGCATATTTAGCCTTGAAAATGGTAATGTTTTGCTTCCTATCCCTGGAAGATATCATTAAACATCATTTGTAAGCATACATTACACTATACGCAGCAAATCGCCCATCTGGTGATTTTGGAACTCAATGTCTGGGAGACAATAAATCCATTGTATGGTTCCACGTAAAGAAACCCACTAAAGTAACGCCTCCGTGTAGACATACGTAGAGTACATTAAACCTAGCCGTGTGCACAGACTGTATGTAGTGTTAATAATGCAGTGTTTACATCTTGGCATTGAGCAGTCGGTACTAGGCTTAGGGGTACAAACTGGCAGGGCTGTGCAGTAATTAGGGGCTGTGTGTTGGGGATGTGAAGGCTTGCTGCATGTCATGCTGATACCACTGCTGGGCAGACCTGGTGTGTCAGCAGCAGGCAGACCGAGCGCTACACAAGGCCACACCTTTCTGTCACAGCAGGGAGTCGCACCTTTCACTTCAACAAGCGCTCCTGCAGGCTGAGAGCTCGGCCGTTACTCAGCGGCCCGAGAAGGGACACAGAGGATGTTAACGCCACGACAGCGGGCGTTAGTTGTCTTCACAACGTGAGTAACATGTGTTCATATTAACCCTTTATGTTTGTTTGCATTTTGGCCTCACAATGCAGCAGCAATACAAGGACCAGATTCAAAGCAAGTGGCAGTTTTAATGTTTTTGTCCGGCGTCTAGCTTACATTGTTGTGTATAGCACCTCCTTTGTATTAGATGCTACTTACTGTTTGTTTCTCTGAACTTGCATTTTAATGTATTTCTTATCTTTAAATTTCCATGTCTATGTTGAATTAGTTTATTTACTGAAGGATTTTTGCCAATTCAAATGAAATTATCCCTGCTGCTCTGTAACCATATACGTGGACACACCATATAAACCGGATTACCTTACAGTCTGAAGACAAAGCCTAAATCAGAGGGATCAGAAGTTAAAAGCGCTGCATTTTTCTTTGTATAATTTTGTTTGCAGATATAGCCATCTATTCAGAGCAAACATCTAAGATGCTGATTTATAGAAAGTCTTGCAGAAGTTTAGGAACGACCTCCTTCTGTTCTTGTTTGACTACTTTATAAATCTTAGAGGGAAGGGTGTGATTTTGACACAGAGTGCAAAATTAATTAAGAAATAGTTAAAGACACAAGAGCAGTCTAGCACTGAGCACTGACAGGAGAATGGTTGAAGTCAAAGCAACATGTGCACATACCAAAAACAGTGAATCCTGTATCCCATAATGCAACACAGAAGTGCCTTTTCATTCGATCTTTCCTTCTCAGTAAAGACCAATGTCTTTCAATCTTCACACTTCGAGTTTGTAACAGAACCTTTGTATTTGCAAGCCAATGCTGCTGATTATATCACTATGCAACCCTGTCTTTTCTAAACTGAACTACGTCCTCATTTGCAGGCTGAAGGAAGCATAATTTCGATTTGAAACAAACATTATGTCACATGAAGGTAATGACTGTGACGCAGTAGGAAAATTTGATTATGATCATGCACAGAGGATGGAAGGGAGGGAGGCGTCATAAATCAGCGGCAGGACTTTCACCATGAGATACTATTTTCCTACATAATACACACTTAAGGTATTGCAGATTAGCTGTAGTTCCTCTATCTCTTACATTTTAAGACTGCAGTGATCAGAGAAGGTGGACATTTCCATTAGAGCATTGTGGAGGTTTAGCTAGTAAAGGGGCACCATGACAAAGTCTTCTGTGATGCTAAATAACCTCCGGCTACTAATATTTACAGTCAAACTGTGATCAATTGGGATACACTTTTTATAGTGCAGTGATGTATGAAACAGTTGCCTCAGTGGCTCATATCATGTGTCTGTGGCTTAAAACAGCGATCTCAGCAAGAGATAAAAGTCCAGTTTAAATAATTACTTAAATAAATAAATTAAATATTGACTGAAAATACTACATTTATAAAGATATCATTAGAATATACAACACCCGTGTGACAGTGGACATAATCAAAGGTTCGGGCACAATCAACCAGTGCAAAATGGCCTTGATCAGTCTCAACTCAAAAGGTATTTGTGAAAGAAGCAAATGTAATGCAGGAGAAATGATGTTTCCATGAAAAGAATTCAGTTTGGTTGTGTAGGAAGATATTTTTGGGGAGAAAAGGCTGCAACAGTAACATTTTCAGACATGACAACATTTTAAAAGGCCACACAAGATGTGACAATTTCTTCACGGACTGAGCAGTACTAAACATGATGGCTAAACTGAGAGTCATTTCAAATCAGCGGACTTATTGGAGAAACTATTTATATGCTACTAATTACCCATCCTATGACATCAAAATCTATGCTTTGAAAAAAGTGCCGTGTAGTACCGTTTGAACCATGAAATATTTTAATTGTGTTCCTCCTTCCTCGTCTTTATGAGCAGGAATAACTGCCACATTTTTCTAAAATAATCATTTCTGTTTAATTAGAAGCCATATCTCTGTTACCTGTGGTGTTTGAAGTCTTTATCATTTGTTGCATCTTTCAGAGACTTGTTTATTGGCTGCGGTGTGTACTGTGAGTGTCAGTGCAGTTTTGCTTCATTAGTGCATATATTATATTAAATATATATTTCACTGTACAGGCTGCCAGCTCTTCCAGTTGTGACGAGAGAGATTCAGTATCTTTGCCACATGCAAAGCCACCAGGCCCAACTGGAGTCCTAACAGCCTCTTGCATCTCCGTTTGACATTAATTGATAATCAAACAAGCCTTCACATTAGACATTTATGAGATCAGCTGAATTATCTATTTAATGTAACCCAATTATATGCAACCCTTGTGCACCAATCAACACTAATTCCTGACTCATAAATGACAGCTACAACGACAGATTGAATCAATAATAAACATTGATGAAAACTTGCGACCCGCTTAGAAAGAGGGTAATTAACAGGAAGAAACAGGGCTGTGCAGAATTTCTTTTTTCTTCAGGAAAATTGCTCTCTGATCCTCATGGTTTATGCCGTTCAAAAGAATCTCTTCTGTATTGCAGCTCACATTCCACCATCAGTGAGAGTAAGTGTAAAACAAACATTCAATTTCCCTTTGACAATTAGGGATAGACATTTATCATTAATTCTTAACACCAGCTTCGACTGCTCCAGTTCTTAATTAAAACCTTGTAATTTTTTAAAACTGTTGCCAGAAAACTAAATTTCATTAATTATTTAGTCAGCCCTTTTCGATACTAGCTCAGTACCAGGGCAGCTTTGGCTGTGGAAGATGTGAATCCATATCTATCAGCAGAGCTAGATATGCCTCAAATGGGACTTTCCTACCTGAAGAAAACCTTGTTAAAAAGGCTGATAAGAAATAAAATGCTAGGATGCGGTGGAGCTCCCTGGTCTTACATCCACTGCAGAGGACTGTCACATCCTGTATGTCGAGTCTTGCTTTAACTAACACATGTCAACAGAGCAGGCATCAAAAGCAGCCCATTAGAGGCTTCAGGGAATTCCACACCTGAAGCCTGTTGGGTTCAACAAAACCACATGAAACTCTTCCGACAAAATGGAGGTAAGTGTGCACAGAGGGGCCTGCTGCTCTTACCAGTCTTGTAAAGAGGGGCACTCCCAAATGCCAGAGGTGATCGTTCAGCAGTCCGCTGTATACCACGTTCCCGAAGACAGCAATGCTTCCTGACTTACACAACGTGTTTCCTACAGGGACACAAAGAAACACAGGCAGGCGTCATTGAAACGGACACGAAGCAGCAAGGGCCAACTGCATGCACTCTAGCAGCAAAAAAACTCTCCTCTGAGGGAAAAAAAGAAGTAGATTCAATCAGAGGAAATCATTGCACAGGAAGAGGAATAATAGAGAATGCACCATCGATTGTTATAAATATTGATTTCAGAGGTTTATTGACCTTACATGGAGTGACGAATACAGATAGCTAGCTTGTCTTGAATCAATAAAGTTGCACAACTGAGTCAGGATGATCTATCAACATCGTGGAAACAACCAAATGAGGTGCAGCATGAACATGGCAATGGTGGGAAACATTTATTAAATTGAAAAACGAAGGCACAGAGAGGGGCTCAACCAACCAGCATCACATTAAAAACATGTCATATCATCTGTAGCCACTTAACCATCCTGTCTTTTTTGGCACCAACCTCAGAATTACATCCCCAAAATCAAATGCTGCTCTCATCTGAGAACTAACACTTTAGAGCTTACCATTAAAATGTCACAATGCGTCTTAGTGATAGTAAATGCACCTCACAGAGGAACAAACATTGTTACAAATACGCTTTTCTATTTGTTGTACATCTACTGTTCTGTTTTATGGGCACTTGTATTAAAAAACCGCTGCCACATGATACCGGGATCTTCAAATCCTTTTCACAGATAAAACCTCAGAGGTTCCACTTTTATATGATTTGTGGTTTCTAAAGGTTGAATGAAGAAAGAACCAGATCCAAAATAAGGCGACAAACTGCCATCCTGACCTTTATTCAACCAACAGTCCTGTCTCCCAAAAACTGTGCTCCGACAGAACTAAACTGCATTCTTAGTGATGTGTTAAACGTAATTTTATTTAGACAGAAACATATTTTCCCCCTGAAAGGCAAGGCTTCTAGTTTGAAAGAGCCACAGGATGGAGGCATAAGTCAGAAACAGGTTACCAGGTTGACAAGTCCTGCCCCATTCAGCCAATTCAGGATTGATTGGCTGAAAAGAAGCAACACAACGAGATATCAACAGACAAAAGTATTGTGCGAGGAAATATGCTTCCCTCAATCTGGAATTGAGAGTGCAGTTTAGTTGTCTGGGAATGTAAATTTTAGAAGACAGACCTGCAAGCAGCCACAACTTAATCCAAACAAGTGAAGCAGCCATGTAGTAACTTACATCTTGTGACACAAAGTTTGTGTGTTGTGTCACTCTTGAAAAACACATTTTTAATCTCGATAAGAGAGCCAAAGCCCTGTAGTCAGATTCTGTCCAGACGGTGCTCCACTGTAACTTATTGCATTTCTCACTGAGCCTTTTTATCATCTGACTTTCTGAAGAAAAAAGTTAAATGCATTGCTGGGATTTGCTATCCGTAGTCTGAAACAAATAGGCATCTACAACAGCACCTGATATTAAAATCTGCACCATTTGAGATTTAAAGTTAAACAACAATTAATTTGTTAGTTCCCATGACTACTGTTCCTATTAAGTTTTACCATGTGCAATACATCTGGGGTCGACTCGAGATCCGAGTTGGAAGTGGCGGGCTTATGTGTGAGATTACAATACAAATAAAAGCCTCAGTATTCACAGCAGGTACACACAAAACCAGCAGCTAACATAATACAAAAAGAGCACTAAAGCAATTGTTAACTCCAGCTATAACCAAGCTCAGAGAAAACCTATCAATTTTGAATGAGCATCATTACATCATCAAAACTGCACTGCAGTGCGCTACTAAACCAGTTTTTTATTCAACATTATTTTGTTCAGGTATATACTAAAATGCATCTTTAACACAGTCTAGAGGGATGTGCTTCACTTGTCTGGGTCCCCCATGACGCACAAAACAACATGACATCCACTAAGGCTCTCCTCTAAGATTAACCTTCCTACATTTTAGCTGTAATCTCTTAAAATCTCTTTATCAAAGCACAAAAAAAAAAAGCAAAGCAAAGCAGCAAAGTTTGGGTGCTTGTAGTTGCTACAAACTCACCTTTGCATGCTTAAATAACCAGGCTCCTAAGGCAAAGAGGTGCCAGGGTAGTGGGGATTGCAAAGTAGCATCTTGTAAATCATTTGGACTGACAGAACTTTTTGTTCAGCAGATCGACACAACCACAGAACTCGAAATGGATGTTGGCGGGGATCATTTAAAACTCATACTGAAATGGTTTTTAATGAGGGATTTGTCTCAAATGATCTGAAGCTTGTTTTATGCAAATTATAAAAGTGTTTGTGTTGTTGTGCATTGCCAGTGTCTTGTGCTGTTTTATATGCTTTTTTGTTGAACTTTTTCTTTGCTATAATGTATGTCTATAATTTGGAGTTTGATGGATTTGACTTTTCTGTGTGCATTTGTTTAGTTTTATGTATATGAAAAGCTCATCTGGAGATTATCAGTCAGCGTAGGCTATAAATACTATAGTATGCACATATTCACATATATTCTTGCCACATACCTGTGTCTATTCGGGGTCAACAGATTATTAGATCCAATTTTCTGCATTTATTTATTTATTTTTATTAGTCAGTACTGTTATTTTTAAAAACCAACTGCGAATGAAATAAATTAATGCACTCGCCACACTATATCACTCTATCTATGTCAACCTATGTCCCGCCAACAGCACTTTCTGATCGGTTACATGTCATGCATATTAATAAGGATACTAAAGAATAAATGTTGAAAAGCTTTCTTTCAATTAAAATGTCTTTGAAACATAAATAAACAAAAGCATCTTGACAAAGTTTTGTGTTGGAGTTTATGTTATTCTAAATGTTCACACAACGAATTTCACAGTAAATGTATTGATTCCAAACAGCAGATATAGGTCTCCTTAACTAATAACCGATCCTGAAAAAAAACCAAAATAAAAACCAAACATAAGATAACATATATTAACCCTAAACAAATTCACTTAAAAAAAACTGTTGAGTAAGTTTATATACCTGGACTGGACCTTTACTAATTTTCTATATTACTGGAGCAGAACCCAGAGATTCGAGTTTAACTTTGCCTCTATACAGGGTGTTCCTAGTTGCATAACAAGATAAAAAGAAAGAAAAAAAATCTAACAGCAGTAAGTTTAAGCGATACACAGCAGCCTTAGCATACTGTCAAGCTTATTGCTACATGTATAGCATCAGGCCTCCTATATAAGTCATGTTCACTGCCACTGAGCCTCACAGTTCGCCCTCTCAAAGATACTCTTAATTAGCTCAGTGCCAATGAGGGGACTTCACAAACAAAAACACACGCATGCATAGCATGCATGCCCACACACATGTCCCCAAGAGTGTGATGTAGTGCACACTGATGTCCCCATGTATGTGATGAATGCAGCTTATGGAGCAGGCAGCACAGAAAACACAGGTCTCCATTGTAATTTCTGCACAAAGGAACGCTGCAAAGGCACACCAGGGGAGGAGTGAAGCAGTGCTGACAAGCAGCACATGCATTATTTAAAAACAAAAGTAAAAAATGCCCATTAAAGTGTCAGTGGTGCTTTCGGCAGTGCTGGCTTGGGCGCGGTGTGCGTATTACTGTTATTAATGGGCCAGGCGTGGGGGGCATTGCTTCGGTGTGATTGCTCTGCTGCTGTTGCTATCCGCGGTTCAAGCCTCCCCCCCTTTTTTTCCATTTCTTCTGTGTGTGCGCGAGTGTGTGTGTGTGTGTGTGTGTGTGTGTGTGTGTGCGTGTGTGTGAGGAAGAAGAGAAACAGATAAAGAGCATGATACAGACAGAGACAGAGAGACACCACAAGACCCCGAGTGCACAGTCAATGAGCTCCTACAGCTAATATCATTTCACATTATTGAATGCATATTAAGGCAGAGAGACCTTGTCAGACGAATAGGAGCACCAGTGCTTATATCAAATTCTGATCTGCCTTCACGGCCATGTCTAAAAAATGCCGGGAATGTAGTCAGCATATTGAAAATAAGTGCATACCATTTTTCTTTGCAGTTTAACATCAAGGGCTATACATTACCGCTACTGACACAGCAGAATGAGGTCACTGTCCATGTTGTAATTACAGCTGGGTAAACACTCTGCTCTTTGCTGCAACACCGGAAACACAGAAAGATGCAGAACTAACTAACAGAGAAAAAAAGAGGACGTAAACCTATGACTTTTGAGCCATTTGCTAAGAGAAAAATATTTAATACATCACTGGGAATAAATAAATTGAACCAAATGATCATGGTTGTTATCATCAATCCCAGAGTGGTGTAATACACTGAAATCAATCAATGCACTGGGTGTAACACAGTACACAAATAATAAAAGGCTCATCCTTGACCTATTCTTCTATAACCAGTTTGTTATGGTATTATTAATGGTGTTTACGTGCAACAAATAGAGCACATAATCAAATTTTCCATATTTGCATGTAGAAAATGTCACATAAAAGAGACAGCTTAATTTCCCTGCTCGCAAACTCTGCAGAACTGTGGAGACAGTGGGGCTTTATTTATTTATTATTTTATTTTGGGTTATAAAAAATGCATTCAACTCTGCACGCTCTTACCACTGGAGCATCTGTATTTTTCTTCCATTTAATAAAACCGAGCCTAACCAGTGACATGTTTCTCAGTGCTTCACGATTAGCTGTGGATAATGCTTTTTTTAAACATTTTTTTAGGGCCCTTCTCAGCATTTGGGTGTTCTCTCATCTGCAGACTTGACAGCATTGAGCCCAACCTCTGATTAATTATTAATTGTGTGATTAAAGTGTGTGTTGGTGTGGGTGTAGGCTACATGTGTGGCTTGCAGGGAAGGGTAGAGGAATGCAACCTGCAGTCTACTTTGCATTATCTACAACTTATGAGTTGGTATTTCAGGGTAAAAACATTTAACTGCAGGCATCAAATTATTTAAAACTCAACTCACCAGCTATGTGGAATACTAGCAAGAGCAGAAGAAAGAAGGAGAAGGTATTGTTTTATTAACTGAGTGATGCCTAGTTGAGTTTGGCTCAATTTTCTTTTGGCTACAAGTCAGGGCTTCGTTTTGATTTCCGTGCAATCATGTATGGAGAGTTTGGCCCACATAGAATTCCAGGCTGATGCTGCTACCAGGTCTGCTTATAACTGACACGCAAGGACTTCACCTTAAACTTCTCCATTTTTCAAGCTTTTCTAAAGAAGAAAAACATATACGCATACTGAGATATAAACATTTCTAAGTGGAATCTGTTAAGCTAGTTAAAGTATTTCTTATGATTGCATTTCTTGAAAATAAAAAACATCATGTCCAATTCATCAGAGTTCATGCATCGATTACACCGCAAGAGTCGTGATCTTAGCAAGTCTGTCATTCTTTTCAGAAGTCTGTTTCAATCTGTTTCATATAAACAGTATTATCACAATTTTCCACAGCAGAAATTAATGTTTCTTTAAACTAAATCTAATGACAAAACAAAATTGCAAAACTAAATTAAAACTAAGGTACAGGCATTTATGGGTGCATTTATTTAAAAAAGAAAGGAAGAAAGAATTGATTGATTCAAAAAATCACAGCAGTAATGCTACGCTTTCTTTTGTTGCATCTTTGCTCGTTTTATTGTAAATTGTAAATGTATTATATTGTAAATTATGCCTTTACCTCAATTTAGCTTCAAGTTTAAATCATTCATGAATAAATTTATCAGTGGATTTTTTCGATAACCTATTACTAAACACTAGTTTTCAGCTACTTTGAAGACTAACAAAAAACTCCAAACATCCCTTACTTGCAGCTCCTTAATTGTAAGGGCTTGCTGCTATTCTTTGATGGTAAACAGAATATGTTTAGGTTTGTGTCTGTAGGTTAGGGAAAAAAGTAATTTCCTCTAATGATATCACCGTGGGCTTGAGCAAATTGAGATGGGCATTTTTACTATTCTCTTGCATTTTATAGCCTTACGATTAAGCAATAATGGAAATAATCATTAGGTGCAGCCCTGCACAGCTGAGTAAAATGCAGCAGTTAGTTCACCAAACTTTCAGAGTGCGGTGTCGACATTATTGTCGACAGTGGTCATTCTGATACGTGTGCCCCCAGCTGCCTGCTCTCTGGCCTCCTCTCCTGGCTTGGCCATCGGAGGTGGGTTGCTTTAAGCATTCAAACTCCGGGAATGTGCAGCTCATTTCTAGCAAAGAGGCACATTGCTGCAATGCAATAAGGGAAAACAACACTTTTAATAATTCAGGCCCTGAGACCGTGAGGGGGGCGAGGTGGAGGGGGGGGCGAGGTGGAGGGAAGACGTCTTAAAGTACCGCAGAATGGCTCATTTAGCTCCTGCTACGCATTATTAAAGTTGTATCGAACCCCCTCCTGGGTCTTTCCCAAAGTTTTTTTTTTCATTTTCCTTTCCTCTTTCCCCTAAAGCCTGCGAGGTAACCAATAACAGCTACCAACATTTATAAACGACAGAGTATCCTGCACCTTAGAGGGGGAGGTAAACAATGGTGTAGCTCTTAATCTCTCTTTCTCCCTGTCCTCCCCGCTCACTAGTCCTCCGGTCCGAAATTTGTCAGTGCTTTATCCTGTTTGAACCATAATACAGAGCCCTCGCTGTCCAGATTATTTTCTGCCTGAGCTAAGCCCACGATGCATAAAAAATGTGGGGAATGAACCTTGTATGGAATCAAATTGAGTAATAAAATCGTGTTCACTGTGGCACTGATGGACGCATGATGGTACCGTTAAGGACGTGTTCAGAGGTACCGTAAATTGCTTCTGAGCCTGATGGCAGTTTCCAGAGTAAAGAGAGTGAATATGAATAAAATACACAGGCAGAAGAAAAGGGGGGATGTGCTTGTTCTTTTTAGACGATATTAACTCCTTAACATCCAGTTTGCTCATTTTATTTTAAGTATGCAGCCTTAAAGCTTGAAAAAATCATGGTAATCCACATTTAGTCAGATAGCATCATATATTTTCTGTATCATCGTATTTCAGCCCTCAATAAACTTTATGTTGTTTACATGGAGTAAAATATTCAAGGCTGCCACCCTCCTCATTTTTTATGGCTGCATAATTCTATCAAATAGAAATATTTCACATGTTTTGAGCATCATTTTATACGTATTTCCTTAAAATTCAGTGTAACATGTTCTGTATCTTTGAAAACTTTGGAACCCCTACCAAAAGAAAAAAAAAAAGATTTCAGCAGTCATTTGCTTAATTTGATGTTCTGCATAGGGTGAGATAAACTATAAACCCCCATTTATTAAAGCCTTTCAAATCCTCACACATGCAGCGGTGGTCCACTTCCAAACAAAGCTGTTTTTCTTTGTGAAAACTTGACATTTCGGAGATACTGAGCAAGGTTTTCAGCCGGCAGCAACAAATTATAATTATTATAATTTATGATTACTGCTTACATTGCACAATACAATGAGAAAAAGTAAAAGCCTATTAAAATGTCCATTTAGAATATATACACCATAAACTGCTGCAGAGACCTTAAATCAAAGCCCACGGTGCTGCAAGAGACACAGAGACTGAAGACAGGAGGTCCGGAGAGAGAGGAAGACAGTGGATGTCAGATGTGTTATGATTGGCTGATATATTGGCCTTTTATGAGAAATTAATGTGGCCAAGTCAGTGTTGTTCACCTACGATATGATGGATATGAAACAGTCATATGATTGATTTCGTATTCATTGCAGTGTATGCCACTGGTTGTCTATGGAGAGCCTGCTGGGATTGGAATTGCTTCAGATGCACCATCATTAGATTTCAGACAAAATATTTAATTCAGTTATTAGTAGTTACTCAAATAGTTCAACATTTTTATCTTTGTCCTCGGTTGGATGCACAGACTGCAAATAAAAGATCGACATAGCCTCCGGGTCTAAAAGTGAAATGAAATCAAAAGTGACTCACGACTTACATTTTTTTCTAATGGCCAGCAGGGGGCGACTCCAGGGGTTGTGAAAAGAATTCTGATTGTATAGGAGTCTATGAGAAGATTATGCAACTTCTCATTTGATTTAGACATTTTTCTCATGAGTTTATGGTCTCACTTCCTAGTTTCAGGTCTCTTGCAAAACAACATAGTGGTAATTTTGTAAATTAAAGTCCCATTTACAGTAAAACAAACAAACAAACAAAAAAAGCTAAAGCAGTGTATGTTTTAGGGTGAGGCTACCTTGTTAATTACAGGTGTTTTATATACACCTGTAAATATTTATACATAATGCTCCGAAACTAACTAAGACAATTCTCCTATGTAGTGACCAATTCTTTTAATATCTGGTTAAGTTTTTGTTGAATCCCAGATCTGTACATCTGTACTTTTTCAAATTGATTTGTGCTTCTAACCAATCAGAGAAGCTCATAGTTCATACTGCATAACTGCACAACCAGTATGCATGGGTTAACATCAGGGATGCACTTAAGTTTCACTGTAGTTCGTGGCTAACACAACTTTCTAGCTTGTATGGATCAAGCTTTGGGTAGCTGTAGCAGCTCAAACAGTCAATAGGCCAGTAGAGAGAAGATAATAACTTTAAAGAGGATAAATTAAAAGTAACTGATTGAAGTATAAAACAATATCAAATGTTAGATGGACACTAAATTGACTTGATTAATGTGTGGCTTGCTAGTTGTAGAGCATCTGCAATTTAAAACCAACCCCTAGTGCTGTGTATTAAAGCACACTGAAATGTTGCAGTTAATTACTATGAAATGAGAATGAAACATGACCATGCAAAGAAGATCAAAGGAAAAAAAAAAGGAACTGTTGCCCAGTTGGCCTACATTGTATTTTTTCAACCTTATCATATTTAATGATCTAAAAGCTATTTTGGGTATTTTCCGTCTCCTGACAGAAATGCAGTTAGAAGCAGACAAATTTCATTTTTTGGGAAGCACTTTCTTAACTGACAAAATCTGACAGCTCCTACTTCAGCAGGTTCAACCACCAAAGTATCGCTGTGCACCTTCATAAACACAGTTTGATGAGATGCCTTGTACATCAAAGCAATACCAGTGCAGCCAGCGAGTCATCCAGCCAGCCTGAACGTCAGACAAACCAGTCAGTCAGCTGCTTTGTCTCCCACTGAGTGTCAGACTCGGAGGTTCTTCTGCCATCTAAGCTGACTAAACAGACCCCGTTTTCTTCAAAGCTATGCAAATTAGCCACGTTGCTAAGTGGATTCCACTTTTTTCCTTTTCTTTTTTTTTGTTGGACAGCCGCAGGCCCGATTAGGCCCAATTTCTATCTAAAGAATGTATACACACTTACATACCGTAAAGCAATGCACTGCATTACTGCCCGTGGGGTATTCTTGGTGGTCTTTTCTTTCTCATAACACAGCCCTGCTTTAATAGATCAGTTGTTGAATTTAAAGTGAAAATAATGTACATTCCTCTGCTGTAATGAAATTAAAAAGGGCTAAAAACAGAGGTGGGAGGGAGCTAATAAAGATCAAAATGCGGCACAGCAGCAGTAATCTTTGATCTCAAGGAACATGGGTGTTCTTTGATTGCACTATGTACACTGCATGGCAGAATGTATGTGGACACCCGAGTCCACTTAATGTGCTTTTCCTATGATTTTTTCATGATTTGGTCACTAATGAATGGAAGGTCTAATGCTACAGCATAAAATATTCTGTGTTAGTGGTCTTCATGCAGCCTAAGAGCAGGGACATTCAAGGGTCACGAGTTACATCTGAGTTCAGGCTTTTCTATAATCTGAAAATATTTGATCATTTGTGAAACTCTAAGTTAACTACAATTAAGCAAATGCATACATTAAAGGAAATAAATACTGAACTTTTGATGAATACCATGCATTATTTTAAGGGATAACAAGCCTGATATATGATTTGAGGAAAAAATGTGGTTGCAACGTTGCAGCAGTTTTGCAAGGGTCCTTTCCTGATTCAGCATAACCTGTGCATGAAGCAGGTCCATAAAAATATGGATTTACCAGTTCTATATCCCTTCCTTGTCTATTTTCATTTGACACTAGCTATGCTCTGATACTGTAATCACATATATTTGAAGTGTCTGTTTCAAATGTTGCAAAAACTTCCAAAAAATTTGCTTTAGAGTGAATAAACTAGGCTGTGTACTATTGTCAGAAGGTGGCGGTAAATGGCTGTAACAGAGTGGAAACTTGAAAAGGAGGAAATAAACAAAATTATGGCCAACTACGAGAGAAAAATGGATAGAAGTCTTCAGAAATAGTTTTCATCTGTGATAAAGACAATGAAAGAAGCCCAAACAGCTAATTGGTCGTGTGTTAAATATTTGCTACTTTGGAACTTGGTGTTTCCATCTTCTGTGGAATGTATTGCGACCATATCAACTTTTTTTGTGAAACTGTGGACATTTTTTCCTAATGTATCTTTCTAAAAATATGCTATGGAAACAACGTCTCGTGCCTGAAGCAGTGACTTACAGTGGAGACACTAATAAGTTGTCGCCACTGGGCTCCATTCACTGGTACTCGCTGTTGGGACTGGGTAGGATGGAGGGTAACTGGTGCCATAATTGGAAATGGTGCTATGACCCTTTATTTATCTAAGAAAGGAGAGCAGAGATGAAGGGGAAAGAGGATGACAAGGGGTGGGGTAATTTTGGACTCATCATTATCGTTATAATAATTATTATTATTATTGTTGGGGGAAGGGAAGTGTGTTGTTGCTGTTGTGGAATCATACTAAAAACAGCGACCCTATTTGCTAGAGTCATTTCCATTCCTTCTTATCATTATCTCTTCATTATCATTATCACCATTACGATTGGTCACGGCGTTTTTATCTTAATTGTTCTCAGCATCATCATAACATGCTGGAGCTAATGACAACCTCAAGACGCAGAGAGTTTTTTTTTTTCTTTCCTTAAATGCAGAAATAAATAATGCAGCTACAAAACAACCAATGAAAAGTGTCTGAACTGCCCATCTGGCTTGAAATGTTCTGGAGACACAAGCGAGAGGATAGAAACCAAAAGCTGTTTTGATGTCTCAGTCTGGATGCGCGTTGGCAACAAGCAAGGGCCTCGGGATTCCATCAGACTATTGATTGTTACCAGCTCTCGAGTCCTGCTTTACCACCCTTATAAACAATCTCTCTGTCAAGCACACTATAGGGCAACAAATGATTTTATTTCATAGATTTTTGGATTTGACTGATGAATTATTCACTGATGTTTTACCCTTGGTGCAGAAGGGGTGAGAGGGTGTTGAAAAGGAAAAGACAAAGAAATTTCAAAAATGTATCAGACACAAGCCTGTGTGCATGAACAGCTTCTCTTCCAAAGGCTTCTTTTTTTTTATTCTTTTCCACATCAGCTCTGCTTTGTCAACATCAGCTGAGTGAGAACTCCCAGGGGCCGACAAATCTCCTGTAATCTGCCAGACCTCCCCTCCATGTCCGGTGCTGTTGTTTTCCTGTATCCTTCTAAGTGTTATTGAGTCTGCAAACTCTGAAAAATTGTTATCAATTTGGATCCAGTCCAGCACCTGTGAAACGCACAGTATGGCAGGTTTTTTTTGTGTGTGTGCTGGTGCTGCTGAATTACACAGGCTTTAGTACCACACACTCTTGGCCCAGATGTTCGGGGTAATGTGACAGTAAAACTACAAAGAAAGATGGTTACAGGCGGTAAAAATTTCACAGTTTATATTTTGCGGTGCTTTCTGTTTTGTAAGATGTTGCAGGTCAATTGCTGTTCCCTGATGTGTTTGGGTTAGGGATGTGCGTCTGCGTGTGTCTTGCGGCGTGTGCGTCCGTTTTGGCAGCCTTGGATGGTGGCTGATGACGTCTGTTTTGTTAAGATCTCTGGTGGATCACATCAGTAATCCTGCACTGGGGAAATACTGGGCGGCAGCAGCAGCTCATACTGGTGGAAGCTGAGTGGGGTCTATAAAATATCAAAGCAGATCGATCAGTCTGACCTCATAGCATATCCACGCTTAGCAGCCGGGCAGGGTTAAACCCAGTCAAGAGAGGAAAACAAACACTTCACAACAGCGATTTGCTTATTTTCCAACAGGACGCCTTTTGCTGCTTCTCCTCTTGCAATAAAAATACATAACAATGCAGCTTCTTTGTGCATGCAACAGCCCCAGATGGAGCCACACTGAAATTAACTTTAATGCCATTCTCTCTAGTGTGAGACACAGAGGCTGAATAATGTAGCAGTGGTAGCTCACTTCCTGAAAAATCACCAAAATCACAAGGGATGATGATTGTTGCATTGCGCCTGGCATTTGTGTTGTATCCAGTATCGGACCAAGGCGCTCTCAATTGCACCCTGGAGGCTAGAGCTCGCTAACTGAAGAGAAACCAGGTCAACTGATAGGGGAATTGTGTTGTTATCTTTATATGTGCGCGCTGCAGATACAGTGGCACAGCTCTTGCTCACAGCTTGCAACATTTTACAAAGCAATCAGGGTTTGTTATCGACGCACGGGTAGCAGGGCTAAACTACAGTAATCCACTCCATGTTTACTAATGAATCGCCATTTAGGGACGCAGCTCAATTGTGTATCAGGGTGAGGGCGGAGCCTACACTTGGGTAAATTCACATCCAAGCGAGGATGTGCAAGCATGAAGGGGGCGAGGGCAGCTGCGCAGACTTGACATCCCATCATGAGGGGGGCCGCTGGCTGGGCGGCTTGCTGGCAATGCAGAGTCTGTTTGTTGTGCATCCATCAACCCCGGTGTCCTGCCCAGGAGCCGATCGATAGCCAACACAAAAGCTCATTGATGACAGACAGCTCTTGACAAACATATAGCATTTTTTCTGTCTAGTATAGCAATAATCTCCAAGGTCACTGCGAGTCATTCAACAGCAGCCGGGACGCAAGGAGCTCATACCAAGTCTTCTGTGTCTTTTCACGCGAGGGAACAAAAAGGTCTGATGCATTTTAAGTCAGCGCTGAAAGCTCTTGGCACATTGTTAGGCAGCTGTATACAAGGAGAATGAAAGCACACACACTTGACAAGTGGTGAAGCCTCCGTGACATGTCACTGAGTGACAGCAACCCCCCATCCAAGGACACATAACTAACCCGATACTTAATAGTGTAATGGAGGGCAAATTAGTGGACAGTCTTGGTCAGCACGATTGCAAATAAAACCACCAGTTAATATTTTAGGACTGTTTACATGAGAAATCTTAATGTTCTGTTTACTCTCTTGTGAAAGTTAGTTTGTGTGACAGCTGAGAAGTTGGACAGACACACATACAAGCACACACTCAGACTACAGGTGTGTTAGGGCACAGACTTGGAGTTATAATAGGAGGGCCAGGCTCCCCCCCCCAGGCCATCCTGCCAGCTGGCCGGACTGAGCGTGAGTGATGCCCGAGCGAGGCAGCCCCATTAGGGAAGTGCTGGTGGTGAGTGCAGGATAGCTCAGGTAATTAAAGCCAAACCAAAGCAGGCAGGCGAGGTGGGGGCTCCCAGATTTATGTGGCTGAGTAATGCACATACTGAAGTCAGCTCGCCATCCAAAGGCCTCCCTCACTTACAAACAGTCTCAAGAGGCATTAGCTTCCTCACCACTCTGATGCAGCCTATTACTCTCGCTCTCTCCATCTTGTTCTTCATTGCTCCACTGTGTGACTCTGTCAGATAAACATCAAGATCTTTGACAATTAAGGATACATTTGGATTTTCCCAGCTCTTTGATATTATTAGTCAACCGCTGTCTCATGAAAGACTATCCACTGACTGGCACATTACGCCTGATTTAGGACATTTGTGTTAATGTCGTGTATGAAAGAAAGCATCCACGTGTGTCCAACATTTGAAGACACATTAATACTAATCACAAGAGCAATGTCACTTTAACTGAGGAGTCACACCAGGTTGGTTATAAGCTACTTTTCAGTTTTCTCAAGTATTTGTCACTTGATGCCTAAAAAAAGCAATAAATTTGTAAATAGATTTTTCTACCAAAAGAAAAGTACATAATGTCAAAGTACATCTATAGCATATACTACTTTAGAAGTGTATTTTAATACACTTACCCTTTTATTACCCATTATAATTAAAGGACCAGTGCAAAGAATTTAAAGGCATCTAACGGTGAGGTTGCAGATTGTAAACAACTCTCTCAGTCTTTCCTTTCCAAGTGTGTAAGGAATGCTATGAAGGTAGTGCATTAAATCTCCTTTTCTTTCCCTTTCTACAGCCAGTGTTTGGTTTGTCCATTCTGGGCTACTGCAGAAACATGGTGGCATAGCATGGCAAGCTTCTGGCTTCCTGAGCTAAAGTAAACACAGTAATGAAACAGTAATTCTGAAAACTGTGAGCATTTCTGCCAATAGTGCCTTCTAAATCCTGAACACTGACCTTTTAAGATATCCACAGCTGCTTGTAGAAATAGGCTATACTTTGCTCAATGACTGACATTATATCATTTGGTCAGCACAACAAATAATTAGACATACTTGTGGCCACCAACTCTTAACGGCTCGCGATCACCTCCCCATTCCTTGTGTGAACTTGTCTGGTCTCTGCCTGATCTTTGCTCTCTATTATTGTGACAAAACTCAAAGTGGAGCTCGTTTAAGAGCAGCTATGATGTTTGCCACACCTTGTCACATTCTTTTGACACCTGCTAACATGATGTTGAACATTTCGAAAAATTATAGCGGCACGTCTGAGGTGGTAGACACAGTTCTGAAGTCAACACTGTCAAGAAACTGTCAGAATAAAATCTTAAAGATGAAGCTCTCAGAGGTAAGCGACCACACTCTGTGTTGAGGTTTTTGGTCGATCACACCTGTCAGCCTGTACATCAGTTACTTATACGGGTCCTTGTTAGCTGACTAATGATGTGAACAGCTACGGACTACCTGCTGCTGTGGATCGGCTTTTTTCTGGACAGGACTTAACCCAGCCTCACCGGTCAGATATGTTGCAGAATGGATCAGGTTGGATACTCTAACGGAGAGCTGAGATCAGGGGTGACTGTAAGGTAGCATGCAGTAAATTTCAACCTCCTGTCAGATCACATTTCATTCCCATCTCCACAGATGGAAAGATAGCCGTGGACACACAGACGTATCAGATGGACAATGCTTAGATTGTCAAACAGAAAAACAGATCAGCGGGAGCGAATGCGAGACGGGCAGCCGGGTCCTCTGAAGGGAGAGCCAATGGAAAAAAAAAAAAGCCAGATGGGCAGACAAGCATAAAGTAAATCATGGAGAAGCTCCTCAATACCAGAGCAGTATGGAGAATGGCAGTGCAGGTTGGGAAGAGTTAGCCGCAGTGTGCATCAGCTAGCATTATCAATGCTGACAGGCAGACAACCCGTTTATAGGGAAAGGAAAAAAAGCATCAAGGAAATCCTGCTCTTGTCTATCCCCAATTGAATTACTGCCGTGATCCAAAGATGGGAGGAGTGAGGTGGGGTGAGGGGGGGGACGGGATAATATTCTTTGACGAGAGGGGCCGCTCCAAATGCGCACAGAAAATGTATATCCGTACAGTGCGTCCCTCAGGGCTCACATCTCACAACTTTGCCCATCTATTTTTATTTGTTCCCCGTGCTTCTAGTTAAAGCACTGCTGCAGCCCACAAAATGGAGAGAGGGGAGGGTAGGGGAGAGGAGGAAATAGGGGGGAGAAGGGGGAGGGTGCAAAGAGACGCACTGCTGGGAGGGAGCGGGCGTAGATCGCATGACCCCTGCGATGCTGTTGGAATACTAATGTCACACAAAGTTCTCCGGCAAAAGATAGAGAGGAGCAAAGTGCATAGGGGAGTTTGGTAGAGGAACACGCACGGATACACAGCGCACTCAGATATATGCACGTGCACTACATCCGCTCCGTCCCCAAACTCGTAGGCGAGAGCAAATGGTGAAACTTCTGGAAGACTTAAGGGGAACAAGTGCGCCAAATGAGCCCCTTTGGACTGCCATCAAGATGACAGGAATTTGGATGAGACGCCTGGTCCGGTTCCATCCAGTTTAGCTAAACACACTAATCACTCATTTAAAAAAATGCTTCACCCAGAGCCAGCTGCCACGTCATACATACCATGATGCAAACAGCACCACCTTTAGGACTGCACAGCATCAGTCTGATGTATTAAGCTTGTGTCTTCTGTAGTTTTGGCTATATTTCTTAATATTGTACCATGCAAACAGTACTCATGACAACAGAGCAATCTGAGATAAGAAACTTGACTTCAGGCAAATGATCTGGTTTAAAATCTCAGTCATCATTTTTCACTGTGCATGCCTGTAGTTACAACATTTATAGTAGGCCTAATTTAACCCTCTGAACCCTAAAAAATATGTTCACATAACAATAAGTCAGGGACAATTTAACTGAACTAGGCTGAACTGCAGGCTGTGTTTACCCAGAGCAGAGAAGTCTTTAAAAAATTCAAATGTAAGTAGTAAAATATATATCTAATATCTAGTGGACACCATTTTTCCTAGTATTGGTTGGCACATGGAAAAATGTTGTACATGTTGATTCTAAGTTTTTGCAGTTCTGGAAAAATAAATCCTCAAAGAAATTCAGCTTACATTTTTCTCTTTTTTATGATTTGTGGGGTTACAACTTTGTTGCACTGCACAAAAGACATTTTAGAGGTCTCTTTACTTCTAGCCAGTGTTGTGCTGTTTCCTTAGAGGTGCGGGACTTTAAACTGCAGTGAAAAATGAGCCCACAGTGAGTTAAAATGTGACAGGAGTAAAAAACAAACCCAGACACTGCTTGGGGCTCACAGGGTTTGACAAATTTTAGGGCTACCTTGTTCACAAATCTGCCATTGCAGCATTCAAAGGTCTTAGCAAATAATGTGATGATTAAAACTAACACCATGCTATCATCAGACGGAAACCATTTATTTTCTTTGGTTGTACAATTGCAAAACCTTTGAGCACCACTTTTCTATCTATGATGTTTGTACATGATCATGGAAACACAAGCAAATACTGTGGTTCTTGTATGGTGTGATTTAGGGTTAGGCAAATGTAACACTTTGCTAAGGTTAGGGAGCAATACTGGTTATGTGTCAAAAACATAGCACTAATTGCTGCATTGTGACAGTTTCCTGTCTTGCACAGAATTATGCTATATGCTCAGACACCAACCACAACCTCTGCTTTCCACTTCACTAAGCAAAGGACAAGCTACTTTCTACACTGGCACCTGGCAAAAAGCATGCACTGCAGATTCCTTCAATATGAGTATTGACCAAAAGGAATGGTTTGTCAAAACTTACAAAAGTAAGACCTGAGTTGCAATAAAGTATGATTATTCCTAAATGTGTATACAGCCGATGCTACGAGCAGCAGGCTTTTTGTAGCTTCTCAGGCAGCCATATTTACCACTAAATTCCAGAGTGGCAGTGTTTTAGCTCTCAGAGAGACTGATGCCCCAGCAGAAATTGTTGTATTACTGCCGATACTTTCCCTCAGTCGTCAGTGAGCAGGAAATAGGAAATGATGCATAAGTATCAAGGATTTACTGTCACATACAGTATGGCTGTCATCACACAGAAGTGCATCATGATGATGTACGCCTCCAATCCTCCATTTCTACTGAATGTCTTTATAACTCTGCATTAACCCAAATCCCTGGCTGGCACTGGGAGGTGTCAGTGGGGGTTTAAAGGTGGGGGTATTTCCTCTGTCACACCTGCCTATTATGCTTGCTACTCAACTTAATGGCACTCCCAAGCACCTCAAATGTCTTGGTGAAGATCATTTTCTTGACAAAATGCTCAACTCAGGAAGCTATTCCGCAATATTTTCAGAACACCTGTACATAAGTGTGTTTGGTTGAAAAAATGATGCGAGCAAAAAGAATCGACACAATGGTTCTCATTATTATCCATTTTGTCTCACTCAACACCTCAGCTACTATCAGTGCTGTAGGTGGCACAGCTTGAAGTATATAATAATAACAAGGCTGCATTAAATTGCGATGGAACTTTGCTGAAACAGGAAGAAATACACTAAGAGAAAACTCACACTCCCATTAATTTATATTTCACATTTTCACAGATGAGATATAAACCTGTGGCCACCTTCAAGACTTGACTATAGCCATTAACACAAAGCAACTAACTCATTAATCGAGACAGACCATTTGGAAAGAGCCAATTGAACACATGCTGCTTAGCCAATCCCACACATTTCTGTACACCATTGATTTCATTTGACCATTATCGTCCAAGGTTGTGACCAAAATTAGATGCAGTCTGGCTAATTATCTGACAGTCGGCAGCTAATTATCTGGCTGTAGTGAGACACAGAGACAAGAGAGGGAGAGAGAAACCTCCTACCACCTCACACAAACTAGCAAACTAGTCATCTGCAAGACTCGTGATAGAGACCACAGAGAGGGTGGAAATCAGGTTGAGCGACTCCACTTAAGATCTGAAGCTGGTTCCTTAAGAGAAACAGAGCGAGATGAAGCTGAATGTAAAACCCAGCCAGACTCCTGTCCTCACAATAAGCCAGGAGAAAAAAGAAAAGAAAGAAAAACATGAGGCGTGATGCTTGGCCTGATTTTTATCTGATGAAAATTATTTCCATCATTCACCTACCGGCAGGAGGACTCTGCAGACAGAGCCAGCAGACCATAACACACACTGTGTAGTCAGTCAGCCAAACAAATGAGTGGAAGATCACGCGTAATAGCAAATTAGTACTGGTGCTACTACCCAGGGATAAACCGCTGTTTGGTCTTTTGTTTGGCAGAGATTCATGATGAGATGTCAGCATTGATGTCAGGGCAGGGGGGGAAAGGGAGGGGAAATGTAGTGTTTGAGGACAACCCTTGAGGTCAGAGGTCGGGAAGACGGACCTGCCTCAGATATACTAATTACCCAAGAGGCTACGCCCAGCCTGCTGCTCACACACAGGGATGAGCTCCACTGAACAAATGACACAAGCATACACGAGACACATGTGAAACATTTTGTATTACTGTCTTGCAGAGCTACGCTTTGGTCTGCTTCCATTTAACACAGAAAGAATAGGATCAAAGGAAAACCATACCATTATTTAATAAGCAAAAATCATTACAAAAAATCTGATTCCAGCATCTCAAATGTGAAGATTTGCTGCCAATATTATATATAAATTTGGCTTTTGGACTGTTTACCAGAGAAAGACACTAGGAACTCTTGACGGACTATTTGATAATGTTTTGCCAACTTTAGCTTTTCCTGTATCTAATGATGATGCACAAGTCATTTTTAAAGTTCTTTCAATCTTTTATTGCACTAATTACACTCATTTTTAAATAAACATAGTGCTGCTTTCACTTCAGTTTTTTACCACGTTTATGTTAATGCAAAAATCTTTGCAACAAAACAAGACTTAAAATAAGGTTCTGCTACACCTGAATTCAGTGCATCTCCAAAGGCAAAATATAAATTAAACTGGGCCCCAAATGCCTCACTTGCTGGCCATCTGCTTATCGAAAGACCCTTCAATATATCGATGTTTCCTAAATGCTCACATGCAGGTTACAGTACGTGCAAGTAACGCCACTGTGCACAGAGAAGCCTCTAGTTTCCAATCAGTTACTGGAACTCAACAACTCAGACAGCTGTGTGATCAAAAATCCCTTTGAAAAAAGTTAAAACCAAGTGACTTTACTTACAAGGGCTATTTTCTGTAAGTAGAGTTTTGTATGAGCAGAGCGCACATTTTAAATGTCAATATGGCAGCACCACAACGGAATATCAACTAAACAGAAAAGTCTGAAATAAGTTGGACTTCTGGATTGGAAAAAATCTTCCTGCTTTTTCAACCAGAATCATCAAAGAACTTCTCAACATAACCAATAAAGAGTCTACCCAATACTCAGTAACTGTATTGGTCCACATCATGTTAAAAGAAAGTAGCATACTGTGCATGAAAGCCTGCTCGAATGACAGCATGACCATAACTGCTCAACCTAGAAGCAGTTGAAGTTTCTAAAAGCCAACCTTGACTGTGCGGGTGGTGGACCAGGAAACGGTGATGCTTTTTACGATTTTATGTTATTTTACTGTATAAATAATTATTTTAACAGTTTTGAATGGCTGTGATAAATGATGCTGTCATGGCGACAGGGTGCAGAAAGTTAAAAATGCTTTAATAGTTATATAGAGCTGAACATTAATGCAGCGATGAATAATTAATGCTTTGCTGCATACTTTACATTTTTTATATAAATTTGATTTGAGACCTCGCTGACTATTGGCTCTCTTGTCCCATTTTCACACTAGTGGTCGTATTTCTTTAAAAGACATGAAAAGAAATTGCCTTTTTCCTTTTTCACTTACTGTAAACACGCCACAGGCATCCATAAGGTACTGTATAAATCCCAGATAACCCTTTCCATGCCTTCCCCTCATGCATGACCCCGGAAGTACATCGAGAGGAAACCCCCAGCAGGCACAGGTTGCCGATGGGTTTGTCCGCCTGGCTCTTGGTAAACAATCTGCGTGTTTGTGTGAGCGATGGGCACGTCGTTTGTTTTGCTAATGGGTGTTTTTCTCCTTCACACTCCGCGGGGAGTGCTATCTAATGAGCCGCCCACCCGCGCTTTCCCTCCTGCAGCCCCTGTGCCCTGAATGTGCGGCTTTAACCCCGGTGCAGAGGAGGATGGATCACAGGGGCTGGGGCTACACACACACACGGAAACACACGGAAGAAGAGACATACTGTATATTCACCTAAAGTCAACTAAACACGCATGCAAGGAAGAAGAAAATGGGTTTACCAATATGCCTTATGGAATATGTTACACCTCTTTAATTATTGATAAACATATGCGGTCACACACCCACGTGAATATACTGTGTAGCTATTCCCAGGCAAATGCACAAAAATCTTTGCTAACACATGTGGACATTTGTGAACTGACAAGAATGTGGTAGCTCAGCTGTACCGGTCTCTAATGCACCAGAGAGGACGTTAAATATACATGTGAACCTATGAAGCCAGGGCATCGGCTTCTTAGTAACATATCACACAGGGGATGTCACGCAAGGCTGTTGATGATGAAGGCGGTGCAGTGATCAAAGCTTCGACCTATATGTAAGTATGCATGTTCATGTGCCTCCATTAGCGTTGCCGGGTCCACTGGCTGGGTCTTATGCTCTTGCTATTTATAGTACGAGGCTTGACGTGGTTTGAAGTAAGTTTAACAGAAAGTATGTTTAGCACAGTTATGTCTGTCTGATTATGTTCATGTCAGAAATCTCCAAACTGATTGCAGGGTTTAAAAGTATTTAGTATTTCCATTGGAACTGTTGGCGTTTGTGTTATTTGCATAGATGCATTACAGCTTGGGGAATTCTAATGTTACATACGTGATTACAAAAGTAACTGTAACAGTATTTTGATAATATATGTTCTGGTAGTCAAAAAAAAAAATCCCATTCAAAACTGGAGCAGTTTGTGTGTGCCATCAGTAGTTCATTTCAGTGTGTGTGTGTACAGATCAGATCCAAGGAACGGGTGTTAGCAGCATGCTTTGCTATCTCCAACACTGACTTCCCAGATGCTATCATTAGTAGCACCAAAGACAGAAAATTTCAAATTCTACATATGCTCGCTGTAATCGATATTTGTGACGTGAACATCAATAAAAAGAGCGTGTTAACATGAAAGGGATGCTTGTAGTGCTAAACTCACTTAGAATAAACAGAAGAAGAAGAAAAGTGCAGTGACGAGTCGAGCATTTGGGATTAGTGGTGCACCACTTGTGGTGAAAAGCATGAAGAGTGCACTTTGCTTTTTAGGCATCCAGAGTGACGCCATCCTATGCAGTCTGTAATCTATTGCTGTTTTCCAGCCTAGCCATAGCCTGTATGGTTACATGTCTTAGTGTCATAAATCACTTTAAAGGTGCATGATTTTGAACATAAAAATAGCATCAATATAGCAGCAAACATCTGTCTCCTGTGTAAAGATATACCAGAGTAATGGCATTTCTAGGCAAAAAATGAAGTCACACCCCATGTGTATTGCAATACGAGTTTCTATGTCCTATGTTAGGGCAGTTGGTACAGCTACATGTGCATGTTAGTGCATGTTAATGCATGTGGGTCCCTTCTGTTGAAACTGATTGCACTTCCTGTGCATTTAAACAGACCATGAGTGGCCATAGACAATGGTTAGAAAAGCAAAGTGCAGTCAAATGCCTTAAGAAATAAAGTATTGTAGTTATGTTTTTTACATGATTTATGTGCATTTCTTTTAGCTCAGTTTTAGAATGCAGTTTTAGTTTTTTCCTCTGCTACTCCTTCACTGTTCAGGTTGACGGACTGTAGAAACAGACATACATAGAGTGGAGCAGACATGAGCAAAGAGCAGGAGAGACAGACGAGGTAAAGATAATGCTACTCAAGCTGACACCTCCTAATCAAATCAAATCAAATCAACTTTTACTTGTAGAGCATTTTTCATACAACGTGTAATACAAAATGCTTTACATGTAGGAATAAAACACCTTTATATTCAACAAACCCCACCCCTGACATACACACACACATACAGACCCCACCTGCCCACCAACCCCACATTAGCAAGCAGTAGAACAGTTAAAAGCAGTTTTGATAATGGCATGGTACTGATGGACCAGGAGAGAACTATGGTGATTCAATTTTATGTCTGTGTATATTTTACATAGCTAGTGTGTGGTATTTTTTTGTGGCTTGATTATCTTTTGCTGGTTCTCAAGTACACAACCGTTCTGGTTGTAAATAAAAATGAAAGGAGAGGGTAGATGTGGCTAACACACCCGTTTATTTCGGTGTTGTTTTTATGCTGGTGCTATAGCGACATACAGCGGCTCTGAATGTTTCACAGTCTTTACGTTCAAATTCTTTAGCTCCTGAGTATGACAAAAAAGACCCTGAGCCTCCATAAAGGTCTACAAAATATCCCCAGTACTAACATCATGATGGCAAGTAGTAGCAAAATATGGCTGTAAACAATACATGTATGTGTAATGATATATGTGTAAGTACTGGGATTAGTAACATACGTTTCAAAGTAAACAGTAATCCAAGCATAGTGATGAAGATATGAGGAGCATTGCAGCAGACATTCTTGTACTTTTTTTTTACAGCACAGGCTCCACAGGCCAAATATTGCAATAAAATAAGATTATTGTAAACATGTTTCTTGTATGATGGCATATGGATGCCGCCATCTCGACCTAAGGCATAGGTTTTGATGTGCACACCGTGCTATACTCAGATTAGTGTGACATCATATAAAATGCATTTAGATTTGCTAACCATCTGGAGGCAGGCTGAAACAGGTGTTCCTCCAGAGTGGAGGCGCTCCCTCAACCCAAATCTCTGCATCGATGAGAAAACACATCAATAGTGAATAGCACATAGGAGTGCAACAATCCTAAAATCTCATATGCAGAAATAATCCATCTACTGCCTTGTCTTAAACACGCACTCCTACTGAACTATTATGGAGAGAAATGTGTTTTTTTTCTTTCTGAATGGGAATATGATGTTTTCTAATTCAGTCACCATATATTTTCTCCTAGTACATTTTGAGAATAATCTTACAGAAAAAAGAAATGGCATCAACGCCAAAAGACACCCGTGTTTGAAATAAATTCAAGTCATACAGTTATTTTAGCTGAGTGGGGATGGTTCATCCCGCTCAGTTTGCCTCCCAGGGTGTCTTGATATTCATATGTCAGATGATGAACACCGCCAAAGCCATCACGGATGAGGCGGCTGAGACAGACAGGGGCAAAGTGCTGTGGGTAAGAAGAATAAGGAACAGCTTTCCTGGGAGCGCTGAGGGTATATGGGCCTGCTGTAAAACAGTGGCACAAAGGAAGGAAGAACTCTTTTTTTGAGACCATATGCTCCTGTTCCGCACAGGAGCTCGCCTGAATGGGATATGAGGTCCAGAGACACTGCCTGTCCAAGCCGAGCAGGTGTGCTGCCGAGGCTTTCAATCACACACACACATACACACACGCGCGGATATATACTGCTGTTTACACTCTGCAGAGCCATAACGCAACAACTCTTAATGTAGCAGCTGCCCAGATTGGCCATCTCGAGCTGGGACGCTGCATACTTACACTGTTAAGCAATTTTCAGTCAGTAAAATGAAAGTTTTACGACTACTACCGTGTGAGAGAACATCACTGGAGGAATATAAGGTGGTTGTCGGTACTGCTGCTTTCATCCGCAATGGTAAGCAATATGGTCCACCCAATAGCTGTGGGGCCGACATCAGTAATATCGGTTGGTTATTTGGTCCAACATTCTGGTTCCGAGCAACTTTCACCTTCATAAATGTTGGTCAAATTTCCATTAAATATGCAGTAGGTATCCATGGTCTCCAGAAAATTATTTCTTATTATTTTAATGACACCGTGACATTTGGTCCAGAGTTTCCACCTTGGTACACTTAATATCAGTCTAAAACGACACTGTTATGAAATTTACTGAGCATGTGTTTAGTCGCAAGAAGATGATGACCCACTGGTATCTAATATGGATACATTTCTGGAGGAGGTTCTTCTCCAAGCGTCAACTTTCAGGGCTGAAAAATTAAAAGCTAACATAGAAGCACCAAAAGGAGGGTGCTGTCACAGGACAGCCTATGGAGCCACCAAACTGAGCTTCAAAGCTTCTGTTTGGGAAGCGTACGGGAAACTTATGGGTGATGTCACGAAAAGTTTGTTCATATTTATATAGAGTCAGCGCTCTGCTCAATCCAGAAAATACACAAAAATACTACAAAATGAAATGCTACAGATGGTAAATCCTACAAAATAAAATGCTGTTGTTTTTTTAGATAGCATGCAAGCTTCACGAAAACTGTGTTGTGGTATGTTATTGGCAAATTGTGACAACCACCCAACTGATATTAGCTAGTAAGGTCACTCAATCTTTCAACATCTGTCTTGTAAATGGTCAAACAGTGCTTATAGCTCTGTTAGACCTACAGTACATATTTTAAACCTTTTCTTCAGCCATCTGAAAATATCTGCCCACTGGCCAGAAGAACCAAGTTCAGGCAACGACCTTTGTTTTGCTATGACATGCGTGTGGATATGGATCTATAATATGGACAAAGTTTAACGCTTTATGCAAGTTGGCAGAACAAATCAATCGTGCTTACACAAGACACTGTCACTAGTAGAGTTACTGAATTGATATATGTTGCTACACTGACAGAAGTACCCACATTATGCTCTATGTTGACAGAAAAGGCAAAATCAATATATCTTACTACATTTAAGGAATTAAGAGTGTTTGCGATACAATACATCAACTTCCACTTGGTTGTCTGCAGCATTTATTTTGTAGTATTTAGTGTCTACAGCACTTTATCTTGTAGGATTTGTGTGCTTTTCTTGTACCAGCAGTGGCTCTGTCCTGAGAATGGAGCCTTCATTGGAAGTGTTCCCACAATGGAGGTCTACAGCTAGACTGCCTTTTTTTTTTTTTTTTTTGCTTTAGCATCATCCAAAGAATAGACTAGGGGGCACTACTGTCCCCAGAATTTGTAAGAAAATCCAAATCATTAGCAAGAAGTTGGTGTCATACAGTTTTTTGACTTTGTAGTATGGTATGTTGCAAATTCTGCAGCCTTTAGGGGACATTTTTAGACCTTTACAATCTTATTTTTTATTCTTACTTAATTTTTAAAGCTATCAATAAAGACTTTATTCTACGATGCATTAACTTATATAATCTGCTTTTTGAAATATAAAATTCCTTGAACTTTTTGTAGGGGCTGCAAACCGGGGTTTTTTTTTTTTTTAAATGTGATGTGTCAATTTCCAATACTCCAAGTCCTTGAAGCCCAGTATAAGAGTGTTAGAAAGGATAACACACGATGATGCTGTTGTTGTCTTATTTCTAGACTGTAAATGTAAGATGATGTAGCAATCATGATGTCACCCATTGCGTTTGTGGGCTACCTTTATGAAGCCTTGAATTTGGTATTTGTACTGTGCCACCTTCAATTTTTTGAAACCATAAGTGACAAGTGTCTACAGTACTGCAAATATACATAAAAATAAACATCATGGTGTATTTAAGGAGGCCTGAAACTAGTGATTGAGACCATAAACATCTGAGAAAAATGTTTACTGAGGTAACAAATCAAGTGAAAAGTAAGGCATTTTTTAAAAATAAGTTCCATTAAATTTGAGTTCATTCAGCAAACAAAAGTATTACCCCTCACTGGTCATTACAAATAATGCAGGCGTAAGGCAACCTTTTATACACTTTATAGTGTTCCAGGAATCAAAATGAAAATATTTGATTCGCATCAAAACATGTAAACATATAAAGAACCAATACATAAATCATATAGTTCACCTCATAAGAAGCTAACAACCCGCACAGAACTATATCCCATTTGCTAATATCAAAACCCACGCAAACATATTATTTCTCTAACTCACTTTGCACCGATTACAAATTCCAAACTGATGAATCACTTTCATCAAACTAAGATGGTATTACACAGAGAAGAGTCATCCAACTGGAGCTACACAAAGGCTTGCTGTAGAGTACACAGTATAACTGCAGTACCTTCGCTCAAAAGCACACATTTAACTTGAACATGCAGGTACCCACACATCCATTAATGCATCCCTCCCTTATTTCTACAGAGGCTCCAGTATTAGTGAAACCCCAGTCTGCTGGCAGCCCTATCCATCATCGCACCACACCAGACAGACAACAGAGCACACCCTCACGCATCCCACAGTCTCGCATTTGCATCAGACCACCTTCTTAAATTCAGCCAAGGTAAGACTAATTCACAATCTCCAAGGCAACTTGATCTATCCATCATCACATTTTTAAAAAATTCTTCTCTAATAGAAGTGAAGTTAAGAGTCATGTGTGGTGCATTAGCTTGGTAAATGAGCTAGTTACTTCACCTTTGTTTTTTTTTCTATAGGAGGATACCTCTGTAATGAAACATGAAACATTGCTTTTCTTTCTGCTGTCAGTTAAAACAAGTGGGTGGTATGTAAAATACATCCGAAAATTTAGTCATGTTATTCGCCTATTAATGCTGAAAAAGCCAAGCAAGGTGGTAGTAAAGACCTTCTTATATAATTTCTAATTTTAGCTCATGCCATGATCTTTTTCCATCTAGCTCTATGACAGTTTCAACGAGGAATAAAGCAGAGAGAATGAAACATCAAGGTTCACCCTAACAATCCCAACTCAATTTCCACTTGCTAGCTTTTTCAAGAAAAATCCCTAAAACGGCTGTGGATGAAAACAGCTGCTGAGCTCAGATGTCAACAGGTCCATCTGCATAAAAAATACAGCTACTGATGAAGGCAGTGTTGAAAGCACTTGATATTGTTGTTCCAAAAAACAGAAGGATTTTTCAAGTATTATTTAGTTGTACAATAGCACAGTGTAGAAGAGTGTACAAAAACAACCTATTATAATCATTACATTTCTTATGCATATTATGTCCCAACTTGGAAATTAGATTTGTTGGACTAGTTTTGTTGTTTGCCTGCTATAGATGGCAGGTTATTTACAAATTCCAACTGACTTTGATTGATTTTTGGTTCAAAAGTCAAGGCACAGGCCAGGGAACATGTGGTATATTTTTGGTGCAGATCCAGAATTGGTTTTTATTTATTTTTTATGTATTTGTTTTTATGAATTTATTAACGTTGACACAGTTTATTATCATTTTACTTTTTTAGTTTTCTAATGAGCTACTTTTAAAGTGAAAAATCTGACACATTCATTCCGTCATTGTCCATTACCATCAAATTCCTCAACATTTTCTTCTATTAAATAACATCATTGTATATTGAATAAATGTATTTCCACACATAATTACCATAACATCTCTTCATTACCAAAATGTTTTTTTTCCTGAGGTCAACCTTGACACTCTCTTTTGCAATATTAAAAATAAATCAATTGAATGTGCCACTTGCAGTGAGCTTCGCTGGTTGAATCTGTCATCATTTGCATAAAACATTCTTGGATTGTAACCCGGCTCTGGTCTGTTTGTGGGAATTATCCGGAGGAGGACCATAACCTTGTGACTCTACTCTCAGATGACCTTATGATCTTCCACTACATTGTACACTACTTCTGCCCAGTTGTTTATAGTACTAGGTGGTGTACAGTTGCATCAACCTCTCACAGCTTGGAGCGATGTGAATACATTGTGCCAAACACAGACCCGAACTTTAATGCACATACAGTCTGAGGATTTTCATTCCTCTGTTGGCCTCTGGCCCGACCGACTCCTGACTGCTGCTCCGACCAGGTTCTCTATGTGAAGCGCTGCAACAAATGAGATGTCTCCTTTCACAAAACCAGCTTTGGTCTACTGTGCATGCACACTCTGCAGAGAAATACACAATATTCATATAATCTCACACATGCTGAGCACTGAGGCTGTTGTCAAAATCTCTTCAATCCTTTCCCCCTGTGTATTACCTACTGCAGGTAAAGGGGCTACTGTGATCAAGCAAAAAGTACCACACTATAGTTACTTGTATCATCACAGACACACTTTATACAAAGACTAGTAATTTGACACATCACCACCGTGCTGTTGCTCATGTATAGGGGGAAATCCTTCAATATTTCAACAGCAGAAATAATAATAATAATAATACATACATACAAATATATATATATATATACATAAAAAATATGATAATACATAAATAGTAGTAGAATTGAATAACTATAAATTTAGAAAATAGTTCTTGTGGCCATTATAAAGCATTAAAAAAGAGAAAACGTGCATACTATAGGCTGTGTCAATCACACAGCTTACTGAGCGCAAAAATAATTTCATTTTCATTCCTCGGGGAAACAGAAATCAAGTTGCTTGCTGACAGTGAGCAGTGACTCAAGCTGTTCAATAAGTGTGTATGGGCTCGACAAGCTGCAAGGTTTTCACTGTGAGTTCCGCAGGCTCAAAAAGCCACTAGAGGCAGTTCAAAATGACAATCAGATAAAGAAAGAAGAAGCTGAGCGTCTTTTTCTTTTGAGTGGAAAAAGTTCCCGCTCCATTTAGATGTCCTCATCAGTGGTACGCTGGCTAAAGTGGTTCATTCCTTTATTGATTTTGTCCCCGTGTTTGGTGATAAGAAGTCATTGCTGTGGTGTTTTTGCACGGAGACACAGACATGCAATCAAACGACGTGTTTGCTGTGATATCTTAGATCTGTTGCCGATTAAGTTTCTGTTGATGTACATGGACGTTATCACTTGTAAGACTAGTTACCTAATTTTGCATCTATTTACAGAGGTGGGAAGTTGGAGCCAAAATCTATAGCAGTCGCTGTTTGACTATTGATTTCCCAGATCTCTGTATTTTCAAAAGTCTTGATATTCTTTCAGTTGGTAGATTTCACAATCAGTCCTAAAAAATGTGTGATGTGAAAATAGCACCTATAGTTATTTTAGACCTGAACAAAATTTCTATTTTGTATTTGCATTTTTAGTTTATTGATACAAGCTATGTAGACAGAAGTCTGTGGGCTGCTCTAACCACATACTTGTGTCTAGTTGCAGTCTAACGCTATGTAGGTTAAAGCCCTTAGATCCAATGAAGGGAAATCCTGATGCCCTACCCTGAGAAAGGCCCTTCTCTTGTTTCAGTATTAATTTCATGACTAGTGCTCAATGCTCAAATCAAAGTCCGAGCCCCAACATTAAGCCCATCCAGCCTCTCTGGGATGAATGGGAACACCAACTATGAGCCAGGCCTTATCACCAGCATCAGTGTTGGACCTCACTAATGCTCTTGTGGCTGAATGAGAGCAAATCCCTGAAAGCAGGTTCCAATATCAGCTAGAGAGCCTGAAACCAGAGGGGAAGCTGTTACAGCAGCGCAGTAATGCCTATGGCATAAAATGACATTTTTAAAAGTCACATATGTAATACATATGGCTACACTGTACAAAACATACAAAAAAACAGCTTTTCAGCAGTTGTTAACTGTAATTTTTCGAACAATTCACTGTTACTTTACAGATTTTCCCTTGGTTTGGTTACAATACAGATTGGTATTCTCTGTATTTAAATCCACTAAAAATATAATTATTTTACAAATGCTGTTATGTTCACGATCCCTGGTTCGCATCCCGGTTAGGACGCCCGGGATCTTTCTGTGTGGAGTGTGCATGTTCTCCCTGTGCATGCGTGGGTTCTCACCGGGTACTCCGGCTTCCTCCCACAGTCCAAAAACTTGCTGAGGTTAATTGATTATTCTAAATTGTCCGTAGGTGTGAATGAGAGTGTGCTTGTTTGTCTCTATATGTAACCCTGTGATAGGCTGGCGACCTGTTCAGGGTGTCCCCTGCCTTCGCCCGAGTCGGCTGGGATAGGCTCCAGCGCCCCCCGCGACCCTACAGAGGAATAAGCGGTGTATAGATAATGGATGGATGTTATGTTCACCAGTATTGCATTTTTTTTAAAGGTGCAGTGTTCCATCATTTATTTCTTCTGGCACCCTGACTACCAGATTTTTAGGTTTGTTTTTTTGGACTTTTTTTAAATCATTCTTGTTGTTTATAGTGTAAACGGCTTAGGTGACCACATGTAGTGAAGTACAGTTGTACCTTGGGTCACAAACTTAATTCGAATCTGAAACATTTTTTCCCGTTGAAATTAATGTAAATCCAATTAATCCGTTCACCCACCCCAGAAACTTACTTTTTAAAAAACTTTTTTATGGGTTTATGTGTGGCAAAAATATAGAAAGGAATTAAAAATAACCTTATTTATAGAAAAATATAGCAATACTAAAATAAATCATAATAATTATACACTTTATCTTTGTGGTTGATAGTTGCTGGCACAGGTGGGTGGAAGAGGAGGAGGAAGATTACCGGTACTCCTTTGAAGGAGAGGCCTTCGAGGAAGAGTCCCATTCCATAATAACGTGGGGCAACTGTGTAGGTATTTCTGGTGTTGTTTGTAGTGGTTCGATGGCTGGTGTTTGCACAAGAAAATGATCCAGTTTTTGTCTTTGTGTGTTCGTGGACCGAGGCACTGTTTGCAGGTCGAGTCAAAATTTGTTCGGAAATTGTGTTCATGGTCCGATTTGTTCGTGACTCGGGGAGTTCACTGGTCGAGGTATCACTGTATTATATTGTAACATAACTTGGCAGTCTTATCCTAAGATTCACATTCCTATACAGCTAAACAATTACATTTCGAAAGAAGTGTATTTTCTGCCAGATTCAGTTTGGGATGCATCACAAATGTGTTTATAATCAAATATCTCTAGCCATGTATTTGATTCCTTTTTAGCCAAACCAAGCACATATTAGATGAGACGAGATTTGTCACTCTGGTGATCAAGAAAATGGAGTAGAGCTTCAAAAATGGTGTGAAAGGGTCATATTTCAACCCAAACCTTGCTAGTTTCCCAAACCTAACCATGTGGTTTTGATCCCTAAAGCTAACCAAGTAGAGAATTAGAAGTAAAAGTACACTATTGGTGAAAATTAATCTTAAGGTTAAGAATAATGATTAGACACAATTGAGGTCTTTCAGGTAAAAGTCCTGCTGCAGGCTTATATCATCTTCCTCCCTTCCGACCTTATCACGCAGACTCTGTGGCTAATTTTAAACTGGAAGCCTTTCCTACCAAGTCCCAGTGTCACCTTTTGAAGATACAACATAAATACGAAAGCAGTTTTATTGTACAGGAGAGTATTTTTTTGGAAATAAGGTTACACCTGGGCAACCACTGTCTGCTCCTCTGTTCTCTGTGTTAAAAAAGAATATGCACTTTTATATATTGGCTACAGTTTAAGAAAGGAAATAGGGCTAAGTCTCCAATTCAGTCTTGCATAACCAGAGTGAGTTAATCTTCACCTTCCTGAACACCTGACCACTAGAGTTTAAGTTCCAGTGAGGCTCCAAGCTTATGCAACTGCTATTCCCATTAGTTTAAACTGTCCTCTTCCTTAAAATCATTCAGATGCTTAAAAAGCTTAGGTTTTATAATTTTTTTTTGTCTTGTTGTTTTTATATTTATATTTAGGCAACAAATTAACTCATTTGGTTTTTTTCCTCTCTGCGCATTAATTTTGTGTTATTTTGTGTGTATTTACTTGTGATTACCTGTGCTAAATGATTAAATTCACTTCGGCTTCTATTCATATTTTTTTAATCAGTGTTCTCTCGACTAACTAATTTATTAATCATCTAATTGTTTCAGCAGTGTGGTTGTTAAAGCCTGTTCTGCTACAGTGGAAGATAAAGATGTAACTGTGCTGCAGCCAGCACAGTTAGGTGTGCACACACTATACATCTCATATTGAAATGGGAGAGAGAAAGCAAAAGGGAATAAGACAAGGTCGCTGGCTGACTTATCACTTGTCTCATTACTTGAAACAGCGACTGTCAGCAACTGAGCATCTTCCTCCTGGTCCTGTACATATCCATACTCTAGCAGAAAGGAAATCAGTGGAACAGCGACGCTAACTCAGATGGCTTGTGGTCACTCCTTGCAGCAGTGATATGTCTTCTTTTGAGCTCAATTAGCGATAAGGAATCAGAATGTGGATTGTAGAGTTTATGCAAGTGTAAAAAAAGATAGTAGAGAATTTGGAAGGGATGGGATAATAGCAGTAAAGACACAGTTGGTCTTTTGCACAAGGTTTCTGATGATACCGAGGACACACAGTACATTAGCAACCACCAATGATGAGTTATAAGTGAAAGCCAATTATCACGGTGGGGTGCATATTACTGTACCGATGAGCTGTTCGGCCTCTGAAAATTCTGTCAAGGTTAATAAACAATGTTTCAACCTTTAGCATGCTGAAGGAATGAGACAAAAAAACAAAAGGAGTTCAACAGGGAGACACACAGAATGCAAAGGAAGGAAGAAAAAAATGAATGTAGAACAGAAAAAAAAATCTGAGGGAAAGAGAAAGATGAGGGAGAGAGAAAGACAGACAGAGTGGGAGAGTGAGAAGGAGAAAACACAAAAGTGTAGCCCTCCTGGGCTGGATGCTGACACCGGTGAGGGATTACTGAGGGGAGGAGCACGGCCATATGGCTGCATGGCAAAGTGGAACCCACGGGGAGGCAGCGGGCACATTAGCTTGCATGGGGCCCTCCATCGCTTCCTCTGCACTGCGGTTTGCGGGACGCACAGGAACATTGACAATGACATCAGGCTCTCCCACCTTTGTGATGGCTCCTGGATCCCAGCTGACACTGCTGGCAAAAGGCCAGGAGGAGAAAAATCACCTGCTCCGCCCCGCGAGCACAGAGTTACTTATGCCACTCAATAATGACCCGGGGACCGCTGCAAAAACAACAAGCGCAATGGTCATGGGAAGGCTGAGACTGAAGGCGTTCACCCGGTGCTCGGTATCGCTGGCCCCTTTCAAACAACAGAGGAGAGAGTCATAATAGCACCACGTTTCACACCAAAAGCGCCACTGTCGTTAAATCAATAAGTCATTACCTTTAATGGGATAAGCACTTTGAAAACTAATTGAAAACAGCTCCATTTACTCCAGCCAGGCCCTTACTGCAAACAATACTGTTGTTGCAGCGAAAAAAACAAAGAAAAAAAAACGAAGAAAAAAGACGGAGAGAAACACACGCTGCAGCTAGGGATCTAGCGTCTGATAATTTGGTCAAGTGTTTCACTTTGTAGTACACTCCTTTTTAAAACTGATGCAGCCATTTAACCCACATTACATTTCAAACACGACTGTAAATGCAGAGAGTCAAAGGAGCTGTGTAATGACACTGAACAACAGTTGACATGAACCAGCAGGGCAGTCAGCAACAACAAACAGCCGCAAGCCTGCACACATTCAGCTTGGGGAGATATTTCAGAAGTTTAGGAGGAAGAAGGGATATGAAACTTCTTACTTAGCAAGGTAATATGATTAAGTCTGAGTGGTTCTTAAGTGATTTGTTTTCCCAGATTTCACAAACAGACTAATCTCGGCGCACAAAATGTGTCAACCGTTTGACCGTTTCACTAGTGCTCGAAACTGCAACGGAGCAATAGTGAGCATCAAAAATGTGTTGTGGCAGGTTTGGAGAGTATTGATTTATATTAGAGAAAATGACTGTGCATTCAATTCCAATCAAAAGCCTCTGTGGCAGGCAGCCAGTTCTGTTACTGGGTGAAAGACACTGTATTAAATGTAAAGCAAATTGAATGCGCAAAGCCAAATATAAACCTTGGCAAGCGTTGCTTAATCAGAAATGGATTCTTATCAACACGGCTACTAAGTGGGATACGTCAGTGGGGTTTTTATCATATGTTAAAAAGGCAGAGGGAGATTATGCACATGTGTTTTGTTTATACTATCAGAAGCACGTCTGGAAGATATCGTAGGTCTGGATTTCTTGAGAGCTGCCAGCGCTGTGGCAGTTATGAGACGCATCAATTTTAAATGTAAAAGAACCTCCAAAAACTATGACAGCATTACTAAATAGATATAAAAATAGAGCATATTTTCATAAATAAGAAAAATGTCACTAATAACAACAAAAATGTTGAAAAATGTGAGAACTTGGAATACATTCTTTAAGTGTACACATCCATCAGTGGTATGAACAGTTTGTCTGATAACTAGGTTAGCCACTAGGCTGCTGGTGGAAGAGATGATCGTGCTGATAGACGGGACCAAAAGATTAGTTAACAGGTGGGAGTGTGAAGGCGTCCACAGTTATCCATGAACACCTACACTCCTGCCACGGATATATGTACACACACATACACATGCATGCAAACACTCCATTCCATCTTTTGCTTTTTTTACTCTTGGAAGAATGACATGCCCACATAAATGGGTGAATAAAAGAATGGGGGCACCATCTGGTTGATCCCGGTGCTAATGGAGCAGCTCAATTATGCTTTGACTTTCAGTGGACTGACCGGGACAGCGCGCTAATGTTGGTGTGTGCTGTTTATGTTTAACTCCAGACACTAAGTGGATGTTCTGGATTGCTAAAAGGCCAAAAAACAGACTTTCTGGGGCTACCGCAAGGGCGACAACAGTGTGTCACTGGTGGCCTCGGCTTCAGGTAGTCCTCAGGTTCTCTTAATGCTCCTCAGGAAATGCGACACCCCACAAAATGGAGGGAAGGTGGCGTCGTTTGTAGTGGATGGGGTAGCGGAGGTGGAGGGTGCGATTCGACACTTGTTCTATCCTTGAACGAGGTGCTCAAGTTAAATTGGCTGCGCAAATGGCTAATGTGTATAATGGAATTGAGAGTTGTCCTGCATAAGGGCGTCTGCTAAGCAAATAAATAATTTAATGCAAATCCCACCATCGTGCCTCCTGCCAATTAAGCTAACCTGTTTTAGCTGTAAGTGATTTTATTACATTAGCATGCCGTAGCTCTGACTGCATTAGGGAGGGTTTAATCAGTCTGTAATCAAATTAGAGCACAAGACAGAAGGAGGAAGTGCCACGCTTCCACAAAGCACCTTGCTTGCGCACCTGCAGGTCTCATCTGAGAAATCTATATTTAAAATGCTTTTTATACATATGTAGTATGCACCATCATGCAGCATGCATGCAAATACTTTGACACCTCTGACCATAAAAACCCTCTAGTTCACTCACGGTGATGCAAGTGCAACCCGTGACTGTAAAATAGGTTTCTATGTTAGCTTCCATACCACAAACCGAACCTGTGGTTGGTTTATGACCAATTGTTTTATTATTCGGGTGACAAGCAAAGAGGGATCGATCGAAGGGACGCTTCTTTTGTTTTCAACACTACGCATATGGCTAACTACATGTCATCTTGTCCCTGTTGATGTTAGCTGTCACATTCAATAAAGCAGCACCAACACACAAACTGCATTACCGGCGTGATTAACATAACATGCTCATGCAATCATCCGTGTTGCTTCATCACACTGACCGGAGAAAGGGAATCCAGGAGATGATCTATGGCTACTTTGCACACAACGTTTCAGAAAATTCACATCGAGGTAGCTGCTGTGCTTAAGCTGTCAAGGAGCAGCCTCGCAAAGCCTGACAAATCTGCCTCCGTGAGAGTGAGTGCTCAGAAGGCGCTGCCAAAACTGATACCCTCATTGCCTTGTTTTCCAGCTTTTGTTTTTCTTTTTCCTTATTGGAAGAATTGGGTTTTGGAGGGGGTGGGGTGGGGCTGGAGGAGTAGCAACATGAGAAATGTGTTTGCCCTGAAGGCAAAGTGCAGAGAAGAGTCTTTAAAGATTCTCTGTGCTGACAGATGGTAGTGATGGCTGACAGACAATGTCTCACATGAAGGAGATCTGCTAGAGACAAGTTCAATCGTGATCACCTTCCTTCCCATCATTCTCTGATCATTATAAATAAATAAATGAGCAGACGGTATATTCCCAGCCAATTAAATGTGCATAAACATACGTCGAAACATACAAGCCCGCTGTCCACACGTGCTTTTCCATACATTCAAAAAGAGAACGCATTGAGTTCCTGCGAGTACAGAGGAAGGAAACAAGTTTTAAGTGGCCTTTCTTCTCTCATTGCACAGGTTGATCTTTTCCAGAAGAGGGGGGGACTCTCACATCTTGATGTGCTTATCATCTGGTGCCAGGAATGTGTGAGTAAAGTTCATCCTTTTGGCCTAATTAACTGATGCCTCCTCTGTCAGTCTGCAACAGCATCGCCACTAATGAGGATCGTTACAGGTGGGACAATAGAGAGATTCCCTCACCCTGACATATCTTATGACATTTCCAATACCAACATACATTTAAGTAATGAAGATGAGGCAATAGGAAATGTGCATAAGGAAGAATAAAGAAATTAATTAGCTTTATCTGCAGTTTACAGTGAAATGGAGAAGAATGTTAAAGCTTTCCAAGAGAGTGTCAAGCACCAGATGCCCATCGTCTCTGTCAGTCAGACAAAGTCAACATCCTTGTACGGTAAGCAGGCAGTGATGTAACCTAATGTCATACATTTTTACATGCACTTACCTATGCACTAAGCCCAGTCCTTACTCCACCCCTGCAGCCCTTTCTCATGAATTATGGTCCTTGCAGTTTGAGAAGTCATTGATAGGAAGGCTGGGCAGGAGTAGAGGAGGAGGAGGGAAGTGAGAGGAGAAAAAAAAGAAAATCAATCGGAAGCGTCTCAATTAATCTGGCGAGTGGCGGATTGATTGCAGCCCTAAACTGGGTAAACAGGATTGTCTATTTAAGGGCCATGATCCCTTAATCATCACTTTAGCTCAAATAGACCAGGATCGCCACATCTGCTGGCCTGGCCTGATGCAGATGCCAGGGCCTCGCCTTTCAACTTCAGCCCTGTCCCCCTCCTCCCCCTTCGCTCGGCTCCCTCTTTTCCTCCCATACTCCCTTTCACCTGTGATGGACGGACAAGGCGCATGTGGCCTGGAGCGCTCTAGCCCTCAAATTGCCGACTTGGGACCTCTCCGAATGGTCCAACCTGAACCCTGACCAGCACGCAAGCTGGGGCCCCTGGTTTGTGGCTTTGCTGAAATGGCTGCTATCGGTATTGAATACAAAACATGGCATTATGGCTCACTCAGCTCACCATGAGGACCGTATTACAGGGCTGCAAGCAGGGTAAGAGGAGGAGGAGGAAGAGGAAGGGATGGAGGGGGTGTATTCACTTGTGAGCCTGTACCAAAAGCCCAGGCTCTTGTGGCGTAACATGAATTACAATAGGGAATGTTTTACGGCGAGATGCAGAGTATAGAGGACCTGAGGGTGCAGAGATGTAGCTCTGAGAAGATGGCTGGGTCCCGATGAATGGTGTACCTCACTCTGAGCATAGTCATCACCATACGGGAATATCACTGTATCTCCAAGCCCCCTCCCTCTCTCTCTTATTGTCTGGAGTGCCAGAGTTGCCCAGGCTCCATTCTCTAGAGCCTGATTGAAGAGGCTCTCCTCTCCTCCTCACCGGTTTGATTTACTTAGGCTATCTGTGGGAATTGGGCTGGAAGCTTCCTTATTAAGAGGAGACTGTCTGAAGGGTTCCACTGACTGATTGGGCAATTGAAGGCAAGGCACGTGAGCAGAGATACAACAGCTATTGCTATCTCCCACAACACATACACACAAACGCATACAAACACCCCAGTGGTTTATGTATGAGGTCTAGCAGGCACATGTCTGTCACAATTCTTGGTAGCCAGCTTCAGCCCAGTAAACCGGACGGATCTATCTCTATAAAAGGCCCTTAAATCGCTCCCCGGTGGTGACTTGCTTGCATTCAGTGGCTGCTCCCACACATTCTGTACATGCACCAGCACACTTGTGAGGGGAAAAAAAAGCAAAACAAAGCTCAGATCAGATCCTGTGACTGAGGATAGAAACAGCTGAAAGACAAAACCTGCCTCGCCTGTGTGATACGGACTGTAATGACAGCTCATCATTTACATTTTAGACACCGCCACACACATGCATGCACGTACATTACACAGACGCTCCACCCCCCCCCACATTTTCTTCCTTCCTAAACACCCTCAGATGGTGAGCAAGAGACTCAAAGCGGAGGAACATTGCTGGAGGGAGGCTGAACAGAGAGATTCCGGTTTTTCCCGAAGTCAAGCGGCCCTGCGGTCACACAGACGAGCTGGCATGAATAGAGAATGTAGCAAATTCCACCACGCTCACTTCGTCTGAGAGACAAAAATAAAGCCAAGAGAACAAGAAATCTGGTTATGAAAAGGTGGCGGTGGTGGGGGGGGAAACGGGAGTAAATGCATTCATCAAATTTTCCCTGCCATTGACGGCTGTCTGTGCCCAGAGGCCCGTCCCCTCCCATATGCGCTGAAAACATTTGCGCCAAAGACACTTCTTTAAACAAAACTCCTTCCTTCCTGCTCTGCAACGACGCCCGACGTCTTGAACGCACGATTCACAAGACCTGCTCGATGACCTCAATTTGCTTCGGTCTCTGTATCTGTAATAGCCCATCTGTTTCGTCCTACTCATAAGCAAACCGGCGTCGTCACAATCTAATATCATACCACTTATTTTAGACACAACAGATAGATATGGATTGCAGCAGTAACTGTGATTGTGTTTTCCGCGATTCTAAAAAAGCAATGGGGCTATAAATAACAATTCAAAGTGGTACAGACTTGATACTCCTGACAGCTAATGAAATGAAGGTGACATATTGTAGGATGCATGAGAGGTAGCAGTGTTCATGGACAGTGCTTCAGAATTCCCGACTTGCTCTGATGTTTCCATGACGCTTTGCTGAAAGACAAACACCAGCTTATCATCCATCTACCACATGACAGAACAGCGCTCGGGTGAATTCATATTCCCCCATATATGCCTCATAAAGATTAGCCTTCATCTTAATCAATTCTGTAAATTATTTCATCATTCTGGGGAAATCACATCAATACAGCCTGGATATATATTTTTTCTGCAGGTCGCTTGCTATTCTGCATACAGAATGTGCGTGAGTCATGAATATTTATACTTTTTTTCTGATGAATAATGTTGTCTGTTTATCCCAATGAAAAGGACTGTAATGATCAAACAAAATTACCATTTATGACAGTTATGGTTCCTTCCTAAGACTGTGTGAATTATTAATGAGCACCATTGATTGCTTGGTCTAAAGAAGGTGAACTGGGTAATTCCATAAGTGCCATAGTGTAGATTGGTCTGTTAGCTCTGGCTCTGGTTCTGCCTCTCCTCCTCACTCCATCGCATCCTTCATTTGTGCCTTTCGTCAGTGCGACCAGGGCAGGGTCTTTCCAGTAATTCCATTACTGCTGCTACTATGGCATCCCATCATCCCGCAGGACAACTTAGGGACCACTTAGAGACTTGTGCACGTTTAGCTGCGTTACAGTAATGCTGCCAACTGGGCAACAAGCACTATCTATCACTATCTAACAAACAGCAGCTCCTGCTCCAGAGTGTGGATGGATCAGTTTAAGAGACACTAGCGGGGCAAAATGGAAAGGAAAAATATATCAAAACAGACCACAACTAGAGAGAACAGGATAAAACTGAGGAGAACTTAAGATTAACAATCAGCATTACCGTGACAAATTAGCAAAAGATCAAAGATAATGACTCATGACAACGTGTAAAATGGCACAAAGAGAAATCAAAACAGATAGCATATGGACTGAACAAATGATATACAACAAAATGAACACATAATAGCAAATGAAATAAAGACAAATAATGATGCATAGTCGCACATAACTACACACTAGAGCTGCAACGATTAAATTAATCAATTAGTGGATCAACAGAAAATTAATCAGCAACTCTTGATAATTGAATACTCAATTTAGTTTTAGTTTTAATGCTAAATCTTTGTTGGTTGCAGCTTCTCAGCTGAGAGAATTTAATGGTTTCTATATCTCACTAATAAATCAAGCGATCTCTGCATGTGTGTGCATGTGTGTGCGTCTGTCTACTTTACTTTTCTCAACAACCGATCTACTTAAAACTTTGTGGGTGTATCACAGGGTACCAGGGGAAACATGGTGTAAAGTTTACAGTCACTTAAATGACCAGTTCTTTAAAAGACATAGACATATGAAGATTAAATGGGTGCCAGTGGCTATGGTGGGACTGGGGTGACTCAACAATGGTATGTCCACAGTGGCTGCACTCATTCAAAGCGTGGATTCTTCTGGAGAGCGAGCTGCAGCTAAAAATCCTCGTCCATGATCATGTAAAATGTGCAAGTATTTTAGTGCACTTGCAGTGAAAGTATCCCGGAGATCTCTGTCGAGGATTCAGCGACAGTTTACTTTTTGTCTCTACTTGGGATGTTAATGTTAGATTAATAGACCAGTTATCATTAATAATTGAATCAATTAAAATATATATTAATAAATAAGGCAGAAGATGAGGGACATGCAGCTTTACTGCCAGATAACGTATGTTAGATCTGCTGTAGTAGTTTGCAGGTGGAGGCTCTTTCTAGTTAATAAGGTGGAGTTACAGGAGTGTTTGCTGACTGTCTGTAGGGGTTGCATAAAGTGTGACAAAAAAATGTTGCGTTGATGTTTAGCTAAGCCTGGCTTTGGCTCGGCTCAAGCTCTATAAACTAGGATTTCCAAACACCAACACAAGGCGCTGCAGCTGCTAACACTGCTAACGTTCAGAAGCAGCAGAACTCTGATTACATGCTTCCAACAGCATTCAGGCTAAAGTAATGAAGTCAATCGTCATTGCTGTGCTCTGAGTATAAAGAGGTGCCAGTAAATACTGACAGATTTTCGGGATTTATAAAAATGGCGCAAGAGTATTTATTGACATTCATTCGAGCTGAGCAGCTGTTTCCAGCAGCTGGACTAACATTAATTACGGAAAACAAGTCACTCCATCATGTAAATAAACTATGCAGATTATTTTTGATATCAGTGTAAGAAGAGGTTATCATATTAGAGGTTATTTACTTTAGAAGACCATTGCTCATTTGATGTGTTTATTACTCTGAATTTTGAATGGCAATTTTACACAATTTCTTCTTCTCCTTTTTTTCGCTATTTAATTTATAACCAAGTCAATTTTGCAGCAAACACTGAGTGTCAGGTTAAAAATGATTTAATCAGGATATGGAAAAGCATCCAGCACATTTTATTTATTTCAACAGTCAGTCAATTATTGATTGTTAACGTGGCCAACTACTGGGTAAATAATTTTTCTAAAAATGAGTTTATAAAAGTTATTTTTTATTTTCTGTTTACTTTAGGAGTCATATAAGAGTGAAAAATGACTTCAGATAATGCTACGGTGTAAAAATCATTTTTCATATTTTAATTTATGTATCCTTTGAATTTAAGTTCCTGATCGGGTATCTGAGAAATACAATCTATTTATATAATTTATGTCATAAGACAACAGCATTATGGCTGTTAAATGCTGATGATGACATGATTGAAAAAAATCTTAAAATACTAATGAGACATGCTGTGATATATATTTTGGAAGTATTGGTCGAGTAATAAAAAACAATAGTTACAATTTCTAAATTAGCTGTAAGATTAACTGACTAATTAAAAAAACATTAAAAATTTTGTTTTGCTTTGCTTTAATCTTACAATCAACATGTAAAATAATATTTTTATCTGTGATTTTACTGGATATTATCTGTAATTTAATAAAACTGGGGAAATGATTTATATATAAATAGAAATAATCATTTACCATTATTCAATCCCAATTGACATATTTTTTTCTTTTAAATAATTTTAGCAAATTTCAAGGATATTATTTACAGATTTTTTAAATTTTTTTTTTGATTTATTTATTTATTTTTAGAATTAACATAGAAATTAAAACAGTTTCAGTGATTTTACAAGATGTTATCTGTAATTTAATAAAACAGGAAAAATCTCAGTAAATTGTTTTTAAAAAATAATTAATTAATTAATTAAAAACTGTTTATTTTATTTTTCTTTTTACAGTGTAGCTTAAGTTTTATTAACTTGGTTAATTAGTCAGTGATCACAAGTTACTGGAGCCAAAATTGACATCCTAAAATTATGTCCTGTCTCACCACAAAAAAAAAAAAAAACTGTTTCCTGCAACAGCTGCACGGAATTTTGACAATAATAAATTTGCAACAATCAGCTGCTGTAACTGATTTTTTTTTTTTTTTGTCGATTCGTAACAACATTGAGCCACAGAGCAGAGCAGGGCAGCAGACCTATCAGGGCATAATGGTTTATTTTAGTGCTGTGATGGCTCAGTGGATTAGAGTGTGACCACAACGGACTGTGTGATGGGCTGAGGAAGTGCTTTTCCCCCACACTGGGCTCACTGCTGTACTCAACAGATTAGCAGCCTTTGTTACACAAGTGGTGTTTTCTGAGAAAGGACAGAGTGTCTGAGAGGCTGGCTGAGGGCTGAGGAGAGTGTGTGTGAACAGCAGAAAAAAAACACACATTCACAACAAAGCTCAAAGGATCAGGCACAGATCTCATCACCAGCCTACTTTAGAGCACTTGCCTTTCCCTCCATCTTGCAGGCTCGGACCAAGTCCTCCTATGGCGGTTACCTTTGGCTGATCAGTCTCACTCATCTCCACCTACGCCAGTGAGGGTAAACCGGGCTGGAGGAGGGGTCAAGCGTGGGCTCACCCAATAAACCTGCCTCTCCCTAATCACCCTTCTCTCAGTCCTCCCTTTCATCCCTCCATCTCCAAGCCAGAGTGCATAAATCTGCCCTTCTTGACAGTTGCAATCAACAAGGGCCGTAGTGAACCATGCGTAATGGGCGGTTAAGACAGGGGCGTTGGGGAGCGGCAGAATTTACAGCAACAATTATAGCCCCCATACAACGAGATGCCTGGGGGCGGGGAGCTGCTCAGGAAGGCGTGGGGGGTGGTGGGTTTCAGTAAGACGCAGGTACGTCCCCCATGCAGCCAGCCACTCACAGCAGCCTCATAGTAATACATTTGGATCTCTAGCAGAGCAGTGCAATAAATTCCCCTGCGATGCAAGAGAGCAATTGCCTTGCAGCAAAGCCAGAATCTGCTCGGAGAGAGCCAGAGCAGCGCAAAAATAATGTGTAAGAGATAAATGATGACAAGTGTGAGGAGAATACATGGATAATCCCTTTCAGCGGATGCTAAGGCTACACGTCTCTCTTCATCTGCTTATGCTGTATCTCCGCTTTTTGACCATAGTATTTAAAAACCCCTCACATGCGCGCTTTCTGTTCTGAGTGGCACAAGAAAAATGTGACAATATTTTAGGGGAATGGCTCTTTTCATATATTTTCCTGACCTACTCCACTAACTCACGTATCCGTGGCCCCTCTCTGCATCCATCCATAACAAATGGCATCATACACCGTTGGACATGACCCACGGATATATGCGTGTGCCTGTGTGTGTATGAGTGTGTGTCTGCGTTACCAGTGGATGCTTTTAACGATCAGTCATTTTAATCAACACATGTGACCTTTTAAAAGCCATTATGACAAACAGATCAGCCATGAAAGCCGGTGACCTGGTGTGTGGCCCCGGGACATCAGGCCTCTGCTTCCCAACGTGACCCCACCCCCTGCCATAACACACATATACGAAAGCACACACACACATACACACGATACACAACCAGGAAATCCCAGAGCAGACCTGGCACAGGAGAGGAACACAGTGAAGCTACAACACTGAACTTTACTGATGAAACTGATGATGAGCAAGACTGAAAATGTCCATCACAGGTTTCCTTTTTTTTCGTTTTTTAATAGAAATAGCTCATGCATTACTAAATGTATTGACAAGGAATAATAATTGGACTTACCAATATAATATCTGTTATTGCACAGGCATCAACTTGATGTAAAGTGAAATAAAATACCTTCTAATTAGTGATTCAATGTGCAAATTCATTTAGTTTCAATGAGTGGAGAAACTAACAATATCAACGTTCAATTTCAAATCTAATTTTTCTGCACTACATATTGAATTACTAAACTGAACAGCGGGGGGATTTGCTGGTGGTGGTGGGTTGGGGAGATAAACACTTGGTCATTAGTTCTAAACAAGGACCGAGATTCATTAGGGATTCATGGGGGGAAAAAAAGTTTAGATAAACTTTAGGGGAGAAAGAAGAAATTGTAATTAGACATGAAAAATATTCCCAATAATCAAATCACATTTTGTACTCGGGGCTTTGAAATTAAATTAACTGAGTTCATATACTGGTATATCTCTCAGCCACTTTCTTCACTCTAAAATGTGTTGCCGGAACACCAGTCCCCAGAGACTAGATAGGAATCTAATTAACTAAGATCAATATTACTCAGAATTTTCTCTCTGTCTTTCCAGCTCTCCAGCTACTAGTGTCTCCTTTGTCTGCCAGTCTGAGGATCAGAGGAGTTTTATTTCTGCAAATGTGCTCAGTATGACAAGGTCAACACATGAGCCAGTGCCTGCGTCTCCATCTGGGGCATGCAGGCTACAAATACGGCCCTGCCTGTTTCCCACCAAACAACAATAAGGACTTACACAAGATACTTTTTGCTTTCAAATTTAATCAAAAAATGTGGAATTTTTTTCCTGCAGATGGAAGAAACGCTGCTGAATGGTCTGGGGGTTGCACATTCTCCAACCACACGTCTGAAGAGACATATATGTTAAAGAGTGATGACTGGATGACTGGAATCTGGCAGCGCACCCTTGCATAAGGAAGCCAAATGTGCTGATTCAGGTGAAAGAAGTGAGATTTGGTGCAGGGAGAATAAGATCCCACAGCCATATGTCGTGTATAGATCAGTGGTTGGCCTTTTCCTCACACAACGGTTCAGATTAATTACGATCATCACGTCTTGAGTCCGGGCCCCATAAATCATGCTGACTTTAAAATAATGTAGTAAAAAATATTCCATATATGGCATCGCGAGAAATTCAACACCATTATCGCCTATCTTCAGAGACGAGAGAAAATTAGATAAAATGTGAGGCTCCTTATAAAATCTTTTCTCTACGCCGCAGCATAAATAATTACATTCCTAGTAAATGGCTGGAGGTTGAGAGCCACTCAGAGCAGGACGACACAGCCGTGTGGAAATGTAAAGTTCAAATAAAGCAGAAAACTGGGATATGCGAGGCGCCGAGTGCTACCCCAACAATGCTGGCACCCACAGAACATAAATCCACTCTGAGGAAATCTACAAGGCTGTCTATCAGCAAGATAAGTTTGAGCTGCCTGTACCCCAACTGGACACAAATCCTCTCAGTCATAAATCTGCAAGTGGAGAGAGGGACAGCCCCTCAATCAAGAGTCAGCTCCCGTCAACATGTACCCCCCAGGTGAATGCAGCGCTTACATGTGTGTATGTATATTACCGCCTCTGCAAATGCTCCAGCAGCTCCCCTGTATTCCCCTCAAGCCAGTGTCCTGGCAGGTCAGATCGCTGTGATCTGTTTTGCTGAGGGATATGAATGTTGACACTTTATTGACACGACATGTCATTCTTTCTAAATTACAGAGTCCCTGAAGTCCCAAAAGAAGATGGGGCTCCATACCAAATGCAGGTCTCAAACCTTCTCTTCTTCTGAGGGCTGCACTGGTTAATTCCCTAAATAATGGTGAAAAATGGATGCGGTTGCTGTTCTAAAACCATTATTACAGAATTTGTAGAAGATGGTGAAAGTCCACACCACCAGATAAACTTGCTGAGGGTTCCTTGGGCAGAAACGAGCCCCTTAAATGGCACATGGTCACGTATGGAAAAGAGAAACTACTAATACAAATATAGTGTCCTAGACGAGTCACTGAAACCTTATTCTAAATGTATTTTTTCAGCTTAAGTTTTGAGTATAAACCAGAGTGGAATAAATTAATAAATTATTTCTTGTTAAAAACACATTTACCGGATCCTGGGCTTTGTTTAGGGCTTTGTTTGTTTGTCTAGATAGCTGCTGGTTTGATTACACACCATTTATTATCTCCACTATACTGTGGTATCATACAGTCGAGTAAGTTATTCACACAGCACACTTAAAGCAGACCTTGTGCCAAAGTGCTTTCCATTAGAGAAATAAGATTAATCATACAAATTTATGTGGCATGTTTAAATTAGGGTTGAGACTCTACAATATTATATATAATGCAAAAGTACTGCTGCATGACCTCATCAGCAGATGTAATGTAACAGTATCTTCTGTCCTTGATTATGTTATGAATTGATTCATGCCCTGGTTTCTAGATAATCACATTAAATGTATGATTTCTCACATTTTGAGGTTTAAATGTTTAGAAGATTGTTGCTTCTTTTTTGATTTCTATGTACCATCTCCCCTTTATTCTCACCCCGACTGGTCAAGGCAGATGACCGCCCTCCCTGAGCCTGGTTCTGCTGGAGAGTTCTCCTTTTAAAGAGGATTTCTTTTGTTCCCACTGTCACCAAAGAGCTTTCTCAAAAGGAACCTTTAGATTTGTCGGCTTTCTCTCTTGTAAGGTCTTCAACTTGGTATGCGAAGTGCCTTGAGATGTTGTGAATAGCCGCTATATACATAAAACTGAACTGCACTGAGATTGAATCGTGCAATTGCTCTATACCAAGAACGACTGGTTTGCAGTCAGTATGTGGCTGCTTTGTTTTTCACGTAGCAATGCTAATAAAGGTTTCAGGAATGAAGTATGTCTTGAATTTTTGAGGTAATACAACCCCTCTCTTGTGGAGCTCAACAAAAATTGCAATTTATCAAATTCCCATAAACCAGTGGATATGCATCGAGGGGCTGCCGAAGCACTTGAGGGTCTGTGGCCCCAGGCACTAGCCTTGGAAGCTAGAAAGAAAAACCAGCAAAGTGCAGCCGTCCTTGTCCTACCTGCTCTGTTTACTGCCACCTTCATCTAAGGTGAGATTCAAATGCAAGTCAGATTCAGACTGATGCCGTCTCACATATCCGACGATATGGATCTCATTTGAGTATTTTTTCTACTGAAATTACAAAATTTATATTTGAATTATGTGAGAAAAATTCATTAGCCTCGGAGTACTTATTCGGATTGCGGCAGTGTGTGTTTTTTAGCCTCTAATCGTGTTTCAGGCGCCTGCTCCAGTAGAGACAGCATAATACCTACAATGTAACAAACAGGAAATGTTTGCTGTCTGCTTCATTTCAGAGACACCAATGCCGCCTGGGGAAAACAAAATGCAAGCAATGTCTGTTTGTGTTTGCCTATGTAGTGTACACAGGTCTAACACAATATTGCATAATGTCTTCCTTGCAAATAACTCCATTTGAAATGTGATCCACTGCATTGCACACATGTCGTGGCGTGCATAAAAATCACAGTGATTGGGAGTAACTGAAGGGAGGTGTTTTATGTCTCTGTCCACAGTAAAATGGTGCAGTGGCTCCTCTGTGTTGGTTGTCATTTTTTAGGAGGAAAAGGATAAAAACAAGCAACAGGAGGTTGTTTACCGATTCATGCTGCTAGATTACTTACAAAAGTATCGTTCTTGATTTGTTTGTGCCAGCTTCTAACAGCACACAAACTCGTGCATTTGTTAAGTACAAATAAAATGAGAGGCTTTTCCATGTCCTGGGCTGCTGCACCAGAGGGACTGTAAAAGAATTGATTAGTCATCGTTTCACTCCTGATGAGATTCCAACACTTCATTTGATGGGCGAGAAAAAAAAATGTGGAGTAAAAAACAAGCAATGTAGATTCCTGCCTTCCTTTCCAGAGCTCCTTGTCTTTTTTCATCCTCCTGGGATCATAGTTTGGATTTCCAGTCTTAAATATATATATATATATAAAGATGTAATTCTGGCTTAACATAACACCCACATATTCTCACTGTCTGTAATTCTCCTAAGCATCTCAAACAACAGATAAAAGCATGAAGGCATCAAACAAGTAACATCCTGTCAAGGAGCCCATGGCCATGCAGGGTTTGTTTCAGGCCATTGTTCTGAGAGAGAAATCCTCATCCCTCCCACCATCACCAGCTGCCCCCCATCTCCGCCGCCACCTCCTAACCAACTCTCCCTCTTCACAGGGAGTCTGAGCAGTTCTGTGCATTCAGCACATTTCAGCACAGTGGATATTTGAAATGTCAGGACATTTACTCTGCTTATGTGTGGTAGATCTGAACTTCCATACCACTAGGCACATTCTTGAACCGGCCACATGTATTATTCATCCTGGGATGTATACAGTGCCAGTACACTTGACTTTGTCAACGTTCTGTAAACACATGCACTAAATTATTGAGGTGTCTAAAGGAAGGGCCTGTTGCTCGGGCTGGTGGGCCCAGTGCCATGACAGGTTGGATGGGCAGTAACGAGGAGCTGCGTAAGCACACCCAGACAACCATTAAAAATGTACGAATCGCCATGTCCCTCTGGCCAGGCACAGGATCATCCCGCCACCCACAACTTCAGTTCACCCCCCAACAACTGCAACAAGATACACCTGCCAATTCACTCTTGTCACCTGCCTGCGCTACATCACTGTCACCTCCATCACTGAGGGATGGAAGGAGGTGACTGTCACTCCTTCATTATCAGCTGTTATATCTGATACTGCCGGGTCAACTGGTAATCACTGTAACCGGGGCACCTTAAAGAAATAAAGATGATATCCACATGTATAAATTCTCTTGGCCTTGTGTGAATCCCCTAAATCATGGTTTCCTGACAAGTGTTTGTTGAAAAGCTCCTCAATATGATTTTTCTAATGGTACACAATCCAATAGATAGTAATTTCCTGATGGTCTAATTGGTCCCAGGGGGAGTTTTGTCTTCATCTATGATGAGGAGACCCAGAAGACCTTAGCTTTATTAGATTTATGACAGCAGAGAGAGAAAAGATACTAAAGGTATAATTTATTAAGAGCTTTTTTTAATTGAGCTGTGTACTGTAGCTGCTTCCTCTTTGAGGTTCCTTATGAGAGGCTAGGAGAGACATTAGGTTGTGGGAGGCAACAGAAAAGAAATGGAAAAAATATTTAAAATTACAAAGGCAACCAATTATTTTGATGAATTATAGGCTCCTCTTTAATCATATCTACTTCAGTAATATGTATATTTTTAAACTGGCCTGGGTATCTTCAGAAATTTAAAAAAAATATATGCACAAGCGTAATACTTTCTATTTATTTTAAATTCTAACAATCTGACAAGGAAATAATATTATTATTGTTGTTTACAGAAAAGAAAAGACATGAAAATGCCTACAATACCTGGGTGGCTGACTAGCATCTCATTCCCATGTTTCAGTGCAGCAGCACCTATAGTTGTGCATATTTACATACATAGAACAGCAGTAACTTCATTAATTACTCATAATTATTAATCATTGCTGCATGCAGACAGGATCGATAAGGATCTGACTGTAAATTACACCTTAGCAGGTTACTTTTCCTCACATCAGGCAGACGAGCAGTTCCTGTTAGTAAAAGTCTAATCTGTTGACTATCATCTAAATGTTTTTCTGTCATGTCAAGTGTTTTATTACAGAGATTTTTTCCATTTAATGGCTACACAGCAGTATACTTCCAGTAGAGACATGACTGTGCATAAACATGTTTACCATAACTACACATAGGCTCTGTTATTATTAAAGCAACAACCAAAATATACCAGCATTTAGCTGAGTAACAATGAAAACAGATTTAAAGGGACTGTAAGTTGTAATAGTTAGATAGAAAATATATAATAAATAAAGTAAAAAAAGGAATGCTGTCAGCTACTGTCAGCAGATCTGGGCTGAATATTGCTACTTATTTATTTGTTAAGTCAAGTCAATGTTATTTATATATAGTGCATATGAAAAATTGAGGCTAAATTTGGGATATTACTGTTTTATGGGACTTCATAGGTGAACTTTCCTCCTCAAATATACCACAGCATTTCTTCTGCTGACCTATTTAAAGTGTCAGCTCACCCAAGTTACTATTAAATTTAATAGCTGTTTGAAATAAACTGAAATAGGTGTGTTATATCATCTCCTATTTATGTATCCACACAGTAACACCCACTCTGCTGCTACCTTACCTGACCTCTTAGCCCAAAGCTGGCAACTCTCCCATTTGCACATATTACAGAATATCCTATACCTAAGTAGAAGAAGTAGAAGTCACTGTGTTGATATTTCTTTTCTCTTGTCTTTATTTAAAGATTTCGTATTGAAGTAATCGGAAAGTATCAGAAGTAATCAAGTTGCATTGCTTTCATATTGTGATACTCTGATATTGACTTAATGTGTTACATCATTTCATAGCTTTGTAAATGGGATCATTACTGTCTTTGCACATCTTAATTTTTTTTTTAATATATACTGTGTAATTTAACACAATATTTTGACCATTCAGCACACTGCAAGTATTTGTATTACTTTTTCATTACTTGTAATCCTGTGTATTTCCTATATTTACTGCTTATTTGACTTCCAACACTGTCTATTGACTTGCAACATTGGCTCTTTTTTTAACCTTTTTATCCATTTTCTTCTTGTCAGCGTTTAATATTAAGCGCCAAAACACCAGGTTAAAATTTTGTATATATGAAAACTTACTTGGCAATAAAACGGATTCTCAACTTACTGACTACATTATTTAATAGGCAATTCTATCCAAATACATTTACAAAGTAACCTTCCCAAACTTGCTGACAATGACTGGGGACTTTATCATGTTATACTGACTTCTTTCTTTGAATTAAATTAATGTTTGTTGTTTACAATCGAAGCGTGACTTTGCAAGAGCCTTATTTTTGCCCTGTTGCAACCCTGGACATGTGCTGGATGTTTGCATAACTAGTGATGTAGATTTTAAAAAAGCAGTTGGTTCAGAGGTGTCTTTGGGGGATCAATAAGTAATCCCTAAAGCCAATAAGTCAGAACAAATTACCAATTCCTAAAAATTTTAAACTCAACTGGGCATCAATACCAAACCCCACCTGTCAGAGAAACTGGAAGTAAAGCTTATTATACATCTGGTATATGATATTCCCACCATGAAGCTCAGCTTTGTGTTAACCCTTATAAATAAAACAACAGCATCATCACAGACTCCAACTCAATCTCTCCCATTGACAAAATTTGCAACACTAGAATAACTCATCTCTCCAAAGAAATTCCCTCCTCAGCCTCTCATTGGCCCCTGGTATACATGCCTGAGGACCAAAAGGCAAAAGCCAAAAGCCAAAGCAATTAGAAAAGCATCTCCTCCCCTGAAGAGCAAGGTTGATCTGCTGCACCGCAGTGGGTCCCTGAGGTGCGCCATTTAAAGCAGAAACACCATAAGCTCTGACACAGCTAGGCTCCGCCATTAAGGCAATCTGTTTTGTAAAAGGATGGCTATCATAATTTATCTGTTTTTAAGCTGCAGTTGAGTACTTTTCCACATCCATCTTGCACGCATTAGAATTTCAAAAGCATATGTGAATCAGGGCTGGAGACCGGCTGAGATGATTGCAGTGGTTTTCTATAGTCTCCTGTGGTGCTCTCCCTGACCCCAAGTCTGTAATCTATATTTTCAGAATAATACAGAGAACCAGAGATGTTCAAGGGCATAACCCTCTAATCTACTCTACTTGCCATGTTCTTAGAATGTCCACAGCTGCTCTTGAGCTTGGAGAAAAATAAAAGCTGCCCATTTTAACCAGCTTCAATTTACTTCACTGCTTCAGGGAACAAATCAAAATGATCTAACTGCAAAAAAAAAGGGAGAAGAAGAGACAGGTACAAATATGCTTACTGGTTGCATCATGCAATTAATATCTTACACACATGCTCATGCACACACATTGCTTGTGACAGAGGCAAACACAAGCCAAGAGACAGACAAACACAGAGCATATGCTCCTTCCACAATGATCAGTGACCTCCCAGGCTCGCAACACAGTGCTAAATGAGCAACTTTCCTCTGCGGAGTAGTCAATAACCACACAGCCACAACGATCGTGTCAGCGTCCAGCCTGGCCAACATCCCCCGTAATTAATTAGTTCATGTCTCCTCTGCTCAGAGAGAGGGAGACAGCGCAAGGCATATGTACTCATCCATTACATGTGCTATCCAGGGGTCAGTGGCCCTGGCAGGAGCAGTCGGCAAGAACGCCTGCAGACTTCAACCCAGGCCCATTTTAGAAAATTGCCTTTTGGGTTAAGAAATCGTGGCTCTTGGCTGCTGTGTCAGTCAAAGACAATTTGATTAATATCAATCAGCATTAGAAGACAGCAGATCTATACGCTGGAGGACAACTTGTCCAGAAGCAACACCAGCCGGCCTGAGTGGAGTCTCAGGATGGTTGGAAGGAGGCAGCGGTCCAATCCCTTCAGTCTCAGGGAGCACGCCTCTGCTTTTCCATCTCTGTCTCAGTTTTTCACTTCTCTCTCAACTCCAATCAGCCTTGCCTATCCCCACATCACCATCCTGTCATCTCCACCAATACCAATCCCACCACCCCTGCACAATATTCCCCCGTCCCAGCCACCAGACCCTCTCTGAAAGTCTCATATCACCCTATGTGAAAAACAAGCCCTATATCTCTGGGTGGGGAGAGAATCAATCTCTGCTTGCTCTGTGGAATCCCTGACGGTCAGATAGGGAGGAGGAGAGGGAGGAGGAGGAGTGGAGGGGGGGTATTCGGCACATCAGTCTTCCCTTCGGTCACATGCTGCCTTTTTGACTTTGTGCTGAGTCAGTATAAACACTAAAGACAAAAGCCGACCCCCCCGATCTCAGAGCATTCCCTTTATCGATTCCCACCGCAGCCACCCTCTGCGTCCGAACAAGGCAGAGGAGCGCACCACATCTGTATCAATCTGTATATTCCTATAAGTCTGCACTTTGAGCATCTGCGTTGTCTGTGTGGGGTAGCATTTTAATCAAGCCCTGCACATCAGATTAATGGAGAAATTTGATAAACGTCTCCTATTCACGAGCGGAATTTTGCCAACTCAGGAATTCGGCTCCGAGCAATGGGAAATGAAGAATTAGAGCGGAGATGAGAGAAGTGAGATGTTTGAGGTCATCTCTTTAAAAAATGACTTTTAATCAGAATTAAAACCGTCTCCAATATCCCAGTGATGATTTCATTACCGGGGAATCAAGATGTCATCCATTTTGAGGACAGGACGTCAGAAGTTTTGTGGGACTGGATCACGGGTGGCACTGCAAAATTTGGAACAGCTGCTAGCAGAACTAGTCACAGTCATCAAGACAGACAAGACAGGTCTCATAAAATATTCATGCTTTAAATTTCTCTCTGCAAAGTTAGCCTTCATACATTTAATTTTTAATGAGCATTAAATATCCCCAACAAAAACTAATTGACATCCCTTTAACTATCAGGATTAAATTTATGTCCAGTAATTGAGTTCACCGACCAAATCTGTCTTGAGTCAGTAATAACCTGTAAAAAATGTGAATCTTCATGTGGCAGATATCAAAAACTCATAGCACTGGAGGGACATTTACTGCAAAATACAGAAGCCGGGCAATGAAAACATGTGAAATCAGTCGCAAACGTCTCCTCTTTGCAAAAAAACATACCTTCATTTTTTTCATTATGATTTAAATGGCTGCACATAGGGATGGCAAACTTTCATAACAAATAGATTGGTTGATTTCTTGCTCCCTTTTGACATCGCCACAAAAAAATGGGATAATATTGATGGTGAAATTATTCTATTTATTAAGTAATCTTTGCAAGGCAGGGTTGCAATTGTGCGCTGGTTCCACGGGCGACCACAGTGGCACTTTGCGGGCACGCTGAACCGTGTCACGGCTAAGCGAGGCTGACACATTGGGAGATGAAAGTCTTGTCATTCATTTACTACTGACAACCTGTGTATGCTAATGTCCAAGCATCTTTAGCTCAAGAGGGAGGACAGTTCTGCTCATGTCGGCACACAATCGGGCCTGCAGGGAAATCTGCAGGGAGGTACAGTGCAGATCCTGCCGTGTGCCTCGGAACAATGGAAGACACTGATACAGCATATGGGTCATAATGGCAACGCATGCTGCATTACTAAACCCTGCTTCCGATGTGGGTTTTTATAGACTTGCAGCAGCAGTCCTGTGCGGTCTTTAGTCGTGCTTATTTATTAAATGTATATTTTTTTGGGGGGGGATGGAGGAAAAAAAGCAACAAAAATATTAATTTAAAGGTTCCCTGTGGAGTTTTTTGACCTATAGTAGCACTCTGGAGCTGTTTTTCAGTGAGTGGGTCCCTATTTTGTGTATCTCATGCACATACAATATGTTTTGATGAGCAACAATAAACACCTTCATAACAGAAAAGCTAATATTAGGCTACAGCTATTACAATTTGATGTTTTGCGCAAGCAGCTTTCATGCTGTATACATTCTGCTGTTGCACAGTGCTAAAAAGCAATGTGAACACTGTGTAGATGTTGTCATTTTGATTAGTTTAGCTCAACTAATACTCCAAATGAATGTTTAGTTTAATGATTTATAAATGTCAGAATGTAAAATGCGTCTCCTGGTGCGGTTGGAAATCACAGCAGTTCACATCATTGTCAAATAAGCAAGACAACGCTGAAATCCCCATGTTCTGTGAAAGTCTAGATGATGAGAAACATTCAATACAGGCGCCTCAAGCCAAGGTCTAGTGCCTGTCACCTGGCAACCAAACTAAATACTAAATTCTTCAAATGCCGCATGTCAATAGAATTCGCCTTTGAGCAGTATTGACACACAGTTAGCTTTTCAAGTATTCACAGGGCCTATTTAGGAGGCAATAATTGCATAGTATGGATCTCTGTTTGTTCAATGAATTCATTGAGTGGATTGATACATTCAATAGGTGGATGGTGTATTTAGTGATTAATGCACAATCTATCACATATGCTGTCCATGACTCATGAGTGGGTTTTTTTTCCCACTTTAAAAATAGACTTCATGTGTTTCCTTATTTCCATACCATTATTAAATTACATTCCAGTCATTAGAAGCCATGTTGTGCAAATGTCTGATTTCTCACCATTCGGCATGTTCAACAGGCAGACCGGAGGAAAAAAAGGAGGAAGTGTGAAGCATACATTATATTGATTGTACACATCTGTTAAGGCAGTTGTACATGGGAATGACTTTGAGCCAGTGCAGATGACTAATTCTGCAGAAAATTATGGCCATCAGTGTTTTTCTCATTCCAATTAGTCAACCATATAATCTGTGTTGATTTTGGTTCCTGTTCATCCCCAAAACAAACAATGCAGAGATACATAGGTTATTATCCGTATAACAAGGCCCTATTACATCCCTACAGCAGCTAACATCTAAACTGCAGCGCTGAGGTGAATTTGAGGATGTGCATATGTTCCCTTTGACCACATCAACAGCACGTTGCTCTAACTGTAACTGCTCTGCAATTACTAGCTTAGATCGACCCAGTTAATAATACAGTCCATTTGATCTGGTGAACCCGTTCGTGTTTTGGCTCTGAGCTACGGTGTGTGTTGATGTCGTGATCAGATGTATCGAGGCAGACACCTGACATGCTGGTGTTACTTTCACAGCAGCTGTCACTGCGGTCTGTCAGTGATTGACTCGCACCAGATTTGCTTTCAGATTAATATTTCATCTCTCACTTAATAGAAAAACAGATGTTCTGCAACCGTGTACACTGGGAAATAAGCTGGTGGTAATGTATGCATTACTTACAGCCAGCTAACTAAATTTAGAATGAAATATGCATCTGACAGATGCCTCACAATCAAGTTCCAAAAGCCTATAATGGGATATCGACAGATTTCATTTATGCAGGGCAGACTGACCTCATTGGGGGAACTAATAAAACTTTTGGTACACTCAACCGGAAAGATGCCCTGGCTGTATTTCAGTCTTAGGCAGCTCTCTGGGTGCCCTTTAAAGCATTGACCTCTTCACAGAGTGAGGGCTCCTATGTGATTAATACTGCTAGGCATTTATTGGCACGCAAGGCACTTTTACCAATAGGTCACCTGCCTGACCTCAGCGCGAGCACGGAGATCGAAACCAAGTGGACAGGAAACTATATGGCTTAAGGTGGTAACAACAGGCAAAAATACTAAAAAGGCATCTCAAACTCATAACCATCCCACTCATATAAAGCTATTTGGGCACACACAAGTACATACACACACACACTAACAGATCCTTAGTCTCTATCACATTCTCCAAGACCCACCCACACAACACACACAGCCCGGGGCATAAAAGGTTTCTGCGGCCAGAACACAAACAAACTCATTTGTAACCTGCCACGACACACTCCAACACACACACGCACACACACAACAGAAAAGCCAAGTAACATTATCCCTCTGTGCAGCTAGATGGATCAGACTGTTTATCAGAGGCTCTCCACCAGCACACTGTAAGAAGGATCATAATGTCAGCAATCGATTCCATGACAATCAATATAGATACCTATTCAGATACCTATTGATGCAATTTAACGGGGATATTAGTCGGCGCTCAGGTAAATGTCAGGAGAAAACAATGTTTCTGGGTCAAAATTGAACTGAAAGGTGTCTAAATGACATTGAACAGTTACATAAAGTTAACTTAAGTGAGCTAAAATGGTGAGAAATGAGAAAAAAAAAAGTTATGTTTTAAGCCTGTTTTTTTTCTCTATCGGGTCAACAAGCTTCCTAAAATAGGATACAATTTGTCTTACATAAAGCAGGATAGATGGAGCATCAGAATAAGAATAACAAGCATCTAGGAAATGGCGATGCAACACAACAACAAATGCACACTCTGGTTTATCAGCAGTAAATGGCCAGTGCCATGTTTCCATGCTCCTTAATCATACTGATGCATGTACACAAACACAATATAATGTACAGGCATGCACACTCACACACACACACATTCTTCTCCTCTATCTTCCGCAAGCAGTTGAAAACATGCACGCGCAACACACACGCACCCATTCGCACATATTTTCCGAGACCAAAGGAAGAGCTGACTGCAACATTTTTCTCCACTTCAAAAAAGTAGCCAGTGTCAAAATGATAAATGAGGGATCATGAGGGAGAGCGTGCATACTTACATTAGACTGCACAAGAGCTGCAACGGTGTGGACGAACGCTGGTTTCAGATGGTTTTCTGCACTGCTTTAAGGCTGCTGTTATTACACACAAGGAGTCAACATGCAAATTACATGCCACGGCAGTGATTAGCAATGTGAAATTACTATCAACGTAACAAAAACATCTTCAACACAACAGGCGCGTGGGGTGTGTGACCTGACATTACGAGCGGTTGGATGGGGGGAAATGTTGTGTTCCTTATACAGGTGTTGGCTGGTAAAAGGTTGATTGCTAATTTCCCGGAGGTGAATACAGCTCACAGATGTGTGTGGAGAACATCTGATAGGCCTTCAGACTGCTGATGCAGGGCGGCGTGGGGATATTTTCAAACATCATTTATAACATCATTTCAGCATCAGTTACAAAATGGTGGCGGGAAGATTGATGGGTGGCGAGGGCTGGTTAATATGCGTGATTGGAATGATACACAAACCGTGCTGTTTGTTGTTGTGAGGGTGACGGCACAGAAAATGAAAAAGACAGGCTCTCGGATTTACAGGATCAACATTAATTCCAGTAAAGCAGATATTGACATGTAAGCATTTCTGTCCGTCTGAGGTTTTTCAAAATATTTACAAATGTGCATATAGCAACTAATCAACCAGTGTTTCATATGCATGTGGTGCACGTCCGTGTTATGGCTCCCAATAAAAGTGTGGTTGAATATCTTTTCAGTTTAATTCTGTCTGCTATGTAATCACTTTTTTATCTTTTGCTTCTTACTTTTATGGGGAGATTTTTGGTCCAGCAACAGCAGGCTGTAAAACTCATCGCACGGTTTCCTTGCAACAATACTGTAGCACTTCTCCAGATAACAAAAGAAAGGAAAGCCCTTGCAAAGTTACTGCACTGGCACTGCCCAGCACACCCTCGGATCAATTACAATGTAATTACAATAGCAGACAGAAATACAACCTGGGTCTGTGCTCTGTCTGCACTGATAACTGATAGATAAGCACCTGAGGGATGGCTGAGAGAAGCACCTGGCCAGAAACACATCTCAATGCTGTCAATAAATTACTCTGCTGGGACCGTTCTTTCCTGGGTAAGGCACACGATCGGCGGGCACCAGCCACATCCCAGCCTCCTGTGCAGTCCATCTAGCTGTCCGCCGGGAAAGCCGAGTTGGGGGAAAAAAGCAGCGGTTCCGGATACTGCGGTAGAAAACGGCCTGGCTTTCTACCATTTCCCACCCCAACACGCTCTTAACTTTCTGCAAGTCCTTCGGTAACCCTGTAAGCCGGTGCAATTTCAAAAACTCTGATCAGCCCTCAGCTTATCAAGAAGCACTCAGAGCTAAAATGTGTGACACTGATGCAGATGTGCCAGTGATCTGAAGTCAAAAGGATGAGTGGAAAAGCAAATTTCACTGCAGAGAGTGTACAAAGACAAAGAGATCAGCGATAAGACAGAGAAGTGCACCCATATCGACTGCTGTCAGTTAGGAGCATGTTAAGGAGTGTATTAAGGATTAGAGGGGATTAGTCATATCAGATCACTAGAGGGTTATCAGTGGTCGCAGCTCCACAATGAGGAGCTCCCGGCCACTCCGAAACAAGCACCTCACCATCCTCGTATAAGTCTTAATATTAACCCATTAAGTTGGACGATTTATGCGTTTGGAAAAACAATTAAGCCTGTGATTTTTATTAGGAGCTTGATTGAGTGCCTCCTCCCCGGTGTCTCGACACTACCAAAGTTTACCCCCTCCAGAGAGCGGGGGCCCGCTCCAAATATTACCGTGATTTAAGATGCAAAACCAACACACATTAAAACAGCTCAGAGCTTATTCCATGCGCGCTTCCACACAAAACCAATTTAGTTTCCATTGATCGCTTTTCAAGCAATTAGATTTCCATTGATGGAAAAAGTAGAGGCTGCTTGTATGAGACGGGGAGGGTCAGTGGTTGGGCACTGTGATTTGCACGTTTATTCAGGCCGTTTGACCACCTCCCCTAACCTCTGACAGATCCCTGGCTCCCTCCCTCCTTCCCCTCTACCCCTTCCTCGTCCCCACCTTCCGGACAACAAATAATTCACCGAGCATGAAAAAATGCCTGGCGTCAGATTATATATCCGTCTTTATTTCCGATATTGCCTCTTTGTTTCTGCAAACTTGGCTGATTTTCTAAATTGTGGAGTATTGACTGTTTCAGAGCCTGACCAAGCGAGTCTGATGTAACACATTGGAGGTAATGATATCCCAGCGACGGGAGAGGCAGTGGCTGGGGCAGCACTGGACGATGGCCAGGCCCTGTAACCATTAGTCTCCTCGGGAGCCGGAGTCTGTTCAGCTCCAGCATGGCAGGGCTCGCCATCAGCACAAACGGTAACCCAACTCAACCAGTGAAACCACCAGAACCCCTCCCATGTGCCCACCACAGACAGCGATGCCATCAGGAATCACTTCCTTTCATGCGGCCAAGGTCATTCCTCGGCTTTCTGGAAAAATCTACAACATACTTAATCCTAAACTGTCACACAGCAGCGCGTTTTAAAAGTGAACGATTACATATTCAAAATCCGTTGCAAAGGTGAAAGGGTGAAAAGTAGATTCAAGGTATAAAATAGGAACACTGAATGCCATTAATGTGAAAGTAGGGAGTAATTCCCAGCATGCTCCCAGAGGAAATCCACCTATCGCCAAAGCCGAGGGATTTTGACAAATGCCTTTCTCAACACCAGCAAAGGAGACAAATGTTACATTTAAACAGAAATACTTAATTTCCGCTTTTGGTGACTTGCAGCAGATATCATTAATCAACAGAGGCCTACCACGCTCAGTGAGCCTGCTAAGAACCAGATGATCGCCTTCTTCCACTCAATCCATCAAGTATGATTGGAGAAAGAAAAGGTTCAAAAATTTTGAGTTGCACCCACGCAGGAAGAGTAATTACCCTTGTGCCAGTCGCTGAGGTGTTCCTGTGACACCTCGACCCTCTGTTTATCATGCACCAGATTACTCATGGGGGTGTCAGTGCGGCGTGACAGAACCAGCACCTCCACCTATGTTCCCCTCACTCACCGCACTGGAGGGAGACAAATATGACATACGAGCGTCCGGAACTTTTAACGAGCAAACTTATTTCAGGAGCCAGAAAACATAATGCCCTTCGTGTTTTCAGAAAATCTGAGGGCACTTGGCACCGCAGTTTGAAGGATGGTATCCCTGCTCCATCTTTAAAGACCAATCTGTTGATTTTTGTCATTATCTTGCACCGTCACATCAACCGATTGTTGTGCCTCGGGGATATTACTCACTGTCTACTTTATGATAATATGCATTGAAACAGATTTTTAAAGGTGCTATGTGCAGCATTTTGAACATTAATACATCATTGTCAAAATAATTGTGATACATTTGTTTACCTCACTAGTAAACAAATGAGACCATTATAGCTTCCAGCTCATGTCGCTGAAAGTGTTTGTGGCGGTGGTTCTTGAAGTTAGAGGCACAGAACTCCCTGGTGTTGTTAAAAGTGTATTTTTCTCCTGAATGAAAATGAGAAATTAGTAAAAAAAAAAAAAGAAAAAAAAGAAAAAAAGTAATTGATTAATCAAACTTTGTGAGAAAGACCTAATGTTTTGGCTTGGACATAAATGTTTAATACTGTAAAACTAATAAATTACAATGCTAATAAATTATTACATTTACAAACAAATTATGGCCTGTCACAAAACAAAATCCATTGATGCAGGGTGGAAATATCTGTGCTGTGACAGGTCGCATCGGGGAATTTACAGTAGTATAATAAAAATGTAAATTTCTACAGCACTAATTCCAACAGCCAAGCAACAGAGAGGAGTCATCCTTACCACTCCGCAGCTCAGAGTCTCAAAATTCTACGTGTTCGTATTATCGAACACACATTCAAACACTGTTGCGTTGTGCAAGTTGACAACCGGACTTGGTGTTACTGCACCATATCACGCAAAAGCCTCTGAGTGTCTGTATCCACAGTTTAAAGTCCACTCAAACGATGAACTGTGCTTTTCTATGAATACCTTTTGTGCTTGTGAATACGATATAAGATATAAGGAAATGTAAGGAAAGGATGGTTGGGTGGAGAGAATATTTTTTAGAACAGATGGGGGAAAGGCCTTAGTGCCATGGAAATGTCCATTATACTAAATTTTTCAACAGGTAAACATGGAGGTTTTGAGCACATATGAGAGCATAAAAATAGGAATACGAATGAAGGCCTGTCTCTAATATTAGCCATCTCAATAGGCCTTATTTTCTATGCTTGGGGCGAAAAAAAGGAACCCATTACGAGAATTTATGGTAAGCAGACTTCCCACCAAATCAAGCCCAGTGGCACGCCCTTAAGGCTCTTCATTTGAGGTTTCTTATAAGGGGTTTTACCACAATATACACAAATTTCACTTAAGGAGAACATTGTTTAAGCTGATGTAAATATCATTTAATGACCTTAATGCAAATTTGTTTTATTTCTCGCTCCAGGAAGACACTTGCTTGCTGTACAGTCAATTGCATCCTCACAATACCAGGACAGCATATATATGCTTTTGTTAATGGAAGGTTTTAGATGTAAATGGGGACAAAACAGTAAGGAGATGCAAGTTATGCCCACTTAGTAGCAAGTAAAGCATGGTTAAACTAGATATTTCACCAAAACTGTAACTTATGTTGGCTTTTTTTGAACGCAATTTTGACCTGTTTAATAATATTTGAAATAAACATGAATAAATTACCAATTTTGGTACATAAAAAATAACTAATAAGAAAAAAACTAATGATATATGCAGCACTCAGCTTGGATCAGGCCGCTAATTTTCTCAGTGATAGTCTTGAGGTAATAACAATAATTTCTTAAAATTAAGGCGGTAATGTTTCATTGATGTTCAAATGCTACATGCAGTGTTGTTAATGGATTTGGGGGGAAAAAACAAACAGAAGTGATTTACTTCAAAACAGGAAAGATAGTTTGTAAGCACAAAAGATGAACAGACTTGCATTTAAAATGTCAGAACACAAGGAGAGTCAGATGAGGACGGACATGCAGAGGCAATAACAGTAAAGCAAACAGCCTACTGCCTTTGCACCGCTGCTTCTTGCCTCCCTAGTGATACATGCCAGAGATAACAGCTTAATTTCAACCTCAGCACTTTCACTGCACTGTCCAAGGCATTCACTGCATCAATGTATCAATGTACCGCCATGCTAGTCACTCTCCACTGCGACAACTCACAATTTTTCTATGATGGAAGCTTTCAGAAAGGTGCCACGATTTAGCTCACACACAAGCCGCCCTCCTCTGATGGCTTTGGTCTTTGGAGACTCTGCTGGCTGTTTGTTTCTCCGAGAACAGGTCACAGGGCAGACTTTTGATTGAATCCCCCACACTGTGACGAGTGAAGGGGGCGGAATCGTTCTTGATTTTGCTGCAGAAGCTCTTCCCTCTGCAAAACATTTCCTCCTTCACTTTGAAAAGCAGGTGCTGGAGCTACTTCAACAGTCGGCGAAACACACACACACACACACACACACACACACACACACACACACACACACACACACACACACACACACACACACACACACACACACACACACACACTGACAAAAAAAAACACATGAAAAAACAACACAAGGAGCCTGAGATTCTTTATCTGAAGAGCTTCACTGACTGAGTCCAGTAAATCTTGCCAAAAGAAGAGAAGGCTTCAGTTGTTTTTCCACATTTAATGAGTGAGATCAGATCTACAAAATGATATATTATGTACTTCAGCCTAAAAAACTTACTTCAAAAATGTATCATATACTTCAGAAAAAAGTGTCAATTCTTCTTCTTTGAATGCTGAATAACTTAAATTCTAGACTTCAAGGGCTACTTTTTACTTTAATTTTAATCAATATTGCCAAAAACAGAAAGAAAGAGTCTACTGGAAACTAATACTGTTTATGGGCCACGCTGGTGCTATTCATTTGAAGCTCCTCACAGCCATAAGAGAGGATTTATAAAGAGATTATACCAACATGACTCTGCTGAGAGTTGACATGTCAGGTCCCAAATCACACGTTTCATAAACATGTGTTTTTGCTAAATTTAATTGCTAAATTGTTTATGTTGTAAGCCGTAGCTGTACAAACGGCGCCTTGAACCGAGCCTATTCTCCAAGCAAATAATGGTTAAATTTAAAACGTGCTAAAATAGATTACATTCATTGCAAATCCTCTATCAATTCGCATTCATTCTTATGCTCGTGGTGCAGCGGGAGACTCTGCACCACGCTGGCTGGGATTTCCACGGAAAAGCCTGGATCTGCGGAGCGTTGACCCTCCGTGGCACCGATGACGTGGCGAGCATGCCAGACGGTTATTAACACTGACGTGAACGAGGCCGGACCGTGGCCGCCCGGGGTGCTGAGGCCACCGAGGAACGCTGGCTCCAGAGGAGATCCACCTTGTTGGGGCGTCATGGTGGGAAAGCGGTCACATCACACATCGCCTCCATCTGTAGGGGGGTCGCGAGGGCCCGGCGTTTAAAAGGGCAAACATGAATTGAATAAAGAACATGCTTTGTAGCACATTTCTCTGTCTCCCCCATTAAAAAAATAAATAAATATTTGCTTACAGCTGCTGGATTGCTGAGATGCGATACCAACGGGCCTGATTTCAAACAATGGAGAGACTTTTTTTTCAGAAAATGACACGCTCTTTTCGGCACTCCCCCGTGCTCGCTGTCCTCTGTTATGACAGCAGATTCTCTCACTTAGCTCATGCATCTTCACATGAGTAATGATCTCGCAACTTAAAAATAACACTACACTTTCACATTGGGGGGGGGGGCACGGCAGCTCTCTATGAAGGCACGTCTCCTGTTATCCATGGGGAAAGGCGAAATGAAATGTGCTTTTTATCATGTGTCATGAACGCTCTTCATGCCTTCCCTCCCCCCTTTCATTCATGTCCATGTTGAACCTCCCGTCAAAAAAATATTGGCAAATGTTGTAATTACGTGCCGAGTATGTGCGCCTTACATGGCTCGAGGCTCAGAGCAGTCCCGGGCCTGATATTTCAGCTTTATCATATTTTAGTTTTATTTGAGGATGGTGGCAGCACCGTGCCTCCAGTCAGCCATAATTGAAATGAGGGAAGGAAGATGTAGAGGCTGTGTGCCCCACTCCTTGTAATCAAGCCCTTAGTCCTGTGCGCTTCGCCATTTTTCAAAGTGAAATATCCTCACAATCTTTATGGCAATACGCAGCGAGTCCTCTTCATGCCTTAGCCCGTGGGTAATTAGGCATGAGAAAGTGTACTTTTTACATGCAGAAGAGCCATACATTCCGGATGCTGAGGCCACAAACACGGCCTCGGATGCTGCAAGTCCACTGGAAGCATTCAATTAAATTCATGATCACATACATAACAACATAAGGCTGATTTGTAACTAATTTATTATTCTTTTTGTAGCAGGCGCGACATCAGTATTCAACAAGCGATGCTATCCGTTATCCAAGTCTGCCGTGTGGGTTGTATGTGAAACTCGTGTGTTGGGAGCCGAATAGTGAAAAAGTGAAGCCGGGGGACTGATGGAGAAGTTGATGTATGATCCCTGGTGGCTGAGCTTGTTTGAAGCGTGGAGCTGGGCAGGTGATTCGGAGGCGCCGGCTCTTTAAACAGCGTAATGAGCCAGAGAGGACGCTGCCCCCCCTCCAAACCTCCCTCCTCTTCCACATCCCTCCCTTCTTCCCTTTCCTACTACTGCCATCATAACCAGACCTCCCAACAGTTCAGGAATATTGTTCATCGATGTTCAGTTGAATTGATCTGAACAGTTTTTGTTGGTGCCTTGCAAAGTTTGCTTTCCGAATGAGCGATCTCCAGCTAACCATAATTAAAAACTAACAAAATTAATTATTCAAAGCTCTAATCATCAATTATCAATGATTAAAATAATATGTATGAAGTTAAATAGGTCAGCCAGAGTGATAAAGTCACAGTTGTTGCCATTGTGTAGCCTTTTAGCTGCTTTTAGCTCATTGTTTTGCTTGCACATTTAATGTTTAGCTCTGCTTCTTTCACCTTTTTAGTCATAGTTGCTTTAAAAATATAACATGATATTGCATTTATGTCCTTTAGTCTGTTGTGGAGTGTTTCTGCCCCCTAATGACAAAAAGAAAGATAAAAAAAATAATGCAACTTTAAGTTTTGTTGATTTACGGTATCGGTAATCGTCTCCATTTTCAAAAAGAATGTATAATCCAGTCACTATGTACGACAGGCTGCTGATATCTAGTTAAATACAGGGTTTCTCTTCCTCTAAAGCAGTCAGGCAGTGCAACAGTGTAATAAATCCTTGACAACTTACAGTCAAAATTCATTATGGGGGCCTAATGATCAAAATATCCCCTTCATCTTAATTTAGACGGACCTTTCTGTTATTGGGTTCAACTTTAATGTGATTATTTTGAGATTGCGATTTTGCATATTTATTAATGTAATGATATTGATTTCACCTGTCCTACCCTCTCCTTATGTTCCACTTGCATTGCAGGTTTCATACAGATTAGCCCAGCCTTGCAGAGTCTTGTGACAACACCCCTCCCCACCCTCCACGATCTCTAATGACACTCCAACAGGTATATACACAGAGGGGTGCCAAGGCGTGGGCATAAAGTATGACTAAATGAAAGTTAGTGGACGTACTAAATGTCTTTGCATTAAAAAAGAGATGACCAAACGAAACTGGCCCTCATGCGCAATTTACCATGTATCTGTTTGCAGACATATTTTTTGCAATGCTGAACATAACGGCAGCCGCGGCTCGAGGAAGAAACAAAGATGAGGGGACACACGGAGGAGAAAGATGGGCTACAAGCCTCCTATGCAGCGTTTCATTGCTGCTGATAATATATAAATGCATGCACACATGGATGCTGCTCGTAAATGAATAAACACATACATCAATTTCAAAATCCAACACATTTGAATTTCAAATGCGGCGGCCCCCCTTTTTTTCTCTCTCTTTTTTTTACGATATGTCTCATTTCTCTTGTGGAGATATAAAAAGAGAGGGCTGAGAGGAAAAATTAGAGGGGTGGGAGAACAAATGCTGTATGGAATTTGAGATTATGTATTTAGTTTGTGTGTTTCCCTCCTGTTTAAATCAAACGCGCGGGGGCCGTGGAGCCATGGGCTTGTTGCTGGTGACAGTTTCAGTGTTTCTAGACTTCTCTCCTCCCCCTTTTCAACGACAGTCCTGAATTGAGAAGCGGGGTGGAACAGGGTGTGGGCTTCTGGCGGAGGGTGAATTAAATAGTCACTCTCTCTCCCTTTTCTCTCTCTCTTTCTCCCTCTCCCTCTCTCTCCCTTGCACTTTCTCTTTTTTTCAGTGGCGTTTAAAATCAATTCATTCAGTGGACTGCTGACACAGCCCGGCCCAGAGAGCCCAGGATTTATGGCTCCCTCTAATGGGCATGCTCTGAACCAAAGCCCTGCCGTCAGCACAATCCTGCCAGCCACCCGTCCGCCCCACTCCCTCACTCCATCTAGCTCTTAAAGACGCAGGCATCCCTCCTCTTCCTCCCGCTGCTCCTCCTCCTCCTCCTTCCCCCGTTTTTTCCTCATCACCCCTTGTGCTGGCAGCAAAGAGGCCCAACAAATTTATAAAGCTTAAGTATTCACTATAACACCATGCAAAAACCCTTCATTTTTGGTGCTAAATGCTTTCTTTTTATGCAATTACAGTGATTGATATCTGAGGATTTTCTTTGGCCTCGTGCACGGGAATCTTTTCTAACAAGTGGTGCTTGCCAGAGCAGTGAGTAATACTTTGCTACCTATTAATAGACATCTATTAATATCTACAGTATTTACCTTAGCAGCACTGCTTTTTTATTTTTAACCTGAACTATATTAAACTGTCAACTTCAATTTAAAAATATGTTTTTTCTAGTAATGTGGGCAGACATTTGGTGTTGTCTTTTAAATGTTGTTATCTGAATTTTTCTTATAAGCCACGCTTCCCACAGCGGTATGTAATATCCCTCTCTTATTATTTACCATAAAAAGCAGTGGATTTTGTTTTTCCAGGAGGGATAAGAAATATAAAACTGTCAACTTCAGTTTAAAACACACATTTAATGTGTTTTCAGACTTAAATGTTTCCTTATAATCATTAAAATCCAAGTAAACCTTCTCTAACAAGTGGTGGTTCCCTGAGCAGTATATAATGTCGCTCTATCCATTACCTTGTCTGACTAGTGGTGCTTCCTAAGGTCTTCGGAGTGTATATATATTCATGTATTCATAACCAAGTCTAGTGTCACAGGATCTGAAACAATTTATGGTGCAAGAAGAAAAAAAAGGAAAAAAAAAGAAACATGATTGAAAACACTCGCCTATGAACTCAGTCAGTGTAAAGATATATAAAAAGGATCATGGCCTGAATTGCAATGACAACATGAAGTCGCTCCTGTGCAACACTTGATTTGAGTGAGTTAGCCAGTCGCACTGCCTGAGTGAGCGTGTTTCTCTGTTGCATTTATGTCTGTGACACTGTCGGTGTAGACAAAATACGCTACGCTACTCTTGACCCTGTTATATCCACTGGCAATGCGGCAATTTGCAGACAAATACAGACCTTTACTTCAGCCCCACAGCCTCTAACTTACATCGCTCTCCATATTCGAGCTCTGCTCTGAAGCCTGTCAAGGCATTATGGGCCCTGAATTAGCCTCCCATTATAGCAAGGCTGGAGCTCCCCCTTAAGTTAACCAAAACTGACCATTTGGCGTGGCTTCATTATAAAGCCATGCATGTAAAATCAAGACATGGTCCCTTGCCGTCACATCCAATTTCAAAATACAATCCCACCCACCCCCCCACCCCCCTCAGAATCTCCATCTTTCTCTCTTACTTAAGTTCAACCTTCTCCTTGTTTCATAAAATATGATCTGATTAAAATAGATTACACACCTTGTTAGCAGAGCGTTTCATATTTGATACAGTGGTGCTCGAAGACGGGCAACCTCCTTCATGATTCAAAGCGATTGTGGCCTTGTTCTCTGGCCTATTTGTTTAATAAGCTCTGCTACATCAGTGGGCCTTTTAAGTGAACACACTCCCCTGCAGCAAAGGCAAAAGATCAATACCCACACCTGTAAAAAAATAATAATAAAATGGGGGGAAAAAAGCCAGGAATCCCGGCCAAGGATTTTTCCTTCTAAGGAATAAGAGCCGCGATAATCAGTCACAATTTCACTGTATAAGAGGAATATCCAAAACAGGAAGCAGCTTTTATGTGCTGACCTGTAGGGAGAGCTACAGGTCAGCTGTGAAATATTCAGTACCGATTAGTCCGCTGCAGCTTACACTAAAGCTTTTCAAATTCTTCGATCATATGAGACTGTGGTATGCAAATAGGATCTTATAAACAGAAAGAAGAAAGGCAGAGTCTTTGAGGGTAAATGAATTCATTATAATCCTCACCTCATCTGCTCACTGATGGAAGACTTCTCGTGTAATCGCTGATGGGGGGGAAACCTTCTACTGTACCGAGGCAGCTCAGATGTGGGAATAATATCGCCTTAAAATGAAAATAATACTCCCCCATTTACCGTGAACAAAGTCCATGTAAAGAGGGTAAAATGTAATACTGTGCTTGAGGAATGTAATTATCATTTAGTGAGTCCGTGAGCTGTGTTTGACAGGGCCTGAACTGCGTGAAAAACTCATTTTCATTTTTCTTATTATATCATGATTATATAAACATTCTTAACCAGTGGCCACAGCAGCAGCAAATTATTGCAAATTAGCCCCATATTGCCAGTTTTTAGCAGAGGCAAATGAACAAGCACTAGAACTCCAGTGTTTATTCCATAAATCAGCCAAACGCTGCACCTGTTGAGAATGTAAATAGCTGAGGCTATTTGATTAAACTCTTACATCAAAACATTTGAAGAGCTCCATCTATTTTTTTCCCCTCCTTTGGTTGTTTATCCTACTGTTTTCTTCTCAGTGTTAAGTTTGTTCTCCTCGCCTACACCCACTGCAAGTGAAGTTTCAATGGGCGGTGACGGGGGAGACATAACACCCACCAGCTATACGTGGGGTCACGGGAGGTCCATCATTACCAAGCCACAGTGGTGATCACGGCAATAATATAGAACTATAACCGAGCAATTAGACTAATGGAAAACGTCCCTATTTCTCCCGGTGTGCTGCAGCGAGACGCGCCGCATGCCCCGCGGGCCCCCCCTGGAGATGAGGCTGGAGATGTGAAGTGGAGAGGAGGTAATGGCGGAGGCCCATTGATCCTCACTGCCACCTGCTATATGGCTCCGCAGAGAACGGGCGGGGAGGCAGAGGGCTTCATCTGGGGAGAGATCACACCGACTCCTGGGCTCTCAGGCATATGGATAAGAGTCTTTTTCTAGTCTTCCGCTACTTAACCAGCACACATTAGCACAATATGGCCGGATAGGGGAGAGTAAGGCGTGCATACATACAGCCTTTATCACAGTAAGAGTGCTTCCACACCAAAAGGGCGTGAAGCTGTTTTCTCAAAACTCCAGAGCGGTTTGACTTCTCGTGTGAGGCCAGGCGAAAAAAGGACCACTCAAATACTGAAAATGTGAGTCTCAAAATATCTAGACAGCAGTGGAAAAGGCACAAATAAAGGCATCCTCCATTTACACGATCAAAAACAACCTATTTTTATGTTTAACTGACAAAGACAACCAGCAACCATGCAAATTATGACTGTTAGCTTCCGGAAGCCAAGGCAGAAGTAGGAGGACAATGAATTGGACGGGTTATCAAAGAGTGTGACATTAAAGAAGAGCTCTGGCTTATTTTAACCAGGCAGCTTTGTACTTGCCACCACCATAAATGGATAAATTGAAAGTCATCCCCAGCTTCCCATTAAGAGTGTTTATGTTGCCACAAATGTACAGTGGGTCAATGTGCAGGTCGCCATAACAACAGCTTCAGGAGTCTAATTTTGTGTATACTTGAACTTGGAGATGTTTTTGAAAATGATACTGTGTAAAATTCATGTTCCCTTGGAAAGCTGTATGAGGTCCATGCTATGCTATGCTATGTTTTGATTTTTGTTCTGGAACTGAGATGGTGGGTGCAAAGCCAGCATGACCCACAGAGCCATATTTCTGGGAAATATGATACATTTAAATTACCTAAAATTAATAAATGTAACAAACTAAAGCAGCATCTTAGGCCGCATATAAAATATTTACTTTTTAAGCCTCAGGTTGTGGTCTTTTAAAAACAGAAGTGTCAAGTTAATGGATGGAACTAAAAACTCAAGGACATATGATGAGCAACTTGGCAATCATAAAGTAGCCACGCCCTGAAGCCTACCCTGCTTTAACATCTATTTTAATCTAAATGGGGCAGTAATTTACAAAATTAACATCGTGATGTACTGAGGGGGAATTGAAACTAACAATTGAGACCATAAACCCATGAGGAAAATGTTTACTGTGCAAATAAATCAAGTGAGAAATAGGGTCATTTTCTCATAGACTTCTATGTAATCAGGTTTCTTTTTGAAACTAGAGGAGTTGCCTCTTGCTGGCCATTAGAAGCAATGCAGGTTTAAAGCACCTCTGCACTGGCTTTCCATAACCATAGCAACTTACTTTCTTAAACCTAAACCACTATTATATAACTAAAATAACTTACAAGCTCTCTTTGCTAGTAGAAGGTAACGCCATTAGGAAACATAACATGTTCAGGGTGGCGATGTTCACAGTACAAATCCATGTATCAGTTTTTTTTCTGTTCAGGAAATGCTGCAGATAAATTACTTCAATGTAATCTGAACTAGAGTTGACTGACAGCTATTTGCTACACTCAAATATTCTAATTTTAAAACCCTAATATGTTTGCCATAAACAATGCATCAACCTTGTTTTTCAGTAAATTCAAGGAGTAAATAGGTTATGCAGTTGCAGATCGTGACTCATTTTTATATTCACACCTGCTTTAAAAAGTTGTTATTGAAGTTGGTTGGAAGTACTGAGATGCAGTGAGTCATAAAAATATAGCATTCTGGCTGCATAGCTTCTCAACCTGATATTTGGCCTAAACAAGCAAAATTGAAAAGTAAAACTAACTTCTTCCACTGAAACTCACTCTGAGGAGAACAAATCTGAAGTTGGGGTGGTTTTAAGAAAAAAAAAGGTACAGACAGACAGAGAAGTTACACAACACGCCGACATGAGGGACTAAAGGGGATTGTTTAGAGTCTGACCTGCCCAGCTGGGGGTCTCCATGTACAGGTGAAGCCGGTCGGCCTGAAGCTGGGTCACTCGACTCGCTGCTGCTGCCACAGGTGCTGATCAACCCTGCAACGAGAGAAAAGTGAAGCTCCGGTTAGAACACACACTGCAGTAGAAAGAGATCTACGTGTGTTTATCAATAAGTAAGTTACAAAGCTTATAAATTATACGTTTACAATGCAACACATAGAAAAGCTGACTTCCACTTTTTGCTACTCTGCAGCATACAGGGGCATATGGCATTTTTAGTGTGGTCATTACATAAAACATGACACCATGTTACAGATTAACCCTCTAAACCTCAAAGCCTGCCAGCAGATTTGAAAGGCATGTTGTCTTTTTTTTAAAAAATCACCAAAATTACACTTTTACCAGAGCCAGACACTGTAACTTTCGGACAGCCTTTGTTCTACTGCTCTGTGACACGTCGTTCTATCTGAAAACCAAATCTACGCTTCAAATCGTGATGTCATCAAAATCACTTTATTCTGCATGTCTAATTTAAAAATTTGTCAAAGATGAACAATTTTTGTGAATTATAATCCTTAAAAACAAAGAATTCTGCGCTCGTCAGCACAACTGAGAAGCAATGAGTTACTCAGCTGCGACCAACAGTCACGACAAAACTCAGAGAATATTTGCCCGTACTGGGCTGAACTGCAGGATGTGTTCACACAGACCAAGAGCCAAGCATGAGAAGGAATAAAAAAAAGAAGTATTGAAAAATCTATAGTATGTAGAGTCACCATTTCACTGTTGTCTATGTTGACTCCATTAAAAAAAACACTATGTCTACATTGTGTGACTACAACCTTTATATGCAGGATACCCATAAATACCGCAGTAATATTAACCTCACCCCATAGAGTGTAATTCTGTGAAAGGGGCATAATGTGCATTGTGCATGATTTTAACTTAAGGAAATATTTCAACATTTTCAGAAACAGATTTGTTTGGTTTCTAGACAAGAGGACCACCTTCCCTCTTGTGTCTCTGTGTTAACTTGTTAGAATGTGATTACCCTCCCTTAGCATGAAGACTGGCTCTGTCAGAGGTTCAAAAAATACTAATACTATGATGCATCTCTTTTGTTTAACCAGTCCACACAGCGTATATGTAAAGACAGCAATGTCTAATTCTAGGGGGAGCAGCATGCTGGAGCTATTTCTTGACAGCAGTTTATCGAGTCGCCCAACACTTCTGTGAAGCACCTCCAGCTAGCATGAGCTGCCAGATATAGTTGGTGAGTCCAAGTTTTGTTTTGGTCTCTTTACAGGCATCGAGATATCAAACTTGACAAGCTCACTGCGACAACAAGACTCCCAGCTGTTGCTCACTATGAAGTATTTATAGTGAAATTCCTTTAAGCTGAGGTCCTCAACACTTCTTCTACTGCTGGGAATTATCTGAATATAGTGATGAACAAAGGAATAACAGTAGATATTGCAATCTTTTAATACCACTACATGACCTTTTTCACATATTTAGAGAGCTTTTATTGCATGTAATCACTAAGATTAGCAACTAACGTTGGACTTTATCTGAATATGCACTGGATCAATTTCAACATGTGTTTGTATTTAATCATGTAAACGAACATTAAAACCCCAGTATGTCGACTACACCGCCTGTACATAAAGCACATATATCTGAGCATTACAGCGTGTTTATGCCTCAGTGTGCGACTGTTCTCATGCAGCGGGAGCTTTTCTGCTGACTTGTGTATCTTCGCAGGCCTCAGGTTGGCTGTTGCCCAGAAGCCCAGCCGGTGAACCGCAGAGAAAGCGCATTGATTTCATCCCAGCAGAAATCCCTTCTCCTGGTTCCCGCCTCCCTACCCCGCCCAGCACCTGATTAAGCATTTGCAGGGAGCCATGCCAACACAATTTGTCATTTATCAAAAGTAATTAAAAGCAATTTCTTTTCTCTTGTTGATTGGGAATTGACTAATTGTTGAGTCGGTGAAAACGGGAGAATAAATAAAACAGGGAAGGATGAATTTTACATAAACTCAGAGGAAAACATAAATGCTGTAAAACGAGGGCCAGACATCTGGCTCTGTGATTTCTCTCTACATGATTATGACTGCAAAAGCGAAACAGTTGTTTAGCTCATTCTGATATACAGCCCATAGGCAGTAAATAATATATTAGAAACAGCATATTGACTAGCCGACTTAAAAGGGTGTTTTCACTTCATGTAGTGTGAACACAAGAGTGGGAGGAAAATACAAACATTGGTTGGTTACTTGTTAACAGAAAATGAAAAACGCTGCTCCCACTTGTGCCAAAAGAGATATTTGAGCCGGTAAATACCAACGTCTCAGTTTGAGAGAACAAAAAAAAAAACAATACAACAACAGTATAGAAGGTACAGAAGAGTGAGGGGGAGAAGCATCTACAGCAGAGGTTACAGTACGTATATCCAATGAAACCAAGCAATACCATTTCAACATTATCGGTAACAACCTCTGAATGCACCATTACCTTCTATAAGGGCAGAATGAAATGTCAGAATTGATTCGAGAGGGGAGGGTTGAGATATAAGTGGGCAGCGAAGGTGGCCATTTTGTTTCAGTGGCCCTTTATTTGGTGTCCCTGGATCATTAGCAGACGGCAAAAAAAAAAAAAAGAGCTGGAAGAACATGAAGGAGGTGTGGGCGGCCGTCACGTGCGTCTCCGGTGACAGCATGTGAAATGAAAAAAAAAAACAACACCACACACACAAAGGCAGGAATCAAAGAAGGAAAAAAAGAAGCACACGGAAACGCCAGAGGAGTCGTTTAAATTTCCCACCACTTTGTAAATAACTTTAGCTGCACAAATACCTGGCTTTGCTCTGAGCGGATAGAAAAATTTTTAAAAAAAATTCCAGCCAACAATTTATTCTCTGCCAACAAATGGAGCCGTTGCTTCAATGAGACGATTTGAATATCCCTTTGAAGGCTGCAGATGGACAAGCAATACTATCATTGCCTGGGAACACAGAAATAATTGGGCAACAGTGGAAGAAGCCTTACATTCATGTCTCTGCTGAGAAAGAGCTTGGAGTATCTAATTGAACCTCTCATTCTCCTGCCTTTTGTTTACATTCCCATTTATCATAAAAAACTCAATTACTTATGTTCCCTAACATGTATGGTTATTAATGTTCTAATTACGCTTTTCCCCTCTAATCTTTCGCCTCGCAATTTGGGTGATGTATGTTTGAACAACACAGCGAGTCCCCTGAAAGTGGATGCTGAATTAGGAATCTTTGTGCAATAACACACACCTTCTCCTGGGAGCCATCTTGACGGAGAGGAAAAGCTTGTCATAGTTTGTCTATACATGGGGATTTACGCCAGCTCACTGAGCGTGTGTGATTATATACCGTCTTTTGTTCGACATGCATTTTGAAGCGGAAAGTTGACTAATCTAACCAGCGCCGAAACAGATGTAGCCCGGGCAACCTGACAAGAACAAGCAGAGAAAATGCCCCCCCCCCCCCGAAAAAACACAAAGCAAACTACCTCTGCCCAGCTCTTCTTATACTTCTTGTGAAAGGCTATAGGTATGACAGCTTTAGAGGTATGAAATAATGTCGGTGAGAGCCTTGAGGAGCCCCTGCAGAGAGGCTGAGAGGGTCCTGTACTGCCTCAAGCAATAAGTGTTCTTCAAGGCTTTTCCTCAGAGCACTTTTACAAGAGCACAAATTAGTTGTAAGGAATGCCTGTGTCGGCGGCGCACCCAGCCAGCACACAGAGAAAAGAGGAAAAAAAATAGAAAATAATAAAAAAAAGGGGGCAGAAACTTAGATGACAGTGAAGAAACGGAGGGCGTCATAAAGTGCTGAAAATAAGCTCTCACTTTCAAACGTTTACGGCGGCTCAAATATCTGATGATACCTCTCATAGCTTTTAATCTTTAATGTGAAAAATTAATCATCCCATTCATTATTTTAATAGCTGTCATTTTTCTCTCCCCAAAGTGATGATTTATAACCATTAAGCCCTGCGTAGGCTTGTGTGAGAGGGATTTATCGTAATGTTTGCACCAGGTAGCCTCCAACCATATTTCATTACTCTGACAAGCCATTAAAATGCCCTGGTGATTAAACAACAGCTCTGAGGTCAGTGTGTAAAGCTGTTTCTTTACCCATGCAGGAGCGCAGCAGTGCAGCCATGCAGGCGGGGACCGGTAGCCTAACAAAGCCCTTTTCCCCTTCGGTTCCCTCCAGACTGGCAATCGCAGTTATAGATCTCTATCTGTTGTTGTGCGCGAGGGCGACAGGGGCGGATGAGAATAATGTACATGCACAGGAGCTACAATGAAATAAAGTTAAGAATGGGGCTATTACGCCTCGTTCCCTCAGTGGCTTAACACTGTGATAACTGTGCACTTACAGGAAAAACTCTACCCTCGGATGCTCTTATTTCCATTCATCTGTGGAGTCCGGCGTGCTCCAGGAGTTATTTTCGTGTTGTCATTTATGCCTCTGGTTCTACCCACTTGTCTCTTCTACTACCGTTTCTGTTATTGTTTTCCTACCAATCCCAACATGCAGGGGTTTGTCCGGAGCACCTGGGGGTTGACGTGCAGCATCATCATTAGCTGACCACCCACGCCGTCTCCTCCTGCTTGTTTTTTGACAAACCCAGCGCATGCAGGCAAGCGAGGATGTTGCCTGCACACTTTACCCAAACCACAACTCCATTTTAACAGGCAGCATTTCAACCCATAGAGATCTTTGTCAGGTAAAAATGTTTAAAGAGGGTTATGCACTGTATGCAGTAGATACCAACAGGTTTTATAGTACCAGGTGTGGTTAAATGTCAAACCCCTGCAGGATTATAAACATCCCAAAAGAATTCAAGAAGCAGCAAGAGTATAGAGATAATAATACATCAGTTATATACATATTAAAAACATGTGCATCATCATTATGATTAAACTGGGATTTAAACACCTAATTAAAGTGAGTCTGGACTACTGTCTGAAAATGGTGCAGTTGCTTCTTCACACTGATTTCTCTCTGTTTTGAGGCATTATTTTAATATGGCTCCTCAAGGAAAAAGGTCTTAGTGTTTTATTCTCAAGAAGTGCTACCAACACTTGACATCTATGCTATTTCATTCAGTTTCAGTGTAAAAAGCCTTTTGCCAGTTAGCCAATGGAATAAGCAAAATACAGGGGAACAAAAACAGGATCACCAAAAGCACAAGGCACGCTGTCTAACGCTGTTTTGATAGTAGTAAAATGAGTTGAAATGTTGGATTTGTATGTTCAAAGGAGTATAGAAAGAACAGTGTCAGTTCAAGCGCACAGATGTCACATGAGAAGACGCAGGAGAAACTGCAGCCAGCAACACACAATGGATTCTCCTCCAATCCCAGCAGAGGAGGCTGAATGAACAGCAGGCCGGGGAGCTGGGGGAGGGTTTATCTCCCTTGCATATATGTTCATGTCTAATGTCCTGCGCCCAATGAGCTGGATTGATCACGGATGCCACATGTGACAGTGACTGACAGCGCCTGTAATTGCTATGTTTGCTTTGGGAGAAGAGCAAACTGCCATGGTGGGACTGCACGGTTAAAATATGCAGACGTTTCTCAATCACCTAGAAATCCATCTCTTACATTATAGTACATGATGATCACAGTCTGCCTGAATGCCTAAGAGTTGTTAGCTACTTGGCTAATGGATGGGATCAGTTCCATTTGTGCTCTGATGGTTGCATGACAAAAAACACCTGCTGGGATTCTGGATTGTAGTTCAAGCTCAAGCCACAAGGCAGCACTTGTAACTGATATTCACCACTCCGTTCAACATTAAATATATATGTTCAAGGTTATATATCCACGTTGCCTGTCTCACATCTGTACTTCATGCTACACATACTGCAAACATATTGCACTGCAAGTAATAGCTTTTTTTAAATAATAAAGAAAACATATTATCATCATTAAAAAAATGTATCAGTATCAAAAGTAAACTGCTCAATTCACAGTATTATTTTACTGTATATACATAAAGGTGTATGATTACTGATGCATTACTGTGTTTAAGACTGTTTTTATGTTGTAGCTTGGACAACATAAATTCTGCAAGTATTGATTTTAATTTTATTTTTCAAATCGAATCCTAATGAAAAATAAATGAATTTAAAAACGCCCTACTTTGGCTCTGATGCAGCAGCTCAGTGTTCTGAAGAAATGTCCCGCCCACAGCAGTATGTGATTGGTTACATGTCTTGAGTCATAGCCAATTAAAGGAAGGCAAGATGGCAATTTAAAGTGCTCCACATAAAACATTAAAAAACATAAGACAAAGTGTAAAAGAGACATAAAGCAATGGAAGGTTAAAGTTACAGTGCAGGTTAAGACATTTAAAAGTCTCAGATTTGGTTAAATGAAAAGCAAAGGCATAAAGAAATGTTGTCACTGTAGATTTAAAAGAGCTTGGAGTTGCAGGATTTTAAAATCAGTTCTTCAACACTGAAGGATAAATGTTGGAAAATACTCTTCTAATTAAACATTAAAAACATAGGCATTTCAGTTTGTGTTATTCTAAATTTTGGCATTAAGATTTTCGCGTTTAGTCCAAATGTATATCGTTTCCAAGTATCGATTATCGGCCCCCTACTTACAATCTGCATTGGAATCGGCCCTGAAAAAAAGACTTCCCTCTGAAGTCTAATTATTTAACAACTTGTGTTGTTTACTTAAATTCTTTTTTACTACTTTACTTTCTAAATGTTTGGTAGGTAAAAACTTATTTTCTGAAGTATCTCACAACAGCTTCATGGAGTAAAATGTACTCTTTCACTCTAAAATACTGAAGTGTAAGGTGGTAAGTACTTCAAACTGTGCTTAAGTACAGTACATGAGTACGAACACTGAGCAACTTTCCATCACTGCCAGTCACGATGGGTTAAAGCACATTAAACAGCAGAAACATACTGTGTATTGGCAGATAGATGGGATTTCAGCCTGTGCCAGAGACTAAAAACTCAGTGTTGTTAACATTTACTGCTCCTGTTCCTGAGGGAGAGAAGTGATCATCAGTGAAATCACCCTCATAGATTTGAAAGCCTGAACTAAAAATTGGGACATATACTATAGGCCATGATTTCTACAATTTTATTTCTCCTCACCCGCTAAAGCTGGATCCACTGTGAACGAGTGTCAGTACATCCTGTTTTTGTCTTTTTCTCCTCGCTACAAGAATCCAACAGTTGTCACAGAGACAGAACGAAAGCTGCAGAGGGAAATTTGCATTCTAATGTGTCTAACGTCTCATGTTTGTTGTGTCCCTGATGAGAAGCACAAAAAAATAGCGCTAATTTGTAATAGATATCAAAATTCCCAGCATTAAAAAGTTAATTACCGCAGCAAATACGGCAATGATAAACGGCAGATAATGCCATTTCTGCAGATGACTGTCGTTTCCGCCAACCAGAAAAATGATATTTAGTATCCAGCTGTACTTTTGGATGCAAGAGGAGGAGGAGGAAGACGAGGAGGGGGAAAGGTACTTGTAATTCAGAATATTTTTTCTGCAACTTAGCAAGTTTTCATCTATCAGCAAGGCACATTAAATCCCAGCTGGTCAGATGCTAGACTCCCGATGCTCGGCTTTAGACATGAAACAAACTACTGCTGAAATGAAAGCAGTTCTCAGTGCTGTGGAAATTCGACTCCTACAAGAGTCTATTAAAAATACATGTTCAAATGAATCTTGGTGGTGATGACAAGTTTTACCATATTCTTCTTGAACTTTTAATGTACCCAGCCACGACTTCAAAGGGAAAATTAAATATTAAGGCTATTATCTAAGCTGTTCTCAATATTATCCAAGCTTAGGTTATTTATATAGTACAGTAATAATTATGTTATATAAGCCAGTTTTCATTTTTGAGCCAACATAATGATCAAGAGGTGGCTGGTTTGTAGTTTCGCAACCTAAAATGAGTAACCTAATTCATATATTTGCTGCAGTAAACCCAACAAGATTATGTAGATTTATTATAGCAGTCCTAGCTGGATACTGTAAATGTAAATATATTTATAATTTATGACTGCGGGGAAATAGATCATTTTAATACAGTGAATGTGAAGACTAGTTCAACTTTTGGCAGAGGCCGATGCATACTCAACACAATTTGGTGCATCTGTATGAAAAAAACAAACAAACAGTGAATTATTATCTGCTCTGATTGAGAGGAATCCCTGTAAATCTGGTGCTACCTAACCTGGATCACCACTGTTTACCCACCAGTGAGACAGTAAATACTCTGGCTGACATTTGAGGGAGGTTAGTGTGCTCAGAGAGCAAAGTGGAAGTGGAGGCTCAGATGAATTTGTCTGACAAATGCTCCTGGAGTATGTGTTGTCGACTGTGCTTCGGCGAGGCCCTGGACTGGGATTTGAGTCTGACTGAAGCCAAGCAAAGCATGCCAGATCACTAATTGCACAATTTAAAACCAAAGTCCCTGGCAGCTTGTCGTTTGAAATGGAGAGAAGAGCCATTGCTTAATCACTGAGCTCAACATAGATCTGTAAGGCTCGCCACCGAGGAGCCCCAGACGTACATGGCTGAAGCTCAGTGTCAACAGCCAAAGCGAAAGCATCATGATTGGCTGGCTTCTGCCGCAGCTGTAATTGAAACGTTTTACGACCTGACGCATGCATGCGATTGGATTGTTGAATTGCTGAGCATTAAATATCGGTGCACTGGCAGGGATTTGACTTTCATTTAATTGTTCATATATGAGCAGGCAGGCAACTGTTGCTCACAGTTGGTGGTGCTGCACAGTAGTTTAATGTGTGGTGAACTGGGTATCTTTTAAAAAGCACTGGACAACTGTCTGACTATTATGCAATTAAACTGTACTTTCACTTTTTACATTCACTTGGCATTTCACACGTTTATATAAACCAGCACGCTTTTGTTTCGCCCTGCAAGGCCATATCGACTGCATTCATGGATTCTTGCACGTGTTGGAGACAGAAATTGAACCCCGTGCCTCGTCATTAACAGCCAACTGTGTTTCCCACATGACATTAAACATTAAATCCTTTTGGTAGAATTCTCCACAAAGGCATTTAGTAAAAGTGTAGCGCTGGAAAAAAAAAAAAGACTTCATGTTCATATTCTAATTATACTCCATGAATTTCCGATGATTTTGCAAAACTCAGTCTTTTTTAATCTAGAACCTTGAATGTGTTTTTCCCTTATAGGTTTCAATGTCATTTTTATGAACCATTTGCAGAATGTTTAATTTTGTATACAGATGGGGCTGAAAAATCATTAAATACAATGAAAAATGAAATTCCTGCAGTAACTCTCAATTAAATGAGTAGGAAAAGCCAATTTAATCCTCTAACAAACAGACATGTAAAAACAAAAGAGCCACAATAAGAGAGACATCATTCAGTCTTCATAATATATAATAAAATATATGGTTTACTGCTGGTATAACGGAACTCTACGGGGCATTAAATTCTCATTTCCTGTTATAGCAATGTAACAGGTTCAGGCAATTCTCCACTGGCTATTGGAAGGAGCCGTAAACATTATTACTATTGAGGCCAGATTGTATTTTGGTGAGAACATTAGCAAAGAGGCAACTTACTCATTGCCCCAGCGACATGAAACTGGAGGTTTTCTTCCCTTTTTTTTCTTTCTGACGAGGGCCTAACAAGAGAATACGCGCACCATCCGGGAGATGGTGGTTGAGAGAGAAAGGGGTGGAGCTGGAGACACACACACACACACACACACACACACACACACACTCACACTGTGGCACAAAGTATGAAGGGAGAAAAAAAAAACAGAAAATAAAAAACACTGCCCTGAAGTCAATTCCACACTCAAGCAACATCCGTCTCTGATCTGGGAGCATTCTTGCAGCGGCGGCACAACAAGAGTGATGCAGCACTGAGGGCCATGAATTAAAAAGTCAATATGTAAAACCATAGAGGGATGCCATTTTGAAAAAGCGTTCCATCAATGGAAATCATATTAACATGATAAAGGGCAGATTGGGAGACAAGGGCATTGATTCAGATGCTGCTCCGCGGCCCGCCATGTCCACCTCAAACATGTTAATGAATCGCACCGCAAAAGCAGAGGTTGGGGCGGGTTGACGTAGGCGTCGGTGTGTGGAGGTGGAAGGAGGGGGGGGTCACACGAGGGGAGAGAAGTTTGGCTTTAAAGCAACAGGAGGAGGTACGGGAGCAGGATGGTGGCACCCTGGTGAGAAGTATACCTTTGGGTGCGACATCAGTCAGCGTCGCCGCATCACTTCTGGATTGTTTTCTGAAGATGGAGTTTTTGTACGGAGGTTATGATAGGTGGCTGACTTGCAGAGGATTTTTTTCAGGCAAGTTGGGAGTATATCCAATTAGAATGAGGTTTGGGAGAGAAAGATGAAGTACTATAATGCCACCCAAAGACCCAGAGTGCTGGAGCAGAGACAGCAGAGGATTCACCCCCTGTTGACCATGACTACAGACACATAGCCTGGGGGAGGGAGCATCCAAGGCTTCACATATGCACACACACACACACACACGCGCACACACACACATAGAGAGAGAGGGAGTGACATGAAAGCAACAAGGCAGTGCTGCCAGGCCAAACAGATGAATTACTTATCAAAGACACGCACAGCAGACTGGCTATGAGGCTGCAACACACAGACAGCTGGGGCATTATCAATTCACCTTCAATTAGCTGTCCTTGGCACTGCCTGCCAACAGGACCCAGAGTATAAGTACATTCACAACACATAAGCTCATTCAAAAAAAAAAAAAAAAAAAAAACGTGCAGAGGATCAGGTGGATTCTTTTGAGGAATTCAATTAAAACAGTGTCAAAATTTTAGAAAAAAAAAAGGAAAACACACAGACACAATTTCTATGGGAGGATAAAAGCAAAGGGATTATTTTCAATGCCATAGGAGGCAAAGAAGAAACAGTGAGGGGGGTTGGGGGGTGGAGGAAGAGAAATAAAAAAAGAAAAAGCACTTCCTTGGAGTCTGATGGCACAGCACCTTTGTTAAATATGAACTAATTAAGTGGAAAAATGAAAGTGTTTCATCTTCATTAGTATCAGACAATAGGAGTATGAAACATAATTGAGAGTAGTTCCACTTTAATAGAATGAACAGAAGTCATTTGGTATTGAAATGTGCAGGGTGATTTAGCCAAAAGAAAGTGTATTATTAGATTTAATAGAATACCTACACATGATCAATGCTCAGAGCACAGGTGGTAGTTTGTCTCCGGTTCTTCAAATGATTAGGCCGACGAAATAATGGCCAGCCGGATTCATGTTGCTCCTGCATTGATTACAAGGAGCAGCCCATTTTTCATGAAGTGGAGCTCCACACACCATTTATTAAGCCTTTACACATGTGACATAACAAGTGGTAGGCACAAATAATGCACTGTGCAGACTGGATTTGGTTAAGAACAGGATGACACGGTGAAGCCTGTTGATGATGAAGAGAAATGGCACTGAGCAGGACAGTCAGAATGGCCAAAAGTAAATGGACGCATAAGCATTGTATGCAATTGCTGAACATGGCTCCATTCTGCTATCTGACTTTCCACCAGAATCTGGCTGCAGGGATTTTTCTGCAGTCGGCCAGTGAGGTCTAACACTGATGACTGGTGATAAGGCCAAGCTCACAGATGGCTTTCCAGTTCACCCTCAAGCACGCCCTAAAGGTGTTGGGTGCAAGGCTGGATTACTAACTGCGTAAAGCGGACCTCAGATGCTTCGGGCCCGAAAGCATCAAGATTCATTGCTTGTCAAATGTTAATTTGCTTCTAATGTAAGTTAATATCAACTAACTCACCCTGCATCACTACCTCTTCTTGTGGCCGTGTCTTATACGGAAAGCTTGCTTCAAGATCAAGACCTTAATTATTTTAGTTCATACTGTGGTCATAATATTTCAAAATTAAATTCCGTATAATAATTTAATTCAAATGGAAGAAAGCCCCCAAGCTATAGTTGATGAGAATTCAGAGGCAATAGTGTATACACAAAGCACAAAGGGTTGAAGGTGGTTTGGTGGGTGGAGAGGGGCCTCATAGTACGTTTCATAGTAGGTCTGTATATGTGAGTCAACCAGAACTCCATTCATTCCTATGGGAACTTCCAATTTGTTTTCCATGATTATCATTAAACATCTACACTGAAAAAACTTTTGCATTGGATTTCTAGAGAGACCACACTATGAGCCAGGAAACTGAAAAAACGGAAAGTAGTTCCACTAGTTTGGGTCAGAGTAAATGAATACTGGTTTATATGTCTTGTAACAACATATTTGTTACAAGACATTAAATTATTTGTCATCATGCATTATTGGTGCTGTTTCTTTGGTGGTAATGCTCCACGCACACATTTCATGAAACTAGAAGGCAAAAAAACAGATAAAATTTGTCTTTTTCCCCTGGGTGAGAGCAAATGCATTTCCTTGCACTGATTACTAGAGGGCGTAGTCCGTAGATTATTCGCAGTTACGGAAACAAAGCTGTGTGGAAATGAGGCGTAAGAGGTTAATTCATTTATAGTTAAGTTCTTTCACACAAAGCTGGGAAGAGCATTTCTATATCGACCTGGCTTATGCACTGGGGCATTGTCATTTCTGAACTGCAAAGGGTGGAACCTAGACTGATGCTGCAGAGTAAAAACTCTAATATGTTATTATGTGACTCATGTTTTCATTACCGCTTGTTTGTCTGGGTTTCAGCAGGATTAGGCAAAAAACTATCAGTCTGGTTTTCAGGAAACTTGGTGTGGAGGCTGAGCACGAGCAAAGGAGGAACCCTTTTAAAAGTTGTAATTTGGGTTGGGTTGTGATATCACATGTCATAGCAGAGTGCAGTAATGGCCTTGCTGGAGGTCTATGCTCCGAGTACTCTTCTATTTCTACACTGTATCACTACGAGTTCGATTACAGAACCAAGGCCTTTAGCTCAAACAATGAAAAGCATCCACCGACAAAGTGTCAACATACTTACTGTCATAAAGTCTGCACCGCTAGCATGCTAGAACCCCAGACTTCACAGAAATTGCAAAGAGTTTAACTCATGCAGCATGTGACGCCCCAAAGAAAGGCGTGGTGCACAAAAGTAACATGGTCATTTTTTAAAAAACATGAGCGCATCACAGAGCTTGGCCACATTGAGACGGCTGTCTTGAGAAACAGTGGGTCTTTATCACTTCAAAGGCTGACATCCCTCCGGCGTCTCGGGGAAGCCGTGACTGGCACTCGTACAGCCCTCTTTCTGCTGCATTTGTCCAATCTTAGAAAGCCCAGAGTCAGGAAACACAAGGTCTTTTCAAAGTTAGTCAACAGGCCTTTGAAGCGCAGCCAACGGAGTCAGCAACCCAGCGACAAGGTGCCGAGCCATTATCATTCAATAGACAGCCGGGATTTTGCATATTTAACAGGAAATTTCACTTTGCTTTTTTGACACGGGGCATTATGCATCCTCTGTACATAAAATCCATCAGCACCTTGCCCATTTTGTTTGTGCTTTTCCCATTTCGCTGGGGAAATGTGTTTCTCTTGCAATGCACACTACATTAAAAACATGCACTGGAATTAAATTATATGTCTGTTTGGACAAACAAATTGGACCGCAGGTTCAAGGTAAACCGTTTTACTCGTTTATTTATTTATTTTGTTAGTTTGTTTGTTTTAGTGCTGATATAACCTCGTGGGCAGGAAAGCCTTAAATTGCGACATTTGTTATCTTTGCTTGTTTTTGACATGAATGCAGCATTCAGATCATTTTCTCACAAAGTAGAAGCCAAAATAAGGTTATATTTCACACATAAACAGTGAAAAGCAAACAAAAAACACACCCTAAAAGTGTCTTCCTATTTGTTTTGACATACTGAAGTTTAGGTTTAATGATAAACTGCATATTGTCTAAACAACTAAGGTGCTGCTGATTACATTATGCATTTTGACTTCACATTACATTGATACTTAATTAAAGGGTCAGATTCCAGTCCTTTGTAATCAAAGAGCAAAAGCGTATTTCTAGACCTGCTGTTTTACACTGCATACCACTAGTAAACTACTACAAAAATCTCAATAATATAATTTTTTCTTTATGAGAGACACAGCCACATTGAAACACAGGTTAAAACAGCGCAGAACTGAAGGGTTAAAATAAAAACACGACACAGACGAACAGATGAAAACTGGTCAATAATCCTGTGACAAGCAGCAACCAAGACAACCTTGATACATTAACAACTAAGTTCTGCCATTAGTCCTGTGGAATCAAAGAGCTGAACCTTGTCTCTGGACTAACCAGGTTTCCACTGATGTACAACAGTAATAAGAAAAGTCAATTGTTGTAAACACAGTGCCTCATCCAGTGCAACATACAATGGTTGTTAATGCGAGCCATTGTTTTGAGGGAGGGCTGCACACACTCCTGGACATGTTTCAACACTTATGAGTCGGTTGGCTATCTCACATGTCAGAGCTATATGACTGTATTTGATTGAAGGGAAAAAGTTGCTGCCTCTCCTCTGGGATGTGCACGCGATGAATGACTAAAGACTTGAAATGCACTGAACCCCACAGATTGATGGTGTCTAACAGCATCTGCTTAAGAGTGAAAAATCTTCTTTTATGAGCAATTCATTATTTTAAACTCTTGAGTATAAAGCCAACAGCAAAATCCATCCACAAAAACACACTGTTGGCATTTATTATTTGGACTTGAGGGCACCATCTTGTCTCTCTGGTGTCTTCATGAGCTTTGGTGTCCCTCAGCAGTCTAACAGTTACAGTAATAGCTGCGTTTTTCGCCCATCGGGATTTGCTCTGACGAACCAGCTCGACTGTATCCATTCCTAATGAGCGGCAGCCAGTGACCGTCTTCTCCTGTGGGCTGTCAGCTGTCTGTCCCCTGGTAGATGGAAGGAGGGAGAGCACCCAGCCACCCCTCAGTCCCCCGGAAGGGCAACTTCATAGGATGGGGTCCCACAGTGAGCTGCTAATGATCCATATGATGGCGTAGGCCAGCCATTGTTTGGGCTACATTACCCAGAGAGGGACAAACAATCGTTCGCAGTGTCACTTGATAATGGCCCAAAAAGCAAATCTCACAGACCTTCATTCTTCACAAGGGTAATTAATTCGCCGCTGTGCTGGGATGCTTCGTCTCTTCCAACTCCTCTCACGCTGCCCCCACTATACTCTCCCAAAGATTTCCAATTGTTTTGCAGACAATGGTTTCAGAAGGCAGTAAAAGACCATTGATCTGAGGACTATTTGCAAATACCCGTCTCCATACAGAGAAATGCATCTTACTGTGTTACGTTAAGCAATTCCACATTTTAATGGGTGGACTATTGATGGTTGATGCCAAAAGAGTATGGTATTGACGCACTCAAACACATCCACAATGAGGTCTAGAGGGGATAACACCAGCTCAGCACAATAAATAAAGGAAGGGGCATCAAACTGAGGAGGAGGGATTGCATAACGTTGCAGAGGCCTCATAAAAAAGTTACTATAATGTGTGTGATGATTGACTTTTATGATCAATGCTGCTGTACATCCAAAAGTCCACAGCAGCAGAACTCCCTATAAGCAAGTCAGATCTATACTCCTCAGGCTGGACATCATAGTAATTACAATTGCCGATTAGCTACATGTGCATTATTGGATGTAATTAGGTGTTGATTAAAATTGGAACATTACTTGCAACAGCTCAAATGAGAGTGATAATGGCAGGGCCAAACATTGGCCCCTATTTCTCCATTCATCATTAAAAATAAAGGATACATAACAAAAAAGCATTTTCTCCCTGCTTCTGTACTACCAATAAATCCCACGCACCGAGAGAAATGAATGATCTTTCGACGAAACAGAGACAGCACAAGACAAGACAAATGTCTGTGCTTACATCAAATGTTCCCAGATACGAAACAATCCAACCACACCAATAAAGCAATCAATGCTAACTTAATCTCTGCAGCCTCAGCGGCACTTGCTTGCCATTTCTTAGCCCCAAAATGAAGAGGAAAAGAGAGCCTGAAAGGCATAAATAAATAAACCTCAAACCACTCGTGTTCTATTGCTGCCACTAAGGACGGGGGAGCACAAACAACCATCACACATCTACAGTATATAAAGCTCATTTTGGATAAGAGCGCAGCTTTATTCAAGCACAGAGGTGAATTACAAACACAGCCACTTTCAAATTTGGTTAAAGGAGAGAGAGATAGAGGAGGAAGAGACGAGGGAAGGGAGGCTGAGGATGAGTCATCTCTGCCAGTCTGGTTGCCCACACTCCTCATGCAGGGGCCGGACGGGTGGGGAGAGCACTTTTTGTCTAAGGGAAGGGGGGCAGAAGCTGGCCTAGTCAAAGGTGCTTTGGGGGGGATAAGCTGGGCACTGTGTCTCAAATGGGGACACTCGAGTGGGTAAAGCCTGCCTTAAAGAGAGCTGCGCCTTTTTCCTCCCACTGTGACTCTTCATACCTCCATCCAAGCAGAACTAAGGGCGTCGCTCGCAGAGATACAAAAGGGACAAAATCACTCTTTCACACTTCCACACTCCCATCTCTGCATACACCGCGTGTGCATGAGTACTGTACAGCACAGACTCACAAACACACACTGAAAAAAACACACACACACACTCCCAGGCACAAGACTGCTCCCTTCTGGTCGCACCGTGTGGCTACATTGCCTCCCCCCCCCCAACCCCAAAGCCCATCGTCACATCGGGAGCAAAACGTGGCTGGATTTTGTCCAGATGCAGTTATAATTTCACTAATGCTCACTCAAATGTCAATGGGGTCCAGTGACAAAGGATTCTTAATCCCTCATATGAATTTAGCGCCCAAAGGCAGGGAAGAGGCGGTGTGTGTGGCAAATATGAGGGAGCTGCATGAGGGGGCATACATTACACACGACTTGTCGCTGGCCTTAATGGGAGCGTTCACTGAATTCAGCTGATATTTAAATCAGCGGGCAGAAAGGGGCGACACGATGGTGAGAATGATGAGCGTGTCGAACTATTGAACTTCCCTTCGTTCACCTGGCCCTGCGTGGAAACATCCTCTGCAAGTAAACGCACCGAGTTCAAAAGCTGCACCACACAACCACACCCACCCCATCAGCCAGAATCACTTAAGTGGGGCAGAAACAGAAGAGCTTCCCCCTCGTCCCCTAAGTGAGATGATGTAGTTTCACTCTATTTGCCCAAATTATACTCCACCGTCGGTAGGGCCGCCTCATCCTCAGGAAGTGATGAATCAAAAGTGAAAGGCAAAAACTGCTGCAATTTGACTTTTTTTCCCCCTCCCTCTTACTGCCATTAAAACCTGGGAAAAGTCGAAACCTGACGATGTATTTCAGAAACTGCACGACAGTCTGTTCGACTGCAGGTTTGCTTCTGTGCCCATTGTTCTCAAAAATCCATTAAAAAACAGCTTGCAGAGCCATACTGCTGCCTCCACAAATGTAATATACATCGGGCTGAGCAGCACTGGAGCTTTATTGTTTTATCTATCTGTGCAGCAGTTTTTTTTTAACAAACACAACTTTATCTCACAGCCGATTATCGGTCTAATTGGCAGTATGTTCCGCTTTCTACATCACTTCTCACTCTTGCATCTGTTGTCAGTCAGTTAAAGCCTAAAAAAAATCTTTATTTTGAATGTTTTTAATGTGGAACAAGAGCACATTCACGGCACACATGACAAGCACCATGGCCGCTGTTATAAAATTGCGTTAACTACAAGAGTACATTTTATGTAACAGGATTTCTGGGTATTGAAGTTCAGATTGCTCACAGAGTTTCATCCTTGCCATCCTTTGGAGCTGAAAGTGTGAATATTTCAGCTAATTTCAGCAATAAGCGTAGCAACACGTTCATTTCCTGTCAAATCTGAAGGATGACTGGTAAAATGAGGTTACATTAAAGGACGACTGACATTTGGAGATTTTCTTTTTCCTTAATTTCTTTTGAACGTAAAATACCTTCATGTTCACACTTGTCACAAATCCTGCACACACACAGGGACCATTGTTTCCCTCTAGCAGTGGCCCTCATCAGAAGGGACAGCTCCTGCAGTTTCGGCACCAATAATTACTTGACTTCATGTCATAATCAAATCCCTTTAATAATGGGAACAATTCAGCGATTGCCTGGTGTAATCAAATTAGCCCGAGTCTTTTTGGATTTTCAATTATCTCCAGTCGGCGGAGCACTTTATCCGGGGCGCTGGCTCCAGCTCTGACTCGGAGCTCTGTGCTGCACCGGGGCTGACAGCAGCAGCCTCACAATTACAATGAGGCCGGGCTAATGTGATGACAAGATCGCCTGCCTGCCTTACTTAGCCTTTCATTTGTGCTGGGTCTCCTCTGCGTCCCCGGCCTTATCATCATGTCCATGTACCTGCTCTGTGCTGAGCAGCCCCAGAACACTCTGCTGCTTCTGTTTACCGGCTCTTTATATGGAGGGTACCCAGCATTAAAGCTTTGGCTCCAACATTTTACTCTTTTACGCTTTCTAAAGAAAAGGTTTGTTGAACAGGTTTGCAGCATCTTCTTATTCATACAGCTCTACAAATGCACACTTGGAGGCTGCCCGCTACAACTACAGCCTTTTACTGCTCGCCACCAGCTTTGAAGCAAAGTCAAGTCTTTGACACTGGAAACCATCAGTGGGGCAAACAGTACCAATGAGAGAGCTGGAAACTCCCCATGCACTGCGAGCAGGAATGTGGCAGCTCAGTGCCGCTTTGTGTTTCTTTTATGAGAGAGAACGAGGATGAAATGAAATATCTTTGGGTGAAAAATCTACCTTTGCTTTTATCGGAGATTCCCCTAAACCAACTTGCATCCACACTGTAGATGACTTAGTTTCATTATTGTAGCTCCACCACTGACTCTCCTGATCTTCATTTGTATGACTGCATTTTTTTTAAAGAAAGTGTTTACTTCACTTGGGGTATGAAAGAGCCTTTGTAATGCAATCACAACAACAACAAAAAAAAGCCTTTTAATTTAATGAGCTATGAAGTAAGAAGAAATCTCATCAATAAGATATAAGTGGTGTAACAGGTGTAGGAGTGCTTTCAGATTATAGTATGCTCTTTAAATAATTCATCTAATATGCCAAGACGTATAAAATCTGATTTTTAGGACACACAAATGTGAACTACATTTCCAATTACAGTTTTTTTAACCATAAGTATGTTTCTAATTTACATCAACAGTAGCTCTACGTATATTAGACAAGGCAGGGCTTGTCACTGTGATAACCCAGAGAATGGAGGCTTCAAACACATAGTAATAAAAGGGTCATATTTTAATTCAAACAAACTAATTTTAGAGCCTAAACTTCAAAAGAGCTTCTGTACAAGTTGTTATTATTGTAAAATAACCTCAACCAAAGCTTGAAATTCTCCTAATAGCCATGTAATTTTGTTGTCTAAACCAAAAAACAGCAACTAAAAGTAAGTGAGTGAAAACTAGACTTAAGTCTAAGGACAGTGGTCAAAGCGTAAATGCAAATTACTTGCATGGGAATATTATTTCTGGCAGTCGGGGCTGATGAAACAGCTCAAAAGTGCACATTTATACCAAAATGTATTTGTTAATTCTTAAAAAAAACAATATACACACACTATATGATACTAAGTTACACCTTTCTACTTCAGGGTGCAATTCGTTATAGAAAAAGGGTGGATGGGATCACCCTATACAAACACAAAGTAAAGAAATACATTGATAAATGCTGTGTTATTAAAAAAATGACTTAGTGCATTCCAAATTGGTCCTGTTGTGTTGCAGTCTGGTGGGCAAAACACCACGATAATTGTTATCCCATTTTATGTATATTTATCAGATTTGCAGCCCAGCTCCCTCCTGATCTGCTTTTGATCGTCTTAATGTAGAGCAGAAACAGACTCTTACTGTACGTTCTGAGGACTCGGAGATCAAGTCAATTAGCTCCCATTCACACACAGTCATGTTTGATGTGACCTCTGACCCCCGTCACTGATTTGTCATTAGCTGTTGGACTAAAGTGCAAAGAGGAAAAACTAAAATCGTCTCCGCAGGCCGTGCGTTCCCGTGGTCTCCCTCCCTGTCGCTGCCACCAGAGAAGCTGACGACGCTGCTTTTACTGTTGCATTAAAATGAATGCGGGTTGGTTGACGCCATCCGCTGCTCATAAAATTCACCTGGAAACACTCGGTGCCAGAATGCCTGCATGTTCAATTAATTTTGCCTTGGATGATGAACCGATATAGAAGCCATTGGAAATTACATATTGATGGGATGAATTTCTAAATTTAATCAGAGGACAAACCCCTTATTGTGCTTCCTCTCCTCTGGAAATAAAATCCGATCTTTCGTACGAAAAATTTTGACACAGTTCACATGTTTATCCAAGTTTAACTTCTGTAGATCAGCTAAAACCACAGCCAGGCAAACTGGGGAGTCTCTTTTTAGTGAAATCTGACAAAACGTCTGAAGCCAAATTTACAAAGAATACAATTATCTACACAGTTATTGTGGAATTTTTGAAAACCTTACCACTTGTGAGTTCCACTCTAAGAAAAGTGGCAGAGGAATGTTATTAAAATGTTTGTAATTTCTTAGAGAAACTAAATTAATAGGACTTTTTCCATATGGCTGACACAAAGAGCAGCAATAAGTCCACCATCAGTAGGGTTTATTTAGTTTCCACTATGTGGTACTGGGCCTGATTTCACACATTCTTGTCAATGGGAGGCCAGGTTCTCTTTGAAGAAAAATAAAAACAGACCAAAAATAGACCATTAAAACCAAAAACACAACTAGCTGCACAGTCTGCAGGCTGAGACCAACTGGTAGCAAAGTGAAGACGTAGATAAAACAAAACCATTAAAGCGATAACTGTCAAATAATACAAGGAAATTTACTAAAATCAGCAGCACCCTAGTCCGTCTCTCAGTCCTCTCTGGCTGCTAGCATTTTGGTAAATGTTGAGAAATGGCTCATAAGTTGATAGCTGCATTAAAAACAAACAAACAAACAAACAAAAACAACAACAACTCTAAAGTTCCTAAAACAGCTGGACACTAAAGTTTTATATAACAAAAGTTACTAACTGAAAAGAAATGGTGCATTTTCTTGGGAACTATTTTCAGCTGCACATTTGGTGCTCTAATGAGTATTTCTGGCAGCAGGACTGTGAATGTGGGATTGAGTCAAAATAAACTACAGTGTGTGCGTGTTCATGGTAATAAAGGAGCATGTCAACCAGTGTAACAGGCGCAATGATGTGTATTTAATAGTTTTTAGACAATAATGGAGCTCGATGGCACAAAGGAATAAGATATATTAAACACAGTTTTTGTATGGTTGCAATATAAATGTATTGCTGTTTGGGACTTTTTGTGAGATGTTTTGACAGTAAGAAATGTAAAAAAAAATGTGGAATATCATCTGACTCATCCTTTAACGGTATGTCATCACCCTTTTCCAGGAGCCTAAATGCTGTCCTTTTAGTGTAAAGTGCCTTGCCTAAAGGCACGTCAAAGGTAGCACTATTCAGTCCCTCCTAACACCTGCAAGTCTGAGAATTCAAAGCAGCTGTTTCTAGTCACGGTCGTACAAAAGAATGACAGAGCAGGATCAAACATTTCCATAATTTAAACATTACATTTTAATCATGTCGCCTTGTGAAAGGACAAATGGGTAAGTACAGCCATTTCCTTATTTTCTGTAAACGTTCCTCCTCTCCTTTTACTCATTGACAGTTTCACCGAGTGATTATTCACCCCTGTTGAGGGTTTTTTCCTCTTAAATATTCTCTATTTGAATATTATTCCATAATCAACACAACATGTTGCTGCTTGTCTGTGTTTACATCACTGATTTGCATTCAAATGATATTTCCTCTTTCTCTCCCAGCATGCTCAAGTGCAGATGCTCCAGAGGTAGCTGGGAAAAGGTTGTGTGTGCCAAATATACTGTAGGAATAAATTAACACTTTATCAGGCCATGGAAGGGAGGAAAACCTATGTACGGGGAGGAGCGGGACCGAGAAAAGGAGGGAAAAAGACTCCATTGTCCTCTTTCGAACGAGCAGTGTGAGAAGTGATAATTAACCGGTAATTAATTTGGTGGTCTTTATCTCAGAGCAATGTGTGCTCTGCAAAAGATTAGGAGGGCTTTTTAATAAGCGGCATAGAGTTTGATTCTGCCTATTTCCGCCTGCAACAAATAAGCCTGTGTTTGTTTATTCCAGACAGGCAGCTGGCAGAGAGCTGCTGATACGTTCACAGGGAGGCTTTCCCAGTTTATTCTCAGTCTGTTGCTGGTGGAGGCCTGGAACCCTGCATGTGCTGTGTACCTGACATCAGAACACCACTGATAATTACAGATGAATGGATTTTCTCCTTTTTCTCCTGCTGCATTGTGTTTAAAGCGCAGCAGCACATTTGAAATTCTGGCTGTTATTTTGGAGCAAAAAGACCAACATGTTTTTATAATGCACTTTGGAGCTAAAATTAGTCAGCTGCGAGGAAATAAATTAGATTTTCTATTTTTTACTAAAAACTGTGAAACTCTATTCAGGCTTCCTACCATTTGAAGACACTACCTTGGGCTCCGGGAGAGTGTGAAAAGCATCATTTTCAGATATAATGGGCAAATTAATGAACATGGAAATAATAATTTATAGCAGCCTTGGTATATTTGGTATTGAAAACAAATGCTTCTCTTTTTGTATGTTTATGGAAAAGATGAAGATAAAATTAGAGGAGAAAATAATAATCATAGTTAAATCACTGTGGAATACGACCCATCTTCATGTTTTTCTGTGTCCAAACAATGCGGCTATTCAATTAAATCTATTAAATTGTGCTAAATATAAGTTTTATAATGACCAACTCTGCATATGTCAACAAATATGAGTAATTTCCTGCTGTAAATCCCCTGTTTATGCTCACCGCTAATATGGGACGGAGATAAATAAAGGAGGATGTGAGATAATCTCATTAGAGGCATTATTTCCTTTGCAGCATGCAATCACACAGTGTGTATATTATGTTGATTTTAAAAAAAAGCAAACTCAAGCATGCGAGTAAAGACATTTGATAAATAAATGTTTCATTCCATCACACATAAAAGGAGTCCATAGGGTTTGTTGTTTTACAGCAAAGCAAAGCCAGAGCACTGCTGCCATCTACTGGCCAAGACTGACAACAGGGCAGCACAGTGATGGAAAGACGGTGAATCAGAGCACCATGCTGGCATACAACTGCAAATTTATTTATATCGGAACGACGTCCAGAACTGTAGTAACTCAAAATATCTGAGCATGGCATCACTGAGAAGATTTAACATATCAGGTTTCAGAAGTTATGTCATATTTAAAAGTATTTATCACTGCAGCATTTACACAAAGAATCTTTTCAATGTCTTTAAGTATAAACGCCTGAGATTTCAAACGCATTTTCTTAAAAACATGCTGCTGACTAGACATTTAAAAAGAAAATAAATGAAGGATGTGCAGGCATTTGTTCCAGCACTGCACTGCAGTCCCGCCTGTATCCACCAGATGTCCCTGTGCAGACAGAAATGCCACAGACTGCCACCCCTCTGTCCTCAGCCGACCCCTTTTCAAAACTCCAGCTCCACCCAGCATGCCCCTTCCAAAGCCCCCACCGACTCCAACCACCCCCTGCCTGCCTATACCCATCCACCCGTGCATCCTCAATGGATGAGAGTCAATCGTGTCACCTCTCCGGTCCCTGCCGAGGAAACAGATTCGGCCGGTTAAACAGGAGTTAAATCCCCCTGAGAAGCAGGAAACGGCCTCCTGTTTATATTTAGCCTGTACATGCTCAGAGGAGGTGGACTCGGTGAGAAGCCATGTCCGAAATGTCACAAACCCACACCACTTCCTACTGTACGTCCTTCACCGGATGACCTAAATCAATTGTCAGCCCACGCGACGGGGTGAGTGCCCCCTACTGGAGCTTGACCTTAACAATCCTGTCTCTTGTTCAAAAAGGCCTGATAACAGAAAAAAAAATAAAAAAAGATTAAATTAGACCGCTCGCAAACACAGCCAGCCTGTGAATAATGAATAGGGGATGAACACTGCTCTAAACAATAGAGGCCCCAGTGGCCGTGCTGCAGCTGTTCGGATGGCTCCCAGCATGCACTTCACTCCTGGGCAGTCCGTGCCTTTATACCTTCTAATACAGTAGCACACAGAGGCCACACCTGCTGTCCCTGTGGCTGCCCCGGGCCCTCCAACACCAACGCCACACAGCCAATAAAAGAAATATGAGCAGGATGTAGCGGGAGGGCAAACACACACAGCCACGTACACACAGCGCTCCCACTCTCTCTGTGAAGAATGAGGATATACGAGCACACAAAATCCAACTCTATTTGTCTCTACTACCCCCCTCCCTCCATCTCCATCCTTTCCCTCCGCAGTCTCTCTACATCTCCCCACGGCAGAACTGACTAAAAGTAATTATACATGTTTAATAACTTCAAGGACTATAAAAACCGCTGTCGGGGGGCGAGGAGGTCCAGTTTAACGACGGTGATAAAAATGAGGGTAAGGAAGAGGGGACAGAGGAGGGGGGGCAGTGACAGTCAGAGAATGAGCTTGTGAGAGGAATCGAGGCCTCAGAAATATCCAGGGGAATTACGCTGCATGAAAAAGTAGTTCAAGCCCATTTCAATGGTGAATGTAAACTCTATTGGCGTTAGACGAGCTGAGCAGCTCCCAGTCAGAGGCCACTGTCTACTGTGTTGCCCACAATCCTCCTCGTTTTCAGTCTACCAGTAAAGTCTGGAATATGCCACGGCCACATTCCTCGGGAGTATAGTTTTTAAAAGTCAAACAGACAATGGCAATGAGGGAAAACCTGTTTCAAAGGCGCTGAAGTGAGGCAAATCTCTTGTAGCTCGCATCCTGACGGAGTTAGACACTAGCGGGCCGGGCTTGTATTAGTTTGAATTCTGGGAGTGTGGGATTGACGAGACAAAGCTACGCTGTCTGCTGTGTGAGAACACAGGGCGGTGAAGGAGAGATCTGGCTTTTTTGCTATAGACACTGAGTGATCCCGGGGTTAGTTCTGAATTTCTCTGCCTGCTCTGACTGACTGCGGTTCTGCCTATTTGGTGTGCAGCACAGCATGAAAATCCCCAGAATAACCCCTGGTTCACTCATTCCCACAGCAGCCTGAACACAGAGAAGGCTCGCCATGTTTTGGGCGAAGGAAACACGTATTGGAACACGCAGCTCATCTACTTTTACTGACCTTGGCTGAGTTATATTTTTTGCTTTCGTTTTGTTTTCACTGTAACCTCCTGATCATTGAATTATCGGGAAAAAGTGTAGATTTTTCTCAGCCTGGTCTAACTGTATACTGGAATTCCTTTCTAGTTCGTTGTGAAACGGAACAGAAGGTCTGCTGGGTTCATGCTGCCTCTGCTCTTCCTTGCCCCAGGCCTGAGCAGTTTGCGGTTATGTATTCTTTCCCAACTTCCTGACCTTGTCTAGGTCCAGGTGAGTGTAGATGGGTTCAGTTGACCCAAATGCCCGGCAGGTCTGCTTGGCCCAGGCTGTGCGGAGGTGCCCGCTTTCCCGCTGAGGGCGTGGGCGAGGAGTGTGAGGAACGCTGGGAGGAGGAGGAGGAGGAGGAAGAGAGGACATTCCTTGGCCTCAGGTGAAGCCAGGCGTAGTGCCGCAGTGCCGGGCACACACTGAGAGCAGGAATATATAAACACACTGAGCTGCAAGCTGCACCCGCTGGCACATACACACAGTCAGGAAAAACATGCACAGGCATGCATATGCACAAAGATGTACACCTACAAATTATATTCCTAACAAGGCTGGTTTATATAAACAACATGGGTAAAGTGCTTGTCTGGCATAAGCATACACAACCCGGCACAGATATGTATTTTCTGTATTTATATCACAAATATAACACCAACACACTGTTGGGTATTACAGCACACCACCATCCTCCTGCTGCTACTTCCGGTAATGACAGCCAAGGCCCCAGCTCTAAAGAAAGAGCGAAGCCAGGGATCAGGCCTGCACGCCTGCCAACACAAACCACCACCACCACCCCCCACCCTCCAGGACCATACTGCCCCTCACATAAACCCACTCAGCTCCAGCAGCAGAGCACAAAAGGATGTGGGAAGACTGTGGCAGGTGTCCCAAAACGGAGTGGAGACACATACACGACAAAATATTTTGCTGATACAAACACAAGGCAAAGAGAAGCAGAAGATGTGGGTGCAAAGTTGTGCATCGACATCCAATACATGCTCATAAAAAAGAGGGAGAAAAAAAGAAGAAAAAGAAAAAAAGTCTAAGAAACAACAGCGCTCAATACTTCCTCCGGATTTTTATTTCTGCCAGAGTGGAAAAGCCTCTAAAAGAGAAGTTGGACCATTTCGGGACATGAAAAATGCTTTTTCAATAAGAGTGGAACTAAGACTGAAGCTCCACTTAGTTATTTTAAATGAACAATGAATCAAATGACCGCGTATGAGTACTAGCAAGGGCAGACCCATACAGAATTACCACCAACTCTTTTTCTACTGAACCTTCTAGCTCGTGGATTTGGTTTTACACTAAATACACTGCACATCTGTTTTCATGCACAAGCTTTGATAAACCCACACTACCTGCACAGTAACAAACAGCAAAGCACGTGACTGGCTGGTGAAGAAAGTAGAACTTTTAAGCAGCTAAAGAGACAGATGTGTGTTCTCAGGAGTTTGTCGAGCCCAAAACTGAGCTAAAACAAGAGTGATTTTTTTTAAATAAACAACTGTGTCTGCTGGATGTGTATACCACTACAATCAATGAAAATGGTGCCACCAGGTATAAAAGCAGCGCGTAAGTGGTGCATATACATCGCAGTGATCCGTAAAAATATACCAGAATTCAATTTATATACTTTTATGCAAAGTGTGTATAGCACTTTTACACAGAAATGACTCCTAAAGTGTGTATCTTTTTAAAAATAAAGTATTACTAGTAAACAGGGTCTTGATCACCATGTTGACACATAGTTTACCAGTAGCTTTATTCCTTTCGGAGCCTACTTGAGTCAGTATGCAAACTTGCTGAAAAGATAAAGTTTATTGTGGGTTAAAAACTAAGACCTAACAATCCTAAAATGAAAAGCATGCTGTTCAACGAAGGAAAGAAATGTATTTGCTTGTTCCCCTTTTTTTAGTCAGGAGTCCTAGTCAGCAAAAAGGAAATTATTGCAGCTTTAACACTGACAACACACATTTTCTCACATTAGTATTGAGTATATTTACTAGATTTTAAGTCTATCATACCTAAGCTTTCTATATACAGCTCACTGCAGAATGAATCAAATCTAAACCAGCCTGCAACTAACTTTTATTGTCAGTAACAATCAAGAACATGTTGAAAAACTTGTAACTTTGTTGGACAGTCCAGAACCACAAAGTTTTCTTTTTTCTTCAATTTGCAGCGGTATAAAAAAGAAAATAAGCAGCGTTTCCTCACAAAGAGCTGAAGAATTTTTAGTTTTTTACTCCACAAATTACCTAAATGAGTAACAGTTAAAACAACTGTTGCTCATAAATACATTCTGCTTTTTTCTGCAGTTAAAAACAAATCATATTAGGAGCGGACTACTACACTGACTGGATCAGAGCTGACTTTTAATGAAAGGCTAGCATTGAGCCAATACAGACACAGAGGAAGACGAACACACTGTGACACAAACACACTCGTGCCTGCAGAGTGACAGAGGAGAGGGATCTGTCGAGAAGACGTTGCCTTGGCCTCAGAAGATGGCTTCCCCTCCAGAGCCGCAGGAGACAGGAGACTCAGCGCTGGCTGGCTTTGGGTTAGCTCCATTTGGCAACCAGCAGGCAGAGCTGGCCTCGGCATGTTCACAAATGAGCGTGGAAGGGAAAGGTGATGATGTGTGTGTGGCGGGCAAAGCCAGTGGAGTCATTATGAGAATCCATCATGACTTATTATCACCATAACTGATCATATCGTACACACGCATGGTTGTACTTTTCTTGTATGACAGCCTCTTATTTCCTTGGTACAAACGCTGATAGAAATGAGAGGCTTGTTGTTGCTGCCGCCCCCACAGTACCCAGCCCTGGCCCGATCATCAGATACATGCAGTAAAACTGCATGCCTGCTCGTTTGATGACAATGACCTCCCCGACTCCTATGCCTATTTTCAGGGAGCTTTCAGGAAGTGTCTTTTTGACAGGCTGACACGCTGCTGTGCCTCGTCCTGAAAGACAATTCCAATCAGAGCTTCATTGAGATAGCGCCATTCAGAAAACAGGAACAATAGAATAACTGAAGTCTATCATGTTCTGCCATGTAAAACAACCTTTGGGCTAATTGTTCCCAATTAGGTGGCTGACACAAAGGGAGGCTGACAAGCACACAGGTGCCTGTCTGGCTGACTGTCTCTCACAAGGGTATATCCTAGCTGCTTTAGCTTTGTTAGCTTCATACAGCACTCACTGTGTCTCTGCACATCAAACCAGAGCCCAAGATAGAAAAAAAGGGAAGTGGTGTGATTTATAATGAAACAAAAAGAGAGGAGGAGGTAGAGAGGCAGCAAGGACTTATTTTTTCCTTCAGTTTTTCCCAAAACATGTTGATAGAGCAGAGTGAATTATTCAGGGTGTTAGTCTGACTCTCGGTGGGATGCTGCTATAATGTGCTGCAGTTTTGCTTCAGGGCTCAGTAAAAGTTTAAGGTGGCTTGTGGTAACTTTTACTAAATATCATATACTATATGGAATACATGTAGTGTTTTGTGGGTTTCCATACAAGTTCTTGTCATTAATAATTGAATTACAATCACAACTCTCACTTCAGAAGTAATCCAGATATTACCCTGTGCATGGATGTTAAGTCACATTTTTGATTTTGGGTCTCAATGGTCTTCCCCAAATCACATCTCTGACTGGCCGCTGTTTGTGCACTGTGCATATTCTGTAGTGTCAAAATTCACCATAAGTACACATTAGATGACTACAGAGATGCCAACAAAACCAGCCATAACCCTTGTCCTTGCCCTTCTCAACTCCAAAATTCACTGGTGAGTTTCAAAAGGATATTATCTGTTTAAAAAAAAGAAAGAAAATCTGCAAAATTACACCTTTCATCAGAGCAAGAAACTATAAAAGCAGAAAGAATCTGCAGATTTTCAACTCAATGTCCTTGAATTAATCATGTGTGAAGAGCAGTACTGCTGGTAAAATGAACTGAATCAATGCTTAAAATTGTGATACTTAATCAAAATCACTTTATTCTGCATGTCTCTTTTTTAAAATTGCCAAAAATGTACTGTTCGTAACAAATTCTTCTGAAAACTAAAAATTCTGTGCTCATCGGTGTAACTGTGAAGTCATAACCGACTCAGCTGTGACCAATGGTCACATTACAAAAATTCACCAAGTTTTTGTCTGAACTGTAAGCTGTGTTTACACAGACCAGGTAGGTGACTAGTACAGAAATAAATCAGGGACACCAAGAGCAAAATAAGATACTGTTGATCAACAAAAGAAATGTAGCATGACTCAAAAACAGCATACAGAGGAGCAAGGTGTCTGTATGATATTGGAAGATACATTCAAAATGGTGAAATATCTCTCTAGAGTTGGTGTGCCAAGTACTGTGAAAATCACCTAGTCTGTATAGGCAATAAAAATACAAAAAGTAAAATGCCTTTTTGTATGTAGTCACTATTTTTTTAAGCATTGGTAACACCTGTGGGCTCTTGTTATACATGTTGATTCCAGGTTTTTGCAATTTTTGTAAAATAAATAATTAAAGGAATTTGACTTTTATTTTTCCTTTTTTCAGTTTTATGGCATTATAACTTTGTTATGCTGAACAAAAGACTTTTTTGAGTTCTCTCTACTTTTAGTCATTGCTGTGCTGTTTTCTTAGAGGTGCAGGACTTCATATTGCCCACAGCATGTAAAAATGTGACAGGAGACAAAAAAAACCCAGAGGCTGCTTGATGTTCTAAGGGTTAAAGACAGTTGTACTAACAAGCCATGTGCTTTCTGGTTTATCAAATAAATATACTTTCATGAGGGTATATGCACCCTATGAGTGCATTATGAACTATAACTATCAGGAAGAGAACTTCATTTTAGCGCCAACACTGAAGGATTTTCTGACAGCAACCAGTCATACGTTCACTCCTCATTATTTGTGTAACTGTCTACAGACAGATAATGGACAGAAAGATATTCAATATTGCTGTTTAAATGTCCTCACAAACTCAGAATGGGAGAACTCCCCTCTTCTTTCCCTACCAAAAAAATCCATCTCCAGCATCTCCTGATTTGAATATTGACTTGACATGATGAGACCTTCCCCTTGAATCTGCTCAGTAGACACAAACTGGTGCCATTCATCACTAAAGTGAAGATATAAAACGAAGGCTGACATCTAAATGATTCCACCAAATCCCCCATATTTCACAGGAGGCCTGCTAATATGAGTGTTGACATTTAAATGAACATTCTCATCTATGGGAAGGTCTAATTTGATCAATGCAAAAATCCAAAAAAAAAGGATCTGCACTACACACACACGCACACAACATGCTCACACACAATGATATGCATCTCCCTGTACATCTGTCACCTTCATGAAAGGAGACCTCCCGGTGACCTGGCCCTCATAAAGACAAGTCGCTGCTCACAGATTCACCGCAGGCTGCCTGCATGTGAGTCTCATCCACCACCAACGCCGCTTTCATCCAGCATGGCTGCAGGCAGCGGGGAACATACAATACAGCGGCTTCACAGAGACGTGTGACGGCAGACAGAGACAAGTACACAGAGATACGAACAAAACGCTTTCCACGGCAGCCATGGCAGCATAAACTGAGATAAAGATCCTGCTATTCTGCAATAAATCTCCCCAAAACCCGCAACAAAATCTACAGTTCTTCTTTATCCCAAAAGGTGTTAAGTTCTATTTGACAAGGCCGGTGTGTTACATTATTTCCTTTTTGGCTTTGTGACAACTTCTCACCTATTTTCCCAAATGAGCTACTACACAGGACATGATGAAATCTCTTGACAATGTCATTCATGACGCACAGAGGAGAAGCAACAAGAAGCAATTTGAAGCAACTTAGTAGAGAAGATTGGCAGAGCTAAATCATATAGTACTATTTCACACAGACATTATTTACTGAATGTTCCAAGTTTTTCCTGTGAATTTACTTTTAGATTTCAATCAAACTTTTCTCTGTCTTGTGTTGTGATACAGGATTTGGTCCATAAAACCAACATCATTTGTACCTGACAAGTCTACTCAGCTCCAGAACGTAAGGATCGTTTATGTTGATAACATGTTATAAAGCGCTTTACAGTAAAACAAAAACACAACAATACTGGATATTTAGGGCTAAAGCTGGAGCAGATTTTCAGAGACTAAAAAATCACATGCTAATATATCAGTCGATATTATTTATATATATGTTTATATATATTTTAGTCATGTTAAGAAGGAAAGCTTATGGGATCATTGTTAACTTTCCAGCAAAGTATTTCACAGACTAGTGAGCAACCTGCTTTGAAGACACTGCATGACTCCACTGTGTGTTCAGCTGTGATATATATTCTGCTACATGTGCTGCAGAAACGTGTTAAGGGTATTGTAAAGAATTCAATCAAAACTACACTGCTGGGGAAAAAATGCATGAGGACATTATTTCTAAATCATAATAATAATAATAATAATAAATCATTTTCTGCATAAAAACATACCTGTGACAAGCCGATATTGGTATATCGATATTATCAATTAGGCTCTACAATAAAAGCCTATTTTTGACATATTGTCACAGATAAACAGAATTTTTTAATGAACCAGATCAAACTCTTTAGCACTCTGTACCACTGTAGTTAACAGTGAGTGTTGTCCTTTGCATGGAAAATGCCTCAAGACATGCAAATTGAGGAGGAAAATAAGGGGAAAGCATATCATATATCAAAATCAATTATAAATGATTTAAAAAAACAAGGATTGTGCTTAGGATTTTCTTAAATTTAGTTTGCACGCATATGTTAATAATCAAAATAAGGACACATAATATCCCGGAAAAAAATTATAAATTGAAAAACCACAATCTGAATCATAAATCAAACAAAACAACACCATTTTCCCGTGTCTTTACTCACACTTTCTGTACACGAAAATAATCAATGTGTGCAAACTGCCACTGTGTGTCCTCACGCTACATGCAGAGGATGCATGCTAAATATAACATGGAACTACAGGAGCGGTTCACCTAGCATCACCTCCACACTGCCAGTACACTTAGAAGCATTTCTGAGGCTCACACACAAATAACCCGACCCACACCCACTCAGACACACACATCAATCGACAGCATATCAACACCCACTGTGGCCTCCCGCCTGCTTATGAGATGTGTCACCTCTTGTGGCACCCGGAGCAGATAGCAGGAGGCCGAACCAGAGTATTTAACTCAGGCTCCAGTGAATGGCTGTAGGTCACCACTGTATCATCTCACCACCACATACACACAGGGGCTGCCAGGTGGCTTTTATTTGACTTTAATGTGGAGAAATATTAGATTTTTCCTGGGCAGGCTAAATCCTTCCCCTGGGCTCCCAGATAGCCCTGCAAAACCGTACACAGAAGACGGGTCAATAAGAGCCCTGATGCCAAATCTCCTTAAACTCGCTCTTTATTCATGAATATGTGCTGAAACAATCTTTTGGAGGTATTAGGGAGTTTGTGAACAGAGTACAGGCCTCTCTAATCCACTTTAGTTAACACTTTGGACAGAAATTTAAACATGCCCACTTCTGCACTTTAAGCACATAAAGGGGGAAGGGATGACGTGTCACCTTTGCTTGGTCCAATTGTGGAGGCGACAATTTTTTTTTTTTTACCTTTTTAATCAACAGTGGGTTATTGTTGAAGTAATTAGGCTACCTACTGTAGGTATAATTACTGCAAACAAATGAGACCATGGGTACAGTGACTGAAAGCCGATACATCATGCTGGGGGTAGCGTGAGTGCTTTTTTTCTTTAATTCAGACCACATTTTCTTTAACCTTTTTTTGCTTTCCCTAATAAAAACGATACTGCTATTCCATGCTTAAATGAAAAGTATTAATTTTAATGTAGGAGATAAAAAAAATTTAATTTTTCAGGCTTTTATTGCTCCTACTTCGTCCGTGCTAGAGACTCCGAACTTTTATCTCTTCCGTTCCGAGTCGGCTCTAAAGTACAGCGTTCTGGCAATTTTCTCTCCATAGTTTCCTGACTGGTCAAGTTTTCCAGTTGTTGGGCTAAAATCGATTCTCAGCTGGTGTTTTCAGAACTAATATCTTGTGTAGGAAACTTAGCTCGCAGGATTTGGCACACTCCTGCCACAGTGTAATGCAGAGGAGGCTGCCAATCTTCTCTGCAGTTTCCTTGTTTTTCTTTTGTTTAATTACACCAGTATGTCAGAATCCGTGTAGTAATGAGTATTAATGTCAAAATAATGCAAGCATCACCTTTTGGTGCAATTTCCCCACACTAATCAAAGCAGAATGCCACACATGACAAGTTCTTTTTGTTCTTTTTATTTCATTACAGCACCACTACTGCCGTTTAACTATACAAATCAAATGTGCAACTGTCATTAGCCGATGAATTAAGTCCATGACATGTAAAGAGATTGTAAACAGGAGTAGTAACAAAATTATAGGCTTGCCTCTGTTTACCTGCAGGTTGATTTAACACAGCAGTGATTCAAACCATAACCAGATGGAGGCTTGAAGTCAGCTCTGTACTGTGCAGAAGAGGAAACGTATTAAACGTATAAATTGTCTTTCAACTGGTTAGTTTTTAGGAGTATTAGCAGTTCACAGCTGGAGAAACAATCAGCCTTCATTAGAAGAAAATCCAAGGAGAAATATGCTTCGGCACGGGATATACTGATTGATTTACAGGTTATCTCTGGGAAGCGCAGTGCAAATTCATCAACAGCGTTATAAATTAAAGCTGCATTAATCAATATTCTTACACTAAAAATAAATCAAATTAATGTGCTCGATATGAAAGGGGTCACTTGTAATGATAAACACATACAAATTTATCATCTCACTCCTCAGGTCCCTTCAGTTCTATGGAATATTTTAGCATCTGTTAGCATAGTGTTTTTGTTTTTGTGCCCACAACTCAATTCCCAGCAGCTGCTTTCAAATGACGATACACCCACCATGCATTATCTGCGGCACTGAACAGACCTAAGCATAGTTAGCAACTAGCTGCTGAATAGCCAAATATTTTTGTTGGGAGTTGGTCAAATCCTACACGTAATACAACACCACATATGACAGCTTGTATAACTCTGTGCGACTAAAATTAGTTTGAAGCACTGATGAATTTAGCCATCTGTCAGGATTAGTCATCACACTGAAATGCACTTTTCAGATCTAAGTTTTTCTGACAGCATATTAAATGTACAGCAATACCGGTCATCATAACCAAATTAAGCTAGTTTTAAGGGTTGTCAAGGTAGAATTGGCGCCATATGTAGAACTGCTCTATTAAAGTCTAATTTGTTCAATCAACTGCAAAAAAAAACCATGACATCCATGTGTGTCTGTGATTGTGTATTAATGAAAATTATTCACTGTGACAGACCCATGACCCATCAATAAATCACTGTACACATCGCGAGTAAGTTCATGAAATATGACGTTATCCTTAGCAACAGGGTCGAGCCCATCTCTTGTCTTAGCGTAGGAGTTCTCTTTGTTTCTTACTAAAATTGCAATCAGCAGCTTTGTGAACAGCTCTCAAGAAGAAATTCTCAGTTAGGAGCCTTTTGTTCAGCCATTTAGGTGTTCTCCTCATGTTAAGATAAGATCCTTTGAAGTAAGTGTGGAATGCCGTGACACAAAGTTAGAGTATTAATCTTTTTTATTGTTTTTTTGTAGCAAATTGCTGTTTAGATTTATTTCTTTTGTTCTTCGTTGCTGCTATGGTTACCCACAGTTTACTCTGGTTAGTTATCTCCTTCGGACTGCTGCCAGCCAATCAGAGACAAATGTTTTCCATTGCTGTGGCATAAAACACATATATCATTATAGAATGTAAACAGTAGCAGCATATGTCAACTTACTAATGGTCTATCCAAGAGACTTTGTAAACCCATCCCCCACCAAACACACACTGAGCGTCTATGCACAGTGAAGACTTGTATATCTGCACAGATGAACATTAATTAGGCCCGAGCATGTGCACTGGATGCTTTTTTTAATCTAAACATGCAGTATGAGAGGTGTGGAGGGGGTGTGGTGATCATATACGAGGGGGTTTGTCTGATTCACCCCAAAGAATGACCCATTAAAACGCATACTTGCACTCATACCTACACACACGCAAAGAAATCCTAAAGACTGTTGATTGTACTCCACGACCTCCTGACTCGGACGCTCCGCCCCCCTTCCTCTCTCTCCATATCAGCCAGCTCAGTGCATTTTTCGTTGTGTTTTACACTCATAATAAAATGCTCCATCCTGCTCCTACACACTCCTCCTCCCCCTCCACACGTTCCCCTAATGAGATAAATTAGCGCCTTGCAACAGATGCATGGAATATACACTAATGGCCACCATCTGTCACTCATCTCTGGGAGACAGAGTGAGAACGTGGCGCTAAATCCGATCACAAGCCCCTGGCAGAGCCCCACCGTGGTGAGGAGGAGGGAGGAAGACACAGAGAGGGAGAGAGAGAGAGAGAGAGGAGACAAAGAAGGAGAGATAAAGAGTGGAGTACAGAGCGAGGAGGGGGTGGAAGTGTGGAGGTTTAGGTGCAGACTGGACCGAGGTACAGTACAGTAAGTGGTGGAGAGGCGTTGGAGCTGCAGTACAGCAGGTTAGACCTGGTGGTGATTCAGCAAGCACAACAAGATCTTTAAAAGTGTCGAAGGGGGTTTGCTCAACTCCCTCTGGTCACAGATAACAAAAATTACAAAACCGTTTTTTTTTTTTTTATATATCTTGTTATTGAGTTCCTTTTAAAGCAGGGAGTTTTCTCATATTTTCTTAGCAAATGCACAACGGTTGTGATGTGTTCTTTGCTAAAATGCTGAACAGCGGTAAACATTGTAAAGACCTTCTTCACTGAGGCACATTTTGGGATTTGGAGCACATTTGTGTGTTTACTTTTCTACGCTATACCTCATTTTTACATGTGCAAGTGTTTGTTCTTTATGTTGCTGATGTATTTTTGCTCTTCCCTGTGTTAACGGCTGCATTTCTGATTTTAGGTTGATTTCTTTTAAAAGTGTTCTTGTATGTTTTGCAATCATTTATTTACAACTAGAATACTTTCACCTTGTCTTGTAAGCCCCAGCAAATCACACCATTCTGACATAAATTAGATCAATTTGACATTTTTAATTGAGAATAAATATCAAGCAGTTGAGTTAATGAAACATACACATGTATTTTCATGTGGCAGCTTATTAGTTAATCAGTTTTTTTCTCTATTTTTGCGTCATTGTATGGAAAATGCAATATTAGCAATATTATCTCCTACAGCCTGTAATTATCTCTGAAGCTTTATTATCTATCAGTTAACTCCATGTCACACTGTCTATAAATAAAACACATGCAGATTCAAAACCTTTCCCTGTTCCATGTATCAAGTATAAAATGAAACCGAAGACTGGTTCTTGGTGCAAACATTTATTAGTCTTAGGATTTTATCATTTCACTTGCTGATATTTTTTGTGATTGTTTAAATTACCTTCTGTCATGAAAGTTTTCTCAAAAAAAAAGAAAAAAGAAAGCCTGCCTTCAGTGACAGTAAAAAAATATGTAAGTTTAACTAAGTTTATAACCTACAGTTTGTTGAAGTAAAATGTCAGAAAGACTGTATTGGACTGGATAGGAACCTTTAAATAATGCAAATGACCATTTTGAGCATCTTGCTGGAAGCAGCACGGCTTTGCACTTCAGTTCAATGTCAGAATGAGCAGGGAGGAAACTGTGTGTGCGAGAAGACTTAAGCACCTCTGCGAAGGGCTTAAGTAGCAGTCTGAATTGCACCATTTATGCATAAGGTACCTAAAAAAATCACTTGGGAAAAAAAAGCCTCAACGTCAACTCTCACTCTGGGATCCATCACAGATATTCTAATAGAGCTTCCCCTTGACGGCTGGTAATTCCCTCAGCAGTTTTCGCCGTCAGAACGGCGAGCTGCTGCAGAGCAGACGGACATTCTGACAACCTGCTGTGGCTGTACCTGTGCCGAAAAGTTAGCTTCTCATATCTAATGTCACTGTGACACTTCCTCTGTGCAAATAGCCACAAATCCATTTATAGAATGTAATCAGACAATGATATATTCCAGCCTCTGTCGTGGCCGCACTGTACATTAGCATGCGGCTTATGATGAAAGTAAAAGGAAACAAAGAGAAACAAAAAGGGTGATGAAAAGGCAGAGGAACTACATATCTGTGGAACCAGGAGAAATGAATCACCCGGGGAGCTGCCCTGTACAGCTTCCATGAGAACAAATGGACTAAAGCCAGCAACAATTAATCATTATTTGCATAGAGTCGGCCATAATTCTTTTAAAAAGGCTTGTTTAACTAATGACAACAAGTGGAAATTAATGATTTGTTGCAAGAAATTAAACAGTATAGACAATAGGAGAAATAAAAACTTGGCAGGAGACTCTAAAAGAAGATACAGCAATATGAAAATCACACAATATTAAAAATAAAACCAAAATATTTGCCTTTTCAGCACAGTGAGACTTTAATCCCAAAGCAATTAGATTAGATATGCATGTATTTAAAGTGAAAGTTAAAATTAAGCTCTGAGAAAAAACTTTGGCTCGGATGTTCTCTTTTTGTCAAACAGAGCCTGTGTATTTTGGACAGAACCACTGTTCCCTATAAACTTCGCAATCCAGCAATCATACTGCATCAACATTTCCACTGAAGGCTTCACATAAAAAATAACTGGCCTCATAAAAGTGGTGTCAAATACAGCCAACCTCTCATAAAAGGCACTGATGAAATTCTCAGACAAAACTATAAATGGCATCTGTAGAGAAACATAAAATACTGCACTTTATAGAGCAGAGCTGGACTGCTTTAGCGCATTTTTACAGTCAGATATGTGGACCCTGTGACACACATTTAACTGCTAATAGCACCAACACAATTCCCATAGAGCCTTGAAGATCAGAATGATGCACAAAATACAATTAGTACTTTCTGTCCATCATCTCATACTGTTTATACTTTGATGTTTTTTGTACTTTTGGAAAAGACGGCACTTACTTAAGACCTGAATGGGGTCAACGCAAGTCACTGTGTATTTATATAGCTCATTTAAAACGGCAGCTATTGAGCCTAAGTGCTTTCCAGTAGAGAAATATGATTGGCATTAAGAATTTACCTAACAAGCTTAAATATTAAGGTTAAGACCCTACTGTGTGATTCCCAGTGTGAAATTACTGGAGTAATTTAAATATTACAGTTAGAGCCCTTACGATTTATATAAAATACAGATTTATTCAATTATAAGGTTAAAACTCTCTGGTATTATAAAGTATGGAGATTTAACTGACTAATTTAAAAATTACACCAAATGAAATTATACACGGAAAATTCAACATAGCCAAAGATTTCCTATGAGCAAACAGACTTGCGACAATGGAAAAGAAAAACTCGAATTTTACAGAGACCGCCAGAAGAACCAGGGTCAGAGAGGACAGCCATCTGCCTCGACCCAACCAGGCAAGGCAGATCTGAGACAGCCATCTGCCTCGACCCAACCGGGCGAGGTAGATCTGAGACAAACGTCTGCCTCGACCAAACCGAGCAAGGCAGATCTGAGCTCTTTTTCCAAAAAATAAATAAATAAATAAATTCTAGCTAGTTTCATAAGTCATTTACTACACCAGATTTCTCCATTTAAAACAAGTGACAAACTCTGGGGCTAAAAAGCTGCAGTTCCTCGAATGGCCACTTGTTGCCGGCTCCAAAAGCAAGTAGTTTCTCATAGATCTCCTGTGTTAAAATGGCCAACTTTACAGCAGAATTGAACATTTTTACAGGATGGCAATGAAAATCATTTTGGTCTGCATAAATAATTCTCCCATTCATGATAACTTAACAGGGGGTGAATTTTTGCATAACTCAACCACTTAAATTGTATTAATGCTTGAAGTCATGGCTCCACTTGCCCTCTACGTCTTTGTTCATTTTGATAAGGTGGTATTTAGAAGTTGGCGATTGTTGGAAACACCACACTGAGCTTCAAAATGACTTTTTAAGGTGTGATTCCACCAAGGGGTCAGTCTATTTTTATGTACAATCATGATTAAAACTGAAGAAATGTCTTAATGAATTTGCATGAAGAAGCATTTGGTATTTCAGGGTACATTTTGTTTATTGTTGCTTTTGTAATTTTTTCCAGCCTTTTATGTGTTTTCGTGTCTTTTGAATGTTTCATTTGACTTGGTTAAAGCTCACTAAGGCATGTTTCCAATGACATTTAGCACTGTGAAAACGTGGCAATAAAGTATAGTTAACATGAAAGGCCTTTCCCCTCCATAAAACTTAGATGTGCAACTCACCAATCCACCACCGGACCAATCCAACTATAGTTTCCAATTATAAGAAGGTCACTATGAAGTTCCTGCAGTGGCACCAACTGACTTTCAATAGGCTGATTTATAAATGAAACAGTTTGCATCAGTCTTTTTGAGATATGAAATTGTGTTCAACCAATGAACCACACTGAGTTAGAGGTATTAGTCTTTCCTCTACATTCAAAGGCATTTTTAATTACCATTTACTTAATAAAGGGTAGCACAGACACAAGTTTCAAGGGCTTAAAATCCTAAATTCTCGATGAAAAAAAATTAAGTTATCAAGCCAATTTAATTAATTTACCACAACTTGAATTTTGTTTTAAATTAATTAAATGCAGAACTTTCCGTTTAAATTAAACACAATATTAAGCTGGTGTAATTACCAACATTATTACGTTGACGCAACTAATCAAAACAATTTATGTAACTTAAAATGTTTACATTAATCAATAAGTTAAATTTTATTCTACCATGCAATTAATTAAATTATGGTAACAGGTCCCCTCGGTTGCATTTTAAAAAGCCACAACCATACAGTTCAGAGTTTCAAAGGGACATATCACAATAAATGTCCTGAAACCTGAACAACTGACTGTATTAAGCCATATTTTATCTGTATAACATGTTGTGCTGTTCCTAGTTTCTTTAGCATTAGAGGTGAATGTAGTTAAATCCTTGCTGATGTTGGTTAATTAAGGTTACTGCTGAGTAATTATTAAGCTGCAAGTGTCAAATGAGCCAGCCAAATTAGAGAGTGTCTCATACACTCCTGACTCTGAACAGGTAACATATTAGCCAGCTAATTTTGTCAGTTTGTTCAGTTCACTGAGCGAGGTTGTCCGGGTGTAAATATGTAGTAACAACTAGATTATTTAGCTACACAAGGTGTGAATTCGCAGCTGAAGGTGGGTGAGCAATTATTTACTGTGTATTAATGAAGTAAACTGACCCTGAAGAGAAATGTGGAGATATTTTATTGAGCAGACTTCCCTGAGCTTAATAAAGCATCGGTCTGTCTTTTCTCTCAGGCTGATTAGAAGGTTTGGTTCGCAGCCACGTCCTTTGAAAACACTGTTTCATTTTGTTTTGTGACTGGTTGCTGATTAGTTGGATGTAATTGGATTTTTTTGTTCTTGTCTCTTTTCTTTTTTTTTCTCGTTCCTGTCTCTTTAAAGTCCTTTGAGACTTGCGTGTGATAAAGGGCCATGGAGATAAATGACCTTGAACTTTAACTTGAACTTTGTCTGCCTCTCTGTCTCTATTCTGTCTTCTCTTTCTCTGTCTTTCACTCCATCTTGCTCATCCTCATTTACATGGCCGGGGCTGCAGAGCTCTAACAATCCATTAGCTAGGATGTTGAGGAGATCCATGCAAATAAGTGTGAAATTACACTGTAATCAGTCATGTAAATCGCACCGGTTCTCAATCTGGGCATCATCATTTCTTTGTGCTTGTTTAGAAAATGGTGTGTGGGGGCGATGGGCGAGGTTTAAGGAGAGAGAGAGAGAGAGAGAGAGCAAAGGGAGAGAATAAAAAAAGACAATAAAAGCAGTATTTGACAAGAGGGAGAATATGAAAAACACTCCAAAAAAAAGCTTTGATTCCTTATTCAGAACTGAACTCATTTTTTCCTGTTGGATTCAGATTTAAAAATTTATACCGTGATCAAAATTGTTCAGCAATGTGAGTCTTCCGGCGCAGAGGCTTTCCGCCTATTCTTTGATGAGGAGAAAGCAGAGGATGGAGGGAAGGAGTCTGATGAGACAGTAGGTTGGAGCTTTGTTCACAACACAGCAGCTACAGTGCTGCAGAGTAATGTACAGGAGAGAATCTTTGAAGGGGGCAATGTTTTCACATAAGCGTAGCAAAGAAAGAGCAATGCGGATTTTTGTTTTTGACCTTAATAAAGTTTCAAGTAGTTGCTTTTACTTTTGAGAAAGTATTTAAATAAAGACAAGTTTAATCCCATTAGAATTGCATAGTGTGCGCTGTATGCTCCACTCTGCAAAGAACAAGAACAGAACAACACATTCATTCTGAACAGCAAAGAGACTGATGAGTAATAATTTGTGATCTTTTCCTGTGTTGTAAATCCTGTCTTATAGTATATTATAAAATAGTGACATCTGGCCAAGTGGTGCCACATCATTTGACACCCACAGCACAGGTGAAACATTTCAAAGGTAGAGGAAACACAGTAGTAAAGTTATTACAGCTGAGTCTGGAGAATGAATTCAATAAAACAGATGTGTTTCAAGGGGTATAGGTCACATATAATATATTTAATTAACAATATTTTTATATACCATATTCACTACGCATAGCATTCCACACTTTTGATGTTTATAATTCATACAATACTATCACTGAGGCATCCGATCAGCTCCAAATCCATTTTGCAGCAGCACAACAAGTCCACAAACCCAGCTAGAGTCCTAAAGAACTATTTTCAGCCACAAGAAGAACAAGGAGTGCTGTAACAGGTGGTCTGGCCCCCACAGAGTCCTGATCTCAACATCACGGAGCCCGTCTGGGACTACATGAAGGAACAGAAGCAACTGCGACAGTCGAAATACACAGAAGAGCTGTGGCAAGTTCTCCAAGCTTCTTGAAATAAACTACCGGCCAAGTACCTTGAAAAACGGTGCGCAGGTGTACAGAGGAGAACTGGTGCTATTTTAGAGGCAAAGGGTGGTCACAGCAAAAATATCACAAATCCAATAAAAATCCAATATTGCTGTAAAGTAGTTGTACGCAACGACCTGCCAAGGGACTGCAGATTCAAATTGGCTTGACGCTATAATCTCGTACGGTATATCAAATGGTGATATTTATGTTTGAGCTGTATACGGTTCCGTTTAACCCTCTGAACTCCGAGCTGTTTCTGGGTGTTTTTGCTCCTGTCACATTTTTAATCACTGTGGGCTCGTTTTTCACGGCAGCACACGTCTACGGAGACAGCACAACCATAGCTGGAAGTAGAGAGAACTCGAAAGTACCTTCTGTGCAGTAGGACACAGTTATAATTACATATATCAGAAAAAAAGAAATTAAGAAAATAAAAAAGTTGAATTTCTTTGTCAATCTTACACTAAAAAATATGAAAAAAATGGAATAAAAAAGCACAACATTACAACACTAATACTGAAAAAAATGTGGATATTTTACTGCAAAGTAAAACTACACAGCCTGCAGTTCAGCCCAGTCAAAATCCCCATACTTTCATTACTAATAACTTTTCAATTGCACCAAGGAGCACAGGAAATTTGTCTTTTAACATAATCTGGTTTAAGCACACAATTTATTTGGCCTTTTTTTAAATGAAACTTTCAGAATAAAGCATTTTTTTATAAAATAACTGCTTTGATTTGTCTAATTTTATGCAAAAAACACCCAAAGGTTGATTGATTAGTTTAAGGGGAATGGAAAAATTTAATAATCTAACAGTTTTTTTTTTGTTTGTTTGTGCAGTTTCTGGTTCTGATAAATGGCGTCATTTTGAGTTGTTTTTTTTTTTTTTTTTAAAGACAATCTCCTTTTTGGGGTTCAGAGAGTGAAATGAATAAATCTGAAAAATGACCTGACTAAATGTCTGGTATATGCATAAAGCTATAAATTATCCCACAACACCAGCTGGTAACAATGGTGGCATATTTGCATACAAGCTAGAGCCTGATATAGCTCATGCATGCCTGCACAGAACTCTTAAAATATATAAAAACAGACTGTTACACATCCATGGAAAACAAGATGCACTTTCAGATTCCGTTTCACACTGTCGCCAGTGTCTCCTGTTGAATACCACAAGCTGCAACACAACATATCATCCTGTGTGTGTGAGCACTTGTATATACATGTGCGAGTGTGTCAGCATATGCACGTTGACAAGCCGGGGAGGAGTGAGAAAGCAAAGCACGAGAGGAGCAGCGAGACGAGGGATCAGGATTTTGGCTCAAACACAATCTGTGGAGGAGTCACTCAATGAGCTGACAGCCGTCAGTGAATCCTGGTGGGGAGAGGGCTGAGCCACTGTGGTCAAACACACACACTCTCGCACACATAAACACAAACACAGAGAGACTCCATCAGCACCGGGAAGCTCAAACAGACAGATGGGCTAATTCGTGACTGACTGTGTGTTATGAAACATTATCTCTGTGTCAGTGAAATCAAAATAACATTTTGGGTGTAAACGCCGAGCTTGTAACTGCCAACAGAACACCACATGGCCGTGATAGATGCATATGGACCGCGATGCATGGCCTCGGAAAAATGTTTTGTTGCTAAACTGCTGCAAACGCTGTTTATTGAGTCATCTGGGGTGAACTGCATGCAGCCGTATATGTTTGCCAATTGCATCCCACCTGCCAGCGCCAAATTAAGCCATCGAATCAATTTCAAGAGTCTGGAGGAAAATGAAGGCCATTATAGGCATTGAATTTTATTTGCTCTCTATTCAAAATTAAAGGCTATTGACAGACGGCTTTGTTTTGTTCTCTCTCAACCACTCTACGGTGAGAGTGTGGGATAGGTGGTTGCGGCTGCATTTTAATGGCCTGCCCCTTTAACGGCCGGCTACAGAGCCACTTTATAATCCCCTTCGCTGGGGATTTGTGTATGCAGGGAGTGTATTGTAGCTAACTGAACCTGGCTCACTGCTCTCCACGGATGTTTTGTTGTCAAATAATGGGAGAGTGATGGGGTCCTACCCTGCTGTGAGCCACCGCAAAGATTAGACAGATCTTCACACTGGACGATTGGTGAAATTTATCACTGTCACTGGGTGCCAATCCAGGCTGCCGTTTTTTTTTTTCCTTCTCTCTCTTGCTCTCTCTTTCTCCCAGCGCCCCCACCCACACTGTTTGTGGTGGTTTCTCATTTGGAACCTGCAAACCAGTTGTCATGTGTACTTTCCACTCCGATAGTGATAGCTTTAAGCAGCGCCTCAAAAATCACCCTCTGCTTCATGGTCTCTGCACAAATGCTCATCGCATTCTCTGTCTGCTGTGCATGGGAAATTTTTAGGCGATGGCGGTGATTTGTGTTGGGGACGATGTGTGTGTCGTGACATCACTGAGCAAGTAATAAATCAGGAAGAGAGGGAGAAAAAAAAACAAACACGTGGGCTGTGACAGGTAGGCATATATTATCTTTTCCCCCTTTTTTCTCATCGAGTGAATTTCTTATATCTCAATCTCATTTAATTAGCATCACCATTCATTATTTTAAAGAACTGCTCCATAACCATAAGAGATACTTTGCGTAATCATTATGCAGAGTGTGTCTAGTTAAAGAAACACAAAACAATAACTTCCAATTTGCAGGTTTAAGCCCCATATCTACTGAGGAGCTTTATGAGCCAGCTGACGTTACTCTCAAGAAGCACCTGACTTGTACTCTAAAACACTTAATTTAAACACTCTGTGCAGCTGCGTGTTATTAAGAATATGTGTGCAAGCTGGTCGCTAGAAAAGCATCAAACAGGAAGCAGGATTTTTCCCTTCCTTTAGTCAGTTGAGAGGCCACGTTTCGCAGCCAGCAGATTTTGATCCCTTTCGAAGCGCTAGTGGAATTAGCATGCAGAAGAGAGCGCTGAAAGGTGCTCCGGCCCTTAACTCAATCTCTCTCGCTCTCCCTCACTCTGCCTCTCCTCTTCCTCAGGTAAAAGTAATGGATTGTAGCTGGCTCTGGCCTCAGTCCTGTCACGTCACGCCTGCTAGCCAGCCAGCTAGCCAGCCAGGCAGGAGGGCAGAGCTGTAGGCTCTGTTATTTAGCATCCATTCCTCCACAGTCACACTTGCTAACTCTGAGGCCAGCTGTCCAGGCACACCGGGGCCTCGAGGATGGCAGCGCCGCCTTAACTGAGAGGTGACACCCCCCTCCACGTTCTTTAACAGATTGTCACCTTAGGCCAGCATGTCTGAATACCAATGAATACAAAAAAGAAAGAAATAAAGTCCTTATTGCCGCAATGAACAGGAAGAGTCAGGTAAAATTCAAGAGACGTAAACTCTTACAAACAATGAAACGAACATTGAGTGAAACTTTTTTATTGTGTGCATTAATATTTTTTGCCTTAAGGTTCTGCTAATCAATATTCGTTACACTGAAAACAAATCAAATAGGGCCACAAGTATTAATTTTCATGATGAATTATTCTGTCAACTTTGGATTAATCAAATGTTTAGTATATAAAAAAATACAAAAAATGAGTTTCATCTGATGTTTCATTGTTTTTTTGTTTTTTTATTATTCAGTTTAAAATGATATCGAACACAGCAAGGCTGCAAATTAGCATAAATAAACCTAAGAATATTGACCGTTTTAACCTATCATCTAATGTTTAATAATCTATGAAAATTGCTGTAAAGTTCTGTTAATAAACTGCATTAATAATTGTTTCAGCTTTCGGACTAAATGTCAGTTGCTAGCAAACTTGCAGACGACCCACACCGTCTCTGCAGCATTTTATCCTCTTTCAGCTCCTAGTTTTAGCTTAACAGCACATTTGCTGTCTGGGTTAGTCACTGTGCTCTTATCAGTCCCATTTCCAGCAGCAGCAGGCAAATGTTTTCAGCAAACAAGCTCTGATAAACCCACTGTAATCTACCTGTCCAGCACCAAACAGCAGAGAGACAGACAGACAAACTAAGTGAGTGTAGCTGGTAAAGGAAGTAGGGTACTAAAGAGACAGATATTCCTCCTCAGGTGTTAGTGGAGTCTAAACCTGAGAGAGACAGAGCTAAAAGGAGTGAATAATGGACTTACACTCATCAGGTGAACACAAAAACAACGGCAATGGGACGATGGCTGCAATGTGCTGGATGTGTAAACAGGCAACATTTTTCACCTGAACAACTACGTGAAGGGATGCTAATTGTGTATCTATTAGGGGTCGACTGATTATTGGATCCAGTGTACAGCATATTTCTGATTTCTCATTATATTTTTGTAACTGACTCCTGATAAAATAAATTCCTTTATAATTGCGCTACTTTCACTCGCATTCAGTCTTCTCTGTTACATTATACAAGCAATAGCAGCAGCTGAGAAGAGTAAATGTAAAACAGTTCCCTTTTAATTAAATATATGTAAAACATAGGAGTATAACACTGGAGTTAATGCTATTCAAAATTTGCACACCACAACTTTTATATTTACTGCAAATGTATCTCTTCCACATATTGGTTATATGGCTCCTCGATTACTTATAATTGGCACTGGTATTGGCCCTGTAAAAAATAAAACATATCAGTCAGCCCCTAATATTGATTAGATTACTGTGGAGTTCTGCTTCTCTACAAATTACCCCAAAATCACCAATTAATACAGATTTAAATTGCACCTTCCTGTTCTAACATGCATAGACATCTACTTAAAATAACCACCTGCACATTTGAATGAATGTAGGAACGCAGGTTGTGGCTGTATAATCTGCCCTGACAGTCACCCAGCACTCACACTGCAACGGTCCTGTGTCAATAGGTATGGAAATGTCGGAGTGGATGTGCGATGGAATGTGCAAGTTGGAGGGAATGTGGATGCTCAATCAGTGCAGGAGACCCTCACTGAAATGACAGCTGTCTGTGAATCCTGGTGGGGAGAAGCCTCAGCCATTGTGCTTAATGAATGTATGCTGCCATCAACTCAGAGTCTCTTCCAGAACAGACAAGTCACAAGCCACACACACACACATCGACATGAGCTGTGCTGTAGCATTAGCAGAAATATAAAATAACACCTTGTAGAGAAAAAAAAAGAAGAAAGCTCTTTGGGGTATCTTAATCACAATTACAAATGCTGCTGCTACACTGGTGAGTCATATTAGGTTCAGAGCAAATAAGCAGCACCGTCAGCTATAAAAGAGGTCAGGCAAGCAGCACTTATGTGGCTTTTCAGACACAACCGTTCCAACGAGGACAAATCATCCGTGCCCACCTTACATGTGCATCAGTCAAGAAAACTGCTAAATGATTTAATATCTCAAGAGGAATAAGTCTGGGAGAGGAAGACGGCATCTGCCAAATGCAAACTGAATCAACAACGAAGTAGAGCAGACACATGCTGGAACTCACCAACAGGGATGTGATATTATTTACGGTGCACAGGCTGACTGTCAAATACTGCTAATTGGAATGACAATTATAATTATAACATGAGCCTCCTGCAGTTTTCAACAATGTTTGCAATGGACTTTTTTTCATGAAGCAATAACGCCCTACAGGCTGCTACCTGATCTGGAATTGGGATGGCCTGAAAAATGATTTTAATACATAGGAGAACCGCTCAAATCACAACTGGCAAAAACATATATATTAAAGTGCCAACAGCAAAATTAATATGTTCCACAGCTTTTAGAAAATACAAATAGCATGCATAGCTAAGTTTTCAATCATAATCTGTATGTCCAATAATATTCTCTTTAGTATTAAAAGAGTGTATACAAATTTGTTACACCAGGTTGCGTTTTGACAGTCTCTGCATGAGCACACTCAAACTCAAATGCAATTTTTAACCAAAACCAGCCCAGTCTAATACAAAATGTGTAATAGCTATGCTGGTCCACAGTGCAAAACATATTATTTCACAAGAAAAGCCTGTAAAACTGTGACATACCTACATTTTTTGGGGCTATTCTCGAGCTGGGATTCATCACCCTTGCAATGAAAGCTCTGTGTTTAGCATTTGGACGGCTGCATTTTCACCCTAACTACAGCAGTTTCCTGAAGTTTACCAAGCAGTTGTGTAGAGCAAACAGCAGCTGAAAACAGTGAGAGAAAACAGCAACTGAAAACGAAGGTAAACAGCAAACTGAAAGCATTTGTGCAGGAGTATTATATCCCAAACCATGATCTTTTCTCAAATCTAACCAAGTCATTTTGGAGCATAAACAAAAGCAAACAATAAAAGAAAAGAGTGACTGAAAATGAATGTGAACAACGACTGAAAACAACAACAAAAAACGTGATAAAAAGCAACTGAACACGTAGGTAAAAAGCATGTAGAAATGACAGAAAACAGTGACTGAAAATGGTTTAATTGGTATATTTCAACCCAAACCTTAACTGTTTTCTAGTGCCTCAACAAAGTTTTCATGTAGCATAAACAAAAGCAAATAGCAACACAAAACAGCAACTGAAAACAAAAGTACACAGTGACTGAAAAGCATCTGAATGGGTGTATTTTACCCCAAACCTTAATCTTTCCCTAAAGCTAACCAAATAGCTTTATCCCATAAACAAAATCGAAGAGCGGTGGAAAACAGCAACTGAAAACAAAAGATAAACAGTCAGTAAAAATAACATAAAACAGTTGAAAACAAAGGATATGAAAACAAAAATAAATTGTGATTGAAAAGCATTTGACCAGGTATATTTTTGACTAAAACCATGGTCTTTTCCAAAACGTAAGTAGTTTTGGTGCCTAAACTTAACCAGGTACTTGTAACAGTGACTGAAAATGACTGAAAACAGACTGATTATGAAAACACAGCAAGAGAAAAGTATGCAGAGAATATTTTAACCCAAACTATCATCTTTTCCTTAATCTAGCTAAAAAAAAAAGTTTTGTTGCATAAAAAAGCAAAAACTGAAAACTTAACAGTGAGTGAAAACACCACCAATCGGCGGCCCCATATGGTACGTAAACCCCAGTCATCACTGGTGAAAATCTGGTACTTTATGCCTCCTTATGTGGACTTCGTGGGTCTTTTTGAAGGTGAAATGTAACAAGCTGGAGTCACGTGATGTATTTTAAGGTCAATTGAAAAGAATAACCCATAAAAACAGAGGTATCTCACAATTTTAGAGCTACTATCTTGAATCTAATAGGCTTTTGTGCCGTGGAGCCGTCTCACATTTGGGTGTTAGACTGTGTTGCCAAAACAGTGGCGCATAATAGATGTGGTTCTCCTGTGAATCTGAAATCTGATGAAACTCAATCAGGCTCCGGCTTCATTGCTAATTAACTGTAACGGCTGGCGGCTGTTTATTTTGTCTGACCCAAAACTCACTTTTTGTTCACTCAGGCAAATGTTTTTACTATTTGAAATCTGCTCCGCAATCACTTAACCCACTGTTTACCAGGCTAAACTTCATCATGCAGTTGGCCAGTGAAAATCTAAAGGCATTTACTGAAGTAACCACTGATCCTCAATATATAGACACAACTGCATGAACACCACTCATTTTAGCTGTAGATGTATCTGAAATCACAAGTAACAATGTGACAGGAAACAACTTTTTCCTCCCTAAATAAAACAACACAGATTCATCCTATTCTCCCAATTTCAACTCCAGTCTGGTGAAGTGAAAAAAAAGACGTCTCTGCTCACTTAAGGTGACAAACAAAAGCACAGTCCATTAGAAAGAGCATGCAGAGACATTAACAAATATAATCGAGTTGAACAGCACATGTATTTTTCATTTCTCATGCCATTACTTCATAAGGCCACAGTCACGCAGCTGCAATCATATCGCAAGACAAAATGAATTTGAAGAGCTCGCTGTATGTATCTGCCTTCCACGCTGCCTTAACTTCTGTTCTACCTCCTCACTGTCAGGAGAATTAAACCACAGTGTGCAATAATGGCAAAAGTGAAAACCGTCCCCATTAAATGTGATAATAAGCTGTGTGATAAAACCATGTTTGCAAAAATTGCAATACATGTGTCATTTAACATGATGTATTAGTTCAGGTAGCAGTTTGTCTTTGGGTTTTTAATGGGTTTTTAGAGCCTAGGACATCCGGAAGGGAAGCCGAATGTGCATTAGAAGACAGTATGAGCTCTGAACTGGGACATTAGTGGGTTTAGATGTTTCCTGGGCAATAATGGCAAGCGAAAAACAAAACTCATTATCTCATAAACAACAGGAAGCAGGTTTTACATCCAAACAAAGCTGGCACTAAGAGCCCTGCATCTTTAGCTTTGCTTGTGAAAAGCATTGCCATGATTGTTTGCAGAGATAGAGAGGAGGTTTATGTAACCTTTTTTTGGCAACAAACGCAGACAAGGGGGGTTAAAAAGACAAGTCAGGATGCCTACGTACCGTGACCCCCTCCATCTGGAAGTGAGAGTTGCAGCTTAAACTTTTTCACAAACCAAAATCTGTCACACAGTCATTTCAATGTCTTTTTTCCTTTAAATTGCCCGATACGCAGGCAGCAATGACAGTCATCTCAGAATGTCATCTAAGCGAACAATTAACAGAGCAGCAAAAATGTGAGGTCAGATATAATTAACATATGTGCTGCTCAGCTATAATTGCTCAAGTCTAAAGCAAGTAATTAAATCATTCAAAGTGAGCCATGCAAACAATGACTGAGTTTTCCTGTAAGAGGGGGGAGCATGGTTTGCTCCTCTCCGTCACACCACCCCTGGGACCACCGCCGCATATTCACCGTGCAGACATACAAAAACGAAGTAGCAATAGATGCTGCTGCTTGTAATCGTCTGGCAGGAATAGCTAATGCTGAGGGGATGCTACGTGCACTCGAAGGAGAAATGGCGCTCGCTCCCATGAGCCAGCAGAGATCCCTCATCTCTTCCTTTATTCTTGGGATTCAAAGAAGTTCAGTCACATGCTTAAGGTGTTCCTAATTGACGGCGCAGAGATCCGCTCATTATGATACATGCATCGGGCCGGCCTGTCAGACACAAGGAGGTGGAAGGGAGCGGCATTAAGCGAGTGGCAGGAGCATTATCAGTCTATATTTCACAGGTGTCAGCGGGGACTTGTCCCCGTTTTGTCCTCTGGGTGTCATTTATTAAATGAAGGAATGAAGGGGATGTTTAAGGTAGAAATACAGGCCTGCTTGGACAAGGGATTATACGTTGTTACAGGAAGAAAAATTGCATTTGAACCACAGATACAAAATCGAGGCTCCAGGGAATTTCATTAATGCATTGTCCTAACAGCTATTCAAAGTCACATATACTGAGCGTGCTGTAGGTGCAGCAGGCAGAACCGTTTTCTGGGCTAAGGGCTTAGTCACACCACAATACAAAACAGCTCCGTTTTAGACTACATTATAATTAATTTTCATTGGAAATGCTGCAGTGTCAGTGGATTTGCCCGCTTTGCTTTATATTGCTTCCACATGGAGGTCAACTTTTGACATGAATCCGTGCGGTTGACCAGTTGCAAACCATTTGACACTTCCGACCTTTGAGAGACGAGAACAAGAGAGTCCAAAATAGAGGAATCTACCATTTCAGCTACTTGGATATCAAGGGATAAATTTTTATAACTGTCCTCCAGGATGACACAAGTATGTGTTTCCTGAGCCGATGGTGCTATGTTTAAGGTTTGTTTTAAATTATGCACAAAACTACAGTATGTTCCTTTGCTTCTGCCTGATACGAATCATATTTCTCATGACTTCAATAGGACTTTTTCTTTTTCAAATTGACCTTCATGGAAATTTTCTGAAATGTTTGATGGAAAAGTATCGCCAATAGTGCATACCTTGCAATATCCAATTTGCAGTACAAAAACTTGCACCCTAAATGAATCAAACTAATCAACATTTAAATGCTACTTTTAGTTTGTAAAGCAGCACACGGAGTTGAAGAATTAAACCAGGTGAAACCACCACTACATGACCTGTATAAAGTCTTTACATCACCAAATTTCCAGCATTACCTCTTTCTGCTGTGTCACTTTCTTACTTACTTTGTGGTCAAGCAGTCTATAAACTATGAAACGCACATCCCCATTCATAAATTTGGGGAACTGGGAGTCTCCAGCCCACTGAAGCTGCATATCTTCGCACTGCGAGAGGAAACACGCGCCTCCACACAGGGAGGGAGGACTCCTTCCTGAGGATTTGTTTCTGTCAAATGAAGAAAGGCGTTGGCAACTTTTGACATTATGTTCCCAGCAGGCCACGGATGAGGTCAGAAGCAGTACATCATCTTTCTCTTTTTTTCCAATGGTAAAACTCAGCTACAGAGTGCCCTGTTACACTATGTCTTCTTTCCATAATAAACCAATATGCTTTCAACCTGTCTGACCCAGGGACTGAGGCCTTCCTGAGCAAATTCAAAACACTTTGCGTGTGCTCTGTTCTTGACATTTAAAACCATATGAAAATGAAAATGGATCCCAATTAGAGCCGTAGGAAGCATGAGGCCCTTTTGGTTCTCTAAGTAACTAGCTGGTTTAAACATTTCCCCCCACGAAATGCCTTGAAAATTGACCTTCTCATTCAGTGAGGGGTGATAAAAGCAGCATTGAGTGGCCTCAGATCAATCTATTTTGATCGTCGTGTGTGAGGATGGAAATGTGAAAGTGAAAATAAGGGAAGGCAAAAAGTGGAGCATAATCACGCTGCATATGGCTGCAGAGGTAGCACCTTGAATGTAATGTTCAACATACTCTCAATAAAGAAACATGACATTAACCACCAGGTATTAATGTAAATCACAGGAGTGGAAGACAGTAATAGCCGCTTTAGGACAGGCGATTATTATTGAGGTGATCGTCAGAGGATTGACACTGTACTGAATAAAGTCTAAATATAATGTGAGTACATCCTACAGAGTTACTGACATAAACACACAGCGCTGTGCTGTAACAGGCTAATGTGAAGGGGGGGCGGCAACATAAAAAAAAGAAAAAACTATGCTATATTTAAACTTCAGTGTGTCGAGGCGAGGATGTCGGTTAGATCACCTGTTGAAGAGCATTCATTTCAGCAGGGGAACAAAGGTCAGCATCCTTGCTGGAGCTTTGATTGGCAGGCGGGGGAGCTTGATGCCCACAGCAGCGGCCCAGCGGAGCAGCCAACGGTGGCGTGTGGCTTGGCTGGGCCACATTTCTGACTCAATGCTGACTAACTGAGTGTGTCTGCTGACAGTGTGTCTGACTGATAGGATCACCCCGGGAGGCTCTTCCAGGGCCTTTACAAAGTGTCTCTGATAGGCCAGGCCCGTAGCACTGCCGCGAGGGCCCGCCGACAAATTAAATTTAAGCCCTGCTAATGCATAGCGTAATCATAGAGTGAGGTGGTGATAAATTTTTCAGCGGGGTTACCATGGGCGCAGCAGAGGAAGAGCTTGGTACAGAATCCGAGATGGCAAAAGACAGAAGAGGCGGCAGAAGCAGAAGGAAAAATAGCCGAGTGTGACCTCAGCTCTGCGCTGAAAAATCCTTTGCTCAGAAGCCAAGGACTCGTATGAAAGAACAACAATAACACACCATTATGAGATGTAACATTTTGCGACGACCTGCGTTTCCAGGGGGAAATTTGAAAGAAAAGCAATTTCACATTAAACTATCTGACACAATGCAGGTCTGTGGAGTGGAAGAGGGAGTGGGAGTCGAGAGGAGGAGGAAGATAGTGAGGAGTGTGTGTGTATGAATGGTTGGAGGGGTAGGGGTGGTGGTGGTGGAGGTGGAGGTGGTGGTGGTGGGGATGTTCAGGAGCTTCCTAACAGCCATTGGCCAACTAGAGCGAGACACACACATCCCCTCTGCCGAGTTAAAAGGGATGGAGTGGATGAAATTTCAAAGCCTCCCCTGCAGACACACACTCTGCTTTGCACACATCAGCACTGAGATGTTCAAATATTCGACTCTGTCGTTCCAGCCTGGTTTTCCTCTCCTCTACGCTGGTATCAGACATGGTTCTGCTGTGATTAATGAGAAAACCAAACCCAAAGAAAATGGCTCCACACGCATATGTGTGTGCACAAGAACACTCTTTCAACATATCCAAATGTCCCCCTTTCTCTTTCTATGATGCTAAAACTGTCCTTAATTAAAAACGGTGTCTCTGAGTCATATTTTTTCCCATGATTACTTGCTGCAGGCAGTACAAGAAAGTGAAAGTCACTGTGAGATAAGAAGGGATGTGGCAGACGTTCACCTATTAAACTCCGTTCACTTATTATGACCAACAATGCCATTCTGATTAACTGGCACAATGACAACGTTATAAGACACATTAGAGAAGAGTAAAACAAAGAGTAACTCTGCTGCCCTTGTACAGACAATACAGAGCCCTCAGAGCTGCAGCGTGTTCGGCTCTCCCTCCTCCGCTTTTATTTCCCTGACTTGACAGCTTTGATTTGACCACTCGTCTCCTTTTCTTTACGAGCATCTCTCACACTGAACATCTGTACAGCCGGCGACGCAGCGGTTCGTGCCATAAAACGAGCATGTCAAAATTAGATTATAACACACTAAATCAAGTGAACATTCTGCGATCTCCTTTTTTGTTGTTGTTTTTTTCTTAGTTTTTTATTTTTTTTGCTTTTTTTATGATGGCAACATCTTTGTTGCTAAGCAGTCGTTGCTGTGGTGATTTTGCACTGCACTTCCCAGAGATCACAAGTCAGTCAAAGAGTGCGGCCGATACGGTGACGTCTTTCATGGTGAATTTGATGAAAGGAAACTTTGACTTGCCTGTTTTTTTTTTGTTTTTTTTTATTGTAACTTGAATGCTTGACACCCACTTATTCTAGTTTATTCACATACACTTCACTGAACAGCAAGTGTAAAAGCCATGTAGTTTACAGCTGCATAAACTCCGAAAACAATCCCCAGATTATGTTTTTTATGGTATAACATACAATGTCATAGCTCATGAGATGGACATGGGGGGAACTGCTTGACTTACTGACACTTCCTGAAGCCTTCTTTTCATTTCCTCCTGACCAGAGATCTCTAACATCAGCTGGAGTCAGGTTCACCTATTGACTGGTCAACCACCGCCCGCCCCCAGTCCTCTACTGGTGTATGTACTCAGACGCACCTCCAGAATCACTGTCAGCCACGCTGAGTAATTACAGCGATTAATGCACAGACGGCGCTCGCCTCTGGCTCTGGACACTCTATCAAGACGCGTGTGGTAATGGATGAACGTACTTTCTTAATAGAGAATCCATAGTGTGTAAACCTTAAAAAAATAAAGTATACCTTTTTGATTAAGACTGACTTTACCCACAATCCTCTTGGGGGAGATCGTTTACCAGCCTAGAAACAAGAGAGAAAGCGGTCAGGTTCTTTTGCCCTTGTCATTGCGCTCACGCTGACCTCTAAAAATGGACAACAAAGATCATATCACGAAACCAATACTAGCGCCAACGGCCTTTGCACAAATTGATTTACCCACCCAGAACTCACTCCCATCTCAATGAGGTGGCAGGATGCTCACAGCATATATCACTGTCACACAAGCACCCTCTAGTGAAATGTGATTTTTATCTTTATGAGCTTTTTTCCTCCTTTTCGGTACAGCATGTAGCGGGTTCTGATAAGTGATGAGAAATAAAGGTTTGGCACATTACGTTAATACGGGTGCTCTCTGCGCATATGGGTGCTATCACACAGGGAGAATGACACTGCTGTGGTCCTGTGCGTTTGAAAGCGGCTGGCGAGGCAGCAGGGGGTCTGTGGTATATGGCTCATAGATCACTAATGTGTGGGTGAGAGTTGTCACCAGCCAGCGCCTGGCTGCGAAGCACAACATAGTTTATGGCACACAACCGCTAGACGTAAGCATGAATCGTGGCCCAGGCAACAATGAGGAAAAGCGCACTAAAAATAGATGATAAGCTTTTTTGCACTCGCCCCAGAAACAATGGCTCCTTTTGATTTTTCATGTGTTCAAACACATAAAGGAAGCAGTGGATATTGTCTGACTGGGCCTGTAGTAAAAGATCTGGATAAATACAGTTGAGAGGCCCACGCTAACCTGAAACGCACCCTCGGTGAAAGCTGGAAAGACACGATAAATGTTGCACTTTCAAGTGTGTTAAATGCACTAAGATAGTCTGGGCTTTCTCTCTTTCCAACTGACAACCTCTGTTACACAGTTAATTACAGCCAACTGCAACACAGCGCAGTGTCAATTATCATGTGCTTTAGCTCTCTCCCAATGGATATTTTTACTGCCTGGGTTTCACTGCTAAAGTTTCTACCTTCTTTTATTGCTATTCTGCCCAGGTCTCGAGGCTGAATTACATTCGCCAGACAGAGCTGTAAAAACAGAAGGGATTTAAGGATTCAGATTGGTGGAGGGTAACCTAATCTTCCGTAATTGGGGGAATGGTTCTCATTTATATCAGCCTACTTTAGAAAGCAAGCTCATCGGGAGGCTGCTATCATCCCAGGCATTTTACTCTGACAATTCATTTTCATAAAGGCCGGGAAAAGGGAGGTCGGCCGCCACGGCTACGAACACACATATTAAACCTAATCATCATTAATCAAAGCACTACTTTAACTTAGCAGGTCATGGAAATCAACATACACAACAGAAATGCTGCACAAAGATCCCTCATGTGTCGGTTTTGCCTGAGCCGCAGTGCTGCTGGAGTGCTGTGAAATAACACATTCTGGGCTGCGTCGTCTGAAAATGGAACTAAAATGGTAATCCTCTGCCAGGCGAAGCGTTCTCGCCTCGCCAGATGCTTAGTTCTGAAATTTGCCTAATTGCCACGCTCAGATCAATCCCTTTTACTCTGCCAAATGAATCTGCCCAAGTGTGTTGTGAGCGTTTTGTTGGCCCAGTATGCTTTTTCTCTTGCAAAGATTTGTGTTTTCGTGACTCCTGGTGAAGGCCTGAGAGAGGTTTTGGTCTCTGTGACATATCAGTACAACCGGATGCGTGTCCAACCCCTGCTGACCCGAGTGCCCATTAGCCATGGTGTTGCAGTGAGGGCACAGGGCCGATCCATCTCAGCCCCAGAGTACACCCACTCTTCATATGGCTCAGACACATGCCGTGGGCGGACTAAACGTGGCCCTTTGATCAAAGGGCAGCGTGTAGGACTGGACACTGACTTACTGACCTCCACACACACAAAAAATACATGTACATATATATATATTCACATGGCGTACTCATTACTGTGCACACATGCACACATAAGAAGTTGACTGTGATTATGCACAGTTCTGTGGTGACATGTTCCCTGGCTTGCAAATGCATAATTCACAAATTCACATTCTGAAACGCAGTCACACTTATTGACACATGCTGAGATGTGGGCAGAAATATTGAATGAAAAAATCTCATCTGTGCAGCTACTACTGTTGTCATTAAAACTACAGTACTGTAAGTGCACATTATGAATGACACACACATACGCTCAGCTCGTCTTGGCAATCGGATGCACCGAGAGAAACATCCATCTACGATTCATCTCCCATCTGCACGGATGACACATCTCACATCATCATGAGAAATGACTATGTGATATAAAACTCCTCATTCCAAAATAAAGAGCGATGCCAGCGAGAAAGAAAAGGAGAAGGAGAAGGAGAGAGGTGCATCTGTGTGTGTGTAAATATGGAAAGTGATGGATGAATCAGAAGTTTAGTCAACAGAGAAAACCTTGGTTCCAACTGCCCGGCTGTCTGATGAGCCACTCTATGCTTGTCAACAACATCCCCTATCATTCTCACACAACTATCTACTCACAAAACCAAGACCCGCCCCCTACATCCCTTCGGCAATTCCACCATCCTCCAAGAGAAACACCTCCGAAAGCAGAACGGGTTGCTCGCAGCAGCAGCGGTAGCAGAAATCTCTTTCCCTCCTTGTCTCTTTTTCCCCTCCCCTCTTCCCTTTTCCTCTCCTCTCTCTATTTCTGTGCACGCTCTCTCATTCCTTTTTGTCTACACTTCTTTTTTCTACCCTTCCCGCGTTGCTGCCGCGTTTGGCGCGTCGGATGAAAACATGAAAGAGGCAAAGAATACAAAAAAAGAAAGAGGGAGAGAAATAGACAAACCGATGTTGGGGAGGCTGGAGAAGCCAAATTAGCATGAGAATACTCACAGTGTTGTTGTTGAAGGAGCGCGGGGATGGGAGCGCGGCACCGGTCCCTCCGTCAGATACAACCTGCACAAGATTGAAGAGGAAAAAAAAAAGAAAACTAGGCTGTGAGAGCGGCAAGCGAGAGGGGAGAGGAGGAGGAGAGAAGAGCAGGACAAGGAGGAGGAGGAGGAGGAGAAGAAGAAGAGGGAGGAGGAGGGAGCTGAGCATCTAATGCACGCACCAACAGGAGCCCAAATAAAGAAATGAAGGATTCCTCGAGCGGTGTGCGTGTGTTTGGCCAGCGATAGTGTGCTTGTGTGTTGTTATGAAGGGGGGTGGGGAGGTAGGTTGTCTTTGGGAAATATAAAAACACACACGCTCACATGCGGGGTTGCACTTGGGCGCACAATCACATCTGACAGGTCTGATCTGCGGTCCACCTACCTCCTTATCGCCACCTCACTCTTCCACAGCACTGCTCTCTCTCTCTCTGTCTCTCTCTCTCTCTCTCTCTCTCGCTCTCGCTCTCTCTCCCTTACTCGCGCTCTCTCTCTGTTGCTCACACTGATGCCAGAGATTCAGCCGCTACAGGGGAGCTATCGCCCTCATCGCTGTATGTTACTGAAAGAGGGAGGGCACCATCGGATCTCCCGCCCGCCTACGCCACCCGGCCCAACCTCCCTCCCCCCCTCCCTCCCTCTTCCATCTCCACCTCCATCTCCACCTCCAATGTACAGAGAAAGAGAATGCTTCAATTGAATGAAAGCAATCCCAGTGGCATTGAGGCAATTATAGAGGCTGCTGGCACTGTTTTCTGCTTTTTTCGTCCTCCCCTCCTCTGCCTCGTTCCCTCCATCCTCTCTTGGGCTGGTGGAGGGTCTGTTTTCGCTCTCTTTCAGTTTCTCTGTGCTCCAGACATATGCCACTATTAATGTAGCTTCTGTCACTTCAGCTGTTTTGGTCAGATCACCTCCGTCTCTGCTTCAACCTTCTCGGCCCGAGAGGAGTTTGCCTGCCTGCGTGGCTGCCAGACCGTTCTCAGCCACCCAAATACCTGTCTCTCAAATCCACAACCCGGCAGCACCGTGGAGAGCTACTGAGAGGTAAAATATATTAATCCCTCTGACCTTATCAGGTCTTGGGAGGCTAGTGTGGCATGGCGTAGCATGGCACAGTACAGTGCTGAACACAAATTACTCAGAAGAAACTTTAATAACCATCTTTTATGTCGGGGTTTTGATGCTGCTGTATGTTCTGTCTGCCTTCTTGAAAATCTAGCGGTACATATATCATCATCAAACGAAGAGCTGTAAGTCAAACACCTCAGCCTCTAATCAGGTAGCCCTCCCTCCTTCCCCTCCACCCCCGCACATTGCATCCCTCCAGCCACTACTGCACTTTATCTCCCCTCAATTAACATCTTCTGAGCGAGCCTCTATTATCTTAACCACACAGAGCAGAGAGGTCCTCCGAGGAGACGCCGTGGAGGACGGCTGAGCTGTGGACAGAGGGCTCCCAGCCCTGCTGCTACCGCTTCAATTCGCAGGCCTAATTAAAGCCCAAGTCAGACATGACAAACTGCGAGCGGAGGTGCTACAGAAACAAACACAGTCAGAAGTGTTGCCTGCGCGGGTGCATGTAGCCCCGAGGATTCTCTTTGTGAGGATTATCTGCCAGAAAACAGGCACGTTCATGTCAACGTCATGACAACATCATCTAAATCTCTTTTGACAGTTTGCTCAGTTTGATTGTGTTTATTTTCTACCTTCTGTATAGGCATCGCCACAGTGTCACAGCATCCACTATAAATCATTCTCCATACCAAGGAGAGGCAGTGTAAGACAATGCCAGCTTGCGGAAACTCAAGGATTCCAATAAAATGTATAAGTGACACAGTTGGTTGACGTCATGCTTATATATGGCTAATTTCCGCTTTGTATAATACCCCCTCTGCCTCGTTTCATCTGTTTGGTTGCCCTCACCAACTTCAATTTCATCCTATGAAGCCATCAAACCACCCATTAAGCCATCAAGCTGCCCTCTTTGTCCTTGCCGCCGTCTGACAACAACAGTGAGCGCTGGTGCCGCGCCCCCCACCCCCTGCACTCTCACCACCGAGGAAGCCTGGCTATTTGGTCGGCCCGGCCGCCGACTTTGGCTCAGGCCAGACTATTAAGAGTATTCTATTACTGTTAGGTTAACCTGTCACGCTTGGATGTGGCTCTCTTTATTGTCTGGCTGCTGTGAAAGGGCAGGGGATAAAACTCAATCAGCGGGACAAACGACCACACATGCCACCATTCATCAGGACCCGGGGTTCCCCCTCGTGGATGCCGGCCACCACAAACCTTTCCAACTCTGCAGGGGTAGCCTTTGCTCCTCCTTAAAATGTTAGCTCTCAGGAGCCAATCTGCACAGGCGAGGATGGACTGTTTGGTCACATAACATCTCTTTCCTTAATCATGACTTGGGGAATAGCGGTTCTATCAGGGATGAAGGAGCTAATGTATCGACTAAAACCAGGTAGTGCAGCAGACGATGTGGGGGAGTGATTAAGAAAGCAGACTAGTGATCAGTGGATGACAGGGGTCAATCCCCTGTTGGGCAATTGGGGAGTGGCCTTGGGCTAGGTACTTAGCCCCAACACAGGAGCTAGACACTCAACTGTGTGAGTGGATAAAATGTCAAATTTAACTTCACCCTTTGCCAAGGTTCAAAGCAAGAAGATGACAGTGAACGCTTTGGTTATTAAAAAATTCATATCGTAATGAAACAGCCGTGTTCCATCTTCACACATCCCCCTCCAGCAAACACGGTGCTCCTTTTTTCATGGGATCCATCAAGGGAGGGCCACAATTAAGTGACTAATTTGATTAGGAGATAATGTGAGTCCCACTTAATGGAAAGGACAGACTTCACAACACAGGCAGATTAGTTTGGTGGATGCCTGCTTATTAATTAAGACAGCCCTCCGTGCCCATATTAAGTCAAATGCACAGATTCAGTTTTAATGGGTCAGGGTATGCACACGTAAGACAAATGGAAATTGGTAGGTGTAAAAAAAAGGAGCTGGTGAAGCTTGATGATGAAAACTGAGAATGACCATGAAATGTTTTATTTACCTTCTACTTAAAAATTAAATTAAAAAATTGGGCATACACTTGCATTAATTACACATTCATAATGTAATCAGTAGCTGTGCTTGTTGTTAAAACATGCCAAAGTACTTCTCATCTAGAATTTCACAGTGCACTGTGCTCTGTTTCCACTGTGTGTCATTGCACACCATAGCAACAGCAAGTCATTACACTTGTTCAAATTACCTCTCTAGCTGTCATTCAGTTTTTGTGTCTGATTCTACATAAGCCTTCGGACAAACTCTTGCTTTTCATTTATGATACAATCTGCATGCCGAACCAATGCTACAACTTGAGCCTCATCCCTTAGAAGATTTGATATAAACATACATGAATTATTTATTAATAAACTAATTTAACGTTTGAGCAAAAAGCAAATAAACGAGGACAATTTTCTCTTTTGAAATCTATGATAGGCCCGAATTCTTGTCGTGACTGAGTAGCTTTAGAAATGAAATGTGTAGACAACAGAGTTCCCGTGTGAACAGATCTGTACCCAAGTCATTTTATTCCTGCCATCTCATGTGATATTTCTTTTCTAAAGTCCAACAGATTTTGTTTGTAGCTCAAGTCCTGCATGCCCCAACGGTTGCCCGCTGCACACTGACAATCAGCCAGACGGATCTCCAGTGCGGCGATTTCTGAGTCCCAGTAGGAAAAAGTAAAAACCACAACCGAAAGCATGAAAGATTACTGTATTTGCGGCAGTCCTTGAGTTTGTGCTCGGCATCTGGCTGGCGTGTTCGGCCGCCGCAGTGCTCTGTCATTCCGGGCACACAGCACACTCCCAAGCGCTCTATTTACGGTGGCCGAATCCCTGCTGCGTGGAGCAGGAAGGGTATAATCTCCCAGCGGTATTCTGGGTGGTGAATCTGCCGGTGTTGTCTGTGCATACCAATGGCAACCTCACCTCTGTCTAAGGAGTTATAATGTATAAAGAATGGAGACAAAAAAGCTGCAACCCACTGGATGATGTGTCAAGATGTTGGAAGGGAAATAGTGGTATCTTGTAACCCCCAGCAGAGAAATACATTCATTACCCATCAACAGTAGTAGCACCAGTGTTACCACTTTGGTGGCTGCTACTAGTACCACCTGCCTCTGTGCAGTCACACTGTGCTGAATTCAATCAAGCAGCCATGTAAAACAGCCACATCTATGTAGTGTTTATGCATGACGCCACCTGCAGACCCGCGGCTCATTCCGAGGGCTATGTTGTGTACCGAGACGATCACACAGGCTGCGAACATCTTGGTATCCGATGTGATGGAATTTCACTTGGCAAGTTTCTGCTAAATGAAAGGTTAAAAAAGATGTAGGTTAAACTGCTGTGAAACTCGTTGTCACTGGATTCCATCAAAAACAGAGCAACTCCCCGAGAGGACGTTCTAAAGATCTGTTTAGTATATGCACACCTGCATATAGTTGCCACATAGATGCATCGTATGATAAAGCCCCAGAGTGAGGAGGCTTAATGAGGCCATGCGAGGGATCGTGTCTGCAAAGTGAGGTGTCAGGTGACTTCCCTCCTGGCTATATGTGCGTCTCATTGGTATGTGCGGTGCGATGAGGCCTTGGCTCTTTTCTGATTATGATGTCTGCTGAGAGCCGGGCTAGCCCAGGGTGAGAGCCAAACCGACAAGGCTGAGATGGAGGGAAGATTCAGAGAGCCTCTGTTCTCTCACCGGGGGATCCCCCACATCATTTAGCGCCTCATGCAGATCGCTGCTAGTGGCAACACAGCCCTCTGGGCCCGGGGAATTAATGTACCAAGCAATGGCAGAAGTGATTTATTAAAATAACACAGCCTGATGAGAGGGGCCAGGGTTGCTCTTCCTCAGCTCATCCCCATATGCCACGGAGGGAGGAAATGGAATCATATAGCTGCTACAGCGAAAGAGCATCAGAGAAGAAACTGAGAGAAAGTGGACAGCCACTACACAAATTGTGCAACAGTCCTCGCTGTCATTGCTTATTTATTTACCCTCTTTCCATTTGAGTCAGGCCTTGTATTAAATTGATCCCTCCTGCCGCGTTTTGCCTTGTTGAACAAGCGCAAAGCCCCGTTAAGTGTCTGTGAAAGGCTGGTGATTGTGTTTGCGGCGCCCCGGGTGTGCCGCGGCCGTCCGCTCCCCTCTATCTCCCCCGGACAGACGGGATTAGAGGCTGAGAGAGGGGCTGAATGACCCTCTGGGGGGGGACAAGAGACAGGCAGGCACTGAGCAGCTTGGTTTGGAGCTCACACGCAAATACACAGTGACAAATACAAGCCTATGCATGCTCCTGCGCACACATTCTCTCAGGCACAGGCACAAAGTCTTTAAGCTTAGATTGCCCCCAGACAGATGCAGAGGCTTGGCCACGCGCAGAGGTAGACATGCACTTATCCATGAGCTCACACATTAGCTACTGTACAAGCAGAAAGCTACTGTATGTATCCTCTTGCTGCTGGTGATATAAAAACATCTGCTGCATTGGTAACATCTGCTGTTTGATGGTTCATATCGAAGCTCTGGCATTTTTATAATTTTACTTGCTTTTTCATTCAGCTAATCAAGATTTGTGTAAATTCCTGCTGATCTCAGTCCTAACTGATGCTGTAGGATGGTTGCAGAGAGATACTGAATGAAAGGAGATGATGTGGTTCCCTTGCAGACAGTCAGTTGTACATGGGAGGTCTTACATTTAAATACATTTACATCTTACATTTCGCTGACACCGTCATCCAGAGTGGCTCACTATACACACAAGAGAGGCTTCATTTCCAGTGACTATATTGCAAACACTTCAAGCAGCTGAATAAGGAGCGCAAAGGTTAAAATAAGAGTGAATAGAAGATGAAAAAAAGAAAAATCTCAACTGGAATCATTGTCTTAAAGCGGATCTAGCGGGGAAAGGGAATACAAGAAAAGCATTTTTTTGGGAGACATTTTTAGAATCAGTTACAAATTTAGCATGAATGTAGTGGAGTGTGGAATTTGAAGTGTAGCTCCTTGAGGAAAAAATGGATGCCCAGAAAAAAAAAACTGCACTACATCTCAGAACCCTGAGAAGCCGCAGCACACATCTCCCAGCCTGCTCCATCTGCGCCACGGAGCCCCCAGGGGATGTTACTGTACGGCTCCCCCGTCAAAGCAATGGAGCAGCACTCATTCACATCAAGGAGCACACTTTGAATCCATTCAGATCAGATGATTACGATGCTGGGCACCTTCCTCGGCGGGGCAGATAAGTGGAGAGGCTCCATTCGACATTTACATCTCATACACCTCATCAAACACCGGGTCTTTGTAGTCATGTGTTACATTTGAATAAAGCAAAGTTAGAATTTTTAAGCAGTGTGGAAATTCATCAAACCTTCCGTCCGGTGAGGCCCTTGTCTCTCCCAGCAAATAACTCTTGGTTACCTTATTCAAACTGAAAGTGGCAGGGCTCAAATCAAATCAAGTCAAATCAAATTGTGCTGGGATGAAAAAGTGAGGAGTGGGGAAGGAGAGGAAAAGGGTTTGAAAACAGCCACATTTTCTCTCCAAGTCCAGGTTCTTTTTACCCTTTAATAGCTCACAGCAGCAATTTACTAAATAATAGTTGAATTTGCACAAAGCTAGCTTTAAAGCGGCAACACTTTTATTAAAGACAAAGTCAAGTGCCGAGGAAGGTAAGGAAGTCAGTGCAGAGAATACAAAGATCAGTGAGAGCTTTGCAGAGTTTTATACATGTATCGCTCAATACTGTGACCTTTCATTGTATAATTGTGTCACTTGACGTCTGATATAAGAAATATGCTATGAAAACACGTGTTTATCCAAAGGCCTGAATAGGAGGACTAACAAAAGGAAATCCATGTTGCAGAAACACAGAGAGCACCAACGGAAAAGATGTTGTTCAATGACATGCCGTTAGATTCCGGCGCATGATGAACAGATCCAGACAGAAAAGGAGCTGAATGGAGACAAAGGCAGACAGAGTAGGCAGACTTGGAGACACAGAGCGAGAAGCAACCTCGATTTGTGGCGGGTTCCTCTGCCTTCAGCTTGAACTTTCGTGGCAAAGATGAAATAAAATAACAATGGGTTACCATAGCGATAACAGTGGAGCACATAACTAAGTAGTATGAGATGTGGGGAGCATTTGAGGGGGGGGCAGGTGCATGTGTGGTGGTGGCGGGGGGGAATCCAGCTTTTATCTGTCAGACGCAATCCTCCATCATCAAAGCTCTTCTCCACTTTCAGGGCCAAGACTGAAAGACACCAGTGGATCATTAGTCTCCAGTGAAGAAGACAGTCATTTATCCAAGTGTTTTTTTTTTCTAAATTCTTTTCCACAAAAGTTGAGAGGAGTGAAAAAGGGTTTGTACGGGTAAAAAGGAGAGAAGGAGAGTAAAAAAAAAAGATAGAAAGAGGGATTAATCATTTTTTTAGCAAGTCAATTTCTCTGGGCACTAACCTAGCTCCCTTCGGGCTACCTGTGCAGGTATCAAGCCTGCGGTCTGACGGGCTCCTCTCTCTGTGAAGCACTAGCCCTTTGCAGCACATCAATACACTGAACTTTTCCTGCCGAGTACCTGAGCTCTCCTGCATGACCCGCTCCTCCTTTATCTATTCTGTTTAAAGATACCGGTTGCAGGAGAAGGAGCTTGATTACCTCCTGGGACAACCCCGCTCCTCTTTAAGTTTGCCAAGTGAGAAAGTCTTCAGAAGTTTGTTGACAGATCTCTGCTGCAGTGGGAGGGAGCGATGGACATGGTAACCTTGGCTCTCCAAAGGACAAACGGAGAGTTTTGAAAAGATCAAGCGGGAGGGATTTTGTTTATGGAGACGGACAGGAACAGGACAGTACAGGGAACACAGGTGTGCGTGGGGAATACATATATAAATATATATATATATAGCACCAGAGCTTTCTAGGATTCCTATCCTACTTATGGAGGTGTGATCAAGCTAAAGCACCATCACAAAAATCCCTTTCATGTGAAGAGTAATATAAATGACAGCCTAACAAGTTAAAGGAAAGAAAATGTGTGCAGCACGACTGAAGACATTTAAATGTGTTAAACTGGCTAGCTTTTATTCTTTTGCTGTTTCTATAAATGCAGACATAATTGTGTTGCAGTGCAGTCTAACAAGGGTGCTTGAAAATAGAGAAAAATGTTTTGTTTTTTTTAGAAACTGTGCTTACTGCTTATGTGAAAGCCTCTGTCGACATTTTTTTTCTAGAGCAAAGGAAAATGAATTAAGCAACTGGTAGACAGATGAAAAATTCGTTTGGACCATTCAGCATTCAGACAGTTCAGTATTTATGATGAAATTTACAGTTTTTTATGAAATCTGCATTATTCGTTTTAAACACAAAGATGGGGTGCATAAAGGGGCAGTTAAAAACAACTTGATGTTGAAGCAGTTCAGCATTCTGTTAATACTGTGAATAATGGATCTGGAAACTTTAATAATAAAAGAATTCTTGTCACCATCCATACAGACTGACTGTCAAAGTGTCCCTAAACATTTTTGAAAAACCCAAACTGTTATACAAGCAAACAATTTCATGTTTGGGCAATTTTGCATTGCAGGAATTTATTTGCAGCTTATTTGCTCGATCTGTTGCAGTTAGTTTGCATAATCAGTGGCGTAACTGTCATTATTTTGAACTGACTAACTGATTATTCTATTTTTGTTTTACTGAGGGTCATTTTAACAAATGTTTTTCTTCAATATCACTGTGTAAGTCTTGCAGTATGACATGAGGTGTTTTTGACTGTCAGCTGCAGTCAGTGCTCAAGTTTCAGAAAATGGCAGCTGCTGCAGTGTAGACGTTTCCAAAGACCCAAGGCTTCGAAAGTATGGGAGTACTTCAAATTATCACAGAACATAAAGGTGGTTTGTAAACTGTGCAAAGCTTTGTAAGCATACAAATGCAGAAGAGCCCGATGCACAATTCAGCATGAAGGCAACTCTGTTTGCTTCTCTCCTGCTCTCTGTGCTTACGTAAACTGTATTTACACCCAGCTGAATTTCCATTAAAGCTGTTCTCATTTACATATTTTTCTGTTTCTGCTGTCAGACAACTGCACAAGTACAAAACAGAGACTGAAACATGGCTCATTAGGACTACTTGTTAATAGGCAGTCACTTCAGAGCTTCTGCTCTGCACTGCTGAAATCCTGATTGTGTAACTACACAAACTCTGAAAAACATCCATAAGTTAAAGATAACAGCTGTGCAGTGCAATGGGCTGTATTTCCAATAAATTTTAACTACTACCTAAAGTTAGACAACAATTACATAATAAAGAGAAATAGGAGTTGCTTTAGTTTGTGCTTGTAAAATATCCACTGTCTCCATGATGCACTCTGTTTAATTTGCAGACTAAACTTTTTCACTTTGTTAAGGTGTTTAACACAAACTTGAACATTTTTTTTTGGGTTGCAGCAATAAGTTACTTTTTTATTTCTTTTTATTTTCAGTTTAGCTCTACAGTTTTGCACTTTAATCTGTAAATTGTTGACATTTTGTATTGTCCAATGGCAGATAGTTTGTCAAAATAAAATAAAATTAACTGAAATGGACATTTTGCTCTTTTCTAGGACAATTAATTACTTAGTTTAATCAATTCATCTGTAAAATAGTGAAGTGATTGATCAATAGAAAAACATGGGCATTAGTGGCAGCCTTGTTATTTGTACAAGATAAAATAATGGACACCACACATCTTGTCAGTCCTGCATATTGATGCTTTAAGCTGTGATTTTGACTCCAGCAGGAAAATCTGATCGTACAGGGATTCTTTTCATAATCGACACACAATCTTGTTTCTGTGGAAAAAACTCTGTTAATTTGACAAAAAAAAGGAAAGAAGGCAAACAACGCTTGTGGCAACTGTTACACAGGTGAGCATTCAGGCAATGCAGCATTGAGACTGCAGTGTATTTGGACAAGATGATGAATATACCATACATCTAGTCAAGCCTGTATAATGGATCCATGTGTCAGGGTGTGACTTCGAGGTGTTTCCTGAGGAGCGCTGTGTGTTTCCAGGCCTTTATGAAAGCCGGCCGGTTGTGTAAGTCTGTGTGCGAGTGTGTGTGTGTCTGGCTTTGTAGCTGCTGGGCTCCACAGGTACACAGGCCATCGATCACACGGTGCGGCCATTATACACAGGCAGGGGTGGAGGTGGATAATGCTCCCACCGCTGCCACTGCCGGGGCCTCGACCGCTTGAGGGTCAAGCGTTTGGCTGGCCAGCGGTAATCAAGCCGACAGCGGGCTGCCTGTCTGCATGACAGATAACGTCACTAACACTCATCTGTACACATGAGCACGCAAATACACCCAGCCCGACTGCACACACCCAGTCTAATGGGCTGCTTTAAAACACATGCAGTAAAGAAGCAAAGTCCAGCATTAACCAGCAAATTTCACATGAAATGATGGCGTCACAGAAATTGCAAAAAAAGGACAAAACCAGCAATACTTTTCCCCGTAAACTATGGTTGCTGAGTCTATCCAGAATAAACTACACTTTCTACGTTTATAATGAAGCAATATGTTATTTATAAGTGCAAGCTTTGCTGTTTTGTGTATTTTACCGGTTTTCTGCTATATATAGCATGAATGCATAATTTGTATCAGAGTGCAGGACAAACTAATTGTTGGTTTTGCTCTCAGGGGATTTGTTTATGAACTAAAAAAAGATAAAGTAACCAGTTTTCTCCCTAAAACTGCTGTATGAGATATTTCTGCAATAATGCGGTAACCTCATTAACTTCAAACCAGGAAATGAGGCAGAAACAAAGAGGAGCGTTCCACCCCTAATTGTACAACTAGCTGAGGAGGGAAGATTCAAAACGGGTGAGTTATATATAAAACTGTTTCTGTGAGCAGCGAGCCTCCAGAGGTTTAGACACAGGCTCACCAGTGACAGCTCCACCTGTTCAACACCTCCACCTTCAGCACTCAAAAAGACACCAAAGACCAAGAGGTGTGAATAAAGTGATGGAAAAGTTTTGCATTTAGAAAAAATCTAAAATAACATTTACATCCAGATGCTATTTGTTGTCGTTGACATCTAGAAGTGACCCCAGAGGGATATCTATAGCCCAATTAAGCAAAAGAATACAAATAGCAGGTAAAGACAACAACAAACTGTGTCATGTTTGATTTAAGCCAGACTGTATTTGCTAAATTTTCTAATTTGCAAAAGTACCCAGCACCCATGCAAGCCGTCTACTTTAAGTCAAAACATCTGCTATTTGAGCTTCCAAATGGCAGGTGGAGGACCCAGCAAAAAGGAAGCGGGTGAGACACAGATGGGGAAGGAGACCGAAAGAGAAGGAGACAGAAGGAGAAGGAGACAGAAATAGAGGAGAGCAGATAAAGAGAGGGGAGAGGATGTGGTGAGGAAGCAGAGCGTAGTAGAGCCGGCCGCTGGGACTGTGAGGAATGAGCTGGCTGTGCTATAGGAGGCCTTAATGAGCATTCTCTCTAAACCCTGGAGAGTCTCTCTACAGCTCTCGCCCAATCTCTGTCTTTTCTCACAACCAGTGAGGTACAGAAACACAAAGCTGGTTGCATGATGCCGTATGCACAGATGCATACCGAACGTAAAGAAAGACGGACTGAAGCATGCACACAATCGCCGCTCGCTGGTGAGGCGGAATTTGTCCAGATATAATTCACTGTCACCTCTGCAGGGCACACAGGCGTTTAAATCCTCTCTCATAATGAAACAACATTAACGGGCTACGTGACACAGTTCTCTCTGCTCCTGCAGACAACACTAATATCTTGCTCTATTTCAATTCCATTGCATTAAATTGGTACAGTGAAGTCAGCGTGGATCCTAATAAACCAATAAACACCTCGGAACCAAAGGGAGAAGTGTGGCAGCCGAGCTCAGATAATAGCCACTTTATGCATTAGCAAAACACCTGGTAATAATGGCTTCCTACTGTAGGTCCGCTTTTTTTCTCTCTGCAGACTAATGTGCCCTTGATTCTCTCATGACTTATCACTCCTCCCAGCTGTAGTTATGGATGGAGGGGCACAACAGACGTACCCTTGTAAGCGTCTGTGTGCAAAAGCCTCTGGTTTCATCCCCACCCCCTTAAAAACAGCCCCTTTATTTTTCCCCGGGAAATGGCTGAATGACAAGGTATCCGGCAATCCTGAATTATGGCTTGACGTGTGCAGGCCTGAAAAATGGAAAAATGATGAACAACAGGACAAAAAAATTCAGGGGGAACAAGTTGCAGAGGTGACGGGAACAGCTGTAAATCTGGTTCTGGGACAAGGCGGGAGATGAGGCAGAGCCACATTCATGTAGGAGTGTGTAGGTGTGTCCATTGTGTTTATTTTCTGTCCTATTGTGTGCATAGGTGTCTGCCAAGAATGAGGAGAAGGGAACCTTTACTTAACGAAATGATTAGACTCTGTTGCCTCTCAATTGCAGCCCTAAGTGGCTATAAGGCTGCTGCCCCTTAGCTGGCCAGAACCTGGAAACCATCCAGAGCCGCTGAACAACTCACTCTCATTAACTATTAACCAGTGACTCAGGCCTTAAATCATCTTGGTGGTCCCCAGCCTGCTGACCCTGCTGTGGATGGTGGAGGCAGTGGCGGAGCGGTGTTTCATCAGCGCTAGCCCACCGGACACCCTGCTGATTTAATGGGCTACAATTACACTGCTTCTGACACAATATACTGCAAACATTTATAGATTTCCCTCCCTCCAACTCCACAGCCAGCAGCGCCGATACATTTTTTTCTCCCTCCACCAACCTGCTTGACAACCGGAGAGTTCGTATGACTAAATTACATGTTGTGAATTCAGCACCGCACTGACCTAGAGGCCAGTACATATGGTAAATGCTGCATTGCCTGAGGCTGTTGCACCATGTATACGGCACATATGAACATATTATACAGTAGGCCATCAGTATACTCGCAATGCAGCTGTTTATTATTTATTTCAAACCCTGCTGAAGGAGGAGGACTGAAGACCGCTGCTTGCAAGTAGTTTTAAAAAACCAACGTAATGAGGAAGTAGCCGTCATGGTGGAACCATATGGCTGGCCTTCTATTTATGTATATCTGGTCTGATTAAGTCAGGTCTTGAGGCCCCAGAGTACAGCAGTTAGTTGATGGTGACTGGAATGGGCTAGTAGGACGCCACCGCGCCCAATCATGCACAATGGAAAAAAAAAAAAAAAAAAATTAGACAACACTCCCTTGAGAGCCCTGCCTTGTTTTTGTACCTTCGTTAAAGAAGACATGCTAATGTGTGCCGTACTATAAGTGGATCACAACTGAAATAGTGCACGGAGCTCTGGGTCATCATCAATCATATGGTTGATGTTTATTGATTCTGTCCAGACTCATTATGACATCCAAGAGGTGCCTCGCTTCCAACAAGCATCCTTGCATTGGTGCTGTTGGGAATCTGATGATGCTTGATGCTCAGATAAGCGGTTGCTGTTTATCTACTGGTGCATACCTCATATCTATCAACCTGCTTCTACAGGCAATTCATGTAAATAAATTGCGGAAAACACAGTATTACCGGTAATTAGCATCTTCTTTCTACATCAACCCTACTGAACAAGACAAAAACATAAAAATGACATTTTTCATGATTTTTCCTCATGTTAATTTCTTACCCTTGAACCCTAACACGCACACAACCAACCGACTGTCCTCTAACTATGCTAATCTTGGCATGTCACCAGCTTTTCTTTGAAGGTCATCGCGCTGAAATGAATGTCTCCTGGGGTGACAGCGCAGACTGGAGTTTGGCTCATCAACAACGTTTCTTGGAGAGGGAAGGGAGGCAGAGGAAGGAAATAATCAAACCAAATAATTGCCAGTTTGTTTGCGACTGTCATATTTGATGTTTTCTGTTTTGGATGTGTTTGCTATTTAGTTGAAACTGTGGTGAAGGTTTTAAGGACCATTTATCTTAATAACCGTAACACATGTGCTTTTTCTTACCATGACAAGTGAGAATGTCTGTTGTGAGAAAGGCCTATGAGCGCAGCACGAGACCTATTTCAATTACTGAAAAAAGCAGAGATGTGGATGCTAGTTCGGAGGTCAGAACCAGGCTAAGAAATAATCCCATTAGTTCTGGAAAAAAAAATCATAGAGGCAGAAGCCACAAACCTCATTTAAAAAATACTCTTAAGCCCAAATGAAAAAAAAAGAAAGGACTATTTAATGAAGCAGTTCCCTATCTTAGTAAAATGGACTCAATAAAAATGGTAGAACTAGTCTGCCTATTAAAGGTTGCCTAAACTACTGATGTTATTTTTCCGTAAGAGCCATTCTGACTTTGAAAAATGCACTTACTGTTGTGTGAGTAGAGTATTTTGCAAGTAGAATAGGAATCTATCAGACTGCTTTTTAAGAAAGTGTGGCAAACTTGAGAAAGTGAGGCTACTTCTTGGCAGAAGAATTCCAATCTGGGTAACACTGAGGAAAAATTCAGAGAAATAAACGTCAGTGACCTCTGTGTTATCCACGAGCCAGGTTTATCTCTGTCAATGACTGACACTGTGGAAAAAGCCTCGGTAAGAGTTAATGATTCAGACCAGGATCCTGGTGGGAGGGAACCTGCTGGGTAAAGCCGGCCTGTAGGAGATGGCCTCCAGGCATGTAGGAGGCCTTTGTGCCAAACACAAGGCCTGAATCCTCCACGCCACCGCACAGTGACAGGAAGAGGGAAGGAGATGAGATACCGGGCCTGTCCTCCTACTCTGTGCTTCCTGAGATGACTGTGTGCTGGTGTATGTGTGCTCACACATTCTATAAGAATGTATTATCTATATATACAGTATGTCTACAGTAAACAGAATGCCCCTGTGCAAATACGCTATGTTTATGTGTTGTATAATATTACTTTGAGGTTTGTTTGCTCGCTCTCTGGGTTTTGTTTGGTGGGCAGTGTGGATGTTTTGGGAGCAGAGCGGTGTGGAGGCAACCGTGGTGCAGGCATGGCCTTTGGACAAGGCTTGCAGTGTAGGCCTGCTGACAGGCATGGGACTGTTGCACTTCGCAGCTCCCCCCATCACACACACACACATACAGAGCAGAAGTGAGCCGGACTTGGCCCCTTGATTTAGCACTGTGGGTGGCTGAAGCCAGAAGACAGGAATCTAAAAGGAATAGAAAAATGGCCCGACTTGTCTGTCATTTTCTGCCTTACTGGTTGCTTTTTTTCTCTTCCAGAAACCTTCCAGCTACACCGAATATAAAACCACTGCATCTTTAGACTTCTTGTACATTCAATATCATATCTAAAATTTTAATGCCAATGTCAATGTGATGCTCAACTTTCAGCAAAAAGATCAAAATGATATAAAGTTTTAATAGAATACAAAAATGAACTTCTCAAACACATCAAGGTCTAATACTATCTTAACACAGATGGCCGTACAAGAAAATTTACAAAGCAGAAAATAAGACTGAGCAAATATTTCATGCCAACTTTAGGTTCTTGGTCATTTCGGATCATTTGTGCTATGGGAACCTTTAGGTGTGGTAAACGTTCTACAAATCTTAAAGAGCAAATACATTTTTTACTGAGTCCAGAAGTTGTGCTCTGACTCTTTGTAGTGAAGATGCAGACATTTAAGGCATACTGTCAAGGAAATGAGTATTTATCAGTTATAGCTGAATGTATTAAGTAACTGCCATGCTGGATATATTAACCTTATGAGCCTGGGCTATTGTCAGTGTAATAAAACAACCTTTATTTCAAGCTTTTATCTTGGTTTTAATAATTTTTAGAACAATATAAGCTATCCAGATTTTCCATCATTTGAAATGATAATACTTCTAGATTTTTTTTTATTCCCCATTATATCAATGGAATATATATATAATGAAACTGTTATCTTTTTAGATGCATTTCCCCGTAAGATCTTGGCACTAGAGAGTCTTTTTAAAGTTGTGTAGAGGAGATTCTCTGCAATATCAGAGGGTTATTGTATGGCTTAGAAATTGGAAAAAATATGTGCTTAGTACCTAAAGGAAATAAATGTCATTATTTTATTCACTGAATTGTTCACATGTAGAAGCCTATCTGCAAGGCTGGCAAACCAGACAAATGTTTGGCAACAAAAAAAATTTGTGTGATTATTTTTCATACAAAGGCACGCAATGTTAGCAGATTACTCTTTCGTGCACAGAGAAACAACTAGGAAAGGGTAAGTTCTGCAGTTTGTTTTGATATGGGGTACTCCTACGCTATGAAATGATAGTGACTTAAAGTCAACCCAGGAGCAGAAGAGTGGAAAACAATGAAGAAATTACTAAAAATATTACTTTGCAGAAGTTTGATCCGTTCTTATTTCGGTTTGTACACATGTTGAGAAACAAGCATAATTACAAAGCCCTTGTTCTGTTCCTTCTTGTGATATGTTAACATACAATTATTGCATTTCATAGATATTTTCATACCAACATATTAACATATCTATACAGTGAGTTCATGAGTAATTAAAACAAGAGTACTTGGTGTGCAGTGTGACTCACAGCTGTAATGGAATATAGGTGGTAACTATGATCAAACTGAATACAAATAAGGACAATTGTTAAATCACACTTTATCACAAAGCTGTCATCGTTGGAAAGGTCTGCTGATTAAGTTAACCTTGATATGAAACTTACAGAGCAATTCAGCTGAGAAGAAAGGATGTGATTTGGACACCGAGTGCATCCATCAGGGCTCCAAGGGTTAAGTTAGATCTAAGTGACAGTTACAAAAAATTCTTTGAAACTTTTGCGACATACTTTCGCTAGAAGACACATTTTTAAAGTCGTGACTCAAAATGACCATTACTCGGCACATTATGATTTACATAATGGTATAAATCTAAGGTCAGAAGGGGTTTGCTGGCAGCAGAGATGGCTTTGATCCCACTAAGGAACAACCTGGTTTTGAGGCCTGATAAGGTTGCTCCAGACAGCTGATATTCTATGCAAAGCAAAGACTGGCTGTTAGTTCTGCTTTATATTTCACATATTTTTCATTCATAACTTGCACCATCACTTGCTTATGGGCTTTCATTTCAACTATGCATTCTGTTTTTCCTGCTGTAATGAAAATGTACTATCTACTGTTCTTTAAGAGGAACAAAATCATACAAAAGTCATTATTAATAAGTACTACAGGGATGTTATTGCACTGCTTCACATTTTGTACATCACTGATTATGGATGCTTCTTCATTAACAACCAGAAGAATCCTTGTTTGAAACCTAAAAAAACTTCACTGACCATTCGAGGCAATAAGAAAACAGAAACAGCACCTCCTCCTATTAAGAATGCACCAACTTTCTCCATCACCTGACATACTGCAGTGGTGCAGCCATGACAACGCACACACACACTCGCACACAAACAACCTGGCAGAACTGCTTGAGCTGCCTCCCTTCCCTTCTCTTCTCCCTGACAGCTGGCCTGAAATGACAATTTCAAAGCCTGAATATTAAAGGTTTGGAAAGTCACTTTAATCTGATTACCTATCGGCTGCAAATCACCACGCGGGAAACTTTATCGACCGGAGAGAGTGAGAAAAGAGGTAAAAATACATCGAGAGCACATATTTTGACAAATGCGATGATAAATGGAAGTTAACTGGTGGATGGAAAATAAGTGTAGCTGTCTTATTTTTTTTTAGAAGGAAAAAAATGTTTTCAAGATGATATTAATACTATCCATCACTTACGTGTCACCATTACTCATGCATGATCCATCAATCAGATTAGTTATCTCGCTGCTTCTATAATAATATTTACTGACTGTGTTCCCAACAGAAGAAACATATTACTATACTTTATCAAAGGCGTTAAAGAAGTAGACATGCCACTAAAGGAAAAAAACACGCTTAGATGGCGGTGATCAGCTTAGTTTATAGCGCCGACACTTTAATGCCTGTTTTAGTTGCTCGACCAGCATCACTGTCATCAAACAAACCAAAGAACAAACTGACATCAAAACATCACGGACCAGAAATGCCGCTCAAACCTACTTCAGCCCGTCAGACAGGGGTCCAATCAGTGCTGGCACCAGACAAAATTAATTGGATGGGCGTTTGACTTCTACAGGCTGCCGCTGACATTCAAGGTTGTCTCTTTTTTGTTTGTTTCATTTATTTTGATTTTCATTTCGTCCTCTCTCAGTGGCCAAAAGCTGCATCGTCGCCACATGCCTTTTGGCTCTTTTGATTACATGTTTTTGACTAAAAAGCGGTGGTTACTTTCAGGATTACAAATTTAAGAAATGACACGGCATTGACAAGTTGCGTCGTGTTTATCTGGTGCGTTGTGTGGGGTCAAGTTATCTGGATTGCTTTTTTCCCTGATTCTGTTCATGCACCTCGGTTCTGATGCTTAGCAACTGCTGGATCCGATTCTTTCTTTATTTGTGCGACGGAAAAAAAAGGTTGAAAAACATCTATTTTGAGCAGATTTAGCTTACATAAAGACTCCTAAAAATTTAGTTTAAATACTGATAATTTAATGCAGCCAATACATTTAGTAATAAATCTAATGTTGCCCCGAATGAGCTGTTTGTTGTCAAAATTTTTAAAAAAAAATCCTGCTCAATAACATACCTGCAAATCTTCAAAATACCGAAGCTATAAATGTACATCTGCAAAACTGTAAAAATACTGGTACTGAATCGACCATCAGAACTTTAAAAACATTATTTTGTACAACATAGCAAATAAAGCACCATTAGTGTTTCCTGAGGATTATTTCAGGCAACTAAAAAACTTGGTTGAACTCGGAAAAAGCTTCACAGCAAACTTAGTTTTCTCAACGGCTCCTCTCAGAGCTGCACTTTAGATATATATTTTTTGGGGGTTGGGGGTGGTATTCATAATATATTAAAATTCAACAGACCATGTCAAAGTTTTTGTAAGTGCAAATACAATGTAAAACTTTTTGCCGCTACTTATCAATTACACCTTTCTATTGGCCCAAAAGTGCAGGCTGGGTCAAAGCAATTACTTTAGGGAGCAACACTACTTATTAAAAGTACGATTTTTTGGAATCATTAACAAATTTAGTTTAATAAAGCTTATCAAAGTCCTTGCAAAGTCATGTAGAGACATATCATCAGCAGGAGGTGTAGTGGTGTTTCACAGCCCTTGGTAATTAAAGTGTCTTTCATCGCTAAATGTTCTTTCTTCTTGCTCTTTAAGCTTGGAAACTGGGGTGTGAATAGAAAATAGTATAAAAAAAAATTGTGTAAAGAGCACGGCTGCATCTGATGTCAAGTATGGAGGAGCCTTGTGATTGTGGAAAGTAAAGTCTGCACACAGAGCACCGCAGTCCACATGTTGGGAAGGCAGCTGTTTGTAGCAACAGCTGAGTGGGGCAGGTGGTATTTTAGTCAGAAAACACTTTGAAACAGTTGACTGGTCGGAGTGAGGATGTCACCGACTGGCGTGATATCAGCCTGTTCCACAACTCATTAGTCAAGGTACAGAGACCAGCCAAACAGCTGTGGAACATTTTAATTCCAGCCCTAAATCAGCGGCTTGGACCTGAGCTGTTGCTTCCAATGACCTCCAGCCTGCTTCTGCATCCGAAAAATAACACTCATAGAAACACGACTATATAGTGAATAATTCTTCTGTCCCTCATTTCCCTTCACCCCCCAATCCGCTCCTCCTTTATTCCACGAGCAGCTACTTCCAGAGCCCAAGGCCATGGTGTTGATATTGCTTACCCAAGTCTCAATGAGCTAATTAAGGGGGCTGTTTCTAAAGTGCTCTTGCATTTTGTTTATTTGTGTATCACCGAAGCCCCACAAATTACACAGACCAAAGGCTTGTCTGAACTTTTAATCTAATCACGCCTACCGCGAGCCCCCGTTTCCTGGTGTCAGTTTGCCTTAATGAGGCCTGGTCTGAGCCATGGCCATTAGTGGAGCTCAGTAGTGGAACAGTACCGCGACGAGACAGGCCTGGCGCAATGCTGCCACAGAGCCTAATCCCCGGTTGCTCCCTGTGGACCCGCAGCCATGAAGCGAGTTGTAAAACCCCCAGCTGTGCAGAACATGGATGACATTTGAAAACATACAGTATCTGGGTGGCAAATTAAGAGATGAATGCATTAAAAGCAGCACTTAAACGACATAAAAAGGACTGCCAGGTGCGGCATGAATAGATTATTGAGCCATTTTTCTGTGACATAAGCACTGAGGCAAAATGCTGGGTTCAGTCGATGTCAGTTAGTTGTCTAGCGCACAAACTTTCATGTATAATAGGCATATTAATGCAGAGGTGTTTATTATCATTAACAACATGATGGTTTAATGCCACTTACCTTTTATATCAGCTTGCATTCTATGAACTGGCAGTATTTTGCTTTGGACAGTTGCACTAACATTCCCATTAGTACAATAATCATGTGGAGAAGGTCCCTACACTATTCATTTTCCATGTAACTTTCATTAATTCAAATTCTGAGAGAATTTAGTGCACTTTCCCATTTCCAATCTGAAGTGCTTTGAATTCTGCTCACTGCACCCGTTTCTGTGTCATCAGCCCACTCAGAGCCTGAATAATTCATAACAATATTTATTAGCACTCTGAGGTACAATTAGATGAATTGGGATTAAGAATTGGCTCGTCTGTGGAAGAGAAAGTAGAACAGCTCTGCCGATGGATTTGGGCAGGCGTAGCTCTAAAACATTATCAAAATAAAGCCAAGCGGATTAATTCCCTTTCTCTACTGTTTTTTTCCCCTCTCGTGTTTAAAAGAACATACTTAATATTCCATCTGCAAGAGTAAATCAGAGATGACAAGTTAAAACGAGGGCTGTGCAGGGGCCTCATGTTTTTACTTAATCTCTAATTCTTTGGGTAATATACATTTTTTTCCCCGACCTAAACTTGTTTTATAAAGTTCATTTGAGGATTTAATTTTACATTTCTTCACCAACTCACCAAGGAAACAGCAAGACACAAGAGTCATTTTTACTGCTTCTGCAGAGTAGCTAATGCATATGACAGACACTAATACACATTTACAGCAAATTGTGCTGTCATGCAGTTTTATTATGTTTTCTAAAGGTGCTTTTAAAAAGTCAATGACAATATCTTTTTTGAAATATCTGATATTGCAGTTATTCATTGTTACCTGTGTTCATTTTGGTGCAAAATAGTTTTTTTCATAGCAAAAAAGCACAGGTGTACTAATGATGGCTGCATTGAACTTAGTGGAGGTCCTGCTATTGTGCATGCTGGTTAACTGCCATGGCTTACTGGAATATTTAATGGAACTGAGCGTTTGTTAATGTTATTAATTCCGCCCATGCTTTTTCTAAAAACGTCTGCTAGGAAAGAGATACATTTGGATTTTGTTTTACTATTATTCATTCCACAAACAGGATTTCAACCTCTTTCAAGAAATGATTTTCCAGGACATTTTCTGTGACATCAGGTTTGCATAACCGGAGGTGATCACTACCTAGGCTGACAACTTTTAGGATGTCTTATTCACTATGTAACACCATCAGGAGGTGTCTGATCAGCCCAGGATTCTTCCTGCAGCCGCACACCAAGTCCAAACATCCAGCCAGAGTCGCTAAGAACCATCTCCTCCACAAGAACATCCTACAGCAGATGGTCAGTCTCTCGAAAAACCCTGATCTCAACATCATTGAGTGACTCTGGGTCAGTCATTCTGGGATTACATAAGGAGACAGAAGACACTGAAACTGACAGATCTCCAGCAAGTCCAAAACCAGTGCAGTGCAGGTGTACTGAGGAGAGCTGGTACAGTTTTACATGGTGCTGACAGCAAATATTCAGATATTCAGATTCTGTACTTCCTTGATAAATAAAAACTGTTTCTCTTCATATTTATTACCTGAAATGTTTGCACAGTACAGATGACTAACAACAAGTGATGACTGTAGGGCTTAGCTAAATCCCTTTTTCCTTTTTAATTGCATTCATTGTTTTATTTCTACAACGACAGGTCTTCTCATCTCTGACAATGGAAACAGTGCAAACAAACACTTTTCCAGCAGTATAACTCCAGCTCTGTCTTTTGATCCACTTAATGCCTTGAAAGGGTGTTAACATATCCCAGTCAAAACCTGTCTAAAACCCACTTTCACATTTGCAGAACTATTGTTTTAAGTATGAAAACATTTTCTCCATACAGTTTACTGTGAAGCAATTGGACATAGTCAGGCTTTCTTTGTGTTAGACTGACTTGACAAAACCTAAGATGCCTTTAAGAGATAATGAGGATCACAACCATTTTTTTTAATCCAGGCTTTTTTTTTCAGACAAGTTCACATAAAAATGCGTTGTATGATTTTTTTTCTGAACAAAGTGGACAGACCGTGTGTCTTTTATAATGGAGAGCTATAAAGAAAATAAAAATATATTATGGGGAAAAAAAGTGCCGCTACTGCAAAAGATGCAAGAGAGGAATGCTGTTAGAAAGATGCTAATTATGTAACTTAAGATATTTATTTTACCACTAAATGCAGCTGATTTTTTGTAATGTCACAGCTGCATATCAGAGCTGCTAAATTTTAAAGTTCACACACTGAGTGATATTGAAGAAACATATTTAGGTCTCACATTGTCCCATAATAAAGCACATTGTCAATTTTCTAATCAGTGTTCTATTGGCTGCAGAGTAAAATGGGTTTAGCTGCAAACCAGAACCAAGCACAAAAACATGTTTTGTGCATTATCTGCATCACCAGCTGAATGCAACTAGGCTTCTGTGGTAATAAAATGCACACAGTTTGCGCTACTGTAGTTGCACAGCTTAGTTCAATGGGATGACTAAGTTACAGCTCAACAGGTTTGCAGATATAAGGTATTCATTCAGCTGAGAATCTTTCATTGATTGGTAAAAGGCAGACGCTTCTTACATCACAAATTCTGAACAGAACAAATCTGTGTGGTTTAATTAACTATGGTGATCTCGCAGGTAAAAAAGAGAGGCCACCTTTACGACACTGAAAACCGACAGGGGTCCAATCAGTGCCGTAGACTCACAATAACATGCAAGTTTATCTCGATTACTGAGTAGTGATATCGGTCACAACAGTACAGTAACAACAATAAAAATAGTAAATCTATTCATTATCACACATTATGGATATTATGGATGCAGTTAACTATAATGAAGATTCTACCGAACTTACAAATAGGAAACACGCTCATACTCGCACGTACATGCAAACACACAGGTTCAGATTCATTAAACTCTCTACTATAACGCAGAATTCACATACTCCTGACACATTTTGGGTAAAACCAGCCAGCAAGCATATCACATATTATTAGCTTGTATGCCAAATTAATATTAGCAAAATTTTTCGACAACTAATTTTAATGTTTGCAGAGAAAACAACAATCCTGTAAGAGGTGGAGCGGTTACTTATTAGCAAGTTTAAAAGCAAAACTTGCTACCAGCCAGCAGTTACTAATGTCAGACTTCTTGCTTATCCGACTAGTGATTTTTTGTCTCACTTTGTTGTTGTTATTCAGGAATTCCATGCTGTCTTCACTGGCCTGACATGTATTAGGGTGCATTCAAAAGCCCAGGATACAGTTCCCCTGCTGTTCCAACTTCATCTGGTCCCTGAACATCATTTCAGCTGCCAGCTGTTGCAGAGATCTCACAGTTTGCTCTCAGCAAAAGACGACAATGTCAAAATCATTTTCTAGGACAGCTCAGTGGTTTGCAGGAGTTTTTTTTCTTATTTTCTCTCAATTCCCAGTTTTCCAGGACTGGAAAACAAGTCTGAAAACTTCCAGGATTTCCAGAACTCGTGGAAAATCCATTGTTGTTTGTTTTGAGTATTGCTAGTTTTAGTAAAGTTAAACTTGAAAAGATATTGAAGTTGAGTTTTTTCAGAGTAAATTTTGTCTTGAGGCATTCTATGGTTACATGTGTTGTGCTCAATTTAAAAAAAAAACACACATTAAGCACAATTTCTTCACATAATGTTGCAAGATACAAGACTGCTAATGACCAAGATACTTAACAAGCAGCTTTTTGGGAGGGCTGAGGACACAAATATTTTTCATTGCTTTTACTGACACAATGAACATTAATATTAGTTTCGATTATTAAGAGCAATTGAGCTGAGGAAATGTGTGTGTTAGGGCCCATTCACAGCTTTCACTTTTAATGTGTATTTATGTAGATCCAATTTGGCTATGTGACAATATAATGCTAAAAAAAAGCGCTCCGCGATAACAAAAGGAATTCACAATAGCTCTTTGATTACCTGAGTCACCTCGTCCATCCTCAGGTCACATCAATGTCCACATCATTGGCCTGAGTAATTTCCAGCGTTAACAAATTGAGAAAATACCTTGTTTTGGACCGAAGCGGAAATTAAGAATTCATGAATTATAGCTTCAACTCTAAACTCATTATCTCATCGTGCGCACATGGAAAATGAAGCTGTGACAAAGTTAATCATGCTGTACGGGAGAGAGGATTGGAGGTTTCTATGAAAAATGTTGACCTTAATGCATGACCCATCTATTCAGCTCAATTGTATTTTTTTTCTTTTTTTCCCTCATCCCCAATTAAAGGAGCTTCCGTCTGCCCGTCTCTGTAACGGATGAAGGCAGCGGTTCTTGAACTCTGCGTTAATTAAACATAAGTGCATGTCTCACTATGACTTATGGTGGTTCGCAGTCCTTCCCCTATCCAGATAATATCCCTAACTCCTCTGGGTCACATCATATCCACATGTCATCCAAACAAAGACTAATCCCTAACTTTTTGTGACAAAAATAAACTCTTTTAAGAATGTACCTTAGAGCCACTATGCAGCAAAGATCGGCAGAAGCAAGGGACAGTTTATTTGATGTGTGTGTCCGCGAGAAGCAAGCTGACTGTGCTGTCAATTAAAAATTCTTGAGTTCATCTTGGGAGGCTGCCTCATTAGGATTCATCTAGAGTTAACTTTAATCCTTTATTTTAGAGATTGCACATATTAGATGTATCAGGATCTAATGCATAGACTTAGGTATGCTGAACATGTCAACTCAGTGCAGGTACGAGACTAAACTCAACTTTTTGGCTTTGGTAGATTAAATAAGTGCAGCAGCGACCACTATTTAGCAAGTTTTTATTGGACAGAGAGAGACAGAGTGAAAGTGTAGGAGACAGGAGAGCGACATGCAGCAAAGGATCATTAGCTGGACTCAAACTCATGACCGCTGAAAGTCTGAACCCACGTGGTAACACCTTAACTCAGTGAGCTAAATGGTGGTTACTACTGTTTTAAATTGTTAACATAACCTTTACCCTTACATGTTATTCTTAAGGATCCAGCATGCTACTCTGTCGGTGCTTCGCAGATGAGCATCTACATTTTGTAGCTGTCTTTTTGTCGCTTTGGGGCAGTTTCAAAAATATGTGGAAGAACTGGAAAAGTAAGCTAGTCTTGTTTCATGTTTGTTCATCTTTTTGATTTTGGTCCTGCCATTGTAAAGACAGAAGTCATTGTAGAGTGGAGTGAAACTGAGTGATAAAAATAATGGATCAACATCGGAGAGTGATTGCACCAGCAGTCACAAGCAGTGCTTTTAAAAGCATGCAGTGTTCATCATACCGAGACGACCCATTACCCTTTCCGGTTCAAACCAACTTTACAACCAAACAGCATTTGATCCACAGTTAAGGTCATTGCCTAAGGGCGATGCGCTGTTAACTTGTTTCAGGACTGCAGGTAAGCGTGGCTCTGAAGCTGTGCAGATTTGAAAAGCTCTGGAAAATGGACACCAACATGGAACTACAAATCCACCTCCTCTTGTAGTTCATGAAGAGGATTATTAATGATCTTTAGCAATCAGTCGACAGACCAAAACAGTGGCTTAGATATCAAATATGACTGAAACATTTTAACTAAGATTTACACCTTGAACTAAATTTCAGAAGCTTATGGATCTAGGTATCTGTATAAAATGTGTTCTTATTTGACGTCTACTGACGCCACTCATTCCATATGTGTTTCCTTTCCATTTCCTTTCTCAAGTAAATGCATCAATCAACGAATATTTCAACTTTTTAAAACATTAGAGGCCATTTGCTGTAATTAATTTATGCTAAATCATTCCTTCATTATAACATTAGCAAAATTATAGTACATTGTACAGCACATGACTGCAAAACATACAGATTGAATTGTATCAAACTAAATTAATTTAAGGCTGAATCGAACCATAGCAAATTAATAGATGCTTAAAACAAATCTTAGATCCATTGAAACAGTTAATCTGGAGTGAAATTAATGTTAGAAGAAATTCCTGTAAGGGGTGCTATTACGTTTGTCCAATCAGAAGAAAAGGTCAGTCTTGTCATAGACGCTTTTGGATCTTTGAATTGTTACATACATATCAATGGAAAACAATCTCAAGTTGGACAAATATAATAACTGAGCTAATGAGAGCTTTATAGGAGCGATTATGAGTTGAGGTACCATGTTCTAGAGCCACAACCACAAAAGTAATCACAGAAACATGACCATTAAACTGATATAAAAGTGTATATGAGATCCACAATATCATATATGTGTAGATTCACTGTAAAACATGTTTTCCTATAATTGTTCTGAGAAACATTCCTGGTAGCCTCTGCAACAGATCCTGTGTCAACACAACCGTTATGGATAAAACAACATGTCCGTCACCACTGATAGGTTTGTTCTTGAGACAAAAAAACCCAACACAACACAGCCTGATGATTGGTTGCTTCTGACTGCAGTGCTAACCACAGCATTCCTCCATTTGACCCTCGCATTGTTTTGCTATTTATCAAGAAGTCTTTGAGTTTCAATGTTTGTACAGGTTATTCAAAGTGTTCCACGTATATCCAAGCAGAAATGCTCATAGTCTCACCTAGTGTCCTGCTGTCTATCCAATACTGAATACAACTTTTACCTGTTTAAACAAAAATGTAACCTTACTTAGTTCACTGATCTATAACACTATAAATTTGTAGTATTAAAGACAGAATTTATTATCAAAAGGAACAGTAACAACTCAGCGGAGCAGATATGGAGGTTTGTCTTGGCCAGCAATTATTTTTTTTAGAATATTATTTTTTACAGAAGTGGTAGTTTCATTTTTTTTTTTTTTTACTTCACTTGCTTGCGCTTAATTTTTAGTCTTGTGTATCTTCACATAATTTGACCACTACAGAGCAGCAAACTGCTTAGTTCAGTGTGTTTTCTGGAGACCCAGAAGACCCTAACCTCACCAGCCTAGCCGGGGTTTTTGCAGGCCATGGAGGTATGGGGCTCTTTGTTATCAGTGAAACAGTGGTGGGTAAACACAAGATAAAGAGGCTGAGTGGGTCTCTGCCATGTCTGTTTTCCCATCTTGTCAGTTAGAATGACTCAAGCCATTAAGGCAGTTACCACAACATGCTGACAACATGTACGGATGCCACCTGGACCCAGATGTGCCTCAGCGGTGGGTAAATGGAGAGAATGATGGAGAGGAAGTTTAGGGGCAATGTCTGCGCCAGCATATGCCCCAACCTGTACGTCCTATTACTCTTCCTCTGATAGTCCCTGCCTGAGAGACAGAGACAATAACCCATTGTTATTCTTTATGAAGAGGACACAAAAGCCACAATAAAAGACAAAAAAAGTGGAATCACTGGGAAGTCCTTGGCAACTATGCTGCATTTTTTACCGTGTCGTCTTTTGATGTGCGACGCGAATTGAAAAAGGCAAAGGTATTGTTGACGGCTGCCCTCTCCCATGCTGGAATACAGGAGTACATATTTTCATACAGTGTCCGCGGTTCAATGAAAGTGATCACTAGGGAGCAAGGTTTTGTTTCCGCAGACAATCGCGGGTTCTGTGTAGAATAAACTAGGGACACTGGGATCATAAAGAACAGACCAGTGATGAGTGTGGAGACAACAAAAGACCCTCACATTCCCATCCCTTCAGTGGCAACGCACAAAAAAAAAACAACAATGGAGGATGAGCACGATTGGTGCATCCAGCTGCATCATCTGGAATATTCAACTCTGTGTCACTCAATCTCATCTGTGAATATCTGAGATGAGACTCTTTTACAGTCTGAGCCTCAGTGTCTCTCTCTTTCTCTTGTATTAAGCAGAAGGGTATCAAGCAATTACAGACCAAGGTCTCCACTCAGTTGGGGATTCTTTCATCCCATAAAGTTTTACTACAAAGACTGACAGTGACCTTCACGAGGTCAGAGAATCGGGCAAGAGGCATCCAGTGCCTATTTAAATGACAGAGACTCTTTATGGAGCCTTCACAAAAGATTTAGTGGAATAACATGATGTAGATAATACTGTTGATAGAAAGAGGCTATGTCAATTTTACTGCACAAACACATTGTGATGAGATTTTTACTAATACAAGCATTTTAAAAACCCATGTTCATCCCAATTTAGCCTGTTTGTACCAAATTATTTAACAAAAATACAATTTTCAAGCCAATGTGCAACAAAATATGGTCCTTTATATGACTATACAGTGATTGAAATGTGTCTTCATTAATAAAAAATGGTTTAAAGATGGATGTAGATATTCTGAGAGCTTTTACTGTTTTGTGAGCCTAAAATGAGGGCTTCAAATTCTCTGTTTTGTCCAACCAAATGTCCAAAGCCTGATATATATTTAATTAATAATTATTTAAACAGAAATTTGTGAAATTTAAGAAAATGTAATCAGAACCTGGAAATATTTGAAATTTTTGAGAGATAGAAGGAATATAAAATGACCTACAAAACAGTTCTAGATAAGTTATCTGCCATTTGGCTCAATAATTAATCAATCAGTGATGTCATTATTCAGTATTTGTATGTAAGAAATAAGAACTGGGTGCAGATATGAGTTTAAGCCTCTCTATATTTCCACCTCAGTGTTCTTAATGTCATTGGGAGAGACACAGCCCCTTGTGACTGCTGTGATGCCACTGCACTTAAAAAGGGTTTAGAGCACAAATCAATCACTATAGTCTGACAAATGAAAAGTATCACAAACTTAGACTTTTAATCTGCCAAACAATCTGGGCTAGGTCACCTCTCTGATTTGGGGAAGATTTTCTCACTTTTTCAATCTACCCCACAGGCTATCTTCATCTTCCCCCCAATATGAGGCCAGTGGGGGCTTGTTTCCCAGCGCTAGGCCACCCAGGGGAAATGTAATTCCCTTCCTCTGGTCGGTCAGGGGAGCGAGGACTAAGAGGGGGAGGAGGAGGGATGGTGCATGGCTCCCTGATTAGGAGCTGAGGATGCGACTGGCTTCTTGCCAGCGTGGTTTCACACACCAGTGTGCATGTTTAAGGTGATCAGAAAGGCCGCCGCAGCGCTCACGATGCGCAACATAAAGCAAAACAAATGACCAGCTGTGAATCATGAGTAAGGTGGGGCGAGCATCAAACGCTTGCAGCCCTGCCTTACCTTCCCACCTGCTGGCGTAGCTCACCCACCCTCCCCTGTGCCTGCCTGCAGGGTAGTCACTGTGTATGATGGAGAAGGCAGGTTAGGGAACAGGGACCCCTCTCTGTCCATTACTCATAAGCGTCCTGGTGTTTCCAATCCCCATTCACAATAGGGTTTTTGAGTGATCACACACCAAACACTATGATCACACACTGAACTGATTATAGTGCGCTGCGAGGGGGGCCTGGCTGGGGGCGCACTCCGTTCCCATAACCTTTAACTGCACAGCTCCTGTTTCTTCACACTGCAGGTGGACGATGCCATTAGTGGGTGACTTGTGTAGCTTTGCTTGCACCTTTAGGCAACTGTGTTGGCTTTTACACATTCCTCTTCCTTTGTTCCCTGTTTCTTTCTTAGTTACCACAGATGATTAAAGTTTATTACAACTTTGGTCTTACTTTCATAGTTTTGGTCATCATTGCCTTTCATTAATAACATCCTGCAGAGTGCATTGAGCTTTGGGTCATAATTAAAAGAATGGGACTACTGATCCAAGTAACCAAAATGAGCTTCTTTCACAGGGTGGCCAGACTCACCCTTAGATAAGATTGAAAACTCAGACTTCTGAGAAGAGTAGAACCAATGGAAAGCAGCTAGCTGAGGGGGCTTAGGCATCTGATTAGGATGCCTCCTGGACATCTCCCTGTGAAAGTATTCAGGGCACATTCGGCTGGGACAAGACCCTGGGGCAGACCCATAAAACTATGGAGGGATGAAATATCCCCTTTGGCCTTGGAACACCTTACAATCCCGTAGGAAGAGCTGGATAACGTGGTTAGGGAGGATGTCTACGGCCTACTCTGCTTGGCCTCCTGCCACCACAACCTGGATCCACAAAAGTGGTAATAAAAACAGATGGATACATGGAATGCACAAGTTACAGAAAACGCCATCAGCAGACAAACCTCACAATTAAGAGACATGATCATTAAGATGATCAGGAACATCTGCAACAAACTCCTGGGTTAACCAAAATTACTTGAAGGAGAAAACACAGAGCATAACAGTAAAAACATTATCCGAACTGCCCATTATACGCATCTGTCACAGTTTACAGAACAGCCTCCTGGTTAAGCTTTGACCCACCACGCTTCTGTAGTTAGGAACACAGTGTTCATGTGCAAGATGATTACCAATAATTTGACTGTGCTCCTGTTTAGTCTGACCTCCAAATAAAGTGGTTTAGATAATCTAAGTTAACTGCTGGGTTGTTTACAAGCTGTCTGACTGACTGTTGAAGTTTCTTGACCTGTTGGACTTGCTGCAACGTGGCAACGTTCTGATGAAACTGTCCTCTTGAGAGAAAGGACAGCATTTGTTATATAGTACCTGCAATTACTCTATTATGTTTATGTGTGCCAACGGTTGTGCAAATTACAAGTGTTTAAAGGTTGAGAATAAAAACCTCTAAAGGAATGGGTAAAAAAAAAATCTCTTCAGACTGCTGTTCTTTTTCCATTTTCTAGGAACATTCAACATTGGCTTCTTCCTCTTTTTCCCTTTCATCTTTGCCTTATGCTAAAATCTAGTCAAATCCTAACCATAGAAATGACAATTCAGCAACAGCGAAATGGTTCATTCGAGAAGGAAATAAAAAAAAATTGACATATTTTGCCTTTTAGTTGTGGGGATTTGTTGGCACTGTCAATATAACTCAAAGCAGAGGCTGAACTGAATAGAATTTATAGCATAAATTACATCCAAATTGTAATAAATCTTAATTTGAACTAATTATTCTCTATATCATCTCAGATAAACCCTCATGTTTAACCAGCCCTGCCATGTTGCTGATGTGTTTTTTAAAAAAATTGCAGCAATCTTTCCTGGAAGTAAGTGTGTGTCTCTGGACGGCGACTCCTCAGTGAGACTTTGGCCGATTAATCCGACAGATTCTCCTTTAATATCCAATGGCACCAATACATTTTAATGCAGCCTGAGATCTGGAGATGAGACCTGTCCTTAAAAACTCCCTCTCCCTCTAGGCTTAAAGGAATGCCTGTCCTCTCTCGGCATAATTGAAAAAGATGGATCTCACCAAGTGTTTCACCAACGCAGCGGGTAGGAATTGGATTGGGAAATGTGTTCTGTATCATATTGCTATGTATGTGTTCGCCAGAGGCTCGCACACAGTTGGTGAGAGCGACGTGTTCCGCTGCCCATATTGAAAGGCAGGAAAACAGAGAAGGGAGACATTTGCAATTTTATTACTACTTTAATGGGTTTCTCTATCATTCAGGAATTGCACTTTCTAATGCATTGGGCCCATAAATACAAGGTTCAATAGACAGCCGCTCTGCTCTCCTCATTATTCATACATTCAAACAAATTAGAACAGAAGGTTGAATAAAATATGCTGTCCATTTCCTGCGTGACACCATCAGAACTTGATCATGCATACAATCTAATCGGTGGTATACTATTAAATGTAATATCTAAAACTTGCACATGGCATTGCTACATGTGTATCTACAAATACTAATCATGTGTAATGTCACCCAAATAGCATTGAGTGATTGACTGTGTGTGTGTGTGTGTGGTGGATATTGAACAGGCTGCCTCTCCACAACCAAAAGCGTTATGATGTCACAAGTACTCAAGCACCAGCTATGATACCTAGGTAAAGTTTTGCTAATACATTACCCAGGTTCACTAGTGTCAGTCCAAGTTTTAAAATAATTGTATCTCCTCAGTTTTTAGGAGGTAAAGTTTTTTTTTCCCACCTCAGTTTGATTTCTAGTGAAACTCACACAGGGCCACTTATGGGTAGAACTATATTTATACACTTCTGAAGAAAAGAATAAAACTTTCTGTAATCACTGAAGCTCCTCGCTGAGTTTTTATTAATTTCAGAGCTAATAATCAGAATAAACTTGGTTAAAAATATTTTTAAAAGCAGCATGGGAGCTGCTAAAATGTGTTAACCTGCACCCAGTAGGTTTAGGTTTGTTTGATGACTGGTGCTGAGGCAATTAGTTGATTTAGGTAGCTGTAGTCTGGCAGACAAAGAGTTGCAATTTTCAAAATGACAAACATTTGCAGTTTCCAGCTTCTCCACTTTGAGCATTTGCACCTTTTCTCTACATCAAAACTTGAATATTTAAAGTGCTTAGACCAAATCGATTTAGTAGAAAATCTTTGGTGGCTATGTCTAAAGCAAAAACAGATTACCGCATGAAAACCTGCAAAGGACATTCGCATTGGAGAGAATACTTTAAATAAAATGTCTCACAAAGTCATATGCTATGTTGTTGTCCAAAAAAAATTCATGAAAAGATGTGTTAGTGTGTCCTTCAGCACTTTCTGACTTCCGTACCCCATCTGTGGCACTCAGCTCCAAGGCTAGTGGTTCTATTAAAGCGCTGAATATTCAAAAATGGCTCACAAATATACGGCATTCACTTTTTGAAAAGGCTCAGTAATTTGCTAGCTGGAGACTTGAGCAAATGTTACTCAAACAGGAGAAAATGGTGAATTTGTTGGGGACTAAATCCATATTTAATGCTGTATTCAGTACTCCCAGATGCATGCACACACACATATGAGTATATGGCTTATTTTTGTATAAAGGCTCAGTCATTTCATTGCATAGCATGGAATGGACAGCTTGGTGGTGCAACAAAAAGGTTCTGGGTTCAAACCATAGGGCTGGCTGGGTCTTTTCCATGTGGGTTTGCACGTTTTCCCCACACCTGTATGGATGACCTGACTAGGCTACAGCCCACCTCTCACCCGATGTCAGCTGAGATAGCCTCCAGCGCCCCCCTGTGACTCTCCTAAAGGATCAACGGGTATAGGTAGCTTTATGGTAGCAGACATGTACTACATTTATGGTAGATGCGTATTTCAGGGTGTAGAGTGAATTGGTGCAATTACTAAAACATTATTCAGTTTAATAATGGACTACATGAAGTTAAAGTTTGCGATTACTGGCCTTGCATTGATTGTGCATGTTTTATGAAGCATGCACTTCAACCACAATATTAACTCGTGTTTTCTTTTACGATTGTGGAGAGTGTGACATAATTCACAGAGTAAAGAATTAATTAATTCATAGAAAACTACTCCACCAATTGTAAAAATAATGATGTGAAAGAGAAAGGCTTTACATGGGCATGCTGCAGCCTCAAACACACAGTCACACTGTGGTCCATGTTAGCAGTGAAACAGCACCTGTCTCAGAAACCTTAATGATTTCCTCCGGCTTCACTCACCACCAGCACCAGCAGGCCCTTGTGGGAGGAAAAAACTTACTTTTTGGCATGTAAGCAAGTCTAAATTTAAACCCCAAGTCTTTAGCTGGTATCTATATGAAGCAGAAGCAGACAATTAGCAGCTGATGGGATGCCAAGCACTGATGCCTGCCTTTCACTGTGACAAACAATATAAAAAAGAAGTCTGACCTGTGGGCTGGCTGAACCCCCCCGCCCAACCCCACACACCACCTCAGTCTTGCCTTTCAAGTCTAAACTGTTTTCATAAAGCAGAGCTCTATGGCCAGCCAACTGGAAGGAAGAAGGATGTCAGGGGGAAAAAAATCAAGACGTGGTGATAAAAGAGAGAAAGATCAAGTGTGGATAAAAGAGATCAGCTTATCCTTCTGACTAAAATCGAGTGACAGCCAAAGACAGAGGATATGAGAAGGGAAGGGTTGGAAGACAACAAAATGACTCTGAACCAAATAAGAAAAAAATCTCAATTCAAAATGGGCACATTATAAGAAGGATGGCAACTTGAACAGCTCCAAATGGACTCATAACACGTCTGCTGTGGCTGCTGCATAAGAATCATATTTTGAAATTGGATTTCATCTCAGTTTTGATGTTAATCAGTTGATGTGAAATTCACTTTTAACACTGTGGTTGCAGGATAGAATGAGCAATGTGGTATGTTTGATTACCTGTTAATTTTTTCTGTGCTGTACAGATATGAAACAGCATCATTAGTATAATTCACCCATGCATAAATAAAGCAGTGAGTCTGCACATCACAGTACCATGTAATTCTCAAAGAAATAGTAATCTGTTGCACAGCAGCAGTAATCAGAAAGACTAAACAGCACCCAGTCCTTCCATTATGTTGTACAGCATAAAACCCAGGTATAGCACTACAGCAGCAGCTATCATTAGACAGTTAGTGTCATGGGGAGCTTGGAAATGGAGTGCATCTAATCAGGGCAAAGGAAAGAGTCCCCTCCTCAGGCCTCCCAGAGGAGGCAGCTGTTCCCAGGCCCTCCACCACTTGTTCATTAATTACTGTGAATTAATGCTTTTCTGCCGCCGAGAATAAATAAAAAGATTGCGGTAAGGCCTCACTAATCAAGAGTGGCTTTTATTAAATACTGTGAAAATGTCAGCTGGTTGTGGTTCTCTTGGAAAGGGAATAATCTGATCCGGCTCCACTCCAATCAAACGTCATGTCTTGCTGGTCAGAGCTAAAATTGCTAGCACCTGTTTCACAAGGCTTCGAGATGTATTGTCTCTGCCCGGAGAGAGCGGGGAGCAGCGGTTTGTATCCAAAGCCAAACTTCACCGAGGCTCTGAGTTAGTTCAGCCTCTCAGGGATCTACATCAAATAAGACTATTGACTTGTAGCGCTTGCAATGTTCCACAAGAGGAGTCTTTTGTTTGGTCAGTTTTGTCTGTCTCTGTCTAATCCGAGATGCTGGTGACTCAGTCAACCTGCGGCTCAGCCTATCAATATATCGCTATGAAATGTGATTCACTGGTATAAACACTATTGCTGCAGAAAGTGGTAATCTAGACTACTGATGCATCTGCCAATTTGCAGACAAAATGTCAAAAAATTGTAAAAAAAAAATTGCCATTACAGGTTCCGAGAATACAAAGAACATCTTACAAATGCCAAAAATACTGTAAAAATCACAATGGACACAATTTTCCCAGAATTAAAATACATGCTGTAGCATTAATTTTAAATGAGCTTGTGTTTAAGTTTTGCTTTTTAATTTTATCTCTTTAAATCTTATACATATATTATTATGATGAAATACATTGACTCAGCACCTCTGCTGTGAAAATGTGTATCCACATAAGATATCTTTCATTTAACAACTGTTTAACAAATCTATGTAAGATAGCAGAACCGGTGCTTGTTTTTCTACTAAATCTATCTAATTTTAGAAACTACTTACAGTATTAAACTTGAATTTAACTATTTTATTCATTAAGCAAAGAGATATATCAACTACTTGTGAAATTATAATAAAACTATGAATGTATACTGACAGTCTTTTTTTTTACGACAAAATAAGCTGCTTTGTTTAAAGAAACTTATTCACAGCTACAGGTTTTTAACGTTAGTTTACATGTAAATCCAACATCCATCTATTTAATTTTATTGATACTGCTTGTGTCAAAAAATACAGAAAACATCTCTAAAATACGAAATAAAAAAGTCCATAAAATTACAGACTTGCAGTGTATGACTGAAACAATGATCAAGGTCATTATTTGATCAGTAAATTAAAGTCATTGACATTGTGGCGTCTACATCTTGTATAATGTCTGCATTAGTCCATGGTTTCCTTTAAAAAGAAAGACTTTGTGTGGCAACAAGTGGCAATTCTGGATAAGGTCGCACTGAATTTTTTCTTTATTCATCAGAATATGTTGGTTTGAGATAGTATGTACGACATGCAAAGTGTTCAGTTCCTGTTGTCTCACTAAATATTTATCTGTGCCAGTGTTAATACAAGTCTGAATAATTCTATTTGTCAAGCTTAATTTTTTAATGTGAGAAAAAAATCCCCCCCTCTCTGTAAAGCCCATTTGTGGTGTTTTTTGAGTAATACTAAGGTTATTTATTTATCTAAGATTTGTTTTCATTAGCCATCACAAGCTACAGGTTGCATCAAACCAATTAAAGCTGCAGCAGCAAAATCCTTTGGCGTATCAAACTAACAAAGTTTGCTGATGGATTTAGTTTTTAATTTGTAAGAGGAAAGCTGTTATTTACGACTTTCAAAAGTTACAGTCTTGCTTTATGATCATGTTTCCAGTAAAAAGTGTCTTTGTAAAGATTTGCTTCGTTGTTTAATCGTCCAAGTTAAGACTCCAAAACAAAAAAGAAACATGAGGACGGGAGATGGATGAGGATAAATCAGACAGCAACTCGGCTGATGAGAACAAATGAGGGGGCCAGGTGATTCAATGTGAGAATGACACATCACATCCAAACACAGTCTATAAAACAGTGCTGCTTCAGACAGATGGGGGGAAGAACAGCTGCGTGTTTTAATTGGTCACACATGCGATATCAAGCACGCAGCTCATCTAAAACCATAAGAATACCTCTCTCTGCTCAGTCTCCTCCCAGATAACTTGGAAGGATTGTCGGCCACAAGGACACAAAGAAACACCGACTTGGCTCTCTTGTAGTTGATGTTCACCCTCTGTATACACCGAGAGAACAATACCAGGTTCTTGTTTTGGGCTGTGAAGCAATCTGTCTTTGTGCCATAAAACAATCGAGCAGATTTACCACCAGAAGTAACTAGGTGCCACTGAGTTGGATTTTATGACAGCAGAGGCTACAATAAAAAAAAAAAAAACACACAGCATAATCCAGTTTGAGCACACATGCACTGTATGCAATGTAGGCAAAAAGCAGTGGCTTCACGGGGACAAGAGATACGATGCATAAGGGAAGAGTGCACTGTAAAATCTTAATATATGTTATTTTTAACCCTATGAGCTCAAGGCTGTTTTCAAGGTAATTTTACTACCTTTACTTTAAAGATCTCATCTTGGTCACTGGAAGGCCTGCTGGTATATAAGCTATCCAGATCTTCCATCATTTGCTACAAAACTAATTCAGGATTATTCTTACAGTAACTTTTACATCAAGAAAAAATATTCTGTACTAATGTTCTTACAGGTATTTCACCATAAAATGCTGATAGTAGAAATATAATTTCATAATTACGTAGAGGAGATTGTCTGGAATTTGGAAATATTGTGATATTGGGGAACTCTATGACTTAAAAATATAACTGTCATTATTTTTATTCACTTATATGTGCGGTAGACTACTTGTAGAGGTGGCAACCCAGGCACATGTTGGCCCCAACATGTCTCCTCATAATATCTATGCGATGATTGCACTGCATAGATAATAATATATCTAGATATTAAAACATCTGTGCAAAGATGAATTCATGAGTAATTCAAACAAGAGTAAAGGGTTTGGAGATGGACGCCCGGCTGCATGCAGGTTGCGACTATGATTAGATTTTTATTTAAAATCAAAATCGTTTTTCTCACTGGCACTTCATCGCACAGATAAGCAGCCAGCATCATTGGAAAGGTCAGGTTGTGCAGTTCCATTTGACATGTGCTACACCTCGCTGCAGTGAGGACTTGGGGAGTAATTCACCCCTGAGATGTAGAGATGGGAATTTGGGCGTCCGTCAGGTTCTAAGGGTTAATTTACTAAACGTAATTAGATAAGATTTGTCCATATTTTTACATTGGACATTATGGTACTCTGGTGCATTGCTGTGTTGTTATTCGAGAGATGTGATTTATTATATTTTGCATCTGATGTTTATGATGATTTTATGGATATGTGATTAATGGATGAAAAAATATACTTAAGGAAACAGAGATGGTACTCTGATGATGTCAAGGTCACTGTTTGGTGGATAAAGCATAAAGCATGACGTTGCTGTATGTTTGTTTTACTTTACTGCTACTATTTTATTCTAATTTGAAATAATTTATTTCCATATACATTTTCTGTGCAAGTAGTATGAAGGGTGATACAACTGTAATTTTCTATTTTGTATAATGACATTTTAAAATGCGTCAGCCTTGTAACTTAAAAAGATGTCTGACCGGCATGTAATTTAAATTTAAAATTTACTTTTTCAAATCATTGTTAGCTTAGAATAATATGCATCCAAGCATACACTGTGTTTTTTTAAAATGATTCTGAATTGTGTTTGGTTTTTTTCCCCCTAATTTGAACACAGTAGCGTTACAGGTTTATTTTCTATTCATTTGCCCATTGATCAACCCCATCCAATCCAGGTGGCACGCATCTCTCTCAAAATTGTATTTGCTGTTGCTAATTGGTAGCTTTTGGGGAACAAGGCTGGCACAAGAAACGTGTGAAACTAAATAAACACGGCTGGCAAACATAACGTTTAGTCGACTGAACTTCATTTTCAGTTTGGTCTAACTCATGTTGCTGTTTTTGCAGGAGAACTAACGACATTTTCTTAACCTTTTTATTCGGTCATTAATGAGTTAAATATGTGTGCTGCCTGTAATGCATATTTTAATGTTAAAATAACATCTTTACAGTTTAGAGGGGAATGAGGTGATCAGTCTGCTCCACCTAAAATGAAATGTTGAAAAAATTAATATGAATGATCCTGTTGACAAACTGCTCTCAGCCGAGCCAGCAGGAAGAGAGGAAGTTGCCAAGACACCAGGTTTAATCTTGGCCAACATTTGGCAGATACTTTTTTACCCTCATAGCGCTGCAGTCAATACTGAGCACCAGTATTTATAAGCAGCAGCAAAAACCCATTTCACCAAATCTAAAACAAAATCTGTAATTTTACCGAAATATTAAAGCAAACTCTACAAATTTAGCAGCACCTGAGAGAACCACTCAGTGTTTGATAACCTGTCTCTGTTGCTTGAAATTTGATCCTCTAATATTTAGATTTCACTGTCTAAAGCCATGTTTCTCATTTCACGTCTATTACATTCATCCATTCACATTACGCTGGTTATTGTCCAAAGCTCTTGAATATTCTTTTAATATGATATGTGCTAGATTAATGAACTTGTCTTGCCAAAAATCATGAATAGCAAATGAACAACATTTATTTCGAGATCAATAATTCAACAAGATTCTAAATTTTATCTCAAAGAAATATACTTTCAAAGGAACTATGAATTTATTACGCAGTACACACCTCGTCACACAGCTGTGAAATAAAAGCATGCCAGCGCTTGTGTTACTCAGGAGTCGTTGATGAATTTTTTTTAGGAATCCCTCCTTTTGACAAGTATTTTCAATAATCCTTGTTTACTCACTGGGTTTTTATAACAGGCCTACTCCATCTCTCAGCCTTTATGGAGATAACTGTAGATTAACCAGTGATACAGGGACAAAAATCACTTTGAAGTAGCCTTGGTTACTTTGACAGTTTGGTTGGCTGATAGTAAATTGCTTAAAGCTCACCGCAAACAAAGCATTATGCAAAACGCATGCAATTAATCACTTAGAGGGCGGTTCATATTTTTTATGATTATTAATGGCCTTTGCCATGCTGTGGGGTCATCTCACCTCTCTGAAATATTTACATCATAAACAGCATGAATTATGGGGGTTGCAGGAAGGGCGCTGCTTTAAAATACAGTTTCCTTTATTTTCATCAGCTGGGGCGGTCAGAAACTAGCCATCCGCAGAGCTCTGTATGGAAATGAGATGCTCCCTCCGGTCACGTGATGCCTGAAGGACATTGTTAGGATTCAAATCTTCCGGTAGCCAGTAGTTGTGGTGGGAGAAGCGAAGAAAGTGGCTTCCAGCTCATTAGCCACAGTACGAGATCAATATGGTAATGCTTGCAACAGTGATTGAGATGTAATTCAAATTAAAAGAAAGGGTTGTGTGGTTTTAGAGCTCTGTGAATACTTGACAGGGATAGCAGGGAGATTTCTTCTCACATCGCTGGTCCCTTTTGACCTTTTGCAGCTTCTAACTTTCACAATGTGATATACCGAAACAAGCAAAACACATTCAGACAGTTGTAGACAGTGTTTTGAATTGATGTCAGTGGCGTATATACCTTCAGGCTGCGGGAAACAATGCAGCAGTAGAAGAATTTCTATGCTTGTCGAGATTTCATTCCGGCATCTTTTGCACAGGAAGTTTGTTGAACAATGTACAACAGTGAACTTGAAAGTTGCGGTACATTTTTGTGAAGCACTTGTGGAGAAAAAAACTGCACTTTTATAATAGCATGCATGCACAGTCTGCCAACTCGCTTTTGAAACTGATAATTTATTGCTTTTATTATTTGTAAATACATGTATTCTTTATATTTTTTTGCATCAGAGTAATAAGATGCCAATACTTTGTTAAAAACAACAGTGCATGTTAATCGGACAGTAATAATGTTTTAATGTGCCCCTGCTATTTGTGCAACACTTTACACTCAGAAGGTGGACTACTAATCACAAAATTAAATATGCAACGTAATAATGTTTTAAACATGGAGCAAGTGGTGGGTGACTTTAAAAATATTTTTTAAATTGTATTTTTTCTGCACTTTCTGACAAACATTTGGTTGTTGGTTAAGATATTTTTGCATTCAATCTATTAGTATCATTGACATCTATGTTACTGTAGTTATAATATCAGTTGAGCAGTTGTCATCCTCTTGTTTTTTTAAAAAAATAAACTACAGCAAATATGCCATGATGTTATATTAATAAGTCTTTTTGTCATCACAGCTCTAAGCTATGTGGTTGTTGATGCAGGTGTTATGTCACAAAGTTTCATTGGGCAGTTTCATACAAGCCGAGATCGAACCCAAACTTGCCGGTTTTGTTTCACAACTAAGAAAATCCCACTGATACTTCATCTACTCTCATGTTTCCATAGGAGTAGCAGTAAAAGTATCTCCTGTCGTCGTTCATTTAATATTTATGTTTTTAGTGTCCTTTAATGAACACCTTTTCCCCGGAGCATTGTGGAGTTTTATGGATGTGGATGAAACACTGTTGTACGCCAATCAGCCACAACATTAAAACCGCTGAGAGTGGAAGTGTAGATTATTGATTATCCCGCTACAATGGTGCGTCAAGTGAAGAAACATAGCAGGCAGAAAGTGAACAGTCAGTTCTTGAAGTTGATGTGTTGGAAGCAAGAAAAATGCGCAAGAATCTGGGCACCTTTGACGTGGGTCAGAGCATCTCTAAAACAGCACATCTTGTAGGGTGTTTCTAGTATGCAGTAGTTACCAAAACCGACCCAAGGAGAGACAATCAGCAAACTTGTGAGAGGGTCATGAGCACCGAAGGCTCATTGATGCATGTGGGGAACGAAGGCTGGTACAAACTGCTGAAAACCATAATTTTGGCTAAGATGCCAGGACAAACAGTCGACCGACGCTTCCTGCAAATGAGGCTGCATCTGATGTGGCCCATGCAGACATTTGTCCAGCAACAAAAGCACCTAAATGCATACATGAACATCAGAACTGGACTACGGCACAATGAAAGAAGGTGACCTGGTCTGATGAATCACGTTTTCCTTTACATCATGTCGACAGCCTGGTGCGTATGCGTCATTTACCTGGGAAGGAGATGGCAGCAGGATGCGCTATAGGAAGAAGCAGTTGGAGGCGGGTTGAGACTTAATGTTCTGCTGGGAAATCTCGGGTCCTGGCGTTCACGTGGATGTTACTTAAACACAGGAACAGTCAGGTGAACGTGACAAGATCTGCTGCTAATATCTTGGTGCGCCAGGATACCTTCAGAGGTCTTGGGCAGTCTGTCTCAGAGGGTCAGATTTGCTTCGGAGGTAGATCTACACTGTATTAAGCTGATGGTTTTAATGTTGTGGTGGATTGGTGTAAGCACCCACACTGCCACACTAGCAGTTTTTGGAATCAGAAGTTGTTTTCTGTGCTCACAAATTGTTTATTTTTTATTTCTGAATTCTACATTCTAGCTATCATTTCTACTTTTTATCTTCTTGATGGACTCACTGATGCGTTTTCTACAGGTTAGAAAAATCCAATAATTGTGGAATGTGGAATTAAGATGTCACATTCCAGTGTCAAAGCAACTTATTATCTTTACAACAACACGCTATATCAGTGTTTTCATAGGTTACACTTGTACATATTATTTTTGTTTGCACTCTTTGTTATATCTGCACATTTCTAACACTGCTGTCTGATTGTCTGAACACACTGACAGAAACACATATTAATTCCGTTGTACACTGTGCAATGACAATAAAAGAATTCTATTGTACTCTAACAGGAGCAGTTGCATCTGAACCAGAATGTCTTCAAATGCCATTATCTACATGAACTACTGTGAGCAACTGCTACCGGCAACAATATCTTTGAATGAGATAAATCCATCAGTTGCTATTGATTTATTAGGGCAAAACAACAATCCTTCCAAAAAGAGACATGCCAACCCGAACACAATGTCTACATAAATAATACAGTGAAAAACAGTGCTAATTTAATCTAATTATCAGAACAGCAAACCCCAGCTGGAACAAATCTGTCATTAGTTTATATCCCATCATTAGCAGATATGGAGAAAATCTGGCAAATATTTTTCCATCTTTCAAGCACAGAGGCCAAGGCCCCTAACACTGGTTCAAACACATAATGGCTGCATTTTCCACACGTAAGTATATCTGCATCCAAACACAATTTAATTAGCCTGGATGTGATTCTATACAATATGAATCAAGCAAATCAAACCTAGTACCTCAGTTCCTTTTTGTTCTATTCTATTCCTTTTGAAGGTCTGTAAACGCTGCTGCTGTTGTGTGTGCAAAACCACAGCCAGTTTCGAGAGACGGGAAATCGTCCTTGGAGCAGATCATCAGGAGAGAGAAAGAGCGAGGATGCCTCCACCTCCTGTTGTTTGTCCGGGATGCCAAGCTCACGCTCAGCATGCCAGGCCCCATGCGGGCGCCCAGGCCGGCCGGAAAAGACAGAGCTTTTGGAAGACTCGGGTCTGGTCAGAGCCAACACGATGCTCATGCCAGGCAGAGCAACTGTGGCCAGCGTCTGCTAGTGCATCTCTCCCCTTTGCCCGTCGGCACACGGCGGACCTCAGGAGAAAGGATGCGACCATCAGGGGACCGCTAGTCCATCCGGGCCGAGCTGGAGGACAGACCCCATGTGGCGGAGAGTGGGTGGTTTGGAGCTGTTACTCGAGAAACAGCTAGCTGCCTGGTGTCTTGTTTCAGCTTCTTACTGCTGATGTCTAATTTAAGCCAAAGCATCCCCACTGCCTGTAAAAGTCCTATGTAAAGCATTTTTAAACCACAAACATGCAGTAATGTAGTCCAATTAATTGTGAGTCTTTTGTGACCAGTGGGGATATTAGTGGTTGTGTTTCTCAAAATTAAGGTCACATTTTCTACAAATCCCAGTGCTTCCCATCATGTGAAGGATATTGGTTATGGAGTCCTCCCGGACTGGAGTTTTCATTACCTGACAGAGATACATTAGATTTTCTTTTTTCACACTGCCTCAATTTCGCAGCAATATTTAAGGCACTGTCTGCCAATTTTTGTACAGTAACTTTCCAAAAAATGTTTGAAATGGTGTAAACACTTTGACCTTGAGACATGTTCTGTCGATAATCTGCATGAACCAGTTAGCTTGAAACATACTGAGCCCTGAAGCACTCTGAGCATCAAATGCCTCCTTTGGTTTTGTGCCATAAGGCAGTATTTCTTTGTTGTGTAAAGCAGTTTGGTGCCAGTTTTATGCAATTTAGGGTACAAGTTCAGTAATTATTGAGAAATTCTGTCATTTTGGTTTAAACAGAATGATTTCTGTTTCAAATTAAATGTAATATGTTTGGTGATATAACGATGCTTTTGTCTTTAATAGTCCTTTAAAAGACACCAATACTGTCTAATTTGCAAAAAAAGGGTGCAAGAAATAGCTAAATGCTGAACGCCATGTAAAACTTCACAAGCTAAAGCCTAATTTGTATTATTTTTTTTACTTGACATGACCAAAAAACATATTAAATTGGTACATATATAGTCTAGAATTTTTATAATGCAATTTTAAAAAAATACACTATCTCTCTTAGTCCTTCCTGCAAAAGGAGAAAAATTATGTCAATCTTAGATCTGCATTGGAAGTTTGCAGGAGAAAACTTTAATGAGTTTTAAAACATGAGAGTGACATTCCACGTCAAAAAATAAGATCAATCTTTTCCTGCACATCTGCTTTTTTTTCCCCATCACACAGGGACAGAAAGAAAAGAGTGAGCTGATGCAACCAGCTTTGGGAATCCTGAGATTGTTCAGTGCAAATACATTAAAAATGTGTGCTTTCTACTGAGGACAGGCTTAAAATATGCATGCATTTATATTTCTATCATGGAGTCTATCTTGTGGATGATGAGAGCGCTGCAATTTTTGTGCAGGCGAAGAAAAAAAAACAGAGCGGATGTGTGACACATGAAAACTAGCCACTTGTTCTGCTGCTGCTCTGAATTCTGAATTAGCAAATGTGTTTTGAGGAAATCCTGATGAGAACAGGAGTTAACAGAGCTTGCATGCAATCACACTTTCTGCAGCTGGTTGAAGCGACTGATCATCTCAGCAGGAATTACACAATATCTCAGCTGTGACCTGCATGCACCTGACTGAGAAAACCAGAGGACTGCAGAGCAACAGGCGAATGCGACAGTCATGCAGCACGCAGGGTAAAAATTAAGTTTCTGGTTGACACACAGCATGAGTTTTATCTGTTTCAGTGGGTTATTTTTGCTGTTTGTTTTATTTTAATGCCTCCATGCTGCCAGTCAGATAAGACCTTTGCCACTGAAGCTGTGACAGTACATCTGACGCAGATCAGGTTGCCACACTGGCTTTGAATGATAATACTGCAGCATCGTGTTTCACATTGATTCATTTTCAAAGAGAGTCAGTATTATTTTTTATCGATCGGCCTTTCTTTATAAACAAAGATGATATATAGGCCTAGTAATAGGAGGATTAAATTACATGGCCTGAAAATAAGCCGGATCGATAAAAAAAGTAATTTAGCACAATTCGGTTCAATTTGCTTGAGGAATCCTGGGGCCGTCTGTGTGTCTGAGTTAGCAGGTGAGGTGAAATGCCACAGATGGGACTAAGCCATTGCTACAGACTTTGACTATTTCCCGGTTTTACATCATTTTTTCTTCCTAGTTATCAATGCAATCCAACAGCGAAAGTTTGTTGAGTTTAACTAGTTGACAGAAAACTACTGATACTGCAGTAATGTTGTATCACTCGACAGACAGTTGCAGCTGTTGATGAAACCCTCACATCATCATGTTCCAAGTGTGGGAGGACTGAAATTAACATAACGGAAGAGCAGAAACAGACTCTCCGCTGCGTCTAAACACATACTAACCAGGTGTATATGAATGCTGCAAGAGCGAGGTGGTCCCCCCTCCCTCATCAGCGCCTGCGAAACCAAATGCTGCGACTCTCATTTGGGGCATTTGTTTGCCTGTGTGAAAAATAATGGCGGCAGGAGCAGGTGGAATATTGCTTCTGCAGCTAACCCATATGGATCAGAAAAGCTGCTTGCCAAGTCCAAACTCCACTTTTACAGGCACATCTGGAGCAGAATCTCCATATTAATTGCCAGTTAATGTGTTTACACACAACAAGGATTAATCCCTGAGAGAAGTTGCTTGACTCGGGTCATGCGGTCAGTGGGAGGGTTGTGGTTTTGGGTTGAAAAGGAGTACGGGGAGAGGTATCGAGCCAAATGTGCGGACAAAGGCACATACATAAGATAATTACGTTGCAGTCGAAAGCCATCTGTCATGTAGCTTCTCTGGAATGTTGAGAGCATTTATGTCAATCTTCTTTGATGGCCACAAACGGCTAAATGGCAGTAAAAGTTCATGCAGGGATTTACGAGGCTGATGCTTTGTTGAACACACCTGCATTTTTATTGTTTATTTTGGATGTTTGGTCACAGCAGGCAGGCAGGGAGGTGGTGGGAAGGTGGGGTGTTAAAGGATTTAGGGGACCCAGAGCTGGACAGGAGCCCAGGAACATGGCGGGGATGACAGATATTTATCGTTCTGTTGCTGTTTTCTGGAGGACCAAAAAGCATCTTGGTGTGTATTGCTTCAAATATATGAAGTAGACACTGGGGAGGACTGCGCAAGCTCTAGAGGAAACAAATGAAACTATACTGTGGTAGAGCGACTGAGCACAATAAAAAGGGATCTTCTAGACTTTTTGAATGTTATTGGACCAGATCAGTCAAATTCTGGTCACATTTGGGGTCTTTATTGTTTTTCATGTATTGAATCTATATGCTTTTTTACTTATGTCAGTTATAGTTGCATGCCTGTATGTACCTGTGTTGGAAATGAACCAAGAATTTAAAAAAAAAAATCAATACAGATTAATAAGATGAGTCATATCTGGTTAGAACCGGGCCAAGTTTTGCAAGCTTTTTTAATGTAAATTCTCATAATGTATCTGTCTGACAAGTTAGTACATTTATTTTTTATTTTTTCCTGCTCTAACTGTTACTTTAATCACAATTTCAATGAAGCATATTATATTTTGTACATTTCAGTGCTATTTCATAAAGAAATATAACATCTATAAAGGAATGACATACAAGTTGTAAACTTATGCTCACCTCCTGTTATGAGGGACCTTTCTGACATCAGTGCTTACCCCACAGAGCCTAATTCTTTCCGATAGCAGCACCAGGCGACACCTGAGCCGTCGCCCCTCCCTCCTCATCCTCGAGATAGCCCCGCGTCTCTGAGGGTTTCGTTTAGAGCGACCTCCTAATGAGAGATTTACTGTATGGAGATAATTACGGGGGAAGGCAACATCTCGCTCAGGCCTAATGAGTAAGATAAGAGCACTTCAGTGGATTTTCAAGCAGCGCCCTCCTCCTCCCGACCTGTCACTGCATTGGGGTTCTAGTGGTCGCAGACAATCAGCTAGAAAAACACTGAGGGCATGCCTATATCGCAGTGAGTGCAGACACTTGGCAGTACACAACCCCGTGCACATGCTTTAGCGTCCGGTGCAAAGATCACAAATAGGAGCAGAAAGGACAAAAAACAAAGCACAGCACCCCCTGATATCTCTGCCATTTTATAAATCAGCCACCTGGGCGATTAAGGGAAAAATGAGTGAACAGAATCAGAAACGTGTGCTCTTGTTTATTGCTTTAGAGAGTTAGCTGGCAAGGAGGCAGCCATCGTGTGATGATGAGAGTGGCCCCTCTGGAGACGGGCGTTCACACACTGGCAGAGGAGCTAATACAGACTTTCATTAGGATGCACACTTCAACACACTGTCATAGTATTTACAGTCTCACACTGGGGAAACAAATAAACTGCGTGATTAACAAGTTTTCCTGATGCCTGGCGCTTCGCTGTGTGCGCATTGGAGTGCCACCTCGCAGACTTAATGATTCTTAATGGTTTCTTAATGACTTCTTAATGACTTCATCAGGAAGATCCTGCAACAGCACATTCTGACAAGCAGGAGCCTCCCCTTGAGACCTAGGATCACACCACAGCGCTAACCCCTCTTCAGTTTTCTGCTCAAATAACACACACTTTAAATCTGCTTATCTGAGACAGCATCTTCGACTTGGATGACACAAGCTTTTGATCCATGGTTAACTATGGGGATATGTGATGTAATGTGATGTGAAAGCATGCAAGCTGATGTGTGGAAATGCACTAAAAGGCGAATAGGGATGTCCACCTAGGTTGTGGGCAAATGCAGTCACATCAAACTAATCTCAGAACATTGGAGTGACATCTAGTGTTGTGTAACCAGAATTAAACTGCATTGTGTGAGGGTATCTAGGAAACCCATTTGGTAGCATTCAGTGCAAAGCTGTGACTGTGATGCAATACTGGGGGAAGCAGGAGGAAAACAAAAGGGAACAGGAAATTCTCCAATTACTGGAGATCCCAGTAATTGGAGAATTTCATTACAGCGGGACGGACAAAGCGATGACACTCAAAAACTCCAACAGGAGAAACAAGCGGCGTGTTGTTGAACTGGGAACAAAGTGCGGTCAGCAGCGAAAAATCCTCCAAGCATTTAATGACATAGAATTTTCTGGGTCACCTCAATGTCACCGAGCAACAAATAGTTTGGAGGGTGAAGTACATAGCGCGGGCCATCATAGATTGCTATGCCACTCACAGCCAAGGAACACCAGTTAAGCCTCCAAATTATCACTGTATCTATGAGTTGAAAGCTCAAAGCTCTTTTCATGTAGACAACGTTCAACGGGATTAAAAGCTCAATTTTCTTTGAACAAATTCTTAATTATTTTGATAAAACAAACATTAATTAGCTGCCAAGCCAGTTCTGAATGTCAGTTTCCTTAAAAAACTGGTAAAAATTCAGAAGACATGAATGAAGATGGAATAAATTTGAAAAGTCGTGTAATAGTCAAGCAAAGTTCAGAGACACTAAAGCAAAACCAGATCGCTGAAAACCTATGGGTCATGCATCGGGCATTCAGACACACATTCATTCACACACACACACATAACAACTGGTTAACAAATTGTATTAGCAGAGAAGCGTGACTGCATGGCAAATTACACCTGTCCTGATGGATGTCCTCTTTACGGGTTGTGGAAGCAGGCTGAGGGGCCGTGGAGAGAGGACGAGGCTTCAGCCAAACACTCATAAAATGATGCATAGCCGGCCATGTGTCACCTCTTGGCAGAGGCGGGTGGGAGGGGTGTCTCGCCCAGATACCAATGCCCAAAACACAGAGAGACACGTGCTCCACTTAATCCATGGCAATCAGAGGGAAATGAGATTCAAATGTCCCCTTTCCATGTTAATAATTAATACATGAGTGCTGTTTTAACCCTTTGAGTCCTGCTTTAGTTCAGTCCCTTTATTTACAGGTCTATGCATTTAAAGTCCTCGATAATTGTCCTAGACACAAAGTATGTAATTTGGCAGTAATTATGGGTCAAATACTGGTGACAAAGTGGCAAACTGGTACGCTTCCAATGCTCAATGAAAACACATAAAAAGTGACAACAGTGAAGCACACAGTCCATAGAGGGCAAAGTTTCTAAAAATAAACAAAAGATTAATTAATGTTTACTTGTGTTTAAATAGACCATGTTTCAATCCATTCCTCCCACAATAACAACTGCCTATAGACACAGTCCAGCTATGGAAATGTCAAAAATGAAGCGTGATAATTTGACATTGTTAGATTTTTTTTTTGCCTGTCTGTCCAGAGGTTTATAAAGCTTGGTTATCTGTATTTGACTAGATGAGATTGTTACTTACGAGGCTGTTTGAACCACTCTGATAAGCCATTCTGAGCAGAAGCACTATCAAAAACTGGCGTAATGTATGACAGTGACTACTAAGAAAAACTAAGGTAAATTACTATTGTCTTTGCTTTTAGATAAACCCATCAGCCATAACATTAAAACAACCTGCCTAATATTGTGCAGGCCACCCGTGTGCTGCAAAGGAACAGCTCCACCATGGATGTTTTCTCTGTTATTGCTTTTCAACACTCTTGGTTAATACAATTTGGCTTTTTGGACAAGAATTTACAGAAAAAAAGACTCTTTCATGTCAAAGTGAAAACTGATTTCTACAAAGTAATGTCAACTAATTAAAAGTATAAAATGGAAGATAAGGGACTGGATGTGCTGTTTAAAGTAGTGATGGGTAGAAATGATTAACATGCATTGCTTAACAAAAAGAGATTTTGTAAAATGCTTATACTTTGCTCAATTTAAAAACCAAGACATTTTACTTGCAATACTTGCTATTGAAACAAATATAGACAAATCAGGTTATGAGATACACAGGAATATTTATCTATTAGCATATAAAATAAGCTTGAGGTAGTTTTAGGTATGTGCTAACTACCAATAAGCACAATTAAGATACGTGCTGTGTACTTTTATAATATAGCAGAAATGTTTTGTTTTTCTTTGTGATTTATTATATTGAAAAGTTGCTGGAACTGCAAACAACATGCTCTCATGCAAACCCTAAATGGCTGGCACATAGAGGGCTGAGAAAGAGACAAAACAGGCCGGTACAAGCCTAATGGAAGTTACAACAGTCTCATGGCTGATACACAACTGTGGCTTTTTCGATGAGGAACCTGTGCAGGTAAAGTGGCAGAATGATGGAAGGATTAAGGTTGAGTCCAATCGTTCTTGTAATAACCTAGTGAGGACGAAGTGGTCACCAGCTGCAATTTGTCAACCTGAGACTGAGCTACCACTGTTGACTCATGGAGCCTCGACTTTGGATGACGCTAGTGAGCTTTCCTCGTGAGCCCCCTCACTGTAGCTGTAGTTTCAAAAATCCCAGATGCTTACATCCGACAGGGGGGTCAACTTAAGCCCTGAAGTCCCCGGCTTGCAGGAAACTGACGGAAGCACCGGTTCGTATTTTTGGTTGCTGAGATCAGCAGTGAACTTGATCTGCATGTCCCCAGACTGTGAGAAGGTGGTCCATGCTTTTATATTACCACATCAGGCAGTGACTCACATCGGATAATGACACAGTTCATTCCAGTAAGCAGTAACGGCAACTAATTTGATCATCATTTTTTGTAAAATATGTTGATTATTGACAAAAATACTACCCAGCTATAGATCTAAGGTATAAGAAGCGTCTATTTTAAACAGCTTTCTAAACAGATTTGTTCATGTTTGTCTGCAACTAACACTACAGTGTACTGTGTCTGATCTAAAATAAATCAGCGGGGCGCTAAGATAAAAATTTAAAATAGCCGTCAGCTGGTAAATAAACCAGACTGGTTACATTAGGCATCATTGTGAAGAACAAACACAAACTTATGACCTCTGCAACATCTAAGAAGTTGCTTGTGGTGAAAGTTGCACTCATGCTATGCGGTGTGTGTCTGTGCAGTGTCGGACTTATGTGATGCGACCTCCCTCTGGAGACCTGGAAAACACATCCTGTAACAATTAGACCACCAAGCAGTTTGTCTGGCTGTGGAGAGCGCAGGGAAGAAGCCCATGACGTGTCTCCACTGTGACGATCGACCACTTCCTCTGAGGCATCCAAACAACGTTTTGAAAGAGAGAGATAGAAACAGTGGGGGATTTACTGCCGACGGGATTTACTCCTTGTTCCAATTTGCAGGGGGATTACTCATTTTTTCATCATTCCTTCATTTATTTATTCTATTTCCAAATTCATTTCTACTTCACCTGAAGGAAAACAAAATATCAAGCCAAATGCATAAATAGTGTCAGAGAGAATAGATAATGACAGCAGGTCAAGTTGTGAGTGAGTCACGTCTTCGCTCCTGGAAGAAAGTGATTACTGTAACACAGAGCTGACAATCACGACCAAGATAATCCCATTTCTCACATGGAGCTCAAATTGTATTATGTCACATTGTATTTCGCATACGCTATCAAAAACTGGATTTAGATATGCAAACTATCTGAAAAAAGTGAAATTCTAAATAGGGGAGAAAAAGAAAACATGCAGCCACAGGGTTGGCATGCAGGCGTGTCACTTTGTCAAGCTGTCTGGTTTCTGAGAGAGCTTGATGGTTTCTGAGGGAGGGGAGAAAAAAGTGTCGCAAAGGCATGCTCTTCTCCAAGATGAACAGATGGCAGAGCCTAAGTGTGGAGATTTGTTTTATATCTCCATCCCATGTTGCGGCGCAGTAGATGTGAGCTTCCGTTTTCTTTTTTTCTTCTTCTTCAAATGTTATCTTACAGGATAACGGACACACGCAATGTTTAAGCTAATGAGGAGTGGGTGTTGCTTTGTCTTCCTCTTTATTTCTTCCCCTCTCTCCCACCGACACATCCTCTTGCTTTCCATTCTCCCTTAAACCCACGCTTGGAGCGGAAACCTATATGCCACACAATTATGCAACACAATTGGGAGTGCTGCTCGCAGCCTGGGTGGCTGTGGGAAGGGAAAAAAAGAAACAGAGCTGACTGCAGAGTTCCCAGCAGCAACTGACATGCAGTAATGACAGTCAAAAGAACATAATGCTCATGGAGCTGGAGATGATATCAGGTCAGTGCACCACCGCTTCCTGGGCAAAGAGAAGATGAAGAGGAACAGTGCGGTTCAGTGGCAGTATTTAGACGCACTAGTTGTAGTGCTGTGGGGATGATGGTCGGTTGTACAGTGAAGTATCTCGACTAGAAATTTATTACACACATGTAGGATGATAAAGAAAGAGCTTGAGATCCCTGTTTTCCAGAGCCGCCTGTGGGTCAAATATTTCACCTGTCCAAAATTTTAGTTTGTGAGAAGATATTTCTAAAATTGTCAGAGCTCTTGTTAGTCCTCAGAATGCAACATTAACATGCTAACATTAGCATGTTGCCATGGTAACTCTACATTGGGGTCGACCAGTATGGGTTTTTTCAAGGCCGATTATAAGTGATGAAATATGATATCTGGAACTGTACAAATAAAAATCCTAGTGAAAAGCAATCTCCAACACATGACTTCTTTGAAAAGCTTTTGTTGATTCATGTTTTCATTATGTTTAATTAAAAGAGACCTTTTCTATATTTTCCCTTGTGTTGAGAGGCTTTTACTTGTGATGTTGAACCAGTCAGATGGTGCTGTTAGCGGAAGTGAAAGTGGAAGCCAAAGTAGTGAATTTTTGAACAAATTTATTTAACTGGGAATCAATTAAAAAAGCAACAAACCCAATAACTGAAAAGTTGCTGAGTTTCAGATCAGAGATAATCAGTCGATTCCTACTCTACGTGTAAGATAAGAAGGTGCAAGAGCCACAATTGTAAAGTGTGTCACTGCAGAAAATGGAAGCACAAGAACAGGTGCAGAGAACAGATATAAAAAGCATGAAATAAAGACATAGGCAGGTTATATAGGCCATACACTATATCAATAGTAAATACTGTCGTCTTACTTCTCAAAAAGAAAATCCCAAAAGAGTGAGGAGACCAGGAAACTGCAATAATATAAACACACTTGATGTGAATGAATTGAACTGAGTGGTGGATAAGGAGTGTTGAAATGGTAAATGCTTAATGTTAAGAAATGCTAAAATAATAAATGCGACATTCTGAATGCCAGCATGTTAACACCCAGTACGGTTGCATTCATTTCAGAGTAGAGCTTAGCCTGATGAAAGTTCAGGCAATTCTGACAATCTTGAGCTAAGCCTGGCAGACTGAATTTGAGCAGCAGTAAATGCCGCTCATAGTGAGGATAAACCCCTTTGATTTAGGTAACGGCGTGTTCTTTCCTCTTTACCTTACTATTAATAAGGATCATAGAATTTTAATCCATCTAATAATTTTGTTTAATAATGTCTAATGAGCAGTCTCAGTGCAGGTACATCGGACTAGAGCTACAGACATTCAACATGTGTATGTTTATGTCCATGCACAGAAAACAGACATTTGACTATGACTGAAAGTAATCTGTTGCTTTAAAAGCATCAAACAATAAGCCTGACTTTGAGTACTACCACATTAAAGAGCTTGCTTTTAATATGAGAAAATGAACCATTTGCTCTACTTTTTACAATTCCTCCAAATTGAGTACAAGCTGGTTCACTGTTTAGTCATAGCAACAGGGATTTACAGTCTCACCGAGGTTGAACCTGAGCAGCTTAATGAAAATAAGACCACAACAAAAAGCAGCCCCATTACCCCTTCCTCTAATGTCAACCTCAGGTGTATTTACTCAGAGAATGTTTGAAGCAATTTAATCAAACCCACAGTGTTGAATCCCTCAGTCTGGTTCATTTGGCCAAGTGAGGATACTACTACTGAAAATCAGGGAAATTCACAAGTACCAATAGCAGCTGTTTCGTTCGCTTTCCAAGAAAACTTGAAAATAACTTCTTCAAAGAGTTGAGCATTGAGAACCAGTCCCAGTTTCAAGAGTCAGATTTTAAAGAAATGACTTAGAAGTTTAATTCTGATTCTATCGGTTCCCCAACAAATTGCACTCGTGCTAGTTTAGAAACGGGGTACTGCAGACACCCACTGCTACATGTTTGTGCCATTAGTTATGCAAGTTAAATGTCTGCATGTCTTACCGTCTCCTAATGCATTTGTCCTAATAAATCATGAGTCTGGCATTATTCTCAGGGAACCTAATCAGTCTTGCCTGAGTTGCTTGATTAGCAGGTGAACAGCACACATTGTGCGATTGTCTCGTAACAATCACCTTAATTTAGCAAATGCTAAGCTACAAAGTGCTTTACAAAGATGGGACTGAATTCCACAATTGTTCTGAGTAAAGTTCTCAAAGAAAACTTCAACTTTTTACTAAAAGAATTTAAAAATGTAATAAATTCTCATAATTATTAAGTCTTTCGCAACCTTGATGCAGTGGAGGACGCATTCAGATCTTTAACTCAAGTAAAAGTACTAATACTACAGTCTGAAATGTTACTTTGAGTAAAAATACTCAATGCAGAAAATGTCTCTAGTGGCTGTTATAGTGCAGTAAAGCATAATATATTTTTAGATTATTATTACTCGTGCATTAATGTAAAAGCAGGATTTTACTGCTGTCATAACCCTTAACACATGTCTCAAAGAACTTGTGAACTATTAAGAACCAAACCCGATCAGCAGAATCAGAAAATACAAATAATGCCCAGCCCTACTCTTACAGTCTGGTATGCTGTCAAAGTCTGACCAAAACTAAAAGAATAAACGTTGCTTGTCCTCAACTCTTGGTTTCTGTGTTGTAAGAGCAGAGTGTAGATAAGCCAGTGCTCAGCAGAAATGACAGAAGATGTGAGGTGTTTTGACTCCTCACCTGCCACCAAAACCTCTACCGTGGCAGAATGACAAAACACAGTCCCTCAACATGTCCATAGAACTAAATAACTACTTTTGAATGTCTGCAACTTTGGTTAAAGAGACTTGGCTGTTGTAAAATTGTGAATGTAACCCAACCAAACAAAGACGTAATGGGGTTAACTTCTACTAAGGTTCTAACCATAGCAGAAAGCCTGGAAGTTGGTCTCCAAAAGCTACCCAACGGGCGGGGGAGGACGCCAAATAAATTCCCAATCCCCTCCAGCCTGAGAGACCAGCCCTTGCACCTGTGACCAGGTAAACTTTCCACACAGTCGTTAATGGACACGGCGGCTGTTGTTTACTGAAGACTCCCCACAGAGGAGACTAGCTGACCCATGTCTGCAACCAGTGAGTGGTACAAATGGCAAACATCTGTTGGAGTCATTATTTATGCAGGAATGCCCTTGGGAGTCTTTGCACTTGTTTACACAGTCACGGCACAGTCCATTCATGACGGCTCCGAGTAAATGAGCCGCTTGCTACCAATTTGTCCTGGACGACGAAGCTTTGGGGCTCTACTACCCACAGTTACTTTGAGGTGTGTGTGTGTGATTTGTGTGTGTAGGGGTATGGAAAAGAGGTTAACGCAGCACTGCTGTACTGTTGGGAACCGACCTGGAACTACAGACACAGAAGTCCCAAGGGTATTAGGAAGCACAGTGTCACATTTGGAAATAAATGAGAGAATGCTTTTTCAAGAGGAATGCCATGGACTTTCACCTTTGAAATGGACTGTTTGCTTGCCCGAGGACGAGGACAATGGTCAAAGTTAGTGAGCACCGCCTTTCACATAAAACCAAAACCCAGAGAGGGAGTTTTATGGAGGTGGACCTCAAAGGCAAAGTAAAAGAAAAAAGTGGATCCAGCATTAGTTTCAGAGAACCAGTGTAACTTTTGTTGCAGTGAAAGTGGCGGCACCAGTGTGTGCGGTTCACAGAGAGAGGAAAACAGATCCTTTACTTTACTATAAATAGCAGTACTACATGGAAATACACTCAAAAATAGCATCAAAAATAACAGAAGTCATTTTGCAGGGGATGGCTTCTTTCCAGGTCACTGTGTAACACTGCAAGATTGTGTTACTGATGCATTAACATGGAAGCAGCGTTTTATTGCTGTACCTTGTCGAGGTCAAGGTCAGTTTCACTCTTTTATATACTGCTGGGTTATTTAATCTTCTTTTATATGACAATAAATTGTGATTTTATAAACTCAGTAACTTTAGCTATTAACACTCTGAAACTTGAAACTTGCCAGCAGGTTTGATAGGTATGTCATCTTAGAAAGAAAAAACAAGTTGGCAAAATGATTCCGTGCATCAGAGCCAGAAACTGTGAAAATAGAAAGAATCATTAGATTTCGAGCTTTCTGACATTCCTTAAATGCACCACATGACATGCTGTTCTACCAGAAATCAAATATAAGCTTAACAATTAAAATTGCCTAAAATAAACGCTTTGCTCTGACCAGGCTCTGTAAAAATACGGGAAAAAAATATGCTGTGCTCTTTGGTGCAACCATGAAACCATTAGTGACTCAGCTGCGACTAACAGGCACATGACAAAAATTCAGGGACCGTCTGGCTGAACCGCAGGCTATGCTTACACAGAGCAGATAGAAAACAAGTATAGAGATAAATTAAAAATCTAAGTGGTAATATCTGCAGCATGTAATGCCTCCTTTCTCCCTAGTACTAACAGCACCTGTGTGCACATGGAAAAATGTTGTGCATACTGATTCCAGAATTCTTCGATGCAAAATAAATCAAAGAAATTCAACTTTTGTCTTTTTTATGATTCATGGAATTCTGATTTTGTCATACTGCACAGAAGACATTTTTGTTTCATTTTCATTTCTGTTTCTTTCCATGGTTGTGCTGTTTCCACAGAGGTGCAGGACTTTGCAGTAAAACATGAGCCAACAGTGAGTAAAAATGTGACTCGCAAAAAATGACCAGAAACTCCTGAGGACTAAATAAGTGTTCTGAAAAAAACGCAACATTCCCATCAAGTGAAATGCAATTCTAAAGGAGACTATTTTTTAAAAATACAAATAAAGTTTAAGCACCTCAGTGCTTGAGTAGTTCATTTGAGTCATCTAGTAAATTAAATGGGATGTACAAACACTTAAAGTAAGAAACTGATCATTGCTTGACAAAAACCAACCAGCAAGTACACAATGCAAAAATTAGCACATACAGAATAGGCTGGAATAAAAGAGGAAAAATCTGACTCTCAGTTCTATTAATATCTTATGCATAAATATATCAACATAAAAACAAATTAAGCTGTGGGCAAACAGACACAAACCTTTGAATTTATTCAAGGCCTAATTTATCGTGTGATAAATACAACAACAGAAATTGTCTAATGAATCAAATAGGAGGCATAATGTACTGATGACCTCATGTATGACGCAGTAATGAGGATCTCAGATATTGAAGCTATCCTCTAACTTTTTCTCTCACTTTCAGACCCAACAATTAAACACAAAATTCAGAGACACCACAAAGCAAACAACCTCTAATGACTGGATTCTAAATATAGAACATCAAATGTAGCTTCGGAATATGTGGTAACTTCAGCGTTTGTTTTTTTTTTTTTTTACACCTTATATGTTCTTAATTCAAAGCTGCCATCATCTGGCAGCTTTTGGCATTTTCTTAGCATCACTTTACCTCAGAGAGAGGACGTATGTGCAGTTTTCCTTACGTCTCAATTTGTGCGCTTTCGATATAGGAGATGGAATTCAATTAGGCTGCAAAGTACTGAAGCCAAATGACTCCCCCTATAGTTTTCAGGTTTCCATCCAGCAAAACAGTAAAAAGGGAAGAAATGTGGTTAACGGAGAGGCAGAGCGGCGGAGAGAGAAAGAGAGAGAGGAAGGGGGAAAGAAGCGATGGGATAATTTAACAAGCTTCCTCCTAAACCACTCCAAAACCTCCAGAGTTTAATTGCTGGGAGGCAACATTATCCCTAGCAACACTGTGTCTGTCTCTTGGCTGGGATTCGGTAGGTACCTGCTGTATCCACTCCCCGCACAATACAGCGCCAACTGAGCCATATAATCCTCTCAGGCCCTCCTCTTCTGGAGAACCACATTCAATCCCTTTGTGACACGGGAAAATCTCCTCTTCTCCATTTTTTTGTCAGGGTACGTGCTTCAAATAAGCCCAATCAGTAGGTGCTGTTATGTGTGCACAATGCTACAGGGAGCCATAGAAGAAGGGAAAACAGAGAGGAAGAGTTAAATAAAAAGACGTTTGATTTGCTGCTGTGAAATTTGGGGCTACTTTCCATTCCTCCGCGGAGCTCCCTGGAGCAGCCATATTTCTGTTTATGTTTAAATGTGAATCAGTCAGATGGGCTGTTGGGTTCCTGCTGAATCATCCTACACTCCCCTCAGAAAGCATAAGGTTACTTTTGAACCGACTGCCTTGTAGGAGAAAAACAAGAAACTAATGCTACCTTCCTTCCTGACTCCTCTTTCAAGTTGCCCTTGAAAAGAAAATTACAACAACGGCTTTGATGCAAGTCTGACATGCTTCGAGATATTCTCCATAAGTGCAGACACATACTAGATTATCACTGAGTCTGTTCGGATGTCTTTTAACTGTCTGAATATTGCACAAGCCGGCGAGAGAAAAGCATTTTCAACGCTGTGCAGAGGGACGTGGAAACAGTGGCTCATTACACAAAATGGCAAAAGAAGAAAAATGGTTATTTCTTTGTTGTCTAGTGGTTTGTAACTTAAGTCAATATAGCATTTAGAGACCTGCTGAGACATCTTTTAATTAAAAGATGAGCTAAATAATGAGAAATTACTGAGGCGGTGTGCTGAAGAAGATGTTTTATTAATTTTAATTTCTGGCCATTTCAGTCTAAGCAAATGACCTTCTTCACTTTTTATACTCAGTTACCCCTGAGCAAAAATAACTTTGCCCTTTTTTTCCTGCAATCTGCATTTGATCGTAATTTTTGAGAGTACAAACTGTTGTGTTTGAGGCTCATTGCCATTTCTTTTCTCCTTTTTTAATAACTTGCCAGTGATCTCTGCAGGACGAAATCCGATTTGTCCCTTTCTCTTTCTCCATATAGAGACGGATAAAACTATATATACATTACTATATATATATAGCAATTTGTCATGTTAATCGCCTGCCTGATAAAGACCTGACAAGGTCAAAATGTTGCCCTTCTTTCGGTACAATAAAGTTTAGGCCGCTTTAATTCAGTGTGTAGCTACTTTCCATTTTTACCCTGAGGCTCACTGCTGCAACATGAAAATTTATATCATTATCCGTCAGTTTCGGTATGTATGTCTTGTAGAAGTGAGTCATCCTACCTGTCTGAGAGGTCAGAGGTCGGAGGTGTTGGGAAAAGGAGAAATCACTTGTCGCCACTGCAGAGAGTGAAGTCCAATGTAAACGCCACACTACACCAATCAGGTACTGTAATAAAGAGAGCAGACAGACAACGTGTTAGAAGGTAACGTGATACTCAGTAAGAGTTTTTTGGGGGCCCTTTTGCCTTTATTTAACACAAAATTGCAGAAAAGAGACCGACAGGGAATTAGGGGAGACAGAGAATAAAGTACAGAAAGACTGAGAGAAGGTATAGCCAATTGGGAACTGAGGCTGGAACTTTTTAGCCCATGTGGTATACGCCTTAACAATTCAGCCACTGGGTCATCTATTATTTCTTCACCCACTGAACCCTAAAACCGGCAGAGGAATTTAAAAAGGCATGTTTTCTTTATTCCTTCCTTTATTCCTCCAGATTAGATTGAGAGCAAAATAAAACACACTTGAGCAATGAAATAAACGCAGCATGGCTCAATAACAGTATACAGAGGGGCAAATTGTCAGCAAGTTGTTCGAAGATATACAGAGCAGGGTGTACAGAGTAGTGTGAAAACACGTAGTTTGTAAAAATCTGTGGCGTAAAATATTTATAGTATGTAAAGCCACCTTTTTTCCAGTGCTGGTAACACCTTTGAGCACTATTTTTTTTTTCATTTTTCTTGTAGATAAAACATCAAATAAATTTAACTTTTGTTGTTTTTGTTGTTTGAGTTACGGCAATACAATCCGAGTTCTCTCTACTTCTGTTCATGGTTGTGCTGTTTCTATAGAGGTGCATGACTTTATGTTGCAATAAAAAACATAAGCCCACAGTGAGTAGGATGTGAATTTATAGGAGCAAAAAAAGCTACTCATAATTTTCCAATTATACATGCAAGTGAAATCACGTGAAATCCCCATTGTGTTAATATTTGAGATTTCCTCTCAGTTCTATTCCCTTTGGTTGACATGACCTGGAACTTAGAAGAGAAATGCTAGAAAAGTTGAATCACTGTGGGGGGAAAAAAACACTTGTTTGTTTGGTTACCTGTCCAAATAAATAAACTAATAAGAAGTAAGAAACAAACTTCCTGACTTCCCCATCTGTCTTTGGCTCTCAGCCACAAGCCCACTGGTTCCTGCTCAAGATGTAAATCTTTAAAAACTGCTGACAAATGCTTTGTTTCATTGCTTTAATGATTTCCTAAAATAGCTGAGAACTGTAGGTTTCTGCAAACATTACTCAAACAGGGGAACTATTTTCAGCTGTGAATTAACCTGCATGTGGTGCTTTAGTGAGAATTGCAGCAGGGCAGCATTTGTGGGAATGAGTCAGAATGAACTACAGTGCTTGCGTGTTTATGGTAACGTGGCTCGCCGATTTGTGTTTTTGATTTTTGGACAACACTGGAGCTCTATAATACAGAGGAATGGACAGACACTCATTACTAGATTTGGTCTTTTCCTGGGATTTGTTGACATTATGTGAAAAGCAAGAAATTCACCAGACTTATCCTTTAAAAATTTTAAAATTTCCTCTACTAAATGATACACTGCAAAGGGGAAAAAAACATCTTCAGTGTAGGAAACTTTGCAGCAGTAGAGAGGCTGCAAGCGATGAGATATAATATGTTCACCGAGTTTGCAGCAGTTGTACTTTAATGCTGCTGATCACATTCCTAAAAAGTTCTTTCACAGCCAACACTGCTGTAAGAAATGAGATGGTGAGGTGGAAGGTTAGCTCATAATCCATAACAGATAGTCGAGATTGGCCACGCTGGCATCGAACCCTTATGAAAATTGTAACGGGCCTTGGCACGAGCTCAGAACCTAACAAATCAAAACTGTGAGGTTTCTGCTCATTTGCAGTCAGGCCATGAAGGTCGTTTCTGATTTTTTTTTTTTTTTTTGTCAAAAATGTGGTCAGCCGCTCGGCTCCCACCTGCTGCTTCATTTTTCAGGGATCTGTAACATCATGACGGCGATAGTGCGAAGCCAACACACCGAGTGATTCAAGTAACATTAGATTATATAAATTGTCAGTAATGAGGCACCGGGGACAGCATCTGTGATCTGCAGAGGTCGGCCATAACAATCTGCTTCACAGCCGAATAAAATGCATCCTGAGTGCAATTTAACAGTCTTAACATGAGCAGGTACATACAAAGAGACAAGCAGAGGTCCGAGAGGGCGCCACGCTCGTTGTAGAGGTCACGCACAAAGCACAACAACGATACACAAACACTGCTGACAAGGGGAAAATATGAGGACTTCTGAAGCACTGTAAAATGTATGAAGGAATGGATGTAAGGGTCATTTTACTGAGCAGCACCATTAACATCGCTGCCCTTGTCTGAAATGAAGCTCGGATCAGTCACTCACACACACACACACACACACATGCAAAACATGTAGGCGCACACACGCACACACATACAGCAGCATTTTCTCCTCTTTTTACATTTCTCCTCTTTTCGCCCTCGGAGAAGGAGAGGTCGACATTTTAACTGCAGCGGCGAGGAGATGGCTTCCTTTCACCTTGACGGGCATATAATGAACATTTTTCATTTTGAGCTTAGCTTCACTTACAGAGTCAGTCAGCTATTTTCTCTTTGAACCTTTTTTTTCCCCTTTCTGACATTTCCCTCTGTGGTTTTGCCAGGATGATCTTCACAGTAAATTTGTGCCCCTTTTAAAGAAATAGGTTACATTTCTGTTGATTTTTTTTTCAAAGCGCTCATTTCCATAAAGGTCCCCACATAACACAAACAGGCCTACGGTGCAGCACGAAACACAAACAATATGCTAATCACACCTGTTTCAATTAGAGCCTGGGTATCCATGAAATCCATATCATTATTTACTTATTGTTTTGCATTTTGCCTCGGAAAAGAAAAAAGGTTGCACTTTGAAGCAATGGGACAAAATATTTTGACTGATGGGCTTATGAACGCATATCGAGGTAGCTTAGGAATGGGGAATGTGGAAAGAACAATAGCAGACACGAGCACACAAACAGTGATTAGTGCTGGTGAATAAAAACACATAACAAAACACATAAATAAGTAAAAAGTTGTACATGTACGAGTAGCTATTCTGGTAGAAAATATACTTCAGTGTGAGTTTGCAGGAACTCCAGGGGTTCTCAAACGTTTCCTCAAATGCAGTTTAAATTTGAATTATTTTGGGACACTTTTGCCAGTTGACAGTTGAAGGGAGCGACAGAGAGACATGCGACAAAGGTCCCCTCAGCCAGGAATCAAACTGTGGACATTGCATTTATGTGGTGTGCACTTTCACCATTCGGCCCAGTATTGGTATTCCACAAGTATAACTGGTAGTGCAGCATTGCTTCGGTTTGCAGCTTGGCTTGGGCTGATTGACACTGACAGGAGCACAGAGTGGTGCATAATGCGCATTATTATGAAATGATAAACAGAACTTTCTTTCACTGTTATGTAAAAAAAAAAAGTTTATAGCCTGTTGTTATTTATGTAATGGTCTGTGTCCTCACATGCACTGCGATAATTAGCCTTACTGGAGGACACAGAAGGGCTGAAAGAGAAGAGAAAGCTCATTGTATGCATCTTTATAACCTCAAATTAGTGAAAGAAATGAGAAAAGGGGAAACTCAACAGAACATAGAGGGACGATTAATCATCCTTGAACCCAAAGTCTAACTGTGTAACTGTTAAATGCACAAAAATGTAACTAAGACAAAACTAACGTCCTCTGTCCAAAAACTCTAACTTGTATTCAAAAGGCAAAACAAGGCCACATGTATCACACACACACACACTCACAAACACACTCGTGCCCACATTTGGCCACACAGGGGGGGCTGGCAGGGTGCGTTCCAAGACAGCTGGTGAAAACCGGGTGCGCTCTGGCTGCTAGAAGGAGCAGATTCAGGTGACATCTGTGCCTCCTGTTGCAGCGCAATAGTAGAAACACTAAAAGTGAATTACAACATTAATGATAGTACTCTGCAAGCTGTCGTTCCATATTACGCATCCATTATTCCTTGCATGGGTACTCAGAGGCATCGTGAAGGAATAGGGCCGCTCCCCCCTGCACCTCCCCGCCGCCACCTCTACAGAAAAAAAAAGAAGCCCACCTCGCTGTGAAAAGGAACAGTTGTTGAAAGGATTGTTGGTTTATAGAGTAACACCTTCCACCGCTATACCATGTCACCACATGGCACGGTACTGACTGGATGACTGATTCCCTTTCTCTCCATTTCCATCCCTCACTTCATCTTTCAAGCAAGCAACCTCCCACCTCTGACCCCCCCCACACACTCCTCCTCCTCCTCCTCCCCGCACTGTCGCTGCTATTTCAAACAACATTTGTTTGATCTTGCCGCCCTCTACAGCTGAATGAAATCAATCTGGGAGAGATGTCATGTGTGAGCAGAAATGATTGGCCGCAAGAATAACATGTATTAGAGAACATGCAGCCCGTGCCCTCTGTCTCGCAGGCTGGACGCGTGCGTGCGCGTGCACACATACACGCAACAAGAGTGGCCGGCGCATGCCTGATAGGCATCACATAGACATCTCCGAGCTGTCACCCATCCCCAGACTTTCAATAACTTCAAATCCCCCGAAAACTTGGAGAATAAAGGCAGAGTCGATCACTCATAGCTCCCTTCACTTGGCTCTTCTCTTCAGGGAAATAACAGCCGAAGGAGAAAAACAAAGTCAGGATCCCATCCTCTCCTGCAAAAAAGCTCTAGCTTCCCCGGAGGACATGGGAAGAACACTTCTTTCATCATTCTGGTTAAGACACAATAAAAACAAGACTCATTTAAGATGTTGTGACATAAATAGCATTCAGGTATAAACCAACTGTATGGGAGGCTCAAAGGTAATCAAAGGTGGATTTTTTAAGAATAAAGAGCTCGATGAGACAGTAAAGCGGGAGGCGGTTGCGGTGGTAGCGTCACTAACACAGCATTACGGCTTTAATGCCAGCCTACACATTTCTATAGGAGTCTGTGTGTGATTTGGATTCGTGCCATGCGGGATCGAATGGCGGGCGTTCCCTCCACAGTGTCTCCCGAGAACATAAACAGATCGTCGGCACATCCAACCGCAGCTCCGTGCTGCCGGCTGCCTGTGATTTCTTCATTCAGGAGACAGTGCCACAAAATGTGTTGTACTTGAAGTGTTTTACAATTACCAGCTGATTATATCAGCTGCATTAGCATATTAAAAGGAAGACTACTTGAACACACAGATAATGTCTGAGTGTTGAAAATAATTTCCCCCCTCATTATCGACGGCAGGCACTGAGATCTGGGAAAGGAAATGTCGATAAATACCCGTAAACCTTTACTGTGTAAATAACAACAATTAAGGAGAAATTAGATCAGGCTGTGCTGGTGAAAAGTGAGATAATTCTAATTAAAAACTTGCAGATATCTTGGGCAAGAAGGCATAAAGCTTCACATCTATCTATAGGAGGGAATTATTATTCACTCATGTGTGAAAAACTTTTGTGTTGCTCACAAGCTGTCACTAAACCATATCACTATTCTTCTTTAATTCAAGCATCAGCCTACAGTTTGGCTTCAGATCTAATGAGAAAGTTGAGTGTTCTCATGACTGTAAGGGCCCAGATAAAACAGCATCAGTGCTTAAGCAATGAAATAACCACTGCAAATTTGTGAATCTTTCAAATTTGACCCATACCCATAATCTCCTTATGCTCGTGCTTGATAAGTAAATTTGTACATTGTGAAATTGAAAAAAATGTAGGTATTCGTACGGGTCACACATTTTTTTTCAGGTTGTCTCTTATGTCCTGCTGCCAATTTACATCCAAAAGCTTGAGCAGCTCATTTCTGTGACTGTAGAAGCATTTCAGCAACTATTAAGAATATTTGCTTCTGTTATTTCATTTCAGACGACTTTGTCCTTCTCTTCCACAATCTGTGTATTACTGGCTCCTTCGCTCCAGGAAACCACCACCACCTCCGGCCTGGTGACCTACCACATTGAAAATTTCAAGATATGCAGAAGATTTGGATTGTGCAACTAGCAGGACTACTTTAAGCCCCGCTAGGTTTTTTTTTTTTTGCTTGTGTGTGTGTGTGTGTGTGTGTGTGTGTGAATTATTCATTTTAATGACAGTGCTCGTCTCCCTGCATGCAAATGTTCCACCACAACAACTCCACCTGTCACTGTTTTGAGCGAACACCGAAGCTGCATCCTTTGCCTAGCCCCGCCAACGACGACAGTGATTGGTTTAAAGAAATATCGACAAGCCAAAGCATTTTTTTCTTACGCTATAGCAGAATAAACGGCTTTGACCAATCAAAACGGACGGACTTGACATTGGCATGCGCACAGAGAGTTGATTTTACTTTTATTTTTTTTAATTTAATGAGCATAAAATTGTGTGGTTCTAATTGGACATCAATACCTGTAAACCTTGAAAACTGAAGAAACACTTACAGTAAGTTGACTGCATTCAAAATAAACCCTATTTCCAGCTGGTCATTATCAATGATTATCAATATAAACTGAAATTAAATACTTTATCAAACTAGATCATTTAGCTATATTGTCCATCCCTATTAAATACAAATGCTTTGTTCTACAAAATCTAAATATATTCAGTTACAATGATGTTAAACAGAGTAAAGTTGCTGTAAGCAGCCAGTGTTTGGCATCATTGATTATTGAAGAATTTCTTGACAGTGAAATTATTTACCATTTTCAGTGTAAAAATGGTTGTTTTGTCATCAAAAATGCAACGCTAAAGTTGACCATGAGGATTGTACCTTAACTTTAACATCCTTCACTATGAAATATTTACATACTTTCAAACCCAGTCAATAAAAATCTAACTTGAATGTGGTAAACATACAGTAGAGTACTTCTTATTTTACCTTGTACATTGCACATTGCCATGCATTGCAACTTAGAGATTATTGATGACTGGCACTGACTAATTAATGGCACAGTCAGTAAGTTTTTGTGCAAAAATTTATAATAATTTAAAAGTTATCTCAGTTTTTATCTGTCAGGGATGAGCAAAAGATTCCAGCCTTTTGATGTACAATATACCGCAAGAACGGAACTTCTTTTTCATGTAGTGCTTTTGCTTGAAACCCCCCAAAAAAGCTTTCATCACTGGAATGCTGCTTGCTCATACTGGAGCTCTGTCCTCCATTGTTGAGCAGCTGAAAATGCATGTGGACGTGAAGGAGACTGTGAATGTCATGAAATTCATCAGGGTGCCAGTTTTTGTTCGGAGTGCAGTCGGAGTGAGTTTTCACAGGCAGAAATCTCAGCGCCGGGCCGAGAAATCATTAAGTTATTAACATTTATAAATGACTATCACGGCCTCCCCGCAGATATGTGGTCATTTGGTGATTTTTGCCCCTTTGAAGTGTTGTGATGCCTTCGAGGACTGTGAAATATTCAGTTTGACAACGGTAGGTAGATTTCTCCAACTTTTTTCTCTTTTTTTCCCTCAATTCAACCACCACCAGCACTGTTAATCAATATACACTTTTCTTGCCCTTTTCCTCCTCCGTACACATATCTCTCTGTCTGACCAAACTGGCAAATTTGGGCTCTTAATCAGCTTGCCTGCCTTGTCTCTTCACTGGAGGCTGGCGACACGCTTCCCTTCCCCCTTAATTCCCTGGCTCTCAACAGACAGGCGCGCTGATTAACATGCACGCCCAGGTAGGAGCTCCCTCCAACACAACCCCACTGCCCACCAGGTCCACACACCATTATCCCCGCTACTCAATAGCACCCATCTCAATGCACATCTGTCGAGCTGCCGCATCCACGCTCCTTAATTAGCTTTACAACTTTCCCCCCACTTCTGGATGGAAAATAAGGGATAAATTTGTGGCTGGTGCATAGATAAAACGAGGGAGGGAGAGTGGGAGACAAAAGAGGGAGGAGGACATATGCTGAATGCTGAGATGGAAGATGAAATACTGTGCGTGTTTATGCGTGTGTTTGAGGAGGTGCCGGCAGTGGCGGACATGATTCACATTAATTCCCATCATGTCCAGGCCCCAGCATCACCAGGAAAGCCCGTCCTCCTCGCCTCCATGTCGCCGTCTTTCCACCCAGAGCATACAGCTGCACCAACATGTGCCTTATCTTATCAGACTCCCTTCTCACATCGATCCCCTCTTCTTCTTTTTTTTTTTTCGGTGCTTTTGAGTCGCTCTTCATAGACTGCTTCAAAGCTGCCCACACTCCCGTTTGATTCTCATCCCTCTCCTCCCTCTGACGACCCTGTTGTCGGTCCCGCTGACAGCGAGGAAGGTGGCGTTTTCTTGCGTTCGAGCTGGTGCTGTGGCTAATGCTAATCCGCCATGCTCTCTGTTATTCCGCCGCAGCGCGTTTTGTCAGCAGCTCGAAAAACAAAACCAAAGAAGTAGACAGCGAGAAAGAAGAGGCATCCAATTAATATGAAATTGTCTCCAGAAGTCAATAAGGTTTTAGTTCCACTTGAGTGTGTCTAAATGCGCAGAGTAAGGCTAATTATAATCCCATGGAGTATTTATACTATTTACGCTTTGCCCCTGTCATTACTACAAGCTGTAATCCTCTGACCCATGTTGTCTGCATGTACTGATGAGCCTTGTGCCAGTTGCCAAAAATACTCAAGCGCGTTTCCCATTCCTGAAGGCTCCGGCAACTATTTTGTGCACAAACAATGTGAAATTAATCACCGTTACTATGGCAATGAGCATCGAACAATATCATAATCAGTGCCGTCATCAAGAATGTAGTTACAATCCAGAGGGGCAAAGGTTGCCGTGGAAAGAAGAACAATGAGTTATTTTAGTCAATCTGCTCTTCTACATACATGGCAGCTTCATTAGAACTACCCACTGCGTGCATAACCTTCTGCAGGCCTCCTACCAATCGTCTCCAGTATTAGAAATACTAATCTCCTATGTGTATTTCACCCTCCATCCTTCCTTCCATCCAGCAATTATGCCCCCCGCCATCAAAAGCCATCAAAACAGTAATTTCACTTTTTCACAGGCAGGCTTTTCACATTTCCTTCCGTGAAAGGCCTGAATCATCCCCTTATCTCCATGGCTATTACACAGTGTGCATGAGAGTGAAAACAATGGGTTCGGCGTGATGAGATCATGGCACTTCATTTCTCCGAGGCCACTCCGGTAGACACAAAGACAATCTACCAGCAGCAAGGAGGATGGGGACGGTGAGGGCCAGAGGATTTCTCGGTCACTGAGCCCAGAGCTGTGAGGCAAGTCATCCCCAGTAATGAGAGAGGGAAAAAGACGAGGAGAAAGAGGTGAAGGAAGGGAAAGATGTGATGGCAGCGGTGGTGAAGGGTCTCACAGCCTCAGTGGAGGCTTTTGAGGCCCTGAAACCAAGGTCAGTGACTGGAACTCAAACTTGGATCCTTTATTCCTGCTTGTGTACGAAAACCCTCGGAGGATTGAGCAGCGCTGCCGCCGTATGAGCACTGGGCTGCTTGTGAGGTGGTTTGGTCAGCGTCTTGTAGAGACTGAGAGAAAGAGGAGGAGGAGGAGGAGGAGGGACTGCTCAACTGAAGAGGATATGGCAGACTGAAGTGACAGGCCTGTGGGGGGGAGGGGGGGGTTGGAGCTGCAGGAAGAGACAAGCTCACTAGTGACTAAAACAGCAGGTCGAAAACACAAAGCGTCTTGTGGCTGCAGCTTTATCAATTTCTACCTTTTTCCTCAGTTCGTCATTATTCCAGAGTTTATAAGGGTAAGGGTTCTGGAAAATATATAATGTTAGCTTCTTTTTGGGTTGCGAGATAATTTTCAGGAATTAAATAAAATTTTAAAATGATGAAAAATGGTATGTTTTAGCCATAATTGTTAGAAAAGATAAAAAACCTGAGAGTCTGCTGCTCCTGCATACATTACATTTAGCCTGTGCTATAGTTCACATGTTGAAAATACTTTGCCTGCTGTACTCTGCTACTAACCTATGTTAAATTAGTATAATTATTATTTTGGTTGTCAGACTGTTCCGTGTTGTCATTACGCCTGTGTTTGAATCACTGATTGTGGTTTACACTGGTCTATCTGTGTGATAATGAGAATCACAAGTCTTTCGCATCGTTATTTGGGGGCTGAAAAGTTGCTAGCCTCTGCTGCAAGCCAATGGTTTTCTCAGACTAAGAAAGAAGAAAGCCAGGCAAAAAAAAAAAAAAACATCCAGCAATTAATAGAGAACGTGTAAATAAAGAAACATAATCTTGTGTTGCAGTGATGTCTCATCCTGAGATTCATACATGGGTTTAAATTAAGCAACATACACTCTCTGTGAACCTGTATTACCTGATATTTACTGCTACAGCTGTCTTGTTCTTTATAATTTTTGCCTTTTCTCAGCATAGCCAGGACTCCCTGAAAAGCGGCATTGATACTGAGTGGCTTATCCTGGAGAGGTTTTCTAGTGCTGTGGGCACTCGCTGGCTTCAATTTATTTCCAAACAGTATAAAAATCTATAAGACACTTGCTTGAATTGTTAAATGATCACAGTGAAATCAAGTCTTTATTCACTGTCATTGGAGTTGCAATATTGTTCTGAGGTAATGAAGGTGCAGAATTTTTACATCAATCATTATAAACAGCATCACTGTGCAATTATACTCCTGATTCTGCTAATTCATTTTCATGAAATGTGGAAATGGAAGGAACAGAGGGAAATGCGTATCACAAATGGTAAAACTGTAAAGCAGACATTTGTAAATGAAAGTGTGTAAAGTAAAAAATGTGTGCAATATAAGTGTAATTTGTCGTTAAATCCTGCACACATACTGCTGTTGTCCTTTGTAAACTTCACTTCCTTACGAGGCACAATCTGATTCACTGATATGTCTCCCAGCTTCTACTTCCATTACCGAGCCCTGTTTCTGTGTCTTTAACTCTGCATTTGTCTGTCTTGCGCAGCACATGCACACACACACACACACACACACACACACACATAAGAAAAAAACACATGCACACACTTCCTCTATCTCTCACTCCATCTCTCTTCCTCTTTTTCTCATTGGAAAGGGGGAATCGGGTGGGGTGGAATGATCGTGTTAGGGGGTTCACAGAAGACTGACTGTTTATTATTGTCTTCGGCCCACTTAACTCTGACAGTAACAGAATGAGATGGGGAGAGAAGCGAGTGCCATTAATCACGGTGTCGGGAGGGCCTGAGCCGAGCGGAGACGCATCCATATCGCATGTGCCTGGGAGAGGAACACAAAGTGATTTTCAGGCCAGTCGGCCTCATAGCGCCACTGTGCAGCCTCCAAGTTGAAGCTGCTGGCGGATGAAGAGTGCAGGGGGAAGAAGTGGGCGGCTTTTCACACTCAATCTTCTTCAAATGTTCTGACACACTGCACCTACAGCCACCCCCTGTTACCAGCAAACCCAAACAAGGATCAGCGCTATTTAAAAATCCAAAATGTCTCCTATAGGAAGTGTCGCTGACAGAGGAAAGTTGTTAACTGCTGCTTTTATTTTCAACTTATCATTGCAGCATGGTGTTAGCATGAGATTAACTGGATTAGACTGGGCTGAACTGATATATTTTTAAAGCATATTGTGAGTGGCTAGTGGCAGCATTAGCATGTGGCCATCTTCACCAAAAAGTGCATTCAGCTCAGACATCAATGGCAGCCTCAGTCTGTCAGGCGTCAGTCTGTGTGAGCCAGCCCACCATAGAGGGACACTATGAAGCCTCAGCGCCTGTGCCACCCAGCTGATTGACAGCTGTGTCTCTTAAGTCTCCCCCCTCCATAGCAACACCAGCCGCACACCTTCCTCTGCTATCAGTGACACCCAGATGTGCTACAGCAGCTGTCTCCCAGATTATTCCTGCGCGTCTCCGAGCCGCCATCTACATAGACAGCCGTCTAAATATTTAATCGTGCCAGAAGGCGCTGCTGCATCGCGCACTTTAGTCGAGGAAATACAGTATCTCCAAATGAAAAGACAGACTGTGGGAGATGAAAGGCGAGGATGGAGGAAGAAAGAGAGGAAGAGGTGAAAGGCTGAGGGGTCATGACTGGGCCTGGCTGAGCTGAGTTACAGGTAAAAACCTAAGATGACAGTATATGCCACAATTTTTTGGACAAATGACAGCGGTGCAGGAAGAGATGACAGGCTGCGTTTTGGATATACCCCGAGGACAGCCTCGCCTGACATCAAATGTCTAACAAGCCAGACAAGACCATTCTGATTTCGTGCCATACCTTCAGGGAGAGACACAGGCCCCCTTGAATGTGACATTGCTAACCATGATGCAAAAATTACATTGTGTATATGTGGATGTCTGTCTTTCTACTGCTTTATTTCCGCGCGCATGTGCGTGTTCATCAGAGTGTGTCATCACTGACAGCTGATCAGAATATACACAGCGCCTGAGGTACTTTCTGTAATTTTGACTGTTTTTTTTAAAGCCTTGGCTCATTCCCAAGCAACAGATTGCTGCTGTCGCTGGAGTTGCGCCTCACAGATGGAGCAGCATCACTTCCTGAGGAGCCTGACAGGATCAATCCAGGAGCTCATTCGCTCGCAGTCAATTAAGCCATGTTAGTTTTGACAGGAGCCACGGGCAAAATAACAGCCGTCACTGTCTAGGAGGAAAATATTGTGACCACACACACAAAAAAAGAAAAAAAATGCACTTGTTTACTGGAGGGGGGACTGACTTTGCAAAGAAAAGGGCTGCCGGCTACATCGAGCCGCAGCAGGAGCTCAAGCAGACATGACGGAGAGCAACGGCTGAACCTCAGCAACAGTCACAGAGTTTAATTTGTTTGAAAACATAAAGCGCCCCGGGTGATTTAATGAATTCCAAAATGAGAACTAATCATGACCTTCATCGATTCTGAAGGCATATTCAGTCCATCTGTCCATCTCAAGCCTCCGCCTTTCTTACTCAGCCAAGAATTTTTGGTCTGCGTGTGTTTTAATTCGCAAGTATGATATAGGTAATTTGAATTGCATAAAAATGCTTCTAAAATGTTTCTTGTGATTCCTTATTAAACCTGATTATTCTGAAGTGAATAATACAATACAGAAAAATGAAACAACCAAGAATTCTCTGTGTACCACCCACTGAGAGAAGAGGTGGAGCTGGTCTCTTTGAACCTATTGGAAGAAGAGTGAAACTCTTTGATTAGGACATGTAGGTAGGTAGCTGTGGGCGATGGACTGAAAACACTTGGCATCTGCTTGCAAGTCTCCACACACCCGAGGTGAGGGACACACACACACACACCAACACACACGCACTCACTTTTCCCTGGCTGAGCTCGGCTTTACCCTGGGCATCATTACAGACACTACACATCCCTCCTTTGAAGGGTTATCAAGGCTCCTCATTAAAGATGTCCCTGGCTTTCTTAGTGATGTGGGCCTCCACAGGGCGTAATATACCCCCTTTAATTAGTTTGCAAACTCATTAGTGTGTGCCGGGCAATTAAATGTCCTTCCTTCAGAATAGTTTACAACAGGACAAAGGGATCCCAGGGGCTGTCAAGGAAGTAGGGCTTATAGCTGAGACAACTGTCCCTTCTGCTGTGGACTGTCATTAGGGAGCCGTGGCCTCTCGATCATTCCTAGTCCACTCTGTTGTGCTGAGGGACAACCTGCTCCTCCTGCGGTTTTAGATATTGATGTTACTCCCTGGAAAGAACATTTTTTACAACCCTCTAATCACAACTTCTCTTGTTCTGTCATTAAAGAGCAATGTAACACCTAATTTGAGGATGCTTTTTTTTTAGTATGCAGATTTTAACAAGCAGAACTCCAGGACAAGTGCAGTTAGAAAACACGGTAAATATGAAAAATCTCAACAAAAATGCAGCGCTAAAGTAATAGGAGCGCACTGTGTAAGTTGAGCTGCACCTGTTCTATTGTGATTTATGTGTATTTTGTTTATGAAGAGGTCTCCATTGTGTTGGCTGCTTTGTTCTTGCCTGTTGTGTGAAATCACTCTTTAATAGACTCATGTGTATCAGCTGAAGACTAGTCTGACTAGAGGAGGTAGGCTGCAGGTATAAGCCAGCCATTGGTTGCACATTTCACGTGGCTTTCTCTTCCCTTTCTGCCATCTATGTGCTATCATTTCCAAAATCCCATTCAGCTACAGGGAACCTACCACACTGAAAATTGAAAGTTTCGTAGAGGATTTGGATTGTGCATTCAAGCAGGCCTTCCATTTTTTGGTGATCTATCCATTTTAATAACAGCGTTCGCCTCCCTGCATAGTTGTGGGTTTTATACATGTTGCCACACATTCACACGGCAATGAGTTTGTTCTGGAGTTGATGCTGTTTATAGTATGAACATTTTACAATCACAAATTTACAAAATGTATTAAAAAAACTTACAGCCATAGCATTCAGTCCTCTGTGTCCGCTTTAATATTTAGCTGACTGCACTGATGGCGTAACAGTTTGCGTGTCCCTTGTATGCAACTGTGATTCAACAAGTGACTGACTTTCTCATACAGAACTCCACCACAAGATATTTTACTGCTTTCCATATCACCAAGAGTTTCTGCTTATAAGAGCCCATATTCTTCTTCTGAGGTTTTCCTCTTCTCTTTAGTGTGTTATAGAGACAGGAGTTAAAACAGAGAATTTCAAAGGGTGAGAAGATGTGCAGCAACAATGCACAGTATGAGAAGAACAATGTTTCTTGAACATTAAAGCTAGTAAACATCTTCTAGCATGCCCCAAAAATACAATTATAAGCCTGTAAATGTTCAATATATAGGCTCTTTAATATAGATAGAGAGGTGCAGATAGACATACATGACGCTAAAGGAGGCTGTAGATTGCAAGGACTCTGGGAATGCACAGATCTAGGCAAACATGACTCAGTACTCAGAAGTACTCACCAATTTTAGACTGGGTCCAGAATTAAAGGTCCCTTATGTCCCATATGTGAAAATCCACTTTTATTTTATTTTGAGGTTGTTATAATCATTGAAAAGCTGGTAAGATATAAAGAGACATTTACTTCCGCCATTCCTCCTACAACTAGTTCGCCTCCTAACATTACAAGCAAGTAAAACTTTGAGTCAGGTGCTACCTCATACCTAACTAACCAATAGTGGTCTATCTCAACCTCCGGATAATCCTGTCCGCTCGTGGCGCACCGCTTCCAGGTGAACCATTCAGACTGAAAAGCTGCCTCACAGTCCACCAGGTTTATTTAAATTCTGGAGTTATTCTGCTACTCTTAAATGAGTCAGCCACATTCGAAACTCAGCAAATGTTCTGCTGTTGGCTGCAAGAGTGAACACAAGAGTCTTCATGCACGCCCCATTATCTGAAGAACTGAAGACCCAGTGGATTACTTTCATTGTAATAAAATAAAATCCAGTGTTGGTGCATTTTGCAGCTGGTGTGGCTAATGTTACTATCATCTTTGACTGTATGCCCACAGGTCAGAACTCTGTGGGCATACAGGGACATTTAGAGACGCTGGAAACTTTAATTTGACACCAACAAACAAGGACTGTGTGTAGGTTAATACATTTTCATGCTGCTGTGTTGCTATGTTTTCATGTTTGCTCATGCTTGTGCTTCAGTGAAACCAAAACTCAGCCTGAGGTTACATCTGTTGGCTTCCCTCTTGTCCTCTGTGCACATACATACAGCATTTTAATACAGCTGAATTCCCAATTAAGTTGTTCCCATTTACATAATTTTCTGTTTCTGTTGTCAGAGAATGGAACGAGTATGGAATAGTGACCATCAAGCTGTGGCTATGTGCTGCTAAACTACTGCTTTTATAACCATGATGTCATCTGACAAAACTCACCAAACACAGGAGTTAAAAACAACGGCTGTGCAGTAAATTCAGCAAATATTTCCAGGTAAAATTATCACTCAGAGAAAAAGTTAGAAGCAATAGAAAGTCTTGGTCTCACACATTCATTCATAGTTGGCTTTAGCTCTTTCTTGCTCCGAGCCGTCAATCAAAGATGCAGAGAGAGTTTTCTTCCTGACAGGGGCATAGAGAGCAGCAACTGAACTGTATTTAAAGCTACAGACACTAAAAAAGCCAGCTTAGAACCGCCTTATAACCAGAGGTTAAACAGTTGAGATGAAGTGAAGCATCATTGCAGTATTTTGAGCTAAAACACTGGAAGACACTCTGTGGGGACAGTTTCTGAAAAGCAGCACAGTATGGAACATTTAAATATACGGTGGCTGCACATATAATTCATCAACTCATATTACTTCATTTTAGTTACACTTTGAAAATATACACAGGTCATTGTATTCCATTTTCTGTCCTGGATAACAAATGTTTTATTATTTATTTACTGCTGCTTATCATTCCCTCCTGCTGACCCATGTATGTTGATTAGTAGCCTCTGACATATAACTATCTATAATAAGTTTTGAAGTTATGCATGCAGACTGGGTAGGTTGCAAATGAATTGCCCTTGCTGGGATCAATAACGTTGTCTGAATCTGAATTGCTCTCTTAAAGTTTTGTTTTCTTGTTAATCGTGGCATCCAAATGACCCACATAGTAATAACACAAATTTTATTTTTAAAGTATCTGTCATTCAGATGCAGCCTAAAACGCTTCACAATTAAGTATAAAACTAAAACATAAATAAAGAATAAGAATAGATAAATGGTATGACAACAACCAAAAGTGACTTTCAAACATTAGTATAAAGAGGCACAACAATAAAATCTGCATTGTGATAAAAGGAGAGACATAATGAACATGAATACAGAGGAGGTAGGATGACTCCCACGTGAAAGCCACTATAAAACGTCAGGCCTCTATTTTTAAGATCATAAAATATATTCAATTTTTTTTCATAGATTTATATTTGGTTTATCATCTGAGGTTCACAGCTCTGTACTCTCTCTGATAGTGGCCCCAGAGGAGCCCAAGGCACATTCCAATGCACTGTGACTCTCTATAAATCCAGCCAGCATGAAATCTCGAGGAGCTAACGTTGAGAAGAGAGCCAATCTGCCTGTTTACACCATCTCATCTTACACAGAAGCCTTGGCGCCTGCCCCGCAGAACCCCCCCTCAACATGTTTGCAGAAGTGTTCATGCTGAACAAAGTGATTGTATCATCTGGGCCTACTCTTCCATTTGTGTTGCTGCTTCTCCTGAAACCCGTTTCAAGCTGTGTCACCCCCAACTCAGGCGAAGTTTGAAAAATGGAAGAAGGGAACCATGCAAAGTGGACATATTCTCCAGCCTGCCGTAAAATAACCGGGGGATGGACCATTAGCCATTTGCTGCTACCGACCGAGTTGCAGATCTCGCATCTGCACAAACAGAAGGTCAAAAGAAACTTAACAAAAGAACGACACAAGGAGGAAATAATGTGGAGTTTAAAAAACAGATACAAAGGACAAACAAAAGAAGAAAAAAGTCTATTTTACTTGCCATTTATTCAGTAAAATAAGCCTGTAACAGAACAGAAAAAGAACAAAATGTTTTTATTTATTTCAAGAGAGCGTGCAGTAGATAAAGCAGCTCATTCCCTGACCTTGCTCTGTGATGACTTGACTAAAATGCCAGCTCCACCTCCCTCTCCCTTGATGTTAGCCCACCGTTAGTGAGGAGCAGGGTGGACTAGACATGTTCCACCACTTTTCCAAGGCACAAACCAGTCAATTTGTCATCCAGTGAAGAGGTTGAACCTTTAATTAAAGTGGAGAGCTGCCGCCATCAGGGCCCAGCTAAATGTCACATGATAAATAACGGCAGAAGATCTGAAAAGCTCCCTGGGAGTTTGTTTCACTCGAGGGGATAAAAGGCCACACACATTACAGGGTAACTGCATATCAATATGTTAAATAGGTTCAATTGTATAAATTGATTAAATGACCCAATTGCGAACCAACCATGCTTCAGAGACCCTGTTGTTTGAGCAGTGAATGTTGACAATGTCACGTAGGCTGGCTATTAATGGAAACCAAGCAGAGAGAATGTGGTGGTGAGTGACATTATTAAAGTAGATGATGGGTTTCTGAGCAGATCATTCACTGAATGCAATCGATAGCTCTGTGTCTAAACGCTCAGGCAGAAATTACACTTCAAGGCATATTGCCCAGGGTAAAATGACACTGCCATGAAAATGCATTGCTATGGACACTATTAGAAACGATTGGCTAATTACATCCACGAGAAATCTGGATTCTTTATTGGTCTTTCACATTTACCGTGAAGAAATGTGTAGCATGCAGGAGACCTAATCTAACCTCGAATGTGATCCGTGCATAAATATGGTGCAGCAGGCAGTGAAACTGCCTGACTGTACAATCCAATATTTCCAAAAGCCTGTTGTCTGATACCAAGTCATTTGTGGAAGAACTGACAACCTCCTTTGCTCCCCCCCACCCACTCATTCCCACCCCAGTCACCGGTCGACACCACATCAGGATATATTTTCAAAATTGGTTCATTTCACTCTGCTTATTATCAGGCAGCTTAATCTTGACCCTTCAAATCTCTAAAATTATCGCCCTGTCTCTTGTCTTCTCTTCCTCTCGGAAACCCTTGAATGTGCTGTCAATTCCACTAAATTCCTCTCTCATCTTTCAGCACTTGATCCCCTAATCTTGCTTTTGTGTCACTCAGTCGACGGAAACTCTTCCTCTGTAACTCAGTGCTTAAACACAGCTACACCTCCCTATTTTGATACCCAGCCATGCCTCACTGTTCTCTACAACAGTGATATTGAACTGCAGCTTATTGTGCGTATTGGATAATTTGACAAAACATTTCCTACCGAACTAATTCCCCAGCATTATAATGTATTCTCCTAAAGAGTTAATGAAATATGCTGCACTGCTTATTGCCTGTTAGTTCTGAAGCCTTTTTACATTTCAGGAATGTAAAATGTAACTGCAAAGAAATGTGAAATGTCAATTTATACACAAGGCCATGAAAGCAAATAATTCATTCTGGGCAACTTCAAAAATAATTACTGTCTGTCTCTGACACTTACATGCACACACACACACACACATATATATATATATACATATACCTACATTTCAATGACAGACACATTCCTCTACATATTTAATTTCAGTCATTATGAATAACATTTATTATTCATATTAAATCACAGACTAATATTTGTGTATATATAGTTAGTGTAATGTGTATTTTATATTCCATTTTTTATCATTTTTAATATATTATTTTTTAATGTGAACATATTGGCAAAGTTGAAAGTGCGCACCTCTTTGCACAACTGTAAAGCTATTAGTGACTTAGCTGTGACATCAGTCGCATGACAAAAAAATCAGGGACTTTTTGGTTGAACTGTAGGCTGTGTACACCGAGCTAATAGGGAGCAAGTATTGAAAGAATTTAAGAATAATTTACCAGTGTTGGTAACAAACATGGACACTTAAGTAATAAAACATATGAACTAATCAAAGTAATGCAACATCATGTTTTAAGGCATTAGAATATTGTTACACAGCACAAATATTCTTTAGTTCTTCCTCCTTCTCATGATGGTTGTGTTGTTTCCATAGAGGTTCGGGATTTTATATTGCAATACAAATAACCTACAGTAGCTAAAAGTTTGACAGGAGCAAAAAAAACTGCACAGAAACAATTGGGGTTTATAGGAATAAGTACTTTTCGCTTCAACATATGATCATGGAAACTACAGCATCATCTCTCATGGCTGCAAGTTTAGGCAATTTAAAGTGCTTGGATAAGATTAGGGAAACACTGGGATCCTGCTTGAATATTGCCAAAGTTAAGGGTGATATGAGACAGTTTTTAATATCTGAAAAGAAACAAAAACTGTGGGTTTAAATACAACCACTCAGGGTTTAAATACAAGTCTCTTGAATCAACGTTCTAACCACCGCCCTATGACAAGAAATAAACACCAGCATGAAATACATACCAATTAATATACACATAAATGACTTCCACTACCACAGGATACTCCTTAATAACTTTAACACTCTCTCAAACTACAAAATACTAAATGTTTGTTACTTACATTATACTTCTGTGAAGAAAGCATTCCTACAAATTATGCAATTATAATTCTTTGCATAGGTACAGTAGTCAGTTTCTCCTGTTTACAAATACATTGAACAAACACAAAGACAAGCTCTATGAATATTTTGAACAAATATCTCAACCATTTGTTGCAGACGCAAACTAATTCAACATCTAATCAGTGCCATTAAAGGTTCCATATTGTGCCTCTTTTAAACACATTAATGAAAGTCTCACGTGTCCCCAGAGTGTGTCGTTCAATTTTTTCATCTCAAAATACTGCAAAGATGATTCATTTAACCATGACTGCATAACCTCAGTTTTATTCCTTGTTCCAAATGGGCTGTTTCAGTGTCTAAAGCTTTAAATGAAGCTGACCTGCTGCTGTCCACACGCCTCAAGGAAGAAGACTCTCTCTGTGCATCTGATTTGACAACTCAGGGCAAAATATTTTCTATTGCATTAAACTTTCTATCTAAGTAATCATTTGACATTGAAATATTTCTGAATTTAAAAGGCAGAAACTGTTTTTAACTCATGTGTATGGTGAGTTTGTCAGATACCACTGCAGTTATAAAATCCCTAGCTTAGTGGTACAAAACAGCAGCTTGAAAATGACTCTAAAGTGACTGCCGGTCAGCATGTAGTCTAAATGGGCTGTGTTTCAGTCACTATGTCATACAGGTTCCATTGTCTGACAACAGAAACAGGAAAGATATGTGAATGAAAACAGCGTTATTGAGAATTCAGCTGTATTAAAATGCAGTTTATGTGAGCACAGGGGCCAGGAGAGAAGCAAACAGATGTAAACACCAGCTGAAGCACAACAGGCGCCATAAAAACACAGCAAGCCACCTGGTCCATTTTAATTGGTTTCAAATCAGTCTTAAAGTTTCCATCATCTGTGAATGTCCTTCAGCATTACAGTTTCCACATAGTTCTGACCTGTGGGCAACCAAAGCTAATGGTAATGTTAGCCTTATTAACCACACAACGTACTAACCTTAAGGACTTTCCAATTGTTGTAGTGACATTGTCATCAAGAGGAAAAGAAATCCACTGGATCTTCAGTTTCTCTGATGCTGGAAGTGCATGAAGACTCTAGTGTTCATTCTTACAGCCAACAGCAAGACATAGTGTGCATTGCTTGTGGTTGAGACATTTAAGAGTTAGCAGGAGCTGCTCCAGAAAGTGAAGCATTGAAAGGGCAGGATTATGCAAAGTTAAAACTATTGATTCTTCAGTTCAATAAAATTCTAACTGGCTTGTAAAACTGAGAGGCGATCTATTTGGGAGGGGGCTTGAGGAATGGCAGACATATATGTCTTCAGGTTTTATTTTACACGTCCAAGTTTATAACAACCACAAAACACAATAAAAGTGGATTCTAACCATATGGGAGTATAATAAAGCAGCACCTATTCTTCCTAGCACACCTGTGCACAGTTTTTCAAGGTACTAGGCGGGAAGGCTGTTCCAAACATCAGCTGCTGCTCTTCTGTGGATTTGGTGCTGTTGGTATTATGTGATGGATAAAAATCAAAACATTTTAAGCTACTGGTAATAATAAATACATGGATAATTGTAACAGAGTGAAAATTAACGCACAATAAATTTAGAATGTATGTTTGCAAGGCTGAAAATATGTTGATTTAAGAGGAAATATTGTTGTTTACAGGTCATTACATTTTTAGAAACTGCAATTTTTCATAGTTTTTGATGCATGAGCTTTCCATTGTATAATATGCACCTAACGCCACCTCTAATTACTTTGTCATATGTTCCCAGAACGTGTTCTCTTTATATAACATCTTAATCAACCGATACAAATATTGTTAGTAATTCAAGCCTCAGTGGTGTACTTAATCTACCTCATTTTTTAATCTTCCTAATAATTCATTTGTTCAGTGATTAATTACACTCATTTATGTCATGTGGAAACAACATTTGTTTTTAATTGTGCATGTCAAAAGAATTTTCCAGTCATCCCATTTATGCTCGCGCTGAGTGTTTGGAGCTTTGGTCACCGCAGGGTTCCAGCGTTCAGTTTTTCTCTTTCGACTCCTCTGCATCCGCCAGCGATCAGATTTTCCACCATTGCACCATATGTGGCATCACAGTTAATTACTCAAGAGAAATTGGCTGAAGACGAGGCATAACAGCAGGTGCGGAGCTCCAGCCCAGAGCTAAACCAACACTAACTGGTCAAGCTCAGCTGCCCTCGCTCTTCCACTGCCTGAGACGCGCAGGATGGGCTCATTCACGCTGTTTGGCCTTCATTACAGATCAGGGAAGGTGCAATTAGTAGCAACCCCCCCACCAGTTTATAATTACCTTAAGACACCCACTTAAACAGAGAACCTTATAAATCAGTTCCTGTTGCCTATCACAGCCCTGGACGCTACACTATGCCAACAGATGTCGGCTGCAGCCATGGACGGGCCCCTCGGTGGCACTGACAGCCAACAACACTGCGAGCTTGTCTAATGAATAAGAATGGCCTTTAGGTTTGGCTTTACAGGGTTTCTTGCCTCAGGATTATGGCTATATTTCTTGTGAATTGAGAAATAAGAGGGAAAACTAAAAGGGGGCAGAACAAAAGGTCAATTAAGAGTTGGTGAAATGCAACAGATTACGGTTTGTTTGATGTCCCCCGTGTCTGTGACATTTGTGCCATTTGCGCTGAGATATTATTTCCAATTTACAAATGCAAATGGTAGAAAGGTGGGTGTAAAGAGCAGAGTTGTATCCTCATTTCTTTTTGGCAAATTCTGAGACGGAGGTGCTTTTTAGGGGTTTTTCTCTTTTGGAGACATGTGCACACATTTGCATCCAGAGAATTTAACAATGTAGTCACAAAAACATTATTTGCAGATAGAGGATCTCCATTGGACACCTGCTGTTTCTCAATTATGTGAAAGTATTTTGGGTTTAGAGTGGTGAAGAAATGTAACACAAAGCAAACAAAGTATCATACAGACAAATCCTACTGAAGACTCCCATAAACAAAGCACAGATTTGGCATGTTTTAGAAGGGTGAGCTTTTGTTTAGCAATAGCTATTCCAAACGGGGAAACAAGATCCTTTGCAATTGAAAAGTTGGCACAGGGTATCTGCTTTCTTTTGTCCTAGGTCTTTTGTGTTTGATTTTTTTCTGTAATTTAAAATGTATTTGTGAAAAATAATGAAATACGGCCTGGCAATTAAATTTGACAAGAAAAAGGTTGCTGGGATAAAAAAGCAACACAACAAGCATTTGTGTTAAAGTGCTTGTGAACACAAAGAAAGTCTGACCTTCAGACACCTGAAGAACCAGAGGGAAACACAGTTGGATGTATGAATACCAAAGATTCCTTTAAAAGGTATCTGACAAAGGGATACAAGTTCTGCAGAGATGACATTCCTGTCCCTGAATTTTAAAATGCACTGACAACCACTACTGGGGAGATCACCTCTAACCTCATTTCACTCGTGTTTGCTCCAAGGAAACATATTGCCGGCGTACCAGCAGCAACAGAATAAAAGCTCGAGACTGTGTGGAAAATCAACAGAGCTATAACGATGAATGTCTCTCTAAAAATAGAGCCGGATGAATCTCGGAGGTTTAATGAACGAAGTTTGTGCAGAGGGGATTTATCTTATTGGAAAGATGAATACACTTTCAAGGGAGGCATTCTGACAAGAAATAAATGTCTTTTCAAACTGTAAAGAGGCTTCATATCTTCCATTGAGAGAAATTCATTCAGAAAAAATTGCTTTGGTGTCTCAGTTTAAAGTCCCACCACAAGAAACACATGAAGAAAGGAGGCAACAATGCCTGCATGAGGAAGCATTGTTGTGAGCACTGCTGCAGAGTAACAGCTCAGAGCAAAACGGCTAGCCGACGCTAGCAGGATGTGTGTCTGTGTGAAGCACACAGTATTTATTTTGGACTGATGACTGGATTATTCTGGACCAATGTTTCACACCTTATTTACATTTTCAATTTAACACTTTATTCAGACCTTATTCTGTGAATTGCACCTTATTGTACAACAAAGGATTCTAAAAAAAAAACCCTGCAAATCTCGCATTCAAAATCTCAAAAGCAAAGTGTAGAAATATGAATTGCCTGCATCTATTTAATGCATCAAAAATACAATTGCAAAAATACTCATTATGCAAAACTACTGCTATTCTATTATCATTGGAAATTACCATTTTTATGATTATTTTGGAGAAACTAAAGCAGTCGTTGACTGCTTTTGGGGGGTAGTTTAATTTGTTTTGCATCCAGCATAATTATCAGCAAAAAATGTTAACTATTATATAAATGAAACTGAACATAAACTATAATATTGTGGTTGCTTTTCTGAAATGCCATGGAGTAGGAATATATAGAACCAAGCAAAAGTCCAACGCTGAAAACACTTTGTTAAAATCCACCTCTGGTGCAGACTGAATGGCAGCTGCTCATGCTCACTGCCATGGTTCACTGTCTTCTATCTCTATACAAGCTCAGGAGACACTGTCCTCCCAAGAAAAACAAGAGAAATCCACACAGTCCATAGAGAAATGGATGCATGGGTCAACAAAACACTGGAATTTAACACAGGAAACAGCTGCTCCTTTCTTGTTTCCTATATACTTTTATCCTATGATCATTTCCTTACCTCAGCTACATAATTATTCCTGTAACCATGACACTGAAGGCCCTATCACTTTGATTCATTTGCCACTTTAACCCAAAAAGATGATGTTTCCATATTAACAGAAGGGTATGCGTGTCTGTAAGAGCTACTGTGCTAGGCAAAAAATGTTATCATTGTCCCTTTGTCTCATATGCTGAGTTTTCTGCCAAAAAAAACCCCATCAAAATTAAGCAAAGAAATGTGTCAGCTGCCTTCTACAATGACGTAAAGAGTATTTTGTGTGAAATTTGTCTGTGGCCTCCAAAACTGTTATTGTGGATAAAACTTTGCTAGCTTTAGAAACAAATATAATTGAATAGGGTTAGGGGAATGGCGTGGTTTGCTTTAAAATAACTAGTTGGTAAAAGCAAAATAATGTGTCAGTTCATGTCTGCAAAACCAGCCTGTTCCCTAAAAGTCAAAATGGCCATTCTACTAAACCCCTTTTCAGACACGGGATATGTAACACTACTGCTTCACTGAGCTATTAAAGTGGCTGCTTTCTGTCGTTCAGACATAGATCCCCTTTACATTAATGTTCCTCACAGCTTTAACCAGACATACTCATCACAGTGACAGAGAACGCCACAGTAGAGACACAGTATTTGTCATACATGTGAGATTGGACAGTCCATCAAGTGACATATAATGCATAATACTGCAAAAATAAACAGAAGATTAAACTTAAATCTTCTGCCGTAACAAATGATTTAACTGCTGGTTATAAACTATGTGTGACAACTCTCCTGTCTGAGGTGAAGAAAAGTGCACAGTGTGACTTGACTGATACTCTCTCCACGTGGAGGATAATTTATGATTAAAAGCAATTAATGGTGCTACCCCTGTTGTACTACGTTTGTAAATCATGCAACTCTCTCACTTTGGTGGCTCTCATATGGATCCTGCTGCTGTTTGATGCTGCAGGTATTCAATAAACTCAGAGGAAAGACTCCTAAACTAATTAAACTTCATCCCATGTTAACACTCAGTCAAAACTGAAATTACAATTGTTACTGGTGACTGTTCGACCGTCAGCGCAACAGAGTTATCTTTTTATGGACATTTCTGTTTGTAATAAATGTGAAATTGCAGGAAAAAGTAAATGTAAGTTTTTTTCTCCATTTTATTTTTTTTTCTTAAGTGCTTCTATTGCCTTGTATTGAAGCACTTAGGCTTACTATGACCTGGGTGACTAAGAATCTCCACAGACTAAAAGGTGTTTTGTGGTTTTGGCAGCAAACTGTGTCTTTTTCTTTCTCTGTATGATTCTTTTTTTTTTGACAAACATTGGTGCTGGAATGTGGAAAAAGCCTTCTTTAAATCACTTCATACAACTCTTAGTGCATTGCTTCAGTGTGCCTCTCTGTTACTGCAACGGTATTCTATTCAGACTTGCGCTGTGCTGAAAGCGATGCGTAAATGTATGTTGTGTTCGGCCCAGCAACATTTCTGTTGCATTTTTTATAGAAAAATGAGCAGGGTGCACATCTAGACGTCGAGTCAAGATGTTCAGATGCCGTCAGATTAAAGGAATAGAATGCATGTCTAAAACTGGCTTAAGTTAGACCCAGACACCTAACAGACACCTGACAGACAGGTATACTCAAGATTACCTTATACTAACCAGCCAATCATGAAAATGATTTGGACTTGATTTCAGACATCATTTGGATGCAAAGAGAAATTATTTGCAAAAATGACAACAAATTTCCCCTTACGCGCTGAGGATAAGATAAGCAGGCAGCCTAATGGGGCAGCAAGGGACATAAATTAAATGTAACCGCCTGTATTGTCTAGTTTTGCGTAGTAGATGTCAAATATCATGGACGTATGGTGGCACTTAACCACCAACAGTCTTGGCATGTCTGAATTAATCCATAGGGAACATTTACGTAAAACTCACCTGTGTCTGAAGTGCTTGACGAAGCAGCCATGTCTGAAAATGAATCCTGTTCCTAATAATTAAAAAGAACAGACATGTATATCTATATGACATATTTTGCTGTCAACATACTTGTGCGAACGCGTCTGAAGAAAAGCTATTAACTGTAGCTTAATTTCACCTTCCTGTCATCAGAAAGATAAAAATCCATCAGAGCGTTGGTGCAGAAAGAGAGCGTGATCCTGTCATTTGTATAGTCTGTGCAACAGTGTGAAGTTCAATCCTGCCCAAAGACGTTTCTGATTCTGACACTTTTCTTTGAGAGCCTGCGATTGAGATTTCTTTCAAAAGTGCTGCTATTCACCCCGAAAGTAATGACAGAGACATAAACAGACAGTGTTTTCTATTCATGGTCTAACCTTCCTGTGTAGCTTTTATTTGGCCTTGGCGGCAAATATCACAAAGATAAGAAATGCTTCAACAAGAGGACATCTGGTCAGCTCAGTTCAGCTGCTGAGTGAACACAAACTAAAAAATTCCACTTCTGTCAGTCTCCTCCTTATGTTGAGTTGACTGAATGATTTAAGTGAGTTTCTTTTCACTGTATATTCCATGTTCTCCAGTGTCTTTATTCATAATACATTATGAATTCAGCATCATAATCTCATTTCTATCCATATTCTAATTGAGATTCTGCTTATGATGATTGCTTGTGATGAATTCTAAAAAGCCTTATTTGTCTGTAATTAATTCAATGAGGCCATATTTTCATAAAACAATCCACCACTGCAGATCTCAGTCTGTTTTTGAGTAAAAATCGTGTTTTATTTTTTCTGAGTTGTCACGCAGCAGAACATGTTTCTTGTTTGGAGATACAGACGTTCATATCTAGGACACTCTGTGTGTTTGTGTGTGTGTTCTGACTGTGGCTGGTTCATCTGTCACAGTTACTACAACTGGACACTTCGCATTTGGAGGTCAGTGAGAGGTAAAGGCTTTACCCTCTAGTTGATTCCTGGTGACACACGGCGCTGCACTCTGTGCCCCTCTGACAGAGGCTAAAGCTATCTATTTTAGACACATCCTCAACCCCTTTGTCTAAAATGTTCTTCCAAAACACCAATTTACTCATTTTCCCCCAGTCACCTGTCATTGTATAATTATTTAGGGCTGACACGACACACTCACCTTCCATTACCGGATATTACTGGAGTGTTTTTTTTTGTCCTTTTTTTTGTTGTTAGGTTAAAATCTGACAGATCAAATGATAGCATTTAGCAACGTTATCGTCAGATTTAACAACCTCTCAGCCCGTTATTAAGCTCCGCTGTTTGCACCTGATCTGAAATCTGTAATATTTTTATGTGCTTTTCTCGCTTCCAAGAAATGAGTTCAGCTTTAGTCAAGCCTCACTTCCACACCATATCAACATCATTTGTCATTTCTCTTTTTTCAAATTATTCGCTCAATATTAGCAAATTAAATGAGCTTTTTTTTCCCTCTGCTTTTCCCCCCACAAACTTTTGTGAGAAATTATAGGCTTCTATGGTTGACAAGACAAAGCAGGACAAATAAATCAATACAAAGCAAATGAAAGCAAATTGAATCTATTAAAGCAAAATTACTGGGAGAAAAGAACCAAACGCAATGTAACCCACAGAGTCATGGGCGCAGACAATTAATGACAGTGGGAGCAAAAAGGTGCTGGCTCATTAAGCCTGGCCGGGCCTGTGCATGGAGACAAGGCCAGCAGCCAGACCAAAGCAGACCAGCACAAACCAGTCTGCTCAGCTAAAGCAGAGCTGCAGGCCCACAGGGAGGTAGCCTTCTACCTGCAGCCACTGAAGGCTAAACACCAGGGATGTGTTTGATTTAGCAAAAAATGCTGCCCCAAAAATAGGCTGAAATAGAGAAGATGAGTTTCCCTGTAGCCTCCTCCGTCCCCTCAGCACCTCCCACGTACCTGCGCCCCCTCCCATACCTGAGGAATGCCAAGCACCGGGGTGCCACAGAGGACCTTCAGATCAGTGTGAGCCAGCGAGGGGGGCTCTCCCGGGCAGCGATGAGTAATTAGCACTAATTAGTGGCAGTGATTAACCGCACTGGGGAACGTGGGGGCCGGAAGGGAGCAGATTGATAGAGCTGGCCCTCCTAACCCATAGAGGCTCCACTGCATCTTAAGCAGAGGGGGTGGCTGGCTGTGGCTGCCAGCCAGATGCTACTATGGCCGTAAATAAAGGCGGAACATGCATCGAGCATCCGTAAAGCCATTTCGACAACAGGGAGGTGAGAGCTGATGTGCTGCTACTGAAGCAAAAGCCTCAAATCAAAGGTTGTCAATTCATTACACCCTAAGGCAGGGTTATTCAAATGATGGTCCGTGGGTGGAACTGGACCCTTAAGTCATTTCAGAAAGGTAATTTCAGTGTTTCTGAGCAGCTAATTGAAAACAGTATTGATTCATCTATTCAATAAAATGTGTCCATCTTGTGTAAATTTCCACCGATATTAGAATAAATTATTGGTTATTACTTATCAGCCTTGTGCTTGTCCCTGTGATGACAGCAAAAAGGGAGTTGGGACATGGCAACAGACAGCAGAATGTGAGAAAACAGGGAAATCAGACAACACATTTGCATGCACTGTAGTGACCTAGTTACTGAAAAACCACAAAAAAGGCATTCAGCAGAGACTCTGTAGTTAGCACACATGTTTTCCTTCTGAGCAAATTGAATTTATTTGTTCTGCTGTGACAACTTTATGTATTTATACTTGCAGGTGCTACATGTTTTCAGTTTCAGTCAGATTTTAAATGAAATTATTTTGAGTCAAAGATACTTTTGCTCTTCCCCAGAAGGCTTTAGTGACATATATATGCACAAGCAAACGTCACTGCAGCCATTCCCCTCATCAGTCACATAAATCAGGTGTCTTCGTTACATGAAATCTGCAGAGAGCGTGCAAATGTACTCTGTGATTGTTGTGTAGATGGAGATGCTGTCCAACTCTTTGTTTTTTATGTATTTAACCTTTTGTCCTTTAATTTTCATATGTTTACTCAGTCCAGATGCCTTTTTTTTAAAGAAAAAATCTTAAATGTCAGTTCATTTTACAGAATAAAAAAATTCCAGGGGTGACTTGATCAGCCAGTTGCTAAATAACTGCCATGCTTTCCATTGCTAAGACCATCATGTACCTTTCTGCATTCGTTGCCGTCTGTCCTCCCTTTACTTCAGCTTTCCAAACCAAAAATACCAGCAGATACTCTGGCAAGCCTGTCAAATGTCTCCAAATCTATGCGGCAAAACATGTTTCTGATTAAATCTGCAAGGTTGACAAGTTGGGGGGTCGACCTCCTTCTCCTGTTCGCTGGTTTGTGCAGCGTCCAATCAAGGGATATTTTCAAGACTAAAATATTACGGCAAAGGATTAGGCTTCAGAATTTAAGCACCTCTAATAACAAGCCCAACAAACCAGACAATTAAATTATTTAAATTTCAGTAATCAATTAGCCACACTTATCACTTCATTATGACACATATTTCCTGTTTCCAGCCTCTCAAAAGTCAGGATTTGTTGTAATGTAATTGCAAATTCTAATATATTTGGGTTTGGGACTGCCCATGGACAAAACATGCAATTTAAAGACAAAATGTTGCCTAAATATGACAGATATTTTCATATAGTTGGATTCATATACTGTATAAACAATAAAACAGAATTATGTACACTAAATGCATACAATAGGAAACCCTATAACCACTCTGTCCAGATACTGAATAAGTTAGGAGCCACAGTTATGCCTGAGGAAAATATTAGGCTCTATGACAAACTGTCTAAACTCATTTAGCATAAAACCTTGCAGCAAGTTAGGAAACATTCAACTGAGCTTTCACAAACCAAGTATACATAAGGAATTTTCCTTGATTTACCATATTTCAAATAATGAATCCAGCATGAGTTATGTCACTACAGTCAGCTGAGAGGGAAAGTGGATATTTCATAAATAGTCTTTGCTTTTTTGCTTCATTATAATAAAAATTAGATTAAATTTAGACCCAGTGAGCTTTCATATTACACCCTGCCACAAGCAAATGAATGCCCCTGCTAGAATTGAAATGTAAATACCTCAAGCAGAGCTCTCTCCCATCTTGAGGTGTGCTTTTTAATGAAGTGACACACACATGCTAGTTTCTCCACATGGCTTGAAAACAAATGGCATGATAACTACACGACGGGACCAGGTTGAGAAGCTATCTGAGCTTTTGTGACAAAACAAGCGAGACGTGTGAGGCTTGATTTTAAACATCAATGACTTTAATTAGTGTCATTCTACAATCACCAATAATAGTCCTGAAACGTGTGGGCCCTGTCGCTGACAGGCGCGCAGATCTGTGGCGAAGCAGGGGGCTCTTAACAAGATAAGCTCTGAAATCAGCGAGCCTGAAGGAACATTACCTGAACAAGAGTGCTGATGAAAATGACTGTAGTGTCGGCCTGCTTGGAAACAACTGAAGTGTTGTTCACACGTCTTATCGCGAAACAAGCCAACAACACAAGTAGCACTACACCGGATAATTCCCATCACTTGTAGGGCTGAGGAAGAGGGATCATCCTTTTGTATGTAAATGATCCGTTTGAATCTTTGGATCTCAGTAAAGAATGGGGGAAGAAAGAAAGTATTTGCAGTTTTAAAAGGAAACAGATTAAACAGATGATTTGAAATCCTGTCTGAGGATAAAAATGTCCATCTGGGAAAGGATTTTATTAACTGATCTCTGCTTTTGGACTGATTGGTGCGGAAGAAACCCATGACTGTAATTTCCCCGCCAAGCAAAGCGGAGGTATGTGATCAGTTTTGTCCGTCTGTTTGTCAGCAGATTATGCAAAAACTACCATCCATGAAGCTGGGTGGACTTCCATTACACTTCCATAAAAACTGCAAGACAGAGCTTTGGCCATAATGGAGGATGCACTTCGAGTGTGTCTCTAATTCTATATGTTTCCTATGCTCTCGACAAATCCCATGTAAAGACCAAAATATCTCTGTCCATCTGTCAATAGTTAAGTTTCGAAGTTTATCCACCAGCAGGAGACAAAACAATCCCAAGTCAAACCCAACAAAGTCAGCGGAGCTTTCAGCCAAATTGAATGCTTTTCATTAGCAATTGGAACTGAAATGACAAAGACGAACATTTTAAACCAATACTAACAAAACTTCTCAGATAAAATAGATTGTATATTTTGAAGAAATGTTACTCAAACAGATATACATAACGTAGATGAATATTTTTAGTGGTGAATTTTAACATATTTGTTGCTCTGGCAAATAAAAAAGTTTGCGTCAGTCTTTTTGAGTTATGACTTGTAATGACAGTATGTTTAACCAACAAACTACACTGAGTTGGGAGAATTGGCTTTTCCTCTACAATCAAAGGCCTTAATCATTTGCAATTGTCTATTTATGGTAGCATAAAGAAGGCAACATGAAATCCTATACTCAAGGTACACCAAAATTAAGTTATCCAGCCAATTTCATTAAGTTACCTCAATTTGAATTTAGTTTTACATCAACTAATGCAGAAATTTGAGTTTAAACTACACCTTGATGCAATTACTAGCATTTTTATGTCAACCAAAGTAATGAAAAATAGTGTTTACAACTTAAAAAGTTGACATAAATCAGCAAATTAGAGTTTTTCTTATTACGCAACCATGCATAGATCCTTTGAATACTTTTTATAGTTCATGTGGAATATAATGAACACAAACTACAGTGTATGTTCATGATAATGAAGACACTTCTCACCAAGTGCAATTGTGTGTCTAAATGATGATGTTTAACAGATATCTGGATGACAAGAAGAATAAAATATCAAACCATGCTTGACAGATTTGACAATAGGTCTTTTTGATGGGATTTGTTGACAATAAGAAAAATATTGAATATCACTAGGGTCATTCTTCAAAGAGATGCAGGGATCTGCTTCAATTCAAATGTCGGTATGACCTTGGCTGAAACACACTTTTTAATGGCTGCTCTCTCTGGAGGTGCCTTTCACTCAGAATAAAGCTGGAGGAGGGAAGTGTATATGCAATGTAGCTACTGTACGTTCTTATGAGGGGTTTTTGTGGTGTTTGTGTTTTGAGCATTGACTGCTTTTGGAAACAGAAGATAGTGTTCTCACAATGCCCGAGATATTGACTGGTTTCAATTTCCTCCATCCTGACAGCCCATTTCATCCGCAACTTTGAATGAAGGTAGCTATTACACAGAGGTATGGCTGTAAACATCAAAACATCACTTTCAGATCAAATGTTCCCCACAAAACCAGGACCTTTAGCAAAACCCCATTGTGTAATACAAAAGCTGAGATGATGTATCACATTATAATTAACTGCAATCACAACCAAAGTGGCCATAACACAATTTAAACGCAACAGAAGTTAAGTCATGCTGGATGGTGCGAGTACCATTGGCAAAAGAGATGAATAAAACGTTCAAGCACAGTGGTGACACTCATTGAATTACATGTTGACAGCTCTGTGTTAGTGAAGAGATGAAAGCAAAATGAGATTTTCAAAAGTGAATATGGGGAATGACGGTATTGCTTTCTCCACATTGTCAAACTTGACAGTGCTATTACCATCACTATAACATCAGGTGCTGGCATATGGTATTCAGTTAGCAGAAATCACCTACCTCCTTTGAATATTGATTATATTTCAGGCAGGAGGATGAACTTATAGCACCAAAAATTTTCAAAGAAAGTAATGAGACTAGAATTACAATTATATGCGGAGAGAAGGACAGGGTGGGTACGAATTAAAGTTACTATTTAGGATCATTCATTAAAGGATTGGTTTACAGGGTTAAAAGCATTTACAGGGTGATTCTTGAAGACTTAATATGGAACTAGACTAAATACACCAGTATTATTTAGAGGCTGATAAAGATAGCTGATATTTGACATTAGTGTTACAGTTGCACAAATGGTAAGATGAAAATAAAGGCTATTTTTTTGGAATTGGTAGTTTATTTAATACAAACTATAAAGATAACCCTCCCATTGAGATAAGCAATCTCGTGTTGAGGTGGCTCCTAATACTGTCAATACAATTTTTCAGTAAAAATTATAAACTAAAGTATGAATTTAGCGTAAAAGAGTCTCCTTTGCTGACTTAGAAAAAAGCTTTTTGAGCTGTTCCACTGGTGACAAGTTCGTGACCATTGAGTTAATCTACATTCGAGTCAGGTGTGGCTTTAAAGGATGATCTGAAAGCATGACCAGCACACAGACACTACTCTGACCAGTTACTAAAAAAAGGCACCCTGAAAATGCTGCTTTATTCAAATGACATAACGCCACAGACGACAAGAGAAAGATGAGAACGGGCTGTTGGCCTGCTGGATGCTGCATGTTAGAGTTTTAGCAAAGCACCTGAATGTCCACAACTCCACCATGTGATATCTAAGAAATCCTTTAAGACAGCATGGTATGACATCTGCCATGTCACCACCTGTGTCCTGGATCGTCACATCCAGCTCGTCCATATGCGAAATTGTTTGACTGCAGAGGCTGCTGATGAAGCTGTTGATGTGAATATCTGCTTAAACTGTGAGGGATCGGTTGAGAGAGGCTGAGTTGTAATCTCGTCTCAGTGGGCGGTCACTAATGTTCATTGGACACCAGCAAGATAGGCGATGGTCTTTTTCACTGATAAATCTGCTCTCAGCTATACGAACAAGATGGCAGATGTCACATTTGGCACCGTACAGGGGAACGCTATGTATGGAAAGTGGCCCATGGAGGTGGAGGAGTGATGGTATGGGCAGGAATATGCCACAGACAAGAACACATCTGTGTTTCATCGATGATAATCTCAAAGCAAAACGATATGGAGATGAAATCCTCACACCCACGGTTACCCCGTTCATTCGCCACCATCTCCTGACATTTTAATTTGACAGCCTGCGTTCTGAGGTTGTCAGAATATGCATCGCCTTTCTATACCATCAGTTGAAAATGTTCCAGGCCTACCGTGGCCTGTCTGCTCTCCAGACATGTCGACCATGAGACATCTATGGGACTGTCTGGATGTCCGACAACATGATCCTTTCCCTTAAAATGTCCACCAACTTCACCAAATCTTTCAGGAGGAGTGGGAAAGTCCACAAACAGCATCTACAACCTCATGAACAAACGTGCAACTCTTTACTGCTTTGTGATTTCTGGTCTATGACCCCACTTCCCTGCTACCTATTATGATTTCCGATATAGTTCATAATTGGGTGTTTCATAATGTTCCTTTTGGTATAGAGATGCCATGTACTGGAACAATAAATACTTATTCTCCTATGTTAAAAAGAATGTAAAGGATTTAATAGAATATTTCATGCTGCGTTTATATTTTTTGTTCAAGGCCACTTTTACCGACATTCTTCTTTATCTTTTTTTTTCCTTTGGTGCTGACAGGCAATGCGATTCATCTGTGAAATTATTATACTTGAAGCGTTCATTCACCGTCAAAGTAAGAAAAGGTCCCACATTAATGGACATGATTATAAATTCCATTATTGGAACACTAACAATAATTTAATTTCCTCATTTATCAAATCACATCATCGACTCGGAGAAAATGTTAGGAAAAAGTATAAAATAATATGTATATGACATGATTTTTCAACTTCTTTTTAAGCATAAATATTGAATAAGTGCCCAGATTGAGGCTTTTAATCAGGTGAACATTTGTAAGATCTGTAAAAGATGTATAGCGGAACATGATGAAACTCAAATAGAAGTGTGCGACAGAAATATGGTGATGGCTTTTATCCATATACATCAAATCAAAAAGGTGCAGGTGGCTTAATGACAGAATCATCTTGAGAGAATACAGGGAAGGCCAAAGAAACGCAGCAAATGAGCTTAATGTGCCTTAAAATGGATTAATCTTCCAAAACTAAATGAAAACCAAGGGAAGAGTACTCCATCATCAAAACATGCAAAGAATAGCAAGTAAAAAGAAAACTTAACTTATTAAAACTTGCGTTAAAAACTTCCATTAAGTGAGTCGATACTTTTAAATAGCAAGTTAAGCGGGGGGGGACGTCTCGTTCTCAAGACAAAAAGACAAATGACAAAGTAGTCCTATTATTCCTGGATTCGGTGGGGTAATATATTATCTCTTCATTAAACATTTGTGTTGGATCTCTGCTCTAATTAGTTAGCTTACTTGTCTCTTTGCACTGGAAGTTGTGTCAGTTTCAGGTAGAGCTGTCACCGAGCCCAGGGTGACGGTTTAGGAGTGAATTTGTCGGTGCGTTCAGTTCTTCTCTCCGGTCACTGAAAACAATGAATACGGCAGAGCCTCCGATGTTTAGGATGCCCAAACTAGCTGTAATGCCTGCCGCTCTGACAAACATCAGCTCACTCAGCCAATGAAAGTACAGGAGAACACCCAGCCTCCCCTGTCATCTCTGGGAGAAATCAGCATACTGAGCATCTCCTGCGCTGTCTTCAACACTCCAGAAAACAAGCAGGCAGGGAAGGACTGAAAGACAGTCAACTTGTAAAATTCCAGTTCATCAACCATGCATGTCACCTTCCTAGTATTGGTTCAGGAAGTTGTTTTTCTTCACTCTTAAGAAAAGGGAGTGGAAATACTTTTAGTTACGTTATTCTCTTACTGGAGTGATTAATGCCTGAAGATTTATTGATCCTTCAAGTAGTAACACTGTAAGTTAGAGCTGCACAGATTAGACAATTAATCATACGGTTGATTAATGAAAAGTGAATCAACAACTATTGTGATTATTGATTAACTGTTTCCAACAAAAACGCCAAATATTATCTGATTTCAGGTTCCCCATTGAGATGATTTACAGATTTTTCATGTTTTATATCACTGGAAACTGGATGTTTTGGGGTTTTTCCACAACCGGTCAGACAAAACAAGATATTAAAAGATATGATCCTTCTATATCTATAATCCACATACTAATCTATAATGCTAATAATCCTCAGTTGTAGCCATACTGGAAAATAATTAATATTTCTTGCAGTTGCAGCATATTCTAATGTTCCCTAAAGAAAATTATTGTACTGTACTGGATCACAAATACAGTCAAAGGTATGAAAACAACTGGACATTGCATCTATTGGCAACTGTAAGCCCACTATCTCTAAAGCTCATATTTTGCACATTCTGATTTATGTCAGTGCCAGTACGTGATATATAGGAAGGATGTGCGTTTCATATAATTTCACCAACTTCAATTTCAATTTTTTTTTTTTATTGCAGTGATTTATCTTGAGCATCAGATCAATGCAGCTCAGACACTTTAGCTGATCCCAATCCTTTTTGGCACTTCAAAATGCAGTCTATTTAAGCTGCCAACTCCTCATTCATCCCAAGTTAATTTAATATACATGTATGCAACTATTAGTGTGCTGGAAATCTTCCATCAAGCCACAATAATTAAACTGTTAGTCTCCCTGATAAAGATCTAACATGGTTAATTGTGAATCATCAAGTGAAACAAGTGATCAGCTAAAAGTCGAAACAGACATTTGTCTGCGTGCTCTTGGGGCTAAAAATGGCTTATCTCGCAAGTATTTGGTCAGTATCACTGTGAAAACACACAGACATACAGTTTTGTGCTCATACTGTGACGGTAAACAGTCAAATTGCCTACATTAGTACAAGAATATCTGCAACAAATTGCTCCTGGTAAGAAACTCAGCCCATTATCTGATCAGATTAGACCACACATTTTTCAGTCCATCCAGCTGACAAAAACAGCACAAGTGGGTAATGTGCCAGCCGGCGCTGACCTCAGCCTGGGGGGAGAGGTTTCCAGCACTCAGCGACTCTTCTTTCCTCCCACTTTGGAGTTCTTAAGTCAGGTGCACAGCGGAGACTTCATGAATAAGCCCTAATGTGACAGAGAAATTGGGGATCACTTTCTCTGTCTGGCTCTGCCAACAGTCTGATGATATCGACGACTAGATGGCGTGAACGCGGGAGACTCCAAAGAGCGGATTAGAGAGGGGAGATAAGGCTATCCACTGTAATTAAGCCCTATCTCTGTACAGCCACTGAAGAAAATAAATCACTCTTCAGAGCCTGCCAGTGTTGAAATGCATGAACAATTATTCAGTAATTAATCGTTATACATGCAGGCTCCAAACACTAATAGGACATATTTTAACTACAGCATTATAGTACTGTTAAATTAAATTAAGTCTGAATGCATTTAAGATCAATGTAATAGATCACCTATTTAACCTTTTTTAATCACTTTATTGTAATTGTATTAGCTCTGATATCAGGCTTTTTACGATGTGCCCTGTGCTAATTTCCTATTCCAGCCATGTATAATTGAGAATACAGATACAGTATATAGGGTGTGGCATCAAACACGCTACTACAAACAACAAGCAGGGCCCAAGAGGAACGTGCTAGTCATACTGGCAATCCAGTCGTGGTGCTGTAACACGCCGAGAAAAACATGCAGATAAGGTCAAATATAATTATACAAGGTGTTAGTGTTGCTAGTTTAGAGAGCATTATCAAGTCTACAGAGCACCCCTGCTGCCAAACAACTAATTTTTCTTAATTTGCCGTTTTAAACACTGCTTGGTCATTTGCTCTCGTGTGAAAGAGTGTGAGTGCAATAGAAAATAGCATCCAAGTCATAATTATGGAAGTTTTTCTCTCAAAGCTCCAATATGTCCAACGTGGCACGGAAAAGTATATAAGTGCTATAAAAAGCAAGCAAATATGAAAGAAACACATGAGCTAATGTCCATTATTTAAGGCAATCAGATGCTATAATATAATAGATTAAAGCAAGCACAGTATTTTAACCCTCATATGTTGGCAAGAAAAACTTCATTACGCTTTGTTTAAATTTGTACAGTAGCCATTTATGCCTTTTAAGAGAACAGAGTTTGCTGGGTTGTATGATGTGCATTATAAAATGCATATAGCTTAAGTTTGTGTCTTTTTTTGGTAGGTATTTATTAGAAAGCTGGAATCTCCAGTAATGAGTGAGAAGCAGCAGTACAAGTGGTCTGGCAGCTGCTATCTTGCTGCGTTGTCCAATGACATTACATTTTCAAGACAACATGCTAAAGTTTTTTTACAGATGAAAATATTAGTCGATTGACACAAAAAGCAAACAAACTTTCATTTAGCGCTTTATCACAGTTTGCATCTGACACATTTATCTGCAACCATCAAACAGTTTTCTAACTGCTATTCATGAAGCATCTATGGCCGGCATGTACTGCTATTGTTTTATCGCCCTGACCCATTTCCTTGAGTTTGAGTCCATTAGACCATTATTATAGTTGTTGTTTTTTTTTTAAACTTTCGTTTGATTTTGACTTCTGGCACCAATCTGTGTTTACTTGTGTTTTCCATCAGTGTTTGGTTATCTTTCAGCACCAAAACTACTTAATTAAGTTTAGGAATTCAAAACTGCTTGGTTAGATTTAGAAAAATATGATGGTTGATGTTAAAATGAATCCTTTTGCTAGGTTTACCACCTGTTACAGAGCTCCTTCTGGTAAGTTTGCAGACAAGTGCACTTGATATTTTACATGCAAACATCCGCAAAACAATGTTGTGACTCTTATGTTATTAAAAATACAGGAAACAATTTGCCAGTTATTGGCAAGTTTAGTCTTCTGCAATAAGAAGTAGTTTTCAAATAGAAGTGACACCAAACTAATAGTATGACTATAAACATAGAAGTAACTGATTATGAATCAATGATTAACATGTGAATAATGATAACCTAGAAAATTATATCTGAGGTTGTTCTGACAGGTCGCCAACATTCACTATCAGTGTTCAGAATGGATGATAACGCGCCTACTGAGCCCACTAGAAGGTGGAGGAGGTCCCTACTGGCCCATATGTGTGAGAAAAATATGCAATGATAACATTTACTGGGCTGATAACGTGTGGAAAGATGATTGGCTGCTAATTTGAAAGGCGACTGGTCTAGTGTAGGCTTTGCTGCTTTTTGTGTATCGCGAACTAATATCTTTGTGTTTCTTTGGCAAGACACAGTTTGGTTGCATCACTTGGAGCTTAGAATATGCTATGGCCATTTTCTCTATCTTCTGATATTTTATACACTGCATAATTAATTAGTGAAATAATGGGCATGCTAATTGATAAAGAAAGTTGCAGCCCCAGAGAAAGTATTTTCTCCACACCACACTTTATGCTATTAGCTTCTAGCCCTTTGCTCAAGTACAGAAACTCATTACAGTGTCATCGGCATTATTTAACAAGAATCTAAATGTCTAATTTTCTGGAAACAGAAATTAAAATCAGCAATATTACAGTATACCATGCAGATGCCGTCCAATCAAATGCTTCAGGGCTGAGTTGGGATATGAAATATTCTTGTTTTTCAAAAAGCCCTCATAACATCTGTTAAAATAACAAATCCTTTATGAATTTAGTGAGCAGTTCTTATCGCAGCAAGAGAGGAAGGGCAAAAGATATGAAATTTGTTCTGCAACTGAAGAAGTACAGATAAAATCATATTTATTTATAAAAAGAAGTGAACAACTTCTCCCTGACCAATTTCCCACCCACCTGATCATCACTTCAATCCGCAAGGCATCAATGTACCAAAAATTTGTCTCAAAGCAGCGAAAGAAGATTCTGCTTTACACAGAAATTGTTTCTGTGCTGAAAAAGGTAATATTTCTCCTCTGAGGTATTTATTCACATTTTTCTGCAGCAAAGCTATTGCATGTTTACTGTACCGGCTACAGTAACAGTTCTTCTACTTTTTGCTTTATGACAGCTTGGTTAGAGCTCTTCCAGGTCCATATTAGGCAGTCAGAACTAAAAGGATATTAGATATGAATAAAACAGAAGTTCTCTTTGAAATGATGTGACATTTCCATATCAACTGGAATGAAAACATTGTGCTACCCTTGATCTGTTTATGTGAAACTGAGCCAAGCAGGGAGATACTGCGATGTTTGATGTTCTGCTGAGGGTCTGAGTCAGTCGGCCAGCTGGTGCTTAGACGGACAAACGTCTGAAATTCCCCTAAACACTGCGGTCAACAACATACAGAGACATCTGAGGCTACACACACGGGTGTGTGAGATGACAGCAGAGTGAAATACAACCAGCCTGATGTGTTAAAGATGCCTCCGCTTTAACTGTTAACTCACAGTATTATATCTGTGAATTTATCAATGAGACTTCCGCTACAAAATACACAGCGCTGTAATAAATTAGCATAGGAGATTTGTAATGATAGCAAAATTATAAGGAACAAAAAAAACCACAAACATGTTTGCTTGATGTTGTTGATTAGGTTGTTCAATAGCATTAGCAGTATATCAAATATTTTGTCTGGTAGTGATACTAAATCCAAACCTTTGGATTTTGGTGGTGATGTGATTGATGCATTCATATTAGGAACCCAAATTCCATTTAATAGTTATACATTTGCATAATTCAGTTACATTAAATGCAAAATAACAGCGAAAATCTTTTCAAATGAAGTTTTAATTTATTGTTAAATGTAGCTAACAGTAAAGGCTCCATATTGTGCCCCTTTTCAGCGAACTAATTAAGGTTTCCAGAATGTGTCCTTCATTTTTCAGCTCAAAATACAGCAAAGACGGTTTACTTCACAATAACTCCTGCTTTTAGCCCTGTTCTAAACAGGCTTTTCAGAAAGAATAACAAAGCAAACACTAGCTCGCCTGCTTCTTTAATTTAAAGTTGGAATATACAGTTGCTGTTGATTTAATACGAACCTATGTCTTGTGAGAATCAGTACCAATCTCAAATTGATGGAGGACTTCACTTTTTCAGTAGAATTTAGCAGCACTATGTGTCTATATATTGTGAAAACTTGTAAACCAACATGCAGTTTAAAGTGGCAATAAATACACTTTTCGCTTTACTTATAAAGCAAATATTAATTGCAGCAAAACACAGGAGGTTTCTTAGACTCTTGGTTATAAGTCACCAGTTGCCGTCGGTAATGCCTAATCAAAGGCCTGATGCAGTCGTCCCCAGGTTCTCCCCTTCTTTAACGAATGATAACAGTGCACGATAACTGTAGTATAATTATTGTCTATGATGTCTTACACAAAAAGCATGGGATATGTCATTTAGAGTTAGACTTAAACAGTAAATATTCTTTGTTCTTAAAGACAACAGAAAAGTCTCTTAAAGGTCAGAATGTTAAGTTGGATCGACTAAAAAACAAACTGAACTATCTGCTGGCCTTGATTACATTCTGTAACCATTCAAACACTGTTCCCAAACTTTTTCTCTTTTTTTCACCTTCTTTCCACCTTACCCCGAGGCAGTTGCTGAGTTCGGTAGAAAGAAGGACAGAGAAGCATTTTGCCAGGAGCATAGAATCACTAGATTTAAGTCAGTGGCTGCTTGACTCCTCTGGAGAATGACAACCACAAGGAAACAAAGACGGCATGATGGTTTGACTGACAGCCTTTTAAGTCTGTTCACTACAAGGTCAGATATACCCCAAATAGAAAATAGATGTGAGTGATCCTGAATTTCTTAAAGAACGCCCTTCGTGTGGGCTTCAACACTGTATGTTTTGGTAAAATGATGATTATGAATTATGAGTGACAGTGAAAAGAACTCCTCTAAAGTGTCGACATCAAAAGAGGGAGCCAAATAGCGACAGAGTAGAATAATCTAAATATAATTGTGTGACTGCTGCTATGTCAACTTCAACCTTGTCTCATAAATGCCATAAGGAAGAAATGTTCTCTGAGGTTAATTTCATTATATTATCAAGAGAATAAGGCAATTACCAACAAATGACAAAAAGGGCTATTCAGAACCAATTCTGAGGATAACTGACCGTGCTATGTCCTCTCAGCAGGTGGTTATTCATAATACAGCAGGTGATTCATATGAATTATTTCCTACCTGTCATTCACTTTGCTCTGCCGCCTCAGTCTGTCCAAGTAATTGTAGTCCTGTAGATTTCACTTTGGCACCTACGGCGGGATTCTTGGCTGACCTTCCTGGGCGCTTCCTTCTAGCAATTATCTGAGGACATTTTCGGAGAGAGAGAAAGAGTGTAAATATTCCAGAGGGAATCCTGAAACAAATACCGCTCAATACAGACGGCATGTAAAAACGCAGGAAGCCAAATCCGGGTTCATAAAAACAAACACAGTCGCTTGCTTTCATGTCTGATTACTAATTTAAAGAAATGTTCTGCTGTCAAACATGTTGTATTAAAGAGGATTATTCTTTTAGAAAAATCTCACACAGGATCAAACAGCAGTCAAATATGTTCGGTGCTGCCTCCCGCTCCCTGCTTCTACCTGATAAAATTGTGCAGCACCTCTGGCATTACGCATGTTGTTATCCCCTGGCCCCTAAGAAGCACAGAAATATATCATAATCTGTTTTCAAATGATGTGTTACAGTACCACGCTTTGGTATTTTCCACATATGCTTATTCAATATCCCGGCGATAAAACCAGCAGGACCTCAATTTGCCTTCGAACGTTCAATCTCCAAAAGAAAACACTTCCACACAAAGCAGCAAGAAGCTAAGTAACAGTACAGGGTCATTTGGCACCAATGAAGTATTGGTAAAATGAGTTTCCATGGAGACTAATATGCTCGCAACTAAAGACACATACAGTGGCATTTTGGAACGAGCGAAGCAAACTGTGGGGCACAAAGATAACAAGCTCAGACAAAGAGACATAATGTCAACACAGTCTCACACAGAGGGCTCAACCTGTAATCAACATGTACAGTAGCTGCAAAAGGAGGTAGACATTATACACAGCTGAATGACAAATGTGAATTAAGTGCTCGGGGAATCAAAACATTAACCTCTGACACAAAAGTGGAATGTGGCAACATGAAAAGCCGGATTTAGGCAACACAAATTAGCGCTATATGCCATTTATATTCACCAGTCTCCCAAGGAATAAGCTCTTAATACTATGCAAAATAACATTATTCACATATTAACAAATGGTTATGTATAATAGGAATACACAAGGTATTCAAAGCTTCGTGCATCGTTTTCCCTGTGCACAACATAAATGCATAACATTCTGTGTCTGTTAAGGATCATTATTTCAGTTTTTTCCTGCATAGAATAATTGTTGGCCCCCTGCAAAGAGGTTTAAAGTGCCCCCAAAGAGATTTACACGCAACACTGCAGGAAAATCACCAGCGCCAAAATAATAAGAATTGAGAATAAAGACATTTTTATATTGTCTTACCTTATTTTGTGAATTAAGAGATCTTTTAGTCAAGCATTTTGTTCATCAAATGGTTAGAAATAAACTGAGAATGTATAGATGTCTATCAAATAAAGAGGAGAAGCCCTGAATATGCCATCTTCACCACATCGGTTTTTGAATAAAGATTTTTGAAGATGCAAGAATACAAGGTGGGTGTGTGTAACATTTAAACATCTTCTAAATGAATGGGCATCTTCAAATCAAAAACATACAGCAGGTAACTTGTTCATGGCCTAGTTTGATTGAAGCAAGCATCTGCTGTTTTGATTATGCAGCTGTATCGTGTTTGAGATTTAAGTCTATACGAATAAGTAGTTGTGTAATGTATTCTAGCACACAATATGGTGTACTGAATTCATGGCCAAGGTTAGTGTTGATTTGACAGTTATTATATTTGAAACAGGATGTTAGCTTTCTCTGATTACTGGACCTATAGAATGTGCACTCCAACATGCAGTGCCTCTTGGACCAGTGGTTAGGATTCCCAACAGTTAAAAGTTGCAAGACCTATACTGTAAAAACAATCCACTAAAGACCACAGTCAATGAAGGTAATCTAGGCTGTTGTACAAATATGGACACAGCAGTGCATTTTATAAGCAAAACTAATGATTAACTTCTCTATTCTTATCATCTTTTGATATCTGATAAAGTAATGTCGATCCAGGATAAACCTATTGGTCAAAAACAAATTCACTGTGAATCAAAAAGTGGCATGTGTATGCATCATTTTGCCAGAACTGTGTTCAGCAGATTTCATCCTTCCAGTCTGATGGTCTTGTCTAATAAAATAAGTCTGAGTTGAGCAATGTGGAAAGTTTTTTAAAAACTTTAAGAAGTTACCTTATTATCCTCATCAGTGCTTTAACTTACAATATAAATCATATGAAGTTAATTCAGCGTAGAAACCTAAGTTCCCCTGCTGCCTTGGAAATGTGAGTTAACTACAGCTGTAATTTTAAAATCATTGTAAGCGTAAAACTAGTCGAGTTGAATTAACTGAACCTTAACAAGTTCAACAAACTTAAGATATTAAGCTGAATCAACTATTCCCATAAAAAATGGCTACAGACAGACTTGCTTTCCATTTATATTTTCTAAATTTTAAAAGTTTCTGCTTCATTTAGCATTGAGAATATACAACCTCAGCTCTTGAAGCCATTTCAAACAAGTCAGAACAAAGACGATCTGTGAGGCTGCTCCCTAATACAGTGAGATAAATTGCAAGTGTAAAGACTGAGTTCAGTGCCAACCTTTGTCGTGGCTAGATTTGTTTTGATTATTATGAAAAGAAACAACCATGACTTACTTTTCTCTGTATTAAAGGCACACAGCAGGTTTGCATCATGTGTGTCTTCTCAAACTACAAAAAACAAGAGTCTCTCTGGGGTTTCAGCTCTCTAGCAATGCATCCTGGAAAATCTGCTTAAACGCCAGTTTTGTTTATCATAAACTTAATTAAATGAGTAGAGTGAACTCTCAGCTATTCATTCGTGCAACTCCACATTTTGAGTCAAAATGGCTTTAATAAGTTCTACAGTAATCTGAAGATGAAAAATAGACATTTTAAGTCCATTTAAATAGAAAATTGCATAAGTCATACATTTGCTTTAAGCAAATTAGGAGAGATTAGTTGCTTTGATGAAGTTCCTTCATGATGAGGACATGGTTTGCTTCACATTGAAACAAGGTCTTCTATGAAAATAAAAAAAAAAACATAGAAAGGTGATTCATATTCTGATTATGCATGGTGGTGAATCTGCAGAGTTGCCTGTAAAACAGATATTAAGCCATAAAGTGCTGCTTAGAGGTGACCTTTATTTTGAAGAGCTGTGGTGTGACATGCTGTGAATTAGCCAACATGAATGCTCCACAAATTTATGCCTTTCCGCAGCTTGACCTCTAAGTCAACAGTATGTTGAGAACAGCTGGAACGATTGTAAGAAAAACAGACACTGCACACACAGCAATAAATGTATGACAAAGCACGCTCGCCGGAAAACCTTTGATGTCTATCTGCCGGCGAGCCACTGCGGCCACTGTCATTGGTTACAAGGTGAGCCACCTACGTGCACCTGAGTAACGTATTGATGTGATTGAGTTGGGATTTTTGCTTATCACCACAATATCAAGTCACCTTGTTCTTTTATTTTTTTCTAATCAAATGTCAACAACAGTGCTATCTAACCCTGATATGAAGCCAATTAAATCCTTGTCTCAATCTATGGCGCTGCGGAACGCATTCTAATTTGTTGTCAATAAAGCCTCTAGCTCCTCTAAGTCTCGCGTCCTGGCTTGAGGTTGCTGAAGTAAAAGTTTTGATACTTTTCATTGTGTTGATCAAAGGAACTGGCCACAAATCATCTCGATAAAGTCCCACGATGAAAACATGATCATGCAGACAGGTTCATGGGTGTACACGGACTGAGATTTAGTACCACAAGCCTCTGTTTTATCACAGGGTTGAGGGAGAGGGTGAAGCTATTGACACACAGAGGTACGGCTAAGCCACTTCACATCCCAATCGATCACAGCTGCACTTCACTGCAAGTGGCATTCCCCTTACAAACTAAGATTGTCCTAACCGCGCTGACTTTCAGCATCCAGACACCTGGCTGGACTTTGGTCCAACAATACCTTCAGTTACAGTTTCTTTGCCCCTTTTCCTTTGTTCCTCAATCAAGACTCAGTCTGCCCGAGAATATTTTGTAGCTCAGTGTTTGGCCGTTGCAAAAGCAGGAAACAGATGGCTGGCTATTTCTGGATGGTACTACAGAGTGTCCAGCTCAAATAAAGTGTTCTTTCACAGGATCTCAGTGTTTTTTAATGCCTGCGTAGGGAACTTCATAAAGCCTTGGACCAAGAACTTGTAAATGGCCCGTGACAATGAGATTATAAAAGATGGTTTTTAAAGTATTTGACATTATTATACTGAATTCCAATGCCTCCCTCCTTACTTTCTTTAACTCCAGCTAATCCCTCCCTGGAGGATGCTTATTAACCTGGACCAACACTCTGCCCCTCCTGATGAGGCTGTAGACAGGCCTCCTCTATTTGCTCTCCTGATCTCTGTCACTCAAACGGTCACATAATTATTGTGTGTCTTCACAGGTTACATAGTTGATATTAGCTGCATTGTAAGCAGACATTAATTACATGAGAAATTGCACCGAGTTAATAAGGCTGTTTAGAAAGAGCCACCTCTATGGATGGTTACCGTGGAGTCATGTTTATGGATAGGACATGAATAAACCGGGCTGTTTATGTTCTTGGATGTAAATAAAATCATGGCACAATGATAAGACATTCATGACATGCCGTCTGGCAGCAGGTGACAGTTTGAAATTACATTAATCCTTATCTATTCATTATGAAATTTGTGAGTCTACATGTAGGTGTAGCAACACCTTATCGCGGTAAAGTGCCTCGGCTGAATTTGAATTGATTTCTATCTCTCTAGAATCCATTGCAAATTCCCCTCATGGCCGGCAATGCACAAGGCAGTGACTGCTGCTCACAGGTCAAGTCAGATTCATCTCGGGCTATCTGATCAGCCTATCCCCAAGCTGCGCTATGTGTGAGAAATAGCACATTTTAGATTACAGCACTCCCTCTAAAAGCCTTCAGCTGTAGTGCACGTCTTTCAGTAGTTTGGAACAGAGCATTCATTTCATTTCTGGGTGCTTCTTTTAAAGGCTATCCCACAAGGTCCTATCACTAGGAGGTTCAAGGGCAAAATAAATCAGCGATGACATGTCCCATCGTTGTTATGTAGGGCACAGAGGTCTCCTGTCTGCAGCAAGAGCTCAGGTTGAGAGATCCCCTTTGTGTCTGAAGCTGGATCGCATTAACGGCCTGACTCATTACATTAATAGCAGTGCCAACGCCGCAACATGAATAATGCCATTCCTTCTGTGAAGGGGTTACAAACCAGTCTGACAGCGGAAAAAGCATCAGACTATTATTAACTATAAATCCATAAATGACACACACTGTCCACACAGGGGGGAATGTATATTTAGACCTGAGCCGAGGTATTTTGTCGATTCTATTAACTGTGGATACAAGATGATATGAGTAAAACCCATTGTTTAGATTTAAATGAAAGATGTGGGACAGAAAGTACCAGATAATAAAAAATGACTAGGCCAGGACTTCCCGACAGATGAGTTGTCTAAACTGCACACTGTGTAGGTGTACCATTGCGGATTTGAATCTGTCCCAGGACCCTGGCCATGAGTCTTTTCCTGTTGTTGTCAAATAAAGCAAAAATGACAGAAATATAATCTTCGAAAAACGTGTAGACTGCAAATGCTCCGCAGCTCCATGCCCTTTATTGTTATGAATCGCAGGAAAGCTTGTGGCAGCTCTACCGGATCAGCAGAATTTGGAAATTCTTCAAAAGCTGAATCTCCTCTAACCTTCCCCACCTCTCGAGCACCTTCCCCACCAACCCCAGCACCAGGGGATCTGTCACAAATCAAGGATGGGAAGGTCAATAAAAGCAAACCATGCCAGACTCTCTGACTGACACATCAAAAGTTCCCTCAGCAGTGCTCAACACTCTGCCTTCCTTCCCTCCTGAACAATTTAGTGGAGTCCGAGGGGAGCCCCCTAATCCATGCCTCTGAAAGTGCGCTTAATCAACCTCTGATTAAGAGGGAGCACGCTAAGGTGTCCAGCAACATCTTCACTGCCCTCATCTACTCCTGAAGTCAATCAAAACACAAGGAAACAGACCTTATTTGTCTTTTCAGCCTCCCGTACCTGATGCTCCGTCAAATGTCTTAAGTCTCCTTGGTTTTGTTTTAAGCCCTTCATTCATTACACATCCGCCAATAGCAAATACAAAGCAAACACTTAGTTCCTTCTAATTTCTTTCCTCTTCCTTTTCTCTCTCTCTCTCTCTTTCTCTCTCCTTTTGTCTTTTTTCTGTTGTTGTTATGAGTGTCCCCCGGGTGTCTGGGGATGAATTAAACATCAGTATGTTGGTAGGAAGGGCACAGCTTCCCCTGAAAGGATTGAATGCAGAGCGTTGTTTGAGGGGAGAGCAACAGTGGAGGTGACAGGGGAGGCTTTGCTCAGCACGAGGACGTGGAACCATAAGGGAACCACTTTGACCTCTAACATCTAACTGCCTTCATGCATAGTCATTTTTTTTTCTCCTCCTCAAGTCTCTCCAAGTAATTGGGGTATCCCAAACTTTTGAAAAAAGGGAGGCCACGTTCAGCACTTGCTTACCTTGCTGTGTGTAAAAAAGCAATAAATTTGTTGCTGGAGGCTTTGTTAACTTCAGTGAGTTAAGAAACACCTCTCTGATTTGCAGCCTTGTTTGTATTGATTAAGGTATGTCTGCAGTGTCAACAACAAATGTAGCCAGACTTTATTAATATTATAATAATTTCCTGACAATCAGACAGCAATGTGAATTTCTTTACTTTTTCTATTCACATCTCCACAACTGCATGATGCAGTTTCGCTGGCAAGAACAGCAACATATTTATATTTTCTATGCAAATGTCAAAGTATCTGTCGTGTTATAGGGATAGTTTCTTTAAAGTGGGTTGTATCTATGTCCATTGTCAGAGTCGTAGATTGTGGTTGGCAGAGATGACTGCTGACAGGGGAGCTATGAACTCTACTGCTGTCAACAGGGTCAGCAGCAAAATGTATTTTAGCCACCTACAAAGAGGTCGTCATTCCATGTCTTGTTTGTGCCGTTGCGTCTCTTTGGGACAGTTTTGTCCCCTTTCTTTTGTTTTGTGTCTCATTTTATGTCCCAGCTGTGTTGTTTTTCCTCTCTTTATGATAGTTTTGTCACTTTGTGGTTGTTTTGTGTCCTTTTTGGTTTTTTTATTTGTCTCCTTATTGTCTTTATATCTCCCTTCTGTCATTTTGCATCTTGTTTTAGTCGTTTTGTGTGTTTTTGGAACAGTTCTGTTACTTTGTAGTCATTTTGTGTTTTTTTGTTTTGTCAGTTTTTTGTCTCATTTGGATCGTTTTGAGTCTAGTTTTGTTTGTTTGTTTTTATCTCGGTTTAGTCAGGTTTCGTGTCTTTCAATTGTGTCATTTGTTGTCTCTTTACGACAATTTTGTCTCTATGGTTGTTGTATGGTCTAATTTTTCTAAGTTTTTGTCTCTGCCTTCTATTATTTTGCGATTTATTTTTCTTGTTTTGTCATTTTGCATTTTGTTTTGGTCATCTTATGTGTCTTTAGGACACATTTTGTTTCTTTGTGGTCATTTTTTGTCACATTTTGGCTATTTTGTTTCTTTTCAGGTCTCTGGGACAGTTTCATCTAATTTCTTTCTCGTTGGTTTTTTGCAATTTTTAAAAAAACATTGTGTCTCTATGACAGTTTTGTCTCAGAGTTTTTTGTCTCTTTTCTAGGTTTTTGTAGTCTTTTTTATTTATTTATTTATTTATGTGTGTGTATTTTGGATGGTTATGTTTCTTTGTCGTCATTTTGTACGTTTTTATTTTGTGTCTTGTTTGCGTTGTTCTGTGTCTGTTTAGGACAGTTGTGCCTCCTTTCTTTCCTTTTGTGCCTCATTTTTTTGTCTTAAACATCGTTTTGCATTCCTACGCATACACGCGCTGCTCACTGTATTACACCACTGGAACTCTGACCCAGCTGATCTGCAACATAATACAGTGCACGACATGGGTGCACATATGCGTAGGAATATGAATAAGTTCTACAGTTGAGAAGATGTAGTGCCAAAGGACGAGGCTGTCTGACAGCAAGGTAAAGCAGTGAGAATGTTCTAAATATACCGTGCACTTAAATAGATATTGATTTTTTTGGACCTCTTTTTAGGTGGCTAAAATACATTTTGCTGCTGACCCCGTTCACTACATTACATTGCTTAGCTCCCCTGCCAACAGTTCTCTCTACTTCTTTAAACTGGGGACTTGCCAACCACCATCTACTGTAGGTAATACACTGGCTATGGATAAGTACCACATAAAACTCCATGTCAAAGAAGCCAAACTATCCCTTTAACATCATTTTCAGTTGACACTGAGGCTGTAGCAGCATACAGAAAGAACAGAGAATTTTTGATAATAAATACAAGTATTTCTGCCAACTTATAACATACACAGCAGCGGTAATCTCATCCACAGTTGCTGGGATTTTGGAGGAAGCTTTTCTAGAACTATTTTCTGGCTCAGGTAGAAAAAAAATTTGAATTCTGCCAACAAAGTCATGATTACCTCGGTTGACTAAGCAGTCAATGAGCACATCAGGCTAAATAAATCACAGAGAAATATTTTTTTAAAAATGGAGACGATGGCTAAAATAGTGGGAGCCTCACAAACACTTCCAGCTGGCCACTACAACAATATCCAGACCTCTGACCCACAGTCCTGTATTATAAAGACAACTGTATTCTAGGAGTGAACTAAACGTGGGAGGATTGTCTATTCGTGTGAGGAATCAAGTGCATTAATCCACAACAGGCCAACAGGAACAGTTACTACACCGCATGATAAACATAAAAAGCAAGAGTTCAGCTCAGGATGTTCTTCTCTAACATAAGGCTGTATAATATCTTCCCTGGTATGACTGGTAAAAAGCATACTGAGAAGAGCTTATGGGGATGTTAGCCAAGACTGGTTGTTTACACAATTAGTAACAAAGTTGTCCTTTTGTACTCAGCAGTGTTATTGTGTTGAAGCTCAGCATCTGACAAGTAGATCATTTGCATAAAATTGTGTGTAAAAAAAAGCCTGACAAATAAGCAATATTCAAAGGAATACCAAAACCCCTGACATCATCATTTGTGATGATGAGAATCTCGCAGGTGTTTCCTCCTTTAATGTTCCACATAAGAATACTACAATGTACACCATATTTTGTGAAGATTTCTTTCATAACATTATGCTAGGAAAATACTAGTCTGACATCTAGGGTAAGAAAAGTGGTGCCGACATCAAATCTGAGTTAGTGGAGCAGCAGAGCTTAAATGAAAAGGTCTTGTTTTCAGTGAGATGCTAATGTGCGAGACTCAGTGTGCACAAAGACAGACGCAGAACTGCCTCCGATGAATCCTCTGAAGTTATCCCACAGGGTCAATGATTGATTAATGTTTTGAAAGAAGATGGTCTGTGAGGTAGGCAAAAAACTGGCCAAAATTGAGTGTTTACGCCAAAATCGTCCATCTGCTGTCAGCTCTAAAAGTAGGAAAACTACATTTTAATTAATATGAGCTTTCATGTAGATTTATTCATTTACTTGTTGGCATACACAGAGCAGTGTGCATGTGTTAAGAGAAGCTGTGCTGCAGAATCTCAGCTTTTATTTCATTTGTTTTCTTTTGGTCTAGTATAATCAGGCATGAGCATGACAAGTTTAAAACCCCACAAGCAAGTTATGAAGCATTTCAAGGTGAAATATCTGATTTTTTTTTCTTCTTTTACCCTAAGTTGATTATCCAGGAGAAAGGAGAAATGAGTCTCATATTTCAAGGCAGAGTTCAGTGAACTGTGTTCATGTGATTAATACCCTTCTCTGAGCCTTTGCCAAAGAGCTAATGCCTGGCTTTTGGTTTACAATAACAAGAGATTTGTGTTGTGCATACGGTCAAAACAAGAACAAAAAGTCAAAGGCTTTTTCCAGAGCGAGAACAGACTCGGTAGGAGTGTGGGTTAAAAGGAAACATCTATCTCCTCAGCCCAACTCCTCTGTCAAATATCTCCGCTATTTCAGAGTGACTTTCATCAACAAAGTATTGTGCTTGTCCACGGTAACACCCACATAAAAAAAATAACACACAGTCGAGGTTGTGCAATCTCTTTTGCATTGAAGGCGCTTCCTCATTTTTGGCACTCGGCAACAAAGAAAATGTCGACTGATGGTACTGACCGGCAGAAGTGGACGACACTCCTACAAGTGGATCCATAAGATGCGCTGCCGTTCTATTTTTTACTGCTGAATGTACAATATGGGTTCTACAAAGCCCTGCAAATCCTGCACTGAGACAGGTGCTAAAAACAAACAAAAGACTCGGTGTACACACCCACACAGTCAGAAGTCTAATTAGCCAAAAAAAAGTGAAAACACCTGTGTGGGCTGAGGATGACTGTGTAAAGGGGGTTAAATCCAGTCATGCCAATTATTTTTTGTTTTGGAGGTTTTTGGGATATCTACTGCTAAGAATTTTTCTACCACGGCAAGACAATGGAGTTGATGGTATTAGGTGTAAAGTTAATGCACCATTAATGCCATTAATGATTCTCCTTTTTTATTTTTTTGCAAAATGAATATAACCAGGACATTGTTCCACAGCAAACACAGTGCTGCTGAGTTTTTAAATGGAACCCAAACTGGTAAAACTAATGGAAGCACAAGATCCTTGCAGGGCCAGGTATCATTAGGGGTAAAGTAATTTTTTGTGTGTTTGGCAGCTCCATGAGACAATTTGTGAGAATTTTATTACCTTAGTCCTGTTAGCTCCACTCTTCTTCATTGGTGGAGAGCTCGGCTTTAAGCATCTGCTCACAGTAGTTGGGGAAAGTCTTAAATTAGGATACATTTTCTGCACTATAAGCAGAATTACATTCTAAATTTGAACAAATAGGGAGAATCCATGGGGTTTAATTAATGGATGCTGGCTACACCTCTGTCCTGCAGCCCTACTTTTTTTAGCTGTGTGCACAGCATATTAATTTTACCATTAAATTTTGGTTATGTAATGTTAAATAAAAGTTGTGGAGGAAGACATCACCTCCCACATCTGTTCAGCCCTCACTCTTTTCAATCCCTCCTTCTCCGCCTTGTATCAATTTGTTTTTTTGCATGTCGAGTCAAAAGGAGGTTGTCACAGGAGACAGCTCGCTTGTCTCACGCACATGATTGAGGTAGCTGCAATTTATAACGTTCCAGCCGGAGCGACAGACTTCACTTATCTCAGGCCGGCTCCTCTGCCAGTGCCCTTTCACTCAGCCAATGAGGATGAAGGTTGCAGGTTGGGTTACTTTGTCAAAAGCAGAGGAACCATTACAAATCTACACTATCCATCCTTCTGTAGGGCATGGAGCTTTTCCCCTGGCGCAAAGCTGTTGCAGACCTGACTCTCCTCAAAGCTGTCTGTCTATCTCTCACGCCCGGGAAGCTCACAGGGGGGTTGTTATCACAAAGAGCCAATTTGTTATCCTGGTTTCACTCCATCACAGGAGCCATTATTTGGGACTTTTATCTATCAAGAAAAAGCTGTTAATGTGAGCAAGAAAGTGTGTACTCTGTCATTATGCCACTGAGGCTATTGACTTCATCTTATACTGATTCAAGCTGAGTGAACCTGAGGCAATTACTTCAGCGAAAGAAGATTGACACAACTACTCCGACGTGAACTACCTTGAACTTTTAAGTTGCGCCCTGATGGAAACACCACGCCTGATCCTTATGTTAATATTTTGTGTACTAATTGCACTGCAGCACAAAGCCCTTGATGGAGTAAGCACTTCCACCGTAGGCGGATCTTCCTATTAGTCGCAGCACTGTGCTGCCTACGTGCTCTGACACCAGCACCTCAGCCCAGGAACACTGACTACTAGATAATGCATCCGCACCTGCAGGATGGACAATATTTCATAAACCTGAGTGCAAAGCCGTGATTTATCACTTTCACTTATTACTCGAGACACTTGGAATGATCGATTGGTTTATCCTCCAAGTTGAAGCTATGTATATATATCAGCTAGAAAAAAGGGAAAAAGACAATTACCTGCCTAGGTACCTAGGAGGGAGGATATTTTCTGAGTCAACCTTCATGCGACAGTCTCGTGCCCTTTGTGTCTCCATCATGCACTGTGACTTAGCCATCATTATCAGACACTCCACTGATCTGTCTATGCACATGCTCTCTACTCTGTCTCCTGCATGTTCTGAAGGATTTAGGAAGAGTAGTGGGTTCAGAAAACACACCCAAGCACTGAGCAACAATACATTTTTGTCTATGATACAAGAGAAAGAAAATGTCACGGAGGTGTTACAGACATTAACATGAGACGGTGTTACAGGTATCATTTGGAGCCTGACGACTATAATTTAGATTCGCTCTAAAAATTATTTCAGCAGAAGGAAATGACAAATATTTTCCTTGCTACTAAAAAAAAAGCCACCAGATGAAATGCCACTGCCATTTACAATTAGGAGCTCGGAGCTTTTCTCACAGCAACCTGTGAAACATCTATTTGTATTCCTGACATCTGATCCAGAAAGTCCTGACATCCACAAACCATTCTCAGTCCGGCCCAATCACTTGTCACACACTTAGTGTGGGCCGCGGGCCCCCTCTACCCTCATCACAACTCATCATTACACCACAAGCTGTCAAATTAAAACTTTTAAATTGTGTGAATGCCTCCTCGGAACTTTCCCTTTTTCCCAGCAACATATTGCAGAGATAATTGAGGATATTAGCAGCCAGACTGTTACCAAGAGATGAAAGGCAAGGAGGGAGCGGTGACAGCTCCTCTCGCTTGTGGCGGTAACGAGGGACTGTCAAAAGTCTCTCCGTGTTTATCTCGGATCATCTAGGGGGATTTAAAACCCTTACCTTCACAATTCCATTCTTTATGGCGCGTCCTTTATCCACAGTGATTTACGGAGGCTCAAGCCCTGCGCCGCGTGATGAATGAGCACTCTTCACAAGGTGTCAGGGCCAGGCAGTGGTGGGCGGCGGTGACTCCCCCCACCCCACCTCCCTCCCTCTCCCTCCCTTCATTTTTCTCTGGCTTTCTTTTTTCCTCTCCTTGTCTTCTACCCCCCCTCCATTCCATTTCCAAATTGGGCTGATTAGATGCTGGTACATCAAGTGGATTTACACAGGAAATTCCGATTCGGACAGGGGCATATAAATAGCTTTACACAGATGATGCTTTGGCTGTGGTGACATCTGGACACGATTTGATTTGACAGTTGCAATTTCTGATTTTCTTCTTTCATTTTGGGATATAAAAATAGTACAGATTGTGTCACCTGACTTTTGTTCCAGGATCAAGGGAAGAGCCTTGGGTGTACTCGAATCTTGTAATGTTTCATTATTTCAGAACAATACAACTTCATGCAGCCCCCAATCAATAACAGCCCATAGCTACTGTAAATTATCAGTTTTTCTAATTAAGATTTTGGCACCAATTATTGTATCTGAACCACATTCAAGCTCCTGCTTTTATCTAAATTAAAGGGGCACATTGATGTTACACACCAAGATCAGTTTACTCATCATGGGAAGTCATACTAAGCCTGTCACAACAGCAGTTTATGGTAGTGCTTTAAACAGTATGTCTGTGATTTTGAGAGACTTTATGAACCCTAACGAAGTCACCTGGGTAATCTTAGTTTGCGCAGCACCTCAAAGAGTCGATTTTAAATTCGGCTATCAGTATACAGGTAACCAAACCATAATCATCCATTTCAGGAAAGTCAAATCTCTGAGGGAAAAGAAAACCGCCAACTAATACAAAAGTAAGGCAGTCAACTCTGTAAAGACGATTTTTATGACACAAACTTTTCTGAAACTTTTATGCCACAAAGTCGCCAATAAAAAAGGGAGTTTTAAATATTAATAAAATACGCCTCTGGGTTTGCCCTACACAGCATGAACAATGATTCCAGCAAACATTTAAACAACAGAAAACTTTCTGAAATGAGTCGGATCGCATTTGCATTTTCAGTTCATACATTTTAATTTGTTTTAGGGCAGCTGTCAGGCTGATTGTAGAAATTGTGTCACAGATTTAGATAATGTGGAATGCTGGGGGGGGGATCTTATTGAAGCTTTTCCTGTTGGGGGAATGAAAAATACCTCACTGACACAGAAAGTGAAGTGTCATTTTATTGACATTGTTATGCTGACAACATGTTAAGATTTGTTTTTAAGAGTTAGGAAATCCAGCCTAAGATCCTTTGGGAGTGAGTACGTGACTTTGCATAAACATCAAGTAATTAGCATTCAAGGGCGAAAGTAGATTCTCGCTGACAAGTCATGGCTCAATCATTTTAAAAACAGCAGGTCCTTTGTGTTTGTGCTGCAGCGAGTTTGGCAGGTTAGTCCATTAAGCAGAGTTCAGCTATGTATGAACAGAGTGTATAATACAACACAAACATAATAAAAAACATCGCGGCGTAGCAGGGAGAAGAATCGCGTCAAGGTTACTTTGGTTCCACATTTTCAAATCAGTTCTACTTTCCTTCAGAATTTGATTTTTTACTTTCAGTTCACTTTTACTTTCCCTCATTTCAATTAATTTTGACTTTAGAAATCTATTTCAGTTTTATCTCATTCTGGAGGGGAAAAAAATGGTGATGATAAACCCACACTGGCAAATTTGGCTTTAGCATGCCCCAGCGCCTTTCTGAAGGCAGATTATTTCACATAATCTAGTGAACAGGCCTGATTCAAAAAGCTGCTTCTCTCTTCTCTTTACACTGCTTGCTGCCCTGGCCACACCAGCTCCACTGAAGCATGATGTTACAGTCTGTTGGCTAAGTGCTTTTGCTAGCCCTGGCATTGTTGGCTATGTGTTGGGTATCTCTCTTTTTCGAACACATTTCTCCTGTATGTGGTCACTTAGAGGTATATTTTAAGATTTGTTGTTTTATTGTCCTCTAACGTTTCCCATCAAAACAAAAACAAACCTCATTTTATGTACAAATGATCCACAATCCCGCTCTCAGACTGATGTATGTATTCGTACACACAGAAAAACAGAAGTGGGTTGACATTAGAGGCTGCTAATAAATAGTAATCATAAAGCAGTCGTGCAGCCAGTCTCAAGGGCAGCCAGTAGGTGAGCTTTGTAGTTCTTCACTGCACTGTATGTATGCAGCTGGTCTGAACACACTCTGCCTTTCTGAAGGGCAACCTTCAGTATCAAAATGTCTTCTCTCTCTCTCTCTCTCTCCTCTTTGGTTGCAGCTCTGTATGTTTTTTCTCCTCCTGATTAACTCTGATAAGCATAAAAGCTAATTCTTGACCTAGGAAAGCGTAATTTGATGAAAATATTTTAAAAATTTCAAAAAGCAAGCACAACTCAAGGTCTCCTTGCAACTAAGCCTTTTCAGGGCTTTTTGATGAAAAACTTTGAACAAATCTGTGGTGTTACAACTATAGCAAAGAACATTCCTGCAAAGCTATTACAATGTGCCACATTCTGACTGTTATTGCTAAAAATTGGTGGCTGGTGAATATGGCCAAGTGACAGCTGATCTCCTCCTAGGCTGTAGGATGCATATAATTGCATTTTGAAGCAACTGGAAGAAGAGTATGTATTGAAAAGATTTATAATTAGCAAGTACAGGTTCTCCTATTAAAACTGATACCTTTCATACAAGGAGGACACAGGTATCAGTTCTGATACCTTCCATATTGATCCAGTCCTCCTTGCTCTCTCATCTACAGTTGTGTTGCTCAGTTACATAAGTCAATGTTGCAAGTACAAAGACAACAACAACATATAGTTTTGTCCAGTAGGAGGATGTATTTCTGTCTAATGGATGCATGCATCATTTACAAGAAACCCCTTTTCAGACACTGAATACATAACACTGCATTCTGTCATTCAGACTTAGGTCACTTTCAAGTTTAAGTTCCTCACAGCTTCATTCAGACACCACAGTGGCAGAGAGGGCCACAGTATTGGATGATGGATTATAATAGCTTATATTATAATGCTCTAATAAACAAAAGACTAAATCTAACCTAAGAGCAAGTACGGCTGCACAATATATCATTACAGCATTGACATTGTGATGGTCTCATACACACTGAAATGGGAAGTAAGGCCAATTAACTCAAATACATCATGCTACAACGTTTTCTGCGGCTTGATTAAAAAAGGAAAACTCACACGGTTTTCATTTTTCATGACTAATCTACAAGAGAAGTCTGTCTGGTAGAACATAATTTAGTCAGATTTAAGGGTTCTTGAAGATAATTTTTTTCCAACTTTAATTACGAGACACACAGTTTGTTGACACGCAGGCTCCTCGTGTGCAAAGTGAAACGAGCGAGGAACAGGAGAGAAACAAGGGAGAGGAAGACTTGGATACAAAAAGGAATGTGACATCAGTTTTATGGAAATACGTGAGCTACAGGAAGGATCATGTTGACCAAAAATGTTTACTCTGTCAGCAACGTCTTGCAATTGTTGCCAGTACATGAGGAAATACAACTCATTTGTTTGACTATTTAAATCAGCAACACAAAGCCACGACAAATAATTATTCAAATAATCCTGTAAACATTCCTGTATCTTTTCATATAGCAAGATGTCTCACAGAAAAACATAAAAAATTGCAATGTCAGTCTTTTTCCAATGCCATGCAGCCCGATTAGCATGCTTATAAAACTATCCACACAAGGTAACTGATAGCCTAACTGACTTATGATTTCCTAAACTAGCTACTACTACCAACACTGGACAGCTGTGGTAGAGTTCAGGATTCAACATCTGTTAGGTTAAGTTCCTTACTTTATAATACCGTAGGGTCTTGGCTGTATCATTGCATTTGTTAGGTTAATCTCCATAATAAGTGACAGTGTAAGGTCTCAGCCTTAAACTGCATTATAGTCACACTGAGTGGTATTTCATATCATTTTTGTAGGGTTTAATCCCTGGTATGTAAATTACTCTGGTAAAATCTCACCATAAATGAAACTGTAAGATCAATATTTACAACTGCTGGGTTACTTTGTAACTTCAATCATAATATGTTTACTGGAGGACACAGCGACTATTGTGTTAGATGCCCCTAGTTAAAAATATTTGTCTTAAAATAATATTTGTTTAAATTTGTTTCACTATTTGTTGAATTTGACATTTGCTTTACTGTGCGAAAGGTGTTGTACAAAAATAGTTAGTCATTATTATTGAAAAATCTAATTGTGGGGCAAAGTAAAGGGTAAGGTGCTTTGGGATTTTGGCAGCAAACTCTCTCTGTGATGTTTTTGGACCTATATTGGTGCTGAAATGTGGAAAAAGCCTTCCCCAGATCACTTCACACGACTTGAAGTCTGTTGCTTTTCTGCTAATGTAACTTCATGCAGTTTGGACTTGTGCTGTGTTGGTAGTAAGATTGCAACTGTTTCAGAAAAGTGACCAGTTTTCTTTTTTAGACATGAAGTTGACACATTCAGATGCTACCAGAATAACAGAAAGCCTAATAAGCACTCATACCGAAAGACTTACTGCACTCCACTAAAACTGCCTGCTCAGTCCGGTGTAACATGATGTAACATGATGCGATATTACTTGACAGGACATAATGTGATGTAATATTACATGACTATGAGACCTGTCACAAAATAAAGCACATTGTGGTTGATTTTGTCATTTCCTGTTGACACCGCTGTCTTCATGTCTATTGTCCATCATTCCGCTCCAACCGCAGAGACATATGAGGCCCTCTGCCAATCCATCTCCCTCCTTTACTGTTTGTCTTGCCGAGTGTCAATGTCACATGTTCGGGCATTAGCTGTGAAGACATCAGTGGATGAGGTCAGCGCTGACACCGTGCCTCTATTAAATCAGTGGCCTCTTAAAGTGTGAGAACAAGCCTCACTGCCACACTGGGTCCAAGCTCGTTCAGAGTCGAGGGTGACAGACGTTTTATCCTCGGTGTTGAAGACGCTATCAGATGGGTGTGGAAGCTTAGCATTGCTGACGCTCACCTCCACACCTGGCCTCACCACAAAGCTGACAGCAGCCATATGCCACTCGGCTTGCATCAAAAAATGGAAATAGGCGATCCAAACTCACTGCTATCCCTCTAAAAACCTCAAATGCTTTTTTCCCCCCCTTAAGGAGTATTTTACAGCTAAACCAGCCAGCAGATGGTTAAAGTGACAACAGTCTGCTATCTGGCAGATAAATTGCTCTCCAAAACAGTAAACACACTCAGTAGGACATTATGGTTTAAACTGGGATAACGATGCAAAGAATTAGTGTTATATTAAAATATATGCAAAGAGTCCATTTAACAAAATGAACTGAATGAGCAATGAGAATCACAAAGCCATCTGCCCTTGAGTGGTTAGGTTGGTGCTAAGTTCCTGTCTAAATAAGTCTTGCTTAAATGCATGCCGCTCCTCTCTCTGTACAATAATCATGCCTTTAGTGCTACAGAGTGTTGCAGTGCATTAAGATAAAAGCGCTAAAACAGTGTTTGTGCTGCATCCCAAATGGAGGCTGCTAAGTGAAGTAGCATGCTGTTATAGGAGTCGAGGGATGATGCTAGCATGAGTGCTTCTCTGAGTGGGAACACTTCACACTGCAGGGGTTTGCACTGATGCTACAGCATAAATTTGCCATATATCTTTTTTCTCTTGCTTATTTTGTTTTTTTTCCTCTAAATGTATGCTAAGATAATTTATCACATTTGCTCATTTAGCCCACATTTTGGATCCCAGCCACATTACTATTCATGACATGATTTAACATTTTGGGCTTCTGCTGATTTTATTTTTTCAGACAAATGACTTTGAAGACTGTGAATCAAAGACTTTTTTGGGGGGGACTGGCGGCACAAAGGAGCAGGAAAACTTGTGATGAAGAAATTCACAGTCAGAATGTGTCGATGCGCTCGAGATACAAAAAAATGTATCAAAATAGGCAGGAATATAAAAGCCGCATCAGAGAACTTAAGGGGGTTGGAGCAGAAACTACTGTTCCCATAATCCAGTAAGTCACACCTTCAGCTGGAGAGAATGCTGAGAAAGACTATCGGCTTTACACTCTAATTCACCTTCCATAGACTCCTTTTCATACTGAGAAGCTTATAATGGATTAAGCTCATAGGCTCTGAGATGAAAAATAACACAAAGGTGCATTTCACCATATAGCCATCAATCTGCTTCATGTTAAATGACAGGGCTAATCACCTTGAGAGCTTGTTTTCTGGCTACACTGAAAGATAAACACCACTCTGTGAAACTGAAGCTGCGGCACGGTGAAGGCAGATGGAGGGAGAGATGGAGTCCGGCTTGCACGCCTGTTGCGGAGTGAAACCGAAGACCTTCGCGTGGTTTAACACTGAACCTGCCATGAATGTGTCACCCTGGCAGAGGTCCTTAATGCACTGAGGAGCCATTCAGAGTGGTCTTAAAACTCCAGGTGGGCCCTCCGACCGCTCTCAGACGAATCTGAAAACATTCTTATAAAACTGTGGGGGATGAGGAAAATAAATTTGTTGTGATGTTTACGAGACGGCACGGTTGAGGGCATTGGAGCATTGCATAATGTCATCCCACAACAGGGGCTGCGAAGGGGACCTTGGCCCTTACTCTTTCACACAAATGCATACATGCACCGAGCCCGATAATGAGAATCCACCTCACCAAATCTTTCAATTCAAGGACTTGCTTAGATTGACTGTAATGCCTAAGTAATCAGCCTGTTCTGACCCACCTTGTCCTCGGCCAGGATTTATAGCACCCAATTACTGATCTCTATTACCCAGTGTGCCAAGGGGATGGAAATCAGACGAGTGGACAGACGGCCAGCGCTGTCTGCTGGTCTGGGTGACCAGGTGATGAGAGAGTGGCCTCCACCTCTATCTGCTTTCTGCCCATGTTTCATATCGCATTATATAGCCGGAGACTGGCAGGGAAATTTTTTAATGTTCTCTCAGGTGTCTGTTGTTCAAAGCAAAAGAACCAGCCGTTTGAACTTTTACCAGCATATTCTGTGCTTTAAGGATTGTTTTTCAAACTTGCGATCAATTTTTTTTCCTCCCACAAACAAATTACCAAGCTGAAAGAATGATTTCCAGTTGTTCCGTCTGTGCAGTTTTTCACATAAATTATCTCATTCACCAACCTTACAAACCAAAGTCAAATAAATCCATTCTTTAATTTCAACAGACCAACATCCTTGTAACTTAAATGAAGGGCTTTTTCTCTCCTGAGCTTGGCCCCAGGCTGTTTATCTCTCAAAACACACTTCTCTTATTTACCATTTTTAAAATCACCAAAACGGACCAGCCTCTAAACTAATAGTCCAAACTAACCATTTGGTTTGTCGAGTATTTTAGCACTGCTGCAAGTCATGGTAAGAAGCATTAAGGTAACATTACTGAATCAATTCAGGGCCAAGGCACCTTCCCTGAAATTCTACCCAATCTAATTGCATTTAAAGCTGATAAAACAACATTAAAAAGGATTTTCTCAGCAGTTTCTTCAATATATAACTGCAAAGAATCATGCCGATGTATTTTTATGCATATTTCTGTCCATTCAATACAGTGCTACAAGGCAGAGAAAACACTTTATTGGTTTACAAAACACAAGTATCAGTTTTTTGTATACAAAACAAGCATATTTGTGCCTCACAGCTGTAAAAGAATACACCGAAATGCGTCTCATTGATTCATCCTCAGCTGAAATATATGAAACAACCACAACCAGTTGCATTAATGTGTATAACTGCAGATATCCTTCTGTTTTTTCCTCCTTTCCTGTTCAATCAAAGAGACAAAAGCATTGTTGATCCTTTTTTTTGACATGCTTGTGTACTTGTTTATTGTGAACAGCAAAAGTAGCAACTAGCTGCCTTCCTGACAACATGTGAAAAATGAACCCTGACACTCACAATGCGAAAGAGACTCGCAGATAGGAACCGCTGCTACAAGAGCCTCAGTTTGTCACAGCATCTTATAAATTTTCCCCAGGGACAAAGTTTTAGGTTGGATTAGAGGTTTTATTAAACAGTAGAGTGGATCAGTGGTTAGAAACGTGGCCTCACAGCAATAAGTTCCTGAATCTGAACCTGATCTGTCCAGTGTAGATCCCCTCTTACAACCGCTGCTCTTCTAAGAGTATTTGTCTAAGCTAAAGTCAGTTTTTTTATGCTTTGACATAATTTTAACATCAAAGCTCATAGTAGCCTCTGTAAATATAAATACATTGGACTGGATTGTATGACGGAGTGAGCATGCTGCTTTTAAAATATTTAAGTGCAGTTCATGGTTCATTCATGGATGGCATTTCAATCTAATTTCCAAGATTCTGAATTCATGAAAAAAAATCATATAAGAAAGGCTCATGTGAGGTATCTGTCAGTAATTTCATAGAGAACAGCAGCTCATAGAGGTAGCTTGGATGTGCAGTGGTGCACAATTTAGATAAAGTTAGAAAAAAAAGCTAATAATCTTTTTAAAATGTGCTTCACACACAATTACTGTTTTTTTTTTCGTAACTTCAGGCTTTTGCACAAAAAGTCTCCATCATAAAGCTGTCATTCATTTAATGGAGACAACTGCCAAGATAAAAGTTTTCTGGGGCTTTTTTGATATTTCACGCTCATTTTTTGATGTGTCAGAATGTGTTTTTTCAAAAATAATGTTATCTCAATGCAACACAGGGAGCCAGGGCCATGTCATACTGCTTAGTTCTGAAGTGGTTTACTCTCACAGTTCAGTGCCTTCAACAGGGCTGACCCAAAGCATTAATTTTTAATTCACAAAATAGGTTTGAAGAAATGATTGCTGTGTAACAGGTCTGAAAGTAAAAGTGCCATATTTTGACAAGTGCATTGTGTAATATGCTTTTGGACAGCTCAAGTTAACTGCTAAAATAAATCTGGGTCATGCTCGACATAACAGCATGCATCACTTTTCACTGTTCGATTCATCGGTTCCTGTTGTGCTCTTAAAAACTTCAGATAAAGTGACTGAAACACTGTGACTAACACGAGTGTGACTGTTGAGTCTGAGGTATGTTCAAGGCAGCGAGATATTACATAACCTAAATGTGAACTCGCTGCCATCTCACATCCTCAACACGGAATCGAGTACAGGCTGTGTCTTTCTACCCACAAGCAGCTTTCATACTGTACATGTGAGCTTTGTTGTTGTCTTCCACTACATTTGTACAACTTTTCTACCTTTATTTTCTGCGCTAAATATAGTCGTTAGCAGTACGGCTTTGAATGGAAAACACTACAACATGAACAATAATTGGACTGATGCTAAAGTTAAGATGAAGTCTGTTCAAACTGCAGGTAAAATTTGTGTCCAGATTACAACAGCCTTTAAAATGAATATGCTCCAAAGTAAAGCAGGTTCTAACAACATGTAGGAATGGATCATTAAAAACCTGGAGGAATTACAGTTAATTGTAACTGATACCACTAACCTTTATGAGGTATTTCGCTGTGCAGCCTCAAGGTGTACTTAGACTCAAAGTCAATGGAAAGAGGAGTCATTCTGATTGAAAATCTTATCTTGTGCTGAAGCATAACAGCTTTCTATGAATGCAGAGAGAAAATGGCTGTGCAGCATGTATGATGACTTTCTCTCCTATGTTCCTCTCATACACTGCATATAAGATAGAGTTAAGCCTTGCATTCATAAATCTGCATTCCTTCTAATGGCCAACAGGGGGTGACTTCTCTGGTTGTAAAAAGAAATCAGATTGTATAGAAGCCTGTGCGAAAAGGATTCAACTTCTTCCTTGATGTCATACTTCAGTAAACATTTTCCTTTTGAGTTTATTAACTTAATCGAGCTTGTAGTCTCCTTTAATACCGCACGATGCTCATTTTGTAAATTTTAGTCCAATTTAGGAAAACACCAAGATCATAAAGGTCGGGCCACCATATAGCTCGCTGAGTTAAGGCGTTACCATGTGGGCGCAGGTCGCCAGCAGCGGTCGTGAGTTTGCGTCTGGTTCATGACCCTTTGCTGCATGTCTCTCTCTCTCCTCTATACCTCCTATACCCTGTCTCTCTCCGCTGTCAATAAAATGGAAAAACTCCTCAAAAAAATATTTAAAAAAATAAATAAATAAAGGTCGAAATCCAAACTTGAGCCTCCACAAATTAGTGGGTGGCATCATAGTCACTGCATCCTTCTTTCATATACAGTCTATGGTTCCAACAGGAGAGCGTCTGGAAGGATGCCAGTGCTGCACAATTAATTAAATATTAACAACGACTTCGGCCTCCCGCAAATAAATGAACATGATCAACTGCAATATTGATGGTTAAAATATGTGTTGTGCAAAGGGACCAGCCCATGCAGATGAAATCACTTTGATTCAAGTTGGGTCAATCTAATATTGATAAGAATCTCCCACTTCGATTCAGTTTATGGAAACACACCTGTCTCCGTTGCTGAGCTGCAGTAACTGAGAGCAGAGATGAGAGGATTCTCTGTGCACAGCTGCGTAGTTAGTATTGACCATAGGCTGCAGGTGAGGTGGTAAGGAACATCACTAAAATGAAGTCTGTCGATAAGCAGATGTTCCACAAGTAAGGGCCTTTTTGGTACAGTTTCTTTCATTTATATCTAGAAGATGCGCTGTATTCAGATGAAGATTATTTTAAGTCTTATTTTGATCCAAGAGTTTGTACATGTGCCGGAATATAGCACAAAGAAAAGCAGTGCAGTGTTCATTTAAATTGGAAGGGGCTATAAAACTGTTTTGTCCCTAAAATCAATGAATATTAATGATCAATAATCATGATCTCAATATTGATCAAAATGCTCATGAGGAACATTTTGGCTATAATTGTGCAGCCCTAAGGGGTACCAATAAATATCGGTCCGTGTTGTGAGCCACAGGAAACAAGTGTAATGTTATCTCCCTCGACTGTGACATACAAAACCATTTCAGTACTGTCTCAAATATGTGTAAATGAAGGAGGAGGGGGGAAAAAAGCAACACAGAAATAACCAGGGAATTAAAGCTCGCTGAATTTTTTATAACATGTTGGAAACAAAGACGAATAAAGCAGGTCTTAGTTCTTCCTTGTGTTCCAACACTGGAAAGTAGTTCTAGTCTCATCTCGACTGCCACAAACAGACTGTACTGGTCCCATGCATTCATCACCATAACTATTAATATACACCTAAAGCATTCTTGAAACCAATCTTAGGCTTTGCAGTTATGCCCAAATTCTTGTTATTTAGGCAGTAATTCAAAGAGGCACTGATGTTCAAATCCAAATGGAAGGAGCTGATTTCATATTAATGGTACAAGACAGATAGAGGAAACATATTGACTCAGGAGGAGACCTGAATCTTCCCTGCCAGACACTGTGGAGGTGTTATAAGAAGACGTCTTGCTTGGACGACAAAACTCATAAGAACTATTTCATATTACTTTCATAAATTCAACGCTTAGTTAAAGCAGCTCTTTGTGCGTTTCTGATCCTGCCGACAACAACAACACGATTTTATATGGAGTTCTAAGGTAAAGTTCATGCTATGCATTGAGGACTCCCACAAACAGTTTCAGGAGGGGTGGTGTTAAATGCAAGTCTGTGAGAAGAAGTGACACCTGTGCTGTCCTTACAAAAGCAAAAGTCACAGTCATGGCCGCTACTGTCATGCCCAGTGCACCTAACAAACAGCGCAAGAGACAGCAAAGCAGAATGCTGAGCCTGAATACACACATTCAAACACATTTTACTTTGCACATCTGAACACACACTATCAAATCTTGAATACAGCGTCTGAACACTCTCCTCCTCTCTTCATAACAATCTGAATTCTGCTGCTGACTCTTAACGCACCCATTGGGGTAACAACACTGAAATTACTTCTTCCACTGATTGTATTCAAGACTCTGACTCAAATAAACACGCTCAATGCTCAAGTGTGGATTATTTTATCTCTGTCTAGAAAGCAGTAGCAATGAAAACTCATAACACTGCAGTCTGTCGATTACTTTGAGGACATTGGAGGAAAGGTTTTTCTATTTAATGCTTGGCGCAGAAAGGTAGAAGAGAAGGTCTGCCCTCACTAAAATGATCTATACGCTCAAAATACCTTTTACATTTTTAACTGCCTAAAGGGTCTTCCTTCAAGCAGTTAATTCACACGGTGGACCTCACATACCATTACAAAACTGCAGTAACATTTAGCACAATCTCACAAATGTTAACCAGTAACATATTTTTAATTTGCTTTCTTGCCAAATCTGCACTTGGAATACAATAACTGGCATTGCTGCTCCAGGAGAAATTCAAGACACTCAATCTAGTTCATCTTTCTAAAAATAAAGGTTCTGCATGTTGTACGCCTACTATCAATGTTGTTGACAAAACAAATTAGTTATGAAACAACACACCTACTGTAATCTAATGTGGGCAATATTGCTAATTATTAATAGTTTCTAAGAAAAGAAAAGAGCAGTAAAAAGGTTTAATTTAAAGTTAACCACAATACCTTGACTTTAAACACTTTAACCTAATAATCAAGACATGCAGGTGATTATTTTAAAGAACAAAAAAAATTAGACAACACAAAGAAATACATAGATATAAATAGAAATAAATACGAACAAATAAGCGATCTTACATTGATACACATCAAATAAAGAGAGCAAGGGCAACCAGGATGACACTGGCCAGGAAGGGAGCACGCTTGAGGTTTCAAACTTTGACTTTTCATTATGTGCTTTTATTGTGGCTTGCGTTTGATGCATTACCGCATCACTTCTAACGTTCTAGCGCCCAGTCCTATGTTAACCACAAAAAAAAAGAAAAACAACAAAAAAAAACTGAGATGTAGCTGAAAACTAAAAGCTATGGAATCTATAAAAAACACATGAAAGTAAACAACCCCTTTGTAATCGGGGTCAGAAGTTTTGCTTTCATGACACTAAATTCCTTTCAAATCCATTTTACTTGGGTAGAAGACTCTCATAGTTGCTGTAGCTAGATACTGTCAGGATTAACAAGGCAATTGATCTTATTTTTGTTTTAGAAACAGGAATCCATAAACATTTATTCCACTATTAGCTGGACCATGAAGGGAAAAAGTTCATGCTATTAATTGCAGCCCATTAGATGTTCTTACAGTTTGTAATGTGAAAGAAAGCAAACACACCTGCTCCTTTAACGAGACTTTCCAATAAGATAGAAGCATCTGTGTTTATGCAGTGTGAGAAATATTATGATTAATTGGGGAGTTGACGCGCTGAATTCCTCCAGCATTAATCGAGCCTCTGAAATCTCTGATATTAGCTTCGCAAGAATCATTGTTAATTCCCATGAATCCATTACTGTTCCATGTGCAACTAAAAATAGAGTCCTGATAAATCAATGGGGACACTCGAGAGTGAAGACGGGGGTTGGTGCTGCTTCCTTCTGAAGCTTCTCTTTTCAGTACAGCATAATGCCCTTGCCTTTCATCAATAATTATTCTCCATAATTCACTCATAGATTTCTATGTTACAACCAGTGGGGGTGGAGAACAACAGACCTTGAACAGAACGTTTCAGCCCAATCCTTCCTAAATGAATGGGCATTCCTCACATTTGGGCTTTGTCAAGGCCATTTGATAGCGCACAAAACAGCTTTTCTTTTCCACTTGCACCATCCTTGACTTGAATATTTTTGTAACGACAGCAACCTTTTTCTTGTTTATGCCAACAATGACAGGTTTTTGCCAATTTTCCTCCATCTATCTGTGTTGAGAGGAAGCCTAATCCATTTGAAATGGCGTGGCAATCTTCTGTACTGATTGCATTCGTCACAGCTCAGCAAGTGTGCTACCTTGTGTGGAGACAGTGGCCCCTGGACCTGCCCTCTTCTCTTCTGCACTGAAAGCCCTCGCAGGCAATGGGCATTGCATGGCCTCACTCATGCACTGGGTGCAAGGGCAGACAGGTTCATCTGCACACAATCACAACCAACGGCCGCATCCCATTCCAATTGCATTTCCGCTCACGGGAGAAAGATCCCGTGGTGCATATTACTGTGGCTGAGACAAATTTAGCTGAAATGGAAGGGGAGATGGAAAAGGCTCACCTCTTACACTAATCTGGGCAAACGACACAGTGCCGGCTTCCTATAACAACAACCACACGGAAAAATGTTTTTTAGATGACAGAGCTGCCCTGCCTGTCTCTGACAGAAGACAGTGAATTAATTAAGATAATAAATTGCACATGTCATATTTGTCATCTTTTCAATCTTCACCTAATGAGGTGGAACACGTGCATGGGTGTGTTTCTGAGTAAAAGTTGTTTTGGCTAAAGATGACGCGCCTTAAAAAAGATATGTTCAACATTAAAAACTGAGTGATACTCAATGCTGACTGATATTTAATATATGCCATGTATACATTCATGCTTCCCGCTCCTGTGTGGATACACACAGACAGACATGAATGTAAATGAGGCTGAGAAGAAGGAATGAGAGCAAGAGACGGAGTGAGAGACTCAGAAGTCTGCATATCTGATAGCAAAGCGCCCTGATTAGAATTTTGTCATGCCACAATTTACAAATTAAAATGAATTAGATCTTCCATGCCCTGACCTCCATTAAAAACACTTCATTGTTGATGAGCCATGATAGCATCTGCTATTGATTGGAGGAGCATCAGTATGGCCAATCCTGTCTCTTCACGAGGAGGTCATCCAAAGCAATTTAGGCATATTGAGAGATTGATCAGGGCTACGGAGCTGCCACTTGGGCGCACTCAAAGCATAAAAGTCTGAGGTGTGACGCAGCCACTCCCTGCTACTCTGTGGGGGGAGAGTCTCAAATCTAAATGCTAATGGTTTCTTTAAGAGCCTGGCTGCCCTTTAACCACTACAGTCAGACGTGAAGGATGGCTCTCAGTGTTTCGACAGCTCAGTCTTGTTTTGACCCTCCCTCCCAGCCTCCTCCAACACCACCAACAGCAAGAATCCATTCTCTGGATTCAACACTGAATAAGAGGAAAATAACTGTGCACCTGCAACAGTAACACAAAAGGTTCTGTTTGATGTATTACCAACGTACCTGGTCACAGCCTGATGCCAAATTCTACCTCAACCGGAGAGGACCCTGACAGAAAATAACTCTTACCTATGTCTCACATTTTCTCCACATTCTCTGGTATGAATTTAAAAATAGTTAAATACTAAATGATGTTTTGTATTAAAACCGAGAATGTTATTTTAAGGCTTGAAATTCCAAAAAAAGTCCTTGCTTATGAGCTGAATTTAAAATCTCAATATTAAAATTTTATCAAGAAATTCTTATAGCCACTGAATACTGGCCACACACGGAAGAGCTTGACCAAACATTTCTTTAAGGGCTAACAATGTCAAAATCTGCAGAATTATCATTTTACTTTAGTTTATGCAATCACAAATAAAAATGGGCCCTTACAGAAAAGGAGCAAAATGGTTATTGGTACAACTTTGGTATTAGAGTGTAGCAATTTGTAGACGATTAGTGGTAAAAAAAAAAAAAAAAGGCATTAAAAAGGAGGAGCATTTTAGGAGATGGGAATGAGAGACGAATCGCTTTACTGTTAGACATGAGCCTCATGTGGAGCTCATGTGCTGTTTGTTGTATGTCACGTTTACTGTTTTCTCATTTTCTGTCACTGAAGCAGGTCTCAAACATACCACGATCTTACAACCAGCAGCTGATGACTACACTACTCCAAATGGCAGTGATATATTCTGTATGCACCGTGTAACAGCACTAATACTTTACAGAAATCTTGCAGAAATGGAGCAGTTTTGTCTACTATGCAATCACGTTGCTAGTCGAGGTCAGAAAAGGGTAATACTTAGAGTTTCTCAAATAAGGGCAGCCAGTGAGAGTTCAGACATGTCATGAGGGACCGCGAAAATCTGACCAACGAGTCTGCATTACACACATACTGAAAACTGCAGAGACTGATTTGCATTTTCAATCTCACTTCTCTCATTTAACCTCCATCTTAACCAGCACTCTTACTAATGCAGTACCTGCTGGAAGTACATTAAAGCCGCGCTGTGCTACTTTATCATACGTATGTCTGTTGTGCCTGAATTCACAACATTGTGGGCTTCACCATGGTAACAGAGATCAGAAGGCAAAGGTCACATAAAGCGTTGGTAGCGGTGTCGCTTGGCAAGGGCAGGGTGGGGGCGGAAAAACCTCCACATGGGCCTTTTTCCATACACTGAGCACGCTCATCATCTCCTGTCCTCCAGCACCACCTGCAAGGTTAGCGAGAGTCAATAAGCCTTCCGCAAAGGTTAAGGAGACCTATAAGAAAGATATTATGCAAACCATGATCTCTCCGGATCCAGAAGAACCACAAATAGAGTGCCATAACTGTCTTTGTTCATTTTCCATCTGAAAGTGAATCACAGAAAGGTGCTCTGTTTTCCTGTATGACTGGCTCATGAATTCAATATGAGCCATCTACACACTCTGACACCAAGTACTTTGTGAATACAAAAATTGAAAGATGGCATATCAACTGGCTTGAACTGACAGTTTCTTTACAAAGAACAATTATTATTTGTAGACACATCACCAAGGAAATCAGGGGATTTCCTTGGTGATGACTTTAAAATCTAGACTTTACAATCCCTTTATCATTCATCAGTGACTCATTGGTTACTCTGCCTGGTACTGACACTTCTGACTTTAAAACTACCTCTGATTCATTTTTAATTCACTAGGCAGGGATTAGATGCAGTTACATAGTCTAAATTTGTGTTTTATGTTCGGCAGTCACAAATAGATGAAAAACAAATAATCTGTTTACCATAGAAAATACTTAAACAGGGTCCTTAATACTCACAACACCTCCCCACTCTCTTCACTTTCATTTTCAAGCAGGAAAGTCATGTACACAAGAGCCACCTACACATAATTCCAACTATAACCATTAACCTATGTTAGCATTGTAAAATAGATTGAACAGCTACAACAAGTTGCTACCAGCTCAACTTAACCTATCTCTCCTCTGCTCTGCTCCATCTGCTCCAGTCCGATCCATGTGTGTCTGTTTCACCAGGACTCCGTGACACACAGCAGGGGAGACACACCAGAGGAAACAAACACAAACCATCACAATGAAACAGACACGTATAGAGTGGATTGGAACAGACATAGTGGAGCAAAGGATAAGCAGAGAGAGAAGCAAAACAGCAGTAGAGCCTCTCAGGCCACAGCCACGCAATTACGTTTTCATTTTAAAACACATAACTTTTTCCATGTTTACACAAGGTGTGCACACTACTCCAGTGTTTAAGTGTTCGGACAGGCAGAAAGTGAGACTTTAGAAATTATGACACAGACACCTAAAGTGTCACTGTGTCTCTCTCTGATTCGTCACACCCTTACCACATGAGAGTTTTCCAGGAGAAAACAGAGACATCAGGCCTGACTACCAGGGTGTTAATTCAGTGTAGCTAATGAGTTACAGGTGTTGCTGATGGGGCTGTCTATGCTAGTACCTGCTGTGCAATTAACAATATCGTTGGTCATAACTTTTTCGCCATTGCTTATCTCACCTTGTAAAATTTTCTGCAATTTGGCAACCAAGCCCTTCCCGTTTACAATGACGCCCACATGCCACGTGCACAGGTGATGTGTGTTTTCAGGTGTGTTAGTATGCATGAAGAACATTTCTGGCACAGTGCTAAAAGACTCGTCTTGTCAGACATTTTTGTTTTAAATGGCACTTTTAAAACAAACACGCATTATTACCTCCGCCAGGAGGTTATGTTTTTCCGGCGTTTATCTGTTTGTCTGTCTGTCTGTCTGTTAGCAATACAACTTGAAAGTTAAGAACAGATTTTAATGAAATTTTCAGGAAATGTTGATAATGGGACACGGAACAGATGATTAAATTTTGGTGATGTTCTGGATTACCATCTTGAATTTTTTGAAGGGTTGTTTATCATTATTACAAGATAGGACCATTTTCAGCATATGTGCATATAACTTCACAACAAAAGGCCAGATCGCTTGGCAAAAAATACAGGATACATTCACAATAAGTTCTATAAAATATCAAAATTTGATCTAGATCCTGGCAAAATTCTGGATATCATGATCCGGAACAGAAAAAAATTATGGTGCTTGCACATTTTTGGGCACTGTAAGGTAACAAATGAAGATACAAACATTCAACTAGCACTAAATTGTAGCTGAGAGTCTGCTGAATCAGTACAGTGTGAATAGACTTGTTGTAGCTTCACTAGTTATGGAGCTAGATCCTGAAGAATACTACCATTACAGAAAAATATTGATATTTTACAATATTTATACAATTACAATTTTATGATACAATGATATTAATGTGATTCCAAATGCTAAAGATATGTTTTGATTATCAATGGATCTAATACTGAATACAAAATGAATGTATAGTAATGTATATATAGTAACGACTATAACATAGGGTGGAATCACAATGCGCTCTCTGAGTGCTTTTCTAGTTGTGGATGTGGCTTCTTGCACTGGGGTGAAATTGAATAAGCACGCACAAATTAAAAAATGACAAAAATTAAATACTTTGTTATTTAATTCTTTGGGTTTTTGGGACACTGGCTGGACATACCAGACTGCATTCTCCCTTTACTATATGGTGTAGGAGGTCATTCTAAGTCTGTTTATAAATGTGGAGAGGGTTAACAGTTTCAAAAGGAGGGACACACATGCACTAATATACACTAACATACATTAACATGACTGGCTGGACCAGCACTCAAAATATAGAACAGAGAAGCTCCGATTACAACAGACACAGAGAGGAAGTGCGATTGCATTCTCTGCTAAAGATACCATTACTCCACTATATTTACTCCACTATATCTTTACATAGGACAAGTTGTGTGCTGCATATTAAAGCTTATTATGTTCAAAATCTTACATATAGAACCTTGAAAGAACCTTGGCTGCTGTGTTATTTGGACAAACAGAGAGGTCGACTAATATATATGAGTGTCCTTCAGCTGAGATTTATTGTCCAGTAAGTGTCACAGAATTAATTAACAAATTTTAAGACTGCAAATCACATTCCCAGTGAAGATGATGATTAGAAATGCCACTCAGGAAATTGTCAAAAACAACAGAAGTCAAACCAAACACAGACCAAGAATGTAATCCTTCATCTCCTGACCTTTAGTTAAGTGAACATATCCTGTATTTTGTGATTTTTTGTTTAGATTACACATGGTCAACTTACAAAATTCAAGGTGTACCTGTGCAGAAATTATCCCTGCAAGTGAAAAGCCCAGGCTTCAGTCTGCACAATGGATGTATTATGTCACCTTTACTTCCCCTTCAAACTCATGTCAGAACATTGACCCACAAACAGCTGTTTGTTCTGTGGCCTTACCAGAGTTGTTCAGTGAGTTGTTGGAACTCCCATTCAAATATTTTGATTTGGGTACAAACAGGTATAGATGGATTGTAGAATCTGAAGTTTTGAGAATGAGACAAAGAAGTGAAATTTAATCACTACTGTTTTTTCTTTTCTTTTTCTTAGTCTTGGATGCTGGGGGGCAGCTCGCAGAAACTGGACGATCAAAATGAACTGTGCTCATTTGGACGAGAGCCCTAAAGAGACAGAAGCTGACTGAACTGAGGGGCCACATCAAGGGATCAGAAGTGATTTGAACTGTAAATCATGCAAATATATACCAGAAGAAGCCCAGAATAAAAACCTGACCAGGAAATATGCACGACATGTCCCTTTTCAAGCCGACCAATTGACCATAGATGATTCATCCGCTACACAAGCTCACTTAACACTTACTAAGCTTAGGAATATTCTGCTTTGAAAACTTCTGTATAGCTTTAATTAAACATGTGACAAAGTGTTCACCACTCAGTCTAACAATTTCAACACCAAGACATTCTAGATATTAATTTAATCTTAAACATCTGTTTCACTAGCTCTGACTGGCTTGCTTACTCCTTTTAATTAAGAAAAATGTGGCTCAAGTAGGCTAAAGTTTCCTCAAGGGGATAGAAGACGTTTAATATGGGAGCCATTTTGAGTTCTGTCCATGATGGCTGATTAAAACATGTTGACTTGTGTCTCCTTTTAGCTAAACACTGTCTTCACTCAAACCATCATCACAGGTTTTCAGATATCTATGAGCTCTTATTTTGATCCCCAGATGTATCTTATGACCTGGTTGGTGCTGCCACCCTTCAGGTTGTGAACCCTCATCCATTTTAAAGAAGATGCAACTGTCAATTTGCTGAAAACAGTGAAATAATGTGTACAACAGGCTTCAACAACTACAAATGTCAGCTGTACAAAGCAAAGCTCAGTAATTCTATGAAATCTCCGACAACTGCATGGAATACAAAGATCTCTTGCAGTTTTTTCACAGATTACACGTGTAGTTCAGCGGCTGAGACACAGGAGGTAATCCAGGAAAACTTCTCGAGTGGAAAAGCTTTTTGGTCTCCGTATCTCTGTGATGGAATTATGTGTACCGAAATTAGAGTGCAAATTTGAATCAAACCTCTAAGCGAGATCTGTGGGTTCTTGGCAGTGAAGGGGGAACACAACAGGATTCTCGCACATATGCCATGCACATCCGCGAGAAGCTCAGCAGGCTGCCAACACCAAAGTGTTCATCACTCTCCTCCCACTCCTTTTCATAACACTGAACTGAAAAAAAATCACCACAGTACCAGAATGAGCCCGACCAATCAGTAGCGAGGATCAAAAAGCAGACGTTCAAGGAGAATGAAATGCCCCCATTGATTGGCCGCAGTGCTTTGGTCCCCCCTGCACAGTCCTCCAATCGATAGCTGAGAGATAAGCAGCCGTCAGCTACTGACATTGGTGATGTATAACTACCGCGGCTGAACAGCGAGTGATGACTTCTTGCCGTCTTGGTAAAGACTCACCAGAGCAGCTCAGGCCGGCACGCCAAGGGCAGTCGAACCAGCCAACCAACATCTAGATCAAGATCCTAATCATCAAAATGGCCATCGGCTGTTAAACCTAGGCACCTTTTATTCATGGTAGTCGACTCCTCCATAATCTGACCCCGTCCTTTAATTGGGTGACATCCCACCTGTGTACTGGCTAATCAGCTGGAGTTAAATCTTTGGAAGGTGAGAGTAAAGCGTAACATAGCAACAAGGATAAATTACCTGAAAAGGAACCACTGTTATCGCTCTGTTTGTTTTTCAAAAGACAATAATGAAATAAATAAATGAAAAAAAAATGGTTCAGAGAAAATGAAATGATGGCGTGGCGGTGTTTTGTGAAATTGTGCTGTCAAACGTTTCTCCTTTCTAATTTCCTGGAGCGCAGATGATGGAGCATGTGTGCTGACAGCTGAATCAGATAAAAAAGAAAAAAAAGACTTCTCCTTTTCCACCTCACGAGCATTTTTATGCGACATTTATAAATATAATAATAAAACAATTAGCCTGTGGCAAATGACAACTGACAGATACCATGACCTTGTGTGCACTGTAAATTTTTTTAATATGGTCATTTATTAAAGTGTCAAGACTGTCAGGCACAGACATAAATACGAAATACTGTGATTGAGGCACCAAAGAAAGGAATTATGTTTATTTACCAGGACAATGTTATTTAAAAGGTGCATAACTGTATTCAAATTAACTTGTGGCTCAACAATCTATTCCTCTTTCTATGATACACTGACTTTTCAGTAGCTGTTGAAGCTGTTACTGTGTTTAGAAACTTGCAAAGGTCTCAGAGCAAGCAATCCTCTGTGTGTGTCTGTGTGCATGTGTGCGTCTGTGTGTACGTTTGATGGGACCGTCCCAGCACAACTGTCACTTCGCTCCCCTGTTACAGGTGCTCCACACAGGGGAGCTGGCAGCTCTGACGGACGCCTCCTCCTAGGGATTTATGGGAAATGACAGCTCCCGCTAAATAAAGCCGAAGTGGTCGGGGAAGGGAAGACAACGGAAGTTCCAAACCACGATCGCACAGGGCTGACACTAGCTGAAATTTATTTCCTCCGCTCTGCCTGGCAGTTTGGTTGGAAATGTGCTATTCATACTTTTGGGCCTGGAGACTGAGTGAGAGCGAGTGAGAAGGAGACAGAGGGAGAGAGAGCCCCACCCTTAATCTACTTCCTCTGTTTGGGGTAATGGTCTACGAGGTCTTTCTGCCAGCGAAAATCACATTTCTTACATGGCTGCCTCTTGATGAATTATTTCACATTTCACTTACTCACCTTTTCAAAAGTTAATCTACATCAATAACGTTAAAGGAAAATTTCACAGCTACAAATGAACAGCTCCCCTTATTCAAACTCAAAAGGTGTGGAGCGTTTGGCTGCTTAAAAAGTCCATTTCAAACTTCATCATTTAACCGTTTGACAGCATATCTGAATGCACACGGGCCAGGCCAGCGTTCTGATTTTCTACATATTTAAATATGGCCCATCTTTAATTGAGCAGAAACTGCTGTGGAGAACAGTGCTGAACTAATACTGAGGCTGAAATATCATTACGCTGATGGAAACCGGGCTCTCTGACTTTTATTGGCAGCTTGTGAACTAAATGTGTGGTTCAATTCAGAGGCGGCCATAGCTGCAGAGGCAAAGTAATCGACTTTGGGACAAAATGGTGTGGAAAATGACGTGTAGGCCTTTGCCTAAAGCCAACCTGGTGCGGGCAGAAATCTATCAGTCAGGTGCACACCAACATTGGCATTTTCACAAATGTGATTTAGTCGACGATACTGGAGAGCTGATGTGCTGGACCAGTGCTTTTGGTGAAAGAAAACTACTATTTCAAGCCATGCAATCTGCTGCTCCTGCTGCTGAAAATGTCTGCGCATTTGCTTCAGTTTGAACTCTGTCGTGTTCAGATAAAACAATGTTTTACATATGAAACCCTGCAGCGTATCGGAGCATATTTAGGTCAAAGTATCCTGAACCTTGCAAGCATTTGACTCTGAATTTTAAATCTCTAACCTCATTCAAGTCATTTCTCTCGCAGCCTGTAGAAAATCAGCCCTTTGTTTTGAGATCAACACAAGATTCACTGCTGTTCCACACTACTGTGCTGTGAGTATTTTTGGCTCAGTGCTGCCAAAGTTTGGACACAGCCATTTATAATTCTCTTGCAAGGAAAGCAGCTTGCTTCTTTTTCCCAAACAGACTCCATGGGATACAGACTGGTCCATGCTGTCATGTGGTCTGCTCACAGAATCACATTATTTTTTAAGCAGCACCAGCTTTAGTGAGCACCAAAGCCAAAAGGGCCTTGACCAGAAAAACCAAACATTAATCATCACAATAAGACACAATTAAACAGCAATTATGTAAAAGACCTTTTTGCTTTGGGAGTGTCTCAACCCTTACATCAGCTTCTAAACCTCAGATTCAGAGTGTCTCTCTCCCAGCAGCGAGCCTGGAGGAGCAACAGTCACACCCACACACTTGTGCACACACACATACACTTGCTGAGCCACAGAGCAGATCAAGTGTGCCTGGAGAGCTCTATAGAGAGGCCAGTTTTCCTCATTAGACCGCATGTGCACCACTCTCCAAAAAACCCCTCACTCTAATCACTGTCACCAGACCTCGGCTGAAAAACAGATAATTAATGTTGGGCCTTGCCTCAATCGGCTTCCATGCTAAACAGCTCTGTGTACATATGTGTGCGCATGTGTGTGGGTGTCTGCATGTTTGTCTATTTGGAGTCTGTCGATGTAGGAGGCCCCCCGGGGACCGTGGATGCTCAAGCCATCCACAACAACGATTTCTCTCCGGCTCGCATTAGCTCTCACAAGAACAATTGCACACCAGATAATGCGCAAATTTACAGAAGAAATGTCCCACTGTATGACAAAAGCTGTTTGCTGCTTCTATTTCATGGCATCCCGGTTTTCACTGATTCTGTAACGTCTCGCCCCCTTTTGCTCCACGACCGCCCTTTCGTTTCCCCTTCACCCATTTATTACATGGAATGGACTCCTTAATCGCATGCTTTGCAGAGCAGATTTATTTATGTTCTTTTTTCCTTCCTAAAGGCAGTTATTAATATCATAAATATTTGATGATACTTTGCGTGACCCTGCAGAGAACGACATGTAGAGGTATTGAAGGTTAATGCTGGGGGTACAGACTGATTAAATGGCGACTGAGCGGCAAAAAACCATGCAGGGCTGCTATAAACTTTCTAATAAATTGGACTAAATAAACAGTGTTCGCAGCACAATTTAGCTACAGGACTTTAACAAGGTAATTTATAAAAACACATTTTTCTTCTTGCCCCTGAACCTGAAAACTGTTTTGGTTTGTTTGCCCTGGTTTTGAGATATCCGTCTCTGAGGTTCCTGCCTCCAACTCCAAACTATAGACGTGAATGAAATTCCATGTGTGGCGCTCACAGCATTTAAAAATGACATTTAAAAAACTCAACAGCAATTCGTCTTTTGACAGAAAAAATGTCCTGGTGAGTCAGAATACTCAACAGACATCACTGGTGACAGTTTTCATTAAAGCTGTACACTAAGTCATTAGTCGATTCACAGAGAGTCCATGAGCAATTTTGATAAGTACGCAATAGTTTGGGTAACTGTTTAAGGAAATTTAGCAAACATTCACCATGTCTAGAATGCTAAAATGTGAATATTATCTGGTTGTCTCCTCCTCTGCTGTCGTCTATGACAGCAACTTAATATCTTTTGGCCTAGCACTGTTGTTAGGTCAAAACAAGACATTTTAAAAATTACCATGGCATCTGAAAGACTAAATGATTGATCAACTAATTGTAAAAATAATTAACACTAGGGGTTGGTTGATTGTCATCCTAGCTGATAATAAGATCTGATGTTCAGGTTTTTCTTTAATGAATTCTTGATTAAAAAAAATAATGTAAAAATGCACTACTTTGACTCTGACGCAGCTGCCGGTCTCAAGCAATAACCTTCCCAAAGCAATATCACAAGAATAGTCCATCAACACTGAAGGATGAACGCTAAAAAAAAATGTTTTTTCTAAGTAACACACATAAAATATAGATAAACAAAGGCATTTCAACAAAGTTTTGTGTTGGAATTTGTGTTATTCTAAACTGTGGCACCAAGATTTTCCTTTGTAAAGTTTTCATTTGTTAGTTTCATTTTGGCAAATTGGTTATCAGTCTCCTTTATTATTAATTGGCCTTTGAAAAGCTATATCAGCGCACTAACCAACTGGCGGAAAATATTAAAAATAACAATTATCTGCAGCCATATTTTTCATAGTGACTATCGCGTCAGTAGAAAGAGCACAACCAGGAAATCTTTTAAGTCGCATTGTTGAGTTTTCAATGCTTTGAGCACCACAAACCAAATTCCATTTACCTCCACTGCACTGGGCTGGAGGCAGCAATCTTGGAGACAGATATCTCAAAATCCAGACAAATAAATCCATAACAGTCTCCATCGATAGACTGCAACTACAGGAAAATGAGAAAATGCTTTATATGAACTGACTCTCAAATCGTGTTGCCAGCTTAGAAGCAGTTTCATGAGACAAATCTAATGTGTTTATCACATGTGGATCTTCCCAAACGTTGCAATGAGAGTCATATGATAATCCTGGTGTATTTTGTCAGCAGCACTTTGCCCTGCAATTACCATCTTTCTCACAAAGGTTTTTGAGGCGAGGCTATCCTTCCCAGGCTCACTCATCAAATCAATTCTGCTTTTTGGCTTTCCATCAACAGAAAAAAAAAAGAAGTGTCTTCAATATTTGCTACACATGTCCTTCATCACTGAATTGTGGCATTCAGGAGTTTTTGAATAGGCTGTGTATTCCATTGTCTAAGAAGGCCAGCAAAAGCAAGCAGCCCCACAAAGCACCAATTACAGCATCAACTTTCATACTCGGCAACACAAGTAGCACTGCATTTGTGTCAACACTGGGGAAACATATGACGGGTTCGCAATTGTAATCAGGGCGGTTAAAATGGTTACAAGTCGGCAAATTAGTAAATTCCGCTGCTCATTATTCTAGATGTGCAATTACTGGCAGCCAATATCCCAAAGTCAGGTGGAGATTCAGTGAAAACACAGAGGAGGAGCTCAAACCCTCTCCTCCAGTAGACATAATTTAATCAGGGAACTATCTGATTTAAATATTTAGGGAGCTCGAGCATACAACATTTATTGACTCTCCAAATGTGTCTTTTTTTATACATTCCGACATGGCTGAATACCTAAACAACATGATTGGAAGCTGACATATATAATTTGACCTTGTCAGAAGCTGATCTCCTTCCCCCCACATTTCCTTGTGCATGCTGTGTAATTGAGCCTTCAGGGAGAGTGGAAAGACTATCTGGCCCTCACTTTATAAGGATCTGTATTGATGATCAGGACTGGTTACCAACTATCTAATCAATAAGTGCAGATACACAAGCAGATAGTAATAAATATGGGATGACAGTAACTTATCTTGCCTTGACAAGCAGTTTAATAACTGCAAAGATCACAGACTTGCATTAATAGCACCTCTGGGGTAAATCCTTTGCAGTGAAAGATATATGTAATTAAATATGTTTCCTAGCATAAAAGACTATTAACTACCCTCCAATATATTTCTCGACAATGAAATATACAAGGTGGAAAAGATACATTTAAATTGGTCAGTGACCAAGTCAGAAGCAGACAGGCTTTCTGCATTTAAATTACATAAATTTCATATGAAAGCCACAGGCAAGTCCAAAATGAAAGTTGCATTAATTGAGAGAGTTTAAATTACTTTTTTGTGATGTAGCTTTTGTAATCTTCACTTCTCCACAAATGTCATAGCCTTGATGGTGGTTATAGGAGGTCAGTGAAGCTGGAGTTTCTTATGTAGCACACTAAATCAGTTTGCCTTTCAATTCTGAACTAATCACCTGTCTTCCAGTAAGCCTTGCATGGGGGGAAAAAAGGGGGGCAACTGCAGAGGAGGAAAGGAAACATAATTGTCTTGTTTACCTTGATTTAACATTGTGTGTCTGTGTGTGTTAAACCACAAGGGTTCAGTAAATTCGCCAAGGCCAGACAGCGGAGGATGTCAGTCTCGGGCTTTTCATTCACTTTTGCTGACACATCGGCAACCAGAGGCTCGTTGGGTCTCCAGAGCCGCTGATGTATCGCTGCACATTTCGAACAGTCAGAATCAATCCCTCATTTAGAACCAGCAACTTGGAAAACAAACAATATCACCAGCAGCTAAACATGCCAGAAAATCATTAGAATTATAAACGAACAACACAGAAATAAAACATGACAGGAAGTAGAATTACGAACAACTAAAAATGAGGCGTAATGCGAATTCAATTTTAAACATAAATGGGCGACGTGGTGCATGTGATCCATGTTAAACCACATCATAAAAATGCAAATACTGTACTTCTCACTCCAGGAGTTTAGACTCCAACAACAAATCTAATATATTGAGGGATGTTTAACATATATATCTTTTCATTTTCCACATCTGCTCATCAGATTGTCAAAGCAAGTGAGGCGTCACACAATATCCTGGGCTTCACAAATGTAATATAACCTGGATTGCAATGGGCCAGTGTGATGCAGCTGTGGCATTAGGGCCAATGGGAGCTCTTTAAATGAGAGAGCCGCTGTAAACACCACGTCTACTTTCTCCCCTCGCCAGCGTTACTAGCAAAGCTGATGACAAGTGCCGAGCAGCCCTCTAGTGCCTTTAATACAGCGAGAGCATTCTCCAGGGGAAATGCAATCTGTGTCCTCTGTACAGATCCACTGTCTGCACTTCCCCGCATGTGAGCTGCTATCATATTATACTCCCCGCTCTCGAAATGGGAGAAGGAAATAGGAAATCGCCTCGGCCAGAGATGAACCAGGAACATAATCAAAAAATAGTGTAGCGCAAACGGCGCAGATCAGCCCGGCATGCGGACCTCCCCTGGCTGAGCGCTAAACAATAAGCAGTGGGGATTGCTCGGGATTCTTGTGCCACTGAGAAGAAAGTACGCCCCTTTTTTTCGCCCCTCAGGCATCTATTGGCTTATAGCAGCTTATACGTTTAAGATGGGAGATAAGAACAGGGACGCTTCCCTCATGTGGTGATCCCGCATGCTTTTATTGCCAATAAAAAAAAAACCCAGCAGAACTGCACAGACAAAAGAAGCTCACAACATGAGGCGGAGTGTGTGAAACATTAATCACTTGACCTTGCATATTACTGGAGGTTTTTCATCTGAGTCAAACAAAGAAAAAAAAAGAAATGCAATGTTGACTTTTGGGGGAAAAAAGCTCAGAAGTGATTGAATTAATGTGAGCAGAAATGTCACAAACGTATTGCAAAGTATGAATCACACTTTTGCTGGACTGTTTTGGTTTGCATGACAAATATAGGACAAAGCCCAGACGTAAAGAAAACACACAGCACATGTTAAAGAATACACAATTCTGCACTTCTTTGATTGTTTTTTGTCTGCCTGGAATAAAACACAAAGACACTTGAGCAATGGATGGATGGTGAGCATGGTTTTGGATCAGTGTGTAGAGTGAAGTCACTGTGTGTGTTTGAAGTAAATGTGCCGGACACGTGTGTGTGTGTGTGTGTGTGTTTGTGTGCAAAGACAAAGTGTGTGTGACAGCGTTAAGCCTGAGTGAGAGGTGAAAGGACTGCTGTACTCACAGTTGTGCTCTTGTTTCCCTGTGGTCTGTCGGCGTGTCAGAGTTTCATCCTCTCAGCGTCTCTCCCTGGGCTGGGCTTCCTCTTCCTCTTCTGACCAAAAGGTGTGAGGAGGAGGAGGAGGAGGAGGAGGGGATGCACGGATTGAGCGCAAAGGAATGAAAACCAGAGAGAGAGAAAGAAGAGGAGGAGGAGGGAATGCGAGCGAGCGAGCGAGAGAGAGGGAGAGAGAGAGAAAGGGAGCACGCTGTGGATGGAGGGAGGATGAGCGGCGGCTTGCGATTGGCCTGTCAGTCCGGGAGAGGGAGCGTCGGTCTCAGCGGTGTCAGGGCGGCGGGCTGCCTGCACCCCAGTCGGTCTGCCGGCGTTTCAGATTTAAACACCTCAAGAGCCGGTTGCGCAGATTCCTACGGCACACACGCTTGCTGGCTAGCTCACGACTCACACACTCTGCATCCACATCACACACACAGGGAGAGAGAGGGAGAGAGGAGGAGGAGGGAGGGTTGATAGAGTGAGGCAGACAGATTCAGAGGGCCGATGACAGCTTCAAGCTGAAGCTTCTCCTTGGCTCCTCATCAATGACAGGTACTGAGGAACAAGAGACAGAGGGAGGCTCCCCCTCCCATTCACATGGCTCGACACACACTCACACACACACACACACATTCACGTACACACACAAATCACTCCTCCACATCCAACTGCCGACCCCCACCCCACCTCCCCCCCTCCTCCCCCTCCCCATCTCAATTACCATAGCCGCAGCAGATGTATTGGGCTTGTCAGCTCTCAAGCAAGGCTGTGGAAGAGATGTGGGATAACTTATCTCATCTAATTTAACCAAGCTATAATCAGACAACACTGTGGGGCTCATTTATGGTCGGACTGGATGGAGGGGTTTGGGAGGTGGGGCAGCGGAGGGGCCGGGGGCAAAGAGACAGACTGATAAACTGCAATTAGCTGATCACAGGTCGAAGAGCAGCAGCCTGAAGGTTCAAACCAAAGCCATTTGCGCTGGAAAAGACAAACTCGGAAAACTAAACATTGTTAAATTCCAGTAGGAAATTGGAGGAAAGCAGACAGACAAAAGAAAATTCAGGATTATTAACAAGCAACAGGCTGCAACCCAGTTACACTGATTTAACTGTGATTCATGACGCTGTCAGGGCAATTTGACTAATTTTAGTGAGCCAACACCCTTAACATTCAAAAACCAGATTCAGTCTGAACAAGAGATACTGTCAAGGATATTAGGCCTGACGTTTCTGCAGTTGACGCCCAGTTTGCAGCCGAAAGTCAAGCGCCGGTATTTTTTCCCTCATTAACCGTTGTGCCCGGTCAACAGTGGACCGACTCCAATCGGCTCCACAGAAAGTCCCATGAATCCTATCTCCGTCCTCTTCACTCCACCAAATTCAATTAAAAAGAGAAATTGGCAATTAGATCACTGTTATGATCCTGTAACAATGATCTAATCTGTAATTCATTGGCTGGTGTTCCCCTGGGGTGGGGAGGGGGGTGAGGCTGTTTGATGGAGTGGCTCAGAGACTCCTTGGCATTCACCTCGGCTCGGGCGGCGCACAAGGGCGTAGGTAGAGACGTGGGACCCTGGTGCTACCGGAGGCCTCTATAGTGTCACCACTGGGGCCTCGGGTGGCCCGCGGCAAGAACACAACCTGTGACACGCACTCGTTTGTTCTGTTCTTATATGCATGAGAGCTCGCTTTGCAGGTTTCACGTGTAATATATGTGCAAGCATGCATGGGGACACACACAGGAGTCACAGCTGATGTGCAAAAGGCAGAAATGTACACAAACACCGGCTCCTCTCATGGGAGGAAAAAATTTGCTACTTAATTGAATTAAGTCAATTCCATTTGGTTAATGAAGGGGAGGGGGTAGTTTGCCCTTTCTGGGGCTTCAGGCTAACAATCACATTGAGACACAGGGGGTGGAAGTGGTCAGAGGAGGGTGGGGTCACAATATTTAGAATGGAACCAGTGTCTTGTCACCACCTTTGTAACTGGAGTCGTGCTATGGGAGCAGCGCTACAGCTCCACCACATGCAGACTGTCTGGAGCACTTAGCATCACTGCTTCGGCCTGAAGCTGCAGCTATGTTTGTGTGTTTGTTATTTAAAAGGCTTGTTACCAGGCAACATTTAATACATTAAAGGGCTTTTTTATCTTATCATCCATCGCGTGGCGCTTATATTTAGTCTGGGGATAAATGCAGTGTCCTTTATAGCAGACACGCACACCTACAGACACAGAGCCACTGGCAACAGGAAAGCAAACTGACTATCACATATAGGAGCGTGTGGGTTTGTGACACACACACACACACACACACTCATGCACGCGCACACAGGAACAGTGTGATTGCTCTGCTTCGCTCGTTTAGCACTTCTAAGGCAGAGATCCCCAGAGGCCACCCATCACATCCAGTTACTGTGGCACACAGACACGACCGAGCCCCACCTGCCTGCTCTCACCTCAATCTGTAGGAGGCAGGAGGCACCAGCACCATGTCGCTCTCTTTCTCACTTGCTCACACACATCACTCATCGAAGATCAAAGATGTGGTCACACACACACGCACACCCACAATCATATCTCTTATCAAAGATCAAGAGGACTTTGTGCTGCACTGACTTTTACAAACTTGCCATCATGCACATTAACTTGTTACAAATCGCCTCCTCGTCTAAAAATTACAAAAGTACATTGTGCAAATGCGTCTGGTTACTTACTGTATCGTCATCACACTCAGGCTTTCCATGGGAGGTGTGAAGGAGCTCATGAATCCCCAGCTAGTAATCCTGTAGGAGTAGAGAGAATATTATCATTTTCATCCCAGCACTAATTTTAACAAATTTTATGTAATTAACATTAAATGAGTAAAATGTGTCAGCTACATAGTGCCAGTGAGAATAACAGATGGAATAAATGGAAAATTGCTACATTAACAGATATATTTAAAGAAGAGGACTAATGAGACAGGGCTGCTGTGACTGTTGTTGAGTCATGCTGATGGCATCAGGTGCCGAGATGAAGATGTAACAGCTTGCTCAGGGGTACAACCCCAACAGATGCAAAAGCAGAAATGGGAATCAGGTAGCTTGAGTCGGGGTTTGCTGTTGGGGTGAAAGTGGGTTTGGTGAAGAATAAGCGGGTAAAGGAGATGGAGGAGGTCTGGCCGGTGATTAGTGAGCTCCCGTGCTGGTTGAGCCTGACTTGTCACAGGTTGACATGGGATGCAATTATAGACGGGAAGTTTCCCAGCCCCTCAGGCATGTGCCAGCCATGCTGTCAGCGTTGGCTGATGTGTGCGCTTTTGGCACTGCCAAAGGTGTCACAGGCGCTTATGTGTGCTCAAAACTGCTGCACTCCCATGAAAATTGGCCTTAGCTTCCCCAGATGCATTGGATGATGACTGTGTGTGTGCCTGTGCACACATGCTCAGTTACCTTTGTTTGAGTATTAGTTAAACCCTACTCCACTCCCAGCCTTCCCTCGGTCTCAATCTTTCTTATTTCCTCTGAAGCTGCACGGTAAAGCCACAACACTTGTGATTCTGCTGGCTTCTCATGCTGTTCCCACATCTTCTCCTTTTCCCATATCAGCCTGCATATGACTCTGCCAGCAGTGCGAGTAAGCTCTGTAAGACCCAAGGCAAATTACCTCAGCGGGACACTACACTTCTGTTCCCCTTGCTTCCTCTTCCTCTTCCTCATCTTCTTCTCTTTTTCCCCCTTCTCTGCATGTCACAAATCAAAGTGTGTACCTCAGCACTGGCTGCATGTCGTGGGAGTGCAGCTTAAAATGAATTCAATGTCCTCCACTGCAGATTCATGTCTATCCAACAGTGGGGGAAAAAAGAAAACTGCTCCAGTATGTTTCAGGGTGGGGGGGTGGGGGGACATGGTCATTTACCAAAGGACAAAGATGGCCATCTGAACTTTTGTCCAACCTTTCTTTTTTTATCATAACCTTTTTTTTCAGAAAATTGATTTGTACAAAGACTTCCATAGTACCATCCAGTGGCTTGAAAGCCATGCTAGTGGGCCATCAGGTGTGATTTTCCACTTCAGACAATTTTTTAGGAGGGGAAATGGCCTGAAATTGGATCCTTTGGCAGCTTGCAGTTCCTCTAAACTAGCCTTGGGCTACACAATACTTAGCTGCACCCCTTCCCTGCTATCATTTCCTGGAAGATCCAAGTTCTAAAAATGCTGCCACTAATCCAGAGAGAGGTGGTGGAGGGATGGTCTGGGGTCTGATGTTCAGTAACATCCTCACCAACAAACATCTAGCCACAATAACATACAAAGATAATTGTATACCATGTTTAGAAGAGTGTAATTAAAAGTTTATCTCTGGTTAAGTGAGGCTATAAGAAGTGTTAGACAGCAGCCTGTTAGCAGCTCTATAGAGTCACTGGGGTCTGTTGCCATGCCCTGTTAGTGTTGTTAGCAATAACTGTAGGCAGCCAACAGGACGTGTCCCTGTGTCCTCTACCTGAGGTCCTGCTGTGATCGCACAGCGGGCAAGCATATGATGCCTCTTTGCCCCTCACAGTTCATAGCCCAACACCCCAACCAAGGGGGCCTGATTAAATCGGAGGAACAAGGGCTAATTAAATAGGGTCTGGTCAGGGAGGAGTAAATTATTTAACACTGCCCACACATCCTGATGGCTCCTCTTCAGATCCTGAATCAGAGACTTCTTTTTGTTGCTTTTGTCTCGTCCGTTTAATTCTCTCACTTCGCCTTGTCTATTCTGCTGTTTTACAACATTTGCACTATTGCTCTTTCATCTCTTCCACAGCGCCATTCAGTAGCCACGGCACACTCATGAAACAGTCTCAGGAACAAATGCAGGACCGGGGCTGGAGCAAGATAACATTGTGTGTTGATTAAAGACAAGGAGGGAGACACCGGCAACATCTTTTCAAATCAACATAGAATAGGTGACAGAAATATCCCCGCGTGGACAAATTTAACAATGGGACAAGTGAAAATGTTAACTTTGGGGTCTTTCTGCTTTCACACTGATATTTTTTATGAGCACTATCCCCCCTCCTGCTCCTCCCTCACCCGAACCAGCGCATTCTGAAATAAATAACCCTTCCTGTTTTATTATACCCTTTAGAAACCTGTAGACTGTTAAGAGTGCTTTTTGCTGATGCTGTGATTCAAGCAGTATGACCAAAAGTTCACAAGGAAACTCATGTATTCATTCACTCAGCAGGGGATGGCATTTTCCATTTCTTTTCTTCAGTGTTGTGGTCTTTTTCTGACAGCAGTGCTCTCTCTGGGCCAATTTCAGACTTTCTGATCACCCACTGCACCATGCACATCTTTCAGCGGCTACAGGGTGCTAACTGCAAAACCTAAAGCCCACAGAAAATCACTGACCCATGACAGTGTAGACTAGAGAGAGAAAAAATAGGTCCGTTGCCTTGTAAACATTAAATTATGCATTTATGATCAGTTGTCATGAAACTATTAACCTTGAGAAAAGCTGCAAGCTACCATAGCAAGAGGGCATCTAAATGCAGCACTCCATATTCCTCATTATGACCAAACAAACTGAATGAATCAATTCGTTCTCACAACACCAGGTCAAGTGCAGCAACTTTAAATGGGAAATCTGGAGTGATTGTGACCAAACTGTGCAAACATTACAGGGAACACAATATGTAACAGCTCTCCATAGGTGTTTGTTTGTTGCTGTTGAGATAACGCAATTGAACACAGAATTGCTACACTGAGTACTGTATCTATTATTGTTTGCCAAAACACTGGATTTTACAACTGTTAATTAAAAGTTATCACGGCTTCAATTGGTTTATCTATCACAGTAAAACAGTGAAGTGAACAGTAGAGTTGCTGCTGTTCAACTTGCGCAGTAATATACCAAGTATGCACACTGCTAAATGACGACATGCTGAGCTGCAGGACGAGTAAATTGGGACCAGGTTCTTTTTTTTTCTTTTTTTTTTTTTTTTGTTGCCAGACATCCTGCATGTCTTTGCTGGAGCTCTCTGCATTGGCACCCCCACTGTGTCAATGTAGTGGTCTGATTGTCTGTCTGAACAAGGCTTTGCTGTATTTACCTTTATTGTTGGTAGAGTTCTGCTGAGAAATGGGAAACAACTAGTTGAGAATTCTGAGAACATTGAGGCTTTTTCTGAAGGTTTCTTTTAAAGTTTGTAGATAAACTAGTGACGGAGGGTACACTGTGTGTTCAGCATCATCCATTTAGGTCATGTTTTGCAGTTGTGCCAGTTGACGACCCTCCCAGTAACTGATTAAACCACTAAAAAGTCGTCCCTGTGTAAGTTTCAGATTTAGAAGATTTCCATTTTCTGCCATAGATGTATCTCTACATCAATGCCTCATTTAAAATGTGCAAATGTATGAAGTTTCCACCTTTCTATGCTACACATTGGCGAGTTACAACATTGAAGTAATTCTGCCATATGTGTGGTAACTGGAAACCGATTCTGAAGAAAAAAGAAATCAAACAAATGGCAAAGATGTGTTGCTTTAAAACGTATTTGTAATGCATCAGAAACCAATGTAGCCTCGCAAAAAAGTACGTTTTCCTGAATAAAACATGAACGAGAATGCAGGTACCTTGTATGGACATGTAATTTTGTGGTGACAGGGCATCTTCTAGCATACAAAGAGCTGATATGGACATGTTAACAAGGTAAAAAACTTTACTAGAGGGGGTCTTGTTACGGCTGAGTTCTGTAGGGTGGGGTTACTTTGGCACCAATACAACCACCGCAGTTCAACAGAAATGAATATTCCTGTGAGTTTTGTATGATTCACAAAAAAAAGCCAAGACCAGCAGCTCCATGGCACTGACTGCCATCGCTACTGCTGGAATGCCATTTGCAGTCAGAGACTATTTTGCATGTTTTCATTCGACAGCATACATCCTTCTGCATAAAGGGTACAGGGACAAGTTCTTCATACTTGTCTCAGCAGTTGAGGGTGCTGAAACATGCATATTTTATAGTTTACAAGTTTTTAGGAAGTATGGCAGGTAGGGACTAATATTTTTCTTGAAAATTAGACATTTTCTGTCCCAGGAGCAAAAACACTCGATACTAACCATTCTGGGAAATTTACCTGTTTGCAGGGTGTGTTTCAGTTACCGTCATAGTGGTCAAATTTAAGACACTAAGGAGAAATATGCACAAATCTATGAGTTCACATGTTGACAGCTTGAGTGTGCTATTTGGCTGTGTTCCTATTTACTAAGACAAAAGAACAACATTTATGTTAATGGATATGAGAATGAACTAGGGCTGCAAAGAATAATCGATTAGTTGCCAGCTATTAAATTAATCACTGTTTCTATAATCGATTGTCACTAGTGGCTGGCATTGGCAAACTGATGACAACATGTTTTGGCAAACTAATGTCTTTGCTGCAAATCACACACAAATTTGTTGCAAATGTGCCGCAAACACTTTGTCAAAGTCAAAGTCAAATTGAATTATTTAGCACATTTAAAACAACAGGAGTTGAACCAATATGCTGTGCAGTTGAAATAGCAGGGCATAAAACACAATAACAAAAGGACAAAATCTGAATTAAAGAAAGAAGACAATACTTCTAGCTGGTCGGCCTCAGTGCTCTAATTAGTGTATGAAGATGTAAAAGTTAAGAGAGTTAACATGATACATTGTTCCAAAGTAGTGAATAAAGCGACAGAGATGAGTGAAAACTCAATAACATTTTCTTTTGATTATCTTATTCATCACGGTCGAAACCCAGTCCCCAGACCGTGATATTCAAAATTAGAACCAGAGTAACGTTGTCATGGAAACACAAGTCAGCAATACATGTGGAGCCTTGACATATCACCAAGTAAAGAAGTCCAGGTACATGTAAGGCATCTTCCAACACACTCTGCACTTCAACATCACTTTCATTATTAATGAATGTCATATAAACTAAATGAATCACACCGTATCTTGTAAAATATCATGACACAGAACAAAAAAAAGCATAAACTTTTAGATCAATGTGTTAACAAAGGTATGCAGCTGCTTTATAACATGCTTTTGCTCTCTGTGCTTTAATGCTCTCAGAGTGTATAGGCTGTGTTGTGTCTGTGCATATTCTAGGGCATATTCATTATGAAAACAACACTTTACTCCAGTGGCAAAATGATGTTGACCTTTGCAAAATCGAATACTAGCAAACCGTGTCTCATTGTTCAAAGATAATAGCTGGGCAACATCCCTTGTAAGGCAGATGATGTTGCTGGCATGCTGAGTGCCAGCCTCGCTATTGGGTGGGTGTTGGGCTGCTGATGACTCATTCTTCATCTTCTTTAGAAAGACCTGGGTGACAGGCTTCTGTTTTAGCTACTGTAGCAAAGTGTTTCCTGTTGTCGGTGAATCTCGCCACACTTAGATAAATGACTGAGCAAAATCTCCTCTTGTCTCCGCAACACCTACCTGAGGTTTACTCAGCATAGCATGGAAAAGAGGAGGAGGACATGTGCGGGCTAAAGAGAGGGAGAATGCGAGGGGGAGATAGTGTCCAGCCACCCCAAAGAAGCTTTGTTCATTCCCCAGGGAAATTGCATCACATATTGATCCATGTTCCCTGCATCTAATGGACACAGAGGGTGGAATTGCTAGTGGCAATTGGGAAATAGCTATGAAAATAACAAGGAGTCATTAAGGCATAAAACCCAGGTTAGTCACCTGAGGACCTTTCACCTGCCTTCACACATGCCTCTCAGTGCAGGCTGCTACAACGGCTACATATACACCAAGGAGTCAGATTGCCAAAGCAGTGAGATCACAGACTCATACAAGCATTTGTCTCCATTACAGCCCTTACACTGGCAAATAAACAGGGGAGACAGACAATCATTCTACATTACATTCATGACTATGGCACTTTACATTTTCTATCAGCGTAACAGACTCCCTGGGCCATCTCACAATCCTCACATTTATTTTTTTACTGCCTTGCACACATCCTGCTGCTCGTGTGCACAGATGGAGCATTTACCAGCGAGGGATTTCCACTACTGCTGTAACATTTATGGCCCTTTCTCCAAGGCAAAAACAGCAAGATCCAAAACAAGGTCTGGATCCTAACCCAAATCTGTCATGCCATCAGTGTTGTCGAACAGCTTCAAAACAAAAAAAAGAAAAAACTGAATGCAAAACACGGCCCTGAGTACCAGTCTGCACCGATTCGTTCTCCTTCAACCTCCGTGTCGGATTTGTCCACAGAAAGGGCAGCAGCTACATTTTAACCTGCTGTGGCTTAGTTTTTCCTCAAATGCATTCAAAAGGGGGTTTACAATGCCGTGGTAAAGCAAGAGAAAAATTGAAGGCTAGAGCAAAACAAAAGCAAGAAGACGGAATCTGTGATTATCATTAAAGTAGAAGGAAGTGGGAGGATCAGCTTCACGGTGATTTCAGTTTGTGGATCTCACAGTTTGATGTAACACAGAACCTTAGGGACTGCACAAAAGGTAGACTGCTCATTTGATATCCAGTTCTCTCTGGCTTCTCCACACCTAAACAGGCAAAACTAATTATTTCAACAATATATTTTCTCAGCATAATTAGGCTCCTTTTAGCTGCAAAGGCACAACAAAAGGACTCGCTGCCCTGTACTATTTCAATTTGATTTTAATCAATTTTTATGGATTTTCTTTGGCTAATAACCACTCCAGCCATCTGTACTGCAATTCACATACTTCTCCATTATGCTTAGAGGCTTGTGGACAATTTCACACATATCTGCATGTAAATTATTGATCACCTTTCAACCCCTAAAAAAGAATGAATCGACTCTGTGCATGTAAATAGGCTGCTACACTTAGCTGAGGTGTTTCCCAGTGTCAGGCTGGTGGTGATTTTGATTTGATGCCATTAGGATATTAAGTGCAGTGGATGCTGAGTGCTATTACAGCCAGGCAGAGGCAGCACATCAATCTCTGTCAGAGAGGTGAAAATCTGTCTCCAGATAAGAGGAGCTGGCAAGGAGCTGCGGTAGCCAAACACCAGCTGCATAAAAAACTAAAATCCCACGAGTGATGGGAAAACTAGTTGTCCATAATGAACTGTATACAAGCCTATATGCGGCATCTCATCTTGGCTCTGTGTAATAAACTGCATACAAGCTAAACTATAGTATCTCATCTTAGCCCTTGGGCAGGCACAACATGGCAGTTACAATAGCAGGCTGCACACAGATTCAGCTCTTCTGATAACATATCGAGTGCCAGTTTGAGATCTCGCAGGATAAGCGCCGCATACGCATATTTCAACATCATCTTTTCAAGGCCGCAATGTTGTCTGCTTCTGCTGTTGGTTAACAGAGCTGGGAAAAGGACGTGCATACCGGTTTGTGCATATTTGTTGAAGATCTACAATGCTCTGGCTCTCCTCTTGCAAAGTGCTACTTTTGGCTTTGAGCTGCCTCTCACGGGATCCCCCCTTCCTAAAAAGTTACCTGATGAGCCACCGTTCTCACAGGAAACTGGGCGGGGTGGTGGTGGTGGGGGGTATGTGGAGGGGGGGGGATAGAAACAGAGACAGAGAGAAAGAGAAAGCTCTCATTATTTCTCCCTAATTGCCCACGAGCGACCCTCCTGATTCCCCCCTCTGCAACCAGGTACAGTGCCTCATTACAGGCAGCCTCCTCAGTTTTCCCAGGAGAAACCCATGAAAAGGCCATGAAAGGCCTCATCTGACAGGGGCCAGCCAGACTGGACCAATTAACAGGGTTTTTCTGTGCTCTGACTTGCCACACTGCAGTTTGCAACTCATCTATGGTGTGAGACTTGCAGACGTCCTAGGTCAAGTTCGGATGGTTTGTTCAGAAAGGTAGAGGGGCTAAGGGATAAGGGCAGTGCCATCTAGGCAGTTCTTCCCCACCATTTACATGTTTCTCTCTCTGTTTTCTTACTATATTTTTGGAAAAACAGCAACATGGCTGACTGCAAAAGCCTTTTTGTTGTTTGTTTTGATTAGCTTTGAGATGGAAAATTAACAGAGAATTAATTAAAGTTGAGAGCAAAGCCAGTTTCAATTTTCTATTCAAGACATGAAAAAAAGCGTTGATTAATTTTGGATCAACACTCAAACTGTGACAGGCCATTGAAAGTTTAAAATATAGATGTTTTCTGGTGCCCTGGCATCATTGCGCCATGAAGGCTGAATGTAATTGTCTCTCAGCCTCCGAGCGCCAGGTGACTTAGTGTGTGTCTGAATAAATGACCCAGTCAAGGTGAGCTCCCTGTGTCAAGCCAGGAGCATCAAAGACAAACCACACAACCTTGCCAGAGGGCCCGTTTTCCTTTCACCTGGAGAACTCCATTTTCACTCTCCAAGGCTTGATGCATTCAAGCCCATCCTGATCTTTGTAATGACTGGTCAAAAAACAGGTTCAGACAACCTCCTGTCTATTAGTGGCATGAAAGACAAGACTTTCAAAGAGCATTCTCCTTCCTCTTCAGCATTGAAAGACACAGGCATTCTCTTCAAGGTCACATCAGTTTCCACTGGAGTGATTCAAAGCAAAAAATCACCTGAATGTAAACAGCGCTGACTGATAGAGTGGAGGACAATGATGGGGCCCGTGACAACGACACCACTCAGCGAGAGAGTCTATGACAGTTGCAGTGACGGCATGTTTGGGCAGAGGAAAAAGGGAATGAGACAAAGAGGAAGGGTTATGAGGGGTTGGGCTGGATGGAAGAGGGGTACTGATTGGCTTGCCGTCTCATGGGGTGCGTGTTTGCCTGCAGGGAAAGGTCACGGGAGGGAACAGGAGTAACGAGGTGTGAAGGGAAGGCACTGTCCTCGGCTCCTGGGCCCTAGGAGACAGCCCCGGCAAGGTGTTAATGCAGATGCTGCAGCCTCCCAGGTTCTGTTTATTACACCTTTTCCAGGGAAGCCAGCCTAGAGTTTCACCATCAGTCAATACAGCTGAAAACATGCTAATCAGAAGCACAAACTGGCAGCAAATCCGACTCCCAGGCCCACAAATGGATAAACAGGAAATGTAGCAAAGCTTGGCTGCTGAGTTTTAGTATGCACACATCCTCTGGTAAACATCTTTTACTCAGAAAGACTGGATTAAAGTGTTGAAAATAATATTTTTGTAAGTATCCATGTCAAGGGGTCTTCCCCACACCATGTTTCGGATAAATTTCACTTATCTTTTTGCTTTGGTGAATGCAGTTTACGATTCCATCAACTTGAAACTACACTTTGTCGCTTTAAACTGGAATCTGAATTTCAGAAAAAGTGCAGAAAGGAGGTTTGCTGCTCCTTTAGTATTGTGCAATTGAAATCCACTCTAAGTTTTTCTGCTGAAACTTAACAGTTGTTTTATCGAGTGGGATTACAGAATACAGACAAGGAAGCATTGGTAATTCTGATGAGAAAATCTAGTTTGACATTTTACATTTGGGTAAAGGGAACACTTAAGTTAAAAAATTGGAAACATCAAGTTGACTTTCCTTAAAACAAAGTTGCAGCAATGCTTCTTTCATAAGAGGAAACAAATGATTTAAGTACATCTAAGTGAAACCTGTAACATTAATGCCATTTAATTTGGATAAACATATTTAAATTGTGTGTTATCAATTGGAGAAATTAGTGTAAGGCGGTCCAACAGTTGTCTTTCTCAGTGTTTGGTTATGTAGCATTTCTAGACATCTACATTCTAACCGTAAAATGAAAGGTGATGTCATGGTATATTTACTGAAAACAACAAGATAATCTGATGGATAAGATAGCTTTTATGGTTCTCAGAATCAGGACTACATATCTACCATAAAGATAATGTTGGCGATTAGCACTCTGTGTTTGCTTTATTGTTTTTGTCTTAGTGTTTTCCTCTTCAGTACCGAGGAGTAAAGGGGATTTTTTCCGAAATTGGAAGGAACAGTAAATAGCTGTCTGAATTAGACTATCTACACAATAAACATAAAATTTTCAATTAGTTCAATTCGTCAGTAGTTTTGATAAAGAAACAGCTGTTTTTAGTTTAGTTACATTATCTCATTTCAATATCTAATATTCATTCTAAAATCATTATTTGAAAATATTAACTTCTCAGGCGCCTTATGTGTCCAACAGCCAGTCTGTGCTCTATCGTGTAGTGTTATTTATGTTTTAATATTACTGAGACCTGCAAGAGATGGTCTCCAACCAATCTGCAGCCTAATGTCATGGAAAATGTTTGTTTCAAAAAGACAAAGTCATAAGAAAACGACCTTAGTGCAACCTGACGTGTTAAAACCCTTGTTTTGTTTCCAGATTGGTCCCTGCAGCAGCAGCAAAACTGCTGTCTCTCCATGAACTCAACCTGAGAGAGGACCACATGGGAGACCGACCCTCATTATGTATAAAATATCATTAATTAACTTTATTGAATGAGTCACAGTATGGTTTCCACCACATGGTTCCCTCAGGGTCCCTTGCCCAAGACCCAACCTTGCCCTGTTCGAAGCCAGTGAGCCAGCATCCTTCACATCAGCCCGTTCTCTTAGCCGAGGCTGGTTCTAGGTGACTTTTTTCCCCTCTTGTCATTGCTCAGAAAGCTGCCAGTAATTTATAATGTTGTGACAGTCAAATAAACAGGGCTGCTGCTTGCTGGAGTGAAAAGTCCTGTATTAAAGGGAATCAAAACAGCTCCAAATGGTGCCTTGAATGGAAATAATCTTGGTGTAAGATCTGTTCTGGGCTGGCTAATTTAAATTTGTTCAGGGTGACAGCTTACTGGAAGAGGGACATAATGAAGTCCATTATCATCAGTGGTGCAAATTCTAAAGAACGATAACTCTCATTATCAGCGCTTTCCTGTATACGAAGGAAATATGTTCATCCATTATGAAATGTGCTGAGAATGACAACATGGAGCAAACATAAGACGATGTAAGCTGTGACTCGCCTCTGGAAAAAAAATGGAACGGAGCTCACTGGAGACTGGACAAGTCTTTTTTTCTATTTTTTACACAATGCCTTCACATGGTTTATTTATGGATGAGGTGATGGTGATTTTCAGTGCACACAAGAATGTCATGTATTGGATTTTAGCAAGGCTGTAATAGGTTGAAAATTTTGATATCTCACAAATTTTGTATGCAGTGGTATGCAACAGCAAGACAGCTTGTGCTTTTATTTACAGTGCCTTTTCTTGTGGTAATCTGACATCTGCTAGACCATGCCAGACCTTGAACAGTGTCTTCCCAGGCATTATCTCATAAAAACAGGGCCTTGATAATGCTGTTCCATTAGACAAGTAGCGAAAATAACAATAAGTCATTTTGGACGGAATGAACTGATAAACAGGGAAATGAGGGAAGTCTCCCAGATCCCTAACCCACGATAACCACAGCTTCACTAAACCCAGGAGCAAGGACTTCAAGCTGTTTCTAAAATATATTCACTTCAAAGAGTATAAAAATATGTCTGGTGCCAGAGTAATCATCAAAAGTATGTTCAGTGCCAGCAAAATGTGTTGCTGAATGAAGTGGAGTGGAAGAAATTGGAAAGCCGTGTGTTGGGTGGAGTCGCACACACATACTAATGTGCCATTAAAAGTCAAGTGCACACATTCAGGGACAAGAGACGCAGTCAAACACAAAGCAATGCACTAATAATTAAGAGAAACTGATTTAAAAATATTTTTAAATTTTAAAATAATTGCATTGAGCATGTTCATAGTCAAATGATTCAGTGCGATTGCAAACTATACCTTGGCAGTGCATTTGATACAGACTGTCAAATGCCGTCAAACCACAATATTTTCTAACTCAACTTAGAATAAATGTGCATCTGGGATACTGTCCATTCATTATTATTTCTATTCTGATGGTCTGATATCTGTACCTTCAATATAAATATAAGGGTACATCAGCAGCTAGTTAGCATAGCTTAGTCTAAGCAGAGGAAACAATTACCCAGGCTCTGTCTCAGCTGTCTGGCACGCTAAAGCTTATTAATTAACACATTATATCCTTAGTGTTTTTTCTGTGTGAAACCAAGGTGAAAACATGACAAACTGCTGTTTACAGGCGCTGAAGTGTCACACTATTTCCTCTTCGGGAGCAGTAATTACTTGGAGTATCTAACAGTTGTCCAGCACCTCAGCCCTGGAAGTACAGATAAGAACTGGATACTGCAAGATGGAGTCCATTCACTTGAGTGAAAAACCTCTCACCAAAAGCCCAAGAGACTGAGACTTTTCCATCTTCTGGCATTGCTTTTGTGTTATGTAGCTCATTGTATGTAAGTATTAGAGTTTCAGCCTCCGACCTCACCCACTAAGCCCAAAGACTTTTTTAAAAAGATTTATTTTTGGGCTTTTTGAATGCTTTTATTAGAGAGGACAGTGGACAGAGCTGGAAACGGGAGAGAGTGGGGAAAGACGTGTGGCAAATGGCCGAGGTCGGACTCGAACCCAGCACGTCCGCTACGCCTCTGCACGTGGGACGCACAACATAAGAGCCAGGCTATCAGCGCGCCACTCAAAGACTTTTCATTGGGATGATAATACACACAATAAAAAAATAAACTGTTCTACGCGAGAAAAGCTTTACAAATAGAAAATCTTAAAAATGATAAATATATTGATCAATATTGAGATATCAGTTGTTCATCACAATTATTCATTGATTTTAGGGGCAAGCTACATTTACTGCACTTCATTTTTTAAATATACAGAACACTGCTTGCTTTGTGCCACATTCAAACACATGCTGATGACAATGATGATGACAACTTCACATAAAACAATTATCATCTTTTCTACTTCTATTTTTGTACATTTATATTTCAAACTTATATTTATTCAGCAGAAATAAGGGTTGTATTTGACATCTTGTCAGTAAGCAAATTAAGCATGTTTCCAAAAACGTCAAAACAAATTGTTTAAAGGTTTTTATAATCACAGAAGAAGGTATCAACTGTAGAAAACTAACTTGGAGTGTTTCTGCAATCTACTGGTGACCACTTGCAACCACTTTCAAAAATACGTCAGCATTCCAAGCAGTTTTGTTGTGTTCTGTCAAAGGTCTCTGTAAAAGATCTACAAAAGGTAAAAATCATGTCTGCACAACTGTCATTGTGGCAGGGAGAAAAGCAAATTATCTAAAAAAAAAACTGAAACATTACAACACAGTTTTAAACATAGGCAGTAGTTGGCATGCACCATATTAAGTACTCTGGATAAATGAGAAAATGGATTGTTCTGTAATAGAAATTCAATGCACTGATAGTGTAGAGTCAAAAGGGGACAGATGCATGTCTACCTCTCTGCTAGCATCAAAAGGCAGTTTTATTCATTTTTGCTAATTAAAAGACCGTTATCATATCGTGTTAGTGCTGGCTGCAACTAGGAGAAAGTTTATGATTGTTCAACTTTTGATGGAACGAAATATTCCTTACATATCTGTGTCCTTCCATCTTTAGTAATATTGCCTTCAAAATGCACTGTGAGGCACAGGGGACGCTGCTCAGGAAGGAAGTTTCAACTTGAGTCTGTGGAAGGTTACTGTAAAAACCTCAAAGCAGTGTTGAAAGACCCTAAAGTAGCTGCCATTGTCTTCATTATGAAAATCTGATGCCAAACAAAAGTCTTGGAGACGAATGACTTTCAGGGCAAGAAAGACAAAGGACACATATCAAAGACGCTCGTCCTCTAACAGTGTTCACTGCATTTGGTCCCTGTTCCATCTCGGAGGGATCTTCATATCCTACACGTTCTTTTTTACCCACTCCTTCAGGTCAATATTAGCACAAGGAGCTCCAGCTACTTGATGTACCCCAGTCAAATTTACCAAACACTGTTTGACTCATGCTATTAAATCTGAAGATGAAAGAATCACCAAGGGCAAACAGCTCCCAAGGCTGTACACCAAATACCTCGACTCTCTACTTTTAACAGTAAGGCACAATTAAGAATTTAAATGGACCCTGCATAAATGTGCTTCCGCTGTGAGTGCGACTGACTTTGAAAATATCATAATTAGCGTCAAGCCCGGCTGACATTATGCAAAGTGTAAAGTCCAGCAATATTCACTGATGTACTGCACTGATAAGTTCATCTCCGTGATTACAGGGTGAAACCTGGAAATATGACACAAAATGTACCCAAGAAAGAAGAATATAATTAAGTCGGCAGCTATAAATGTGTAATCCTGGAGGAGCCAGGCTGAAACCTACATCTATTTTACCCCAACGCTATTTACTTTCAACATATAATTCCAACTCTATTACGGGAGATAGAGAAGGACAAACATGACAGATCAACAGACAAATGGGAAAGAAGAGTGAGAAAGGTGCAGTGAGAAAAAGAGAAGGAGAAGGAGGGGGAGCTGTGAGAGATAGGCAGAGTTGGGGATGATAAGGAATCACAGATAAAGCCTCTAGGGTGCAGACGTGTTCCAGAGAGGAGTGACCAATCAAGATAGAGTGAAAGAGGGGGTAAAATTGTGATAAGAGTCATGACAGAGTGTAAAATGACTCAGTCAGCCCTGGCAATGGCATTGGCTCTGACCTCGCATTTCTCATCCCAGTTCAGTGAAGTACTGAGGTTCAAGACCGTGCCAGCTGGTTGGAGGACAACGTTTGAACCTGCTGATTTTGACAAAAGCCAAAAAGCTGAAAGCTCTCCAATACAAAGGCCTCTTTAGACTCATTTGTCATTGCCTTCCAAAATGTCACAAGAATTTCTGATCCTTTGCGCCTACGGACAGGACAGCATTGTCTGTGCCTTCCAGAACTGTTAGAAAGCCGATTCGTACTGAATGTTTTCTGATGTGGCACTGCCATGATTAAGTTTCTGTTATACATAAAAAATACTTTTGGTTTGTAGCAAAGAAAAAACAGAAATGGAAAGCAAGCTGCAAACACCAGGCTGAGTCACCCACATCCCCTGTTGCTTTCCTAAACACGAATGTTTTATGATCATCCTACCATTTCAGCAGGGCTACGTGTTTTCTAAGTGCCTTCTTCAATAACACATGCAACAAAAAGGATCATGCTCATGGATAAAAGAATGTAAACATCTGTATCCCATTTCATGGCACCCACTTTGTGGACCCATCCAACCCCGACCTCCAGTCCAAAAGCTTATGTTGGTCATTTTAAGAGCTGAAACAAACAATCAAATGCTGTAAAGCCTCCAACTGAAGTGCCTCTCCAAACCTTTAGTGTTTTCCATGCAAAGGATATGCTACAGCTATTTTGTGTCAGAGCATATAGTACACAGATTTGGTGGTTTAGCAGTCAACAAGTCCCTCAGTCTAAATAATAGAACATGTTGTTTAGTATTCCATATAAGAGACTTTACTTCTCTGGTTAGGGGTGGGGAAACAACATAATATGGGTTGAAAGAAACCTGTAGTGGCTGGTAACAGAGAATGGGATGCAATTCACATCCCCAGGGCATCAAACAGTGCCATTTTTTCAAAGCTGCGTGCATCTCAGAGATATGCACAAGTTACTATTGGGCCTAGATTTCAACTGTGTCAATATTCAATGTTGATAGAAATACTGTATAGAGGTTCTTCGCATTTGACAGAGCAGCATAAGAGGTTTGGATGGGTGGTCGTGGTATAAGGCCTTGATAATAGTCCCCTGCTAGATGTGCACACAGACAACTGCAGACACCATAGATGCATTGTAGTTTTTATAACTTCTAGTCCAAGACATGGAATCTCACAGAATTGGGGAGATTAAAAAATGGTGTTCAAGGTTACCCACTGTGTTGAAATATGATCCCAACTGGTTCTGACAAAGCCCTCGTATGTGGTGAGTTGGTAGTGTCTTCTTAGTTACAAGGACATTTCTATTTTAAGGTTTAAGTGTTTCAATTCTGACACCGAATGAAAAAAAATAATGCTTAAGAAATAAATGTTGGTAGTAATCACTGACACATCCCAGACAGTGATGATAAAAAAAATAGTGTTCCACTTAGTACCTATTATATGAAAAAAACAAAAATTTAACAGTGTCATCATGTAAACAAACTGGAAAGGTTAAAATCCTGAAAATGTATAAATATTTGGTAGTTATGATAAGGGCTGACGCTGGTTTAAGAATTGGCACATAATATTATTATATACCATTTTTTCCTATAAAGGATTCCTGTGTAACTTTTACAAATTGACTCCAGTCTCTCCACTAAAATATTCCGTTGGTCATTGTAAGTGTTTCAGTAAACCACCAATGCTGCTGTTGCTCTGCTGAGAACAGTCACTCCAAAAAAAAGTAAATTTCATCACAAAAGTTTACTCTCAAGTAAACATTATTAGGCGTTATGGAAGGGAAGACAGAATCTGGGGTCCCACTGAGTTAATATGTCTATTTTTATTGACATCAAGGTTACATATAACCATTATTTAATGAACTATATTTTAAGGTACAGTTAGGAGCGCTTTTAAATCAAACATGGTATGACATTTAGGTGAGGTAGCCATTTAAGTTGGATAGATCCTTACTGAGGAGGACGGTTTTATTGCAAGTTTTAGACACATCCATCACTGCAGCTGTAAAATCAAATCCTGAGCTGTACCATCTAAAGTGGAACTGTAGCAGGACCCTGTCAACTGTACCATGCTGGATGGTTCCAAATGCTGTCAGATAACGACAAGAGACTCAAAAAAAGTTGTTAATAACAAATGTCATCTCCACACAGCGAGGATTTTTTGGACGCTGGCCTTTTCAAATAAACATGGCAGAGCAAACAACTTGGGGATGTATGGACAGCACCATAGCAGTGAGTGGGTGGGGTGTGAGTACTCGTGTTCTGTGGCACCCAGAAGGTGACATCTTGAAGCCTCTCAAATAGATCCTGGAGACAAAAAGCAAATAAGAAGTTGTTTTGCTTCTACTTCTTTATGCACCGGTTGTCACAATGAGGATGAATCACCTAGTAAAACAAGATATAGGTTGTTCAAGCAGTTACACTTTACTTTAAGCCCTCCTGTTTGTCTTTTATATGAAGTATTTAAATGTTTAATAAATGTTAATAACACATTTTAATGTTATAATTTATAACCCATGTATTTGATATAGAGCCTATATATGCCCAGCAGAGGGGCCTACAGTAAATTACATACTAAGCTATAAACATGCATTTGATTTGTGTATTTAATTGAAATTTTTAACAAGATTAATCAGGAGAAAGATACGCTTGAACTACTACGTGAGGCACCACCTACAATCTCCCATAACGCCACATAATTTGAAAACAATTCCATTGTTCAAGCTTGGTGCAAATCCCCCTCAAATATACTAGGAAGTCTCATTTTCTACCTGCATCATAAATTTTCATAAGCAGTTGATGCAGGGGCATATTTTGTTTTCTGAATAGTTGACAGTTGCAAAGTGCACACATATTGACAGTGATTAGAATCCATGAGGGCTCATTGCCAATGAATATTCAAGAGCACCTGTCTGCAGCTGAACCCACGGTTCAACAATGCGTGGTTGGAGCATTCAATTGGAGTCTCTAAGATGGAGTCCTGCTACATTTTACAAAATGAGAAATCACAAGCATGTGTTGGGTTACACACTGGTGTGCACAGATCAGACTACACACTTACTAGTTAGTCATAATTAAAAAAATGATAATTGGTTGTTTTATTAATGTATTTTGTTTGCCGCAGCTCTGTTTACATCTGTTTAATCTCATTCTAGCTTTTTGGGGAATTTGCCCAAGGAAGAAAAATATCATCTTTTAAAGCTCACCTACACATTCAACAGATTTCTGTCTTCATTAATGAAACTGAATCTTCATTTATGCCGCCTCATTTACTTTAGTGTCAGTGAGGTTTTGTTGCCCAGACAACTAACAAAGAAATAAATGAAATATTTCCATTTTTCAGGCTGCAATGTTTTCTTGAATTTCATATTCAGAGCTTCTGTTAAAGACACAAAAATACACTGCATGAGTTTATACAGTAATAAGGATAGTTTAGGCCCCTTCAAATTTCAGCTCACAGAGACATTTTCGTCAAAACTATGTTTCAAATGTAAAGTCACCCGATTGAGGAAGCTCTTTTTTCTGTTTGTGCACTAAGTCAAGTCTGTAAAGAAATTGTTTTACCAGGTTTGGAGTGGAAAAATCTGATTGGCCTGCACAGAGTCCTGAACTCAACCCAGTCAACACCTTTGTGGTTAAGTGGAACGCAGACTGCGATCAATGCCTCGCTCTGGAGACACTCATATAGATCCTGCTGCTGTTTGATGGTTCAGATATGTAATAAACTCACAGAAAAGACTCCTACAAACCGCTAAAAGTGCATTGCTTGTGCATGGCTATCTACTACCGCAACAGCATGCAGTTCGGACTTGTGCTGTGCTGAAAGTGATGCAGAAGTGTTACCAGGTCTGACTGCTGTTGCGACTTTTATGGAAAAGTTAGCAGGATGCTCATTCAGACATGAAGCCAACAAATCAACCGAAAAGCAGTCCATGTCTGAAAGGGGCTTGTGTTTATTCATAGTGTCCATACTACTGCAGAGTTTTAGGACCCCTAAAATAGAGACTCCCAGAAACGCTACTGATACAATCTTAGCTTCAGAGCTACAGGATTGCATTTTAGTCTTCAGTCATGGCTACCAGTCGTGATCAGTCCAAGAAAAGAAATCTCTAGTCTGACTTTTTGCAAATACTGCTTTTTTTCTGTCATGTTTTCTACAACAAACCAGCCAACCCACTGCTTTCTATTTGCACCTGCACAGGCACACCACATGCCCACTGTATGTGAATGACCATGTTTTATTCCTTTTGAGACATGTTGCTCGTCTGAACAGAGACTGTTTTCATTTTAAAATGAAAACATATTAGTGTGGACATAGCCTAATGCTCTCGAGGCCGAATGGGTGCAAATCTCTGCGGGCTGGTTCCAATATCTGGTGGTAAGCCTTCGACAGCAAAGTGGAGGCTGTTGTAGCAGCATGTTAATGCTCATGGGTTTGGAATGAGATTTTGTACAACTACAGAAAATACCAGCAGCATGTGGAATAAACAATTGACATAAACAATTGAATAGAAGAAGCAGAAAAGAAAGCCAAAATATTTGTTATTCTTGACACCAATCTGTCCAAGTTCTGCAGACAAGCCCCCCGCTGTGCCTCTCCTCTACAAATGGTGCAGTTTGGTTTACAATGAGTCACCTAATACCAAAGCAGCAACAGGCAAGACTGTGATTGGGTAACAAAAAGCCTAGAAAAAAAGCCACATCGCCAGTGAAAGCCAAACTATAATTCAGGTCATCAAACCCATCATCTCTCACATGCTAGAATATAATTTGCAGGAATCAAATTTTACCTTTTAACCGAACAGAAAAAAAGGCTCACTTGTCTAAATGTTACAGGCCTGAGAGACACTGAGGTCTTCTATCATTACATGAGTTTAATTTTATTCTAGTTGACTCATGTACAGTGATATAGCCTAGTAAATATAGATCCATGTTTTGGATCCCTGCCTGACAAAGCCAGCTGGTTCAGTTAAGTGTGTGATGCTTTCTCTGGCACAGAAATTGAAATAGGTGGGTGGGCGGCAGTGAAGCAGTTTCAGGGTCTGGAATTGATATCATTGTTTGTGCAATTTAAATGATAATATTGATGATAATATTTCATAAACAAGACACAAGCCACTGATGTAAACCATTATCAGCAGCACTGCACTATCATTTACCTCAAATATTCAATTTGTCAAAGCAATTGTTAGTGAATTTGATCACAGTTTGGGAATTTGAGCTGAATGCATTAGTGTCCAGCTGCAAAATAAGCAGCACTTACACAACGCCGCCTATAAATCAGATTATTATGAGCAGCTTTTGCAATTTGGCTCTTAACCAGTATCATCTGTCAAAAATGCAGTATTTTGTGTGAAGTGAATGCCGCTATAGATAGGAACTGTAACCCTGCCATTCTGTAACTATGGAAACAATAATGAGGTCACTGTGCTATTTTAGCTGGGTTTACTTGGAGATCATTACTGACATCACCACACTTTCAGCTGAAGTTTGTGGAAGTTCAGTAAGACAGAGCCTCGGTGGAAACTGAGAGAACTTGTCACACACCAAGTCACGTTAAGCTGTGAAGCTGCCGGCTATAACCTTGAGTGATCTCACGTGGAGCTCATTAGTCACTGCAAACAGTTCAATCCTATTATCAGCCATGTCAAAATCGGAAAAATATAATACCAAAATATCCACTTTTTTAATTCGAAGTAATTACATTCTGTTTGGCCTTCAATCTGCGAAGAATTTCTTCATCTCCCGTCTAAAATTCTTTTCTGAATTAAACATTTATCTGTGGAGAGACAAGCTGTTCCAAGAAAGTGAGAGGTCTGGTTCTGCACATTTCTGAAGGTACTTTTTATTAAAAGGTTCACACCGTCGACTAATTGAACTGCTTGTGTTGGCACTAAGGAGTCTAAAGTGGAATAATTTCCTCCTGCTGTTTCTTGTATTAACAGTGGGAGGTTCAGCATCATTTGAGCAAAATATGGTAATGTCTCCATCAATTAAATCATGTCCATATAGTCGATAACTTAATTAAGGTCAAACACGGAGCTGAGACAGGTTTAGTATTAGGTTTTAAATTACACACCAAAAAATGGTTTGCTTTTTATTCATTAAGGCTTCACAGTAACCGGTCTCCCAAAATGTACGCTCATATACAACTAAATTCTCATTTTACGTTTTGAAACAAACTGAAAGGTAAGACTTGGTTGGATTCAGACACCAAAACTACGTAGTTAGATTTTGGAAAAGAGGACAGTTCAGGTTAAAATCAGCCCTTTCACAACATGTTTGAAGTTTCTCCTCCATTTTCTGGGTTACCAGGGTGACGAATTCCACCCATTTGGTGTCAAAGAATGTCATCATCAGAAAATGACAAGACCTGTACTTTGTTCAAATGCCACAAATTACCTGTATTTATGTTTACCTGACAGGGACCTCTTAAGGCCATGCAAATTATGACAGATGTCACTCAGAAGCAAAAGTGGAAGTAATGTGACACAGAAGGGAGGACATCTAAGTGAATGGCTGTCAGCAAAGTGTGACTGCCGTTCACGTCCCATTTAAAAGGGGGGTTTTTGTGCCTGAATCTATACAAACAATCACTGTGTTGGCAGGACAGAAAAGCATTTTGGAAGGTGCTAACAATGTTGTCCTGGAGGCAGCCTTGTCAAACTAGAAGGCTGTGACGAAAGACCTGTTTTGTCAGTTAGTTAGGAAGGCTGTGTCGTGAATGTGAATTGGTAGGCCTTATTGTTGCTGGTATACAGTCAAAATATAATTATTTTTAATATTTTGGGTGAGAAAGAGAGAATGAAAAACTGTGAGTAAAAATCTGGTTTAAATTATACCATTTACTACAGTCAGTTAGAATTTTAAGTTTACTGCCTTTTTAATTAAATTTTGGGGGGTAATATCACATGAATAGCAGCTTATTTGTTCCCTTTTTCTTTGAGAAAAAAATTGTCGAGCTCTCCTCAAAAAGAGCAAGTTTACTTTAAACCTTTAAACAGTTTGGGTATTGTCTTCTTGTTGCAGAAAACACAGCTCATGCAATTTAATTATAAACTCTATCTGACATCCAGGTATTGCATGGTGAAAAAGAGGTCAAACAGAAGTCTGGGAAGGCAGGGAAGGACTCTCACAGTCTGGCATTGATATTATTGAGCAAATAAAACGAGGATACCACACTATAAACACAGAAAACACCGATGTAATGATTATCAACAGTGCTACACCACAGCTGAGCACAAGTATTCGATTTGTTGCAGGAGCTGTTCAATGATTTGATCACAGTTTAGCTTTGAGTGCATTAGTATCCATCTACAAAATGAGCTGCACTTACAAAACACTGCCTATAAATTAGCTCATAATGACTTGTTTTTGCAATTCAGTTTTTAATCAACACTATAAGCTGCAGTGAGGAAAACAAATACTACACCGCTGGTATTGTAAATTGGACATTTGCAACCTGACAGCTCTGTACTATTAGCATTTTTTGACAACAGAGAGAGACGAGTGTCTCCAGGGACTGTGATGAAGAGATTTTGGCATTGTAGCCGAACTGCATCATTACAACTTTCATGTTCATCCCATGATGCACACTGGCCACAAGAAGATTTTTTTCCTCACACACTATCAATGAAAAATAGCAGCTATGGAATACAGATGAATAGAACCAATGAGTAGAGCATAAACTCAGAGTGAAATGTGGGGCTGGTCCAAACAGCAATATCTGTGCTCCAGATCCAAAAATCACCGAATATTGGAATATTCGGTTTGTGCCGCTGTGTCGGCCGGGTTGCAGGTGGGGGGGAGTGGAAGAGGGAGAGGGAGCAGGAGGGAGTGGGGTTGACACCGGAGCTGGCAGGTCCACGTACTACAACCACAGCAGCGTTCTAGAGACTCGGCGGTGTACAAGAGCCTTGGCGACGCTTGGCAGCGCTCGGCGGCACCCGATGGGGTACTACAGCCTTGGCAACGCTCGCAACACTTGCCAGCGTTCAGCAATACTCGGCAGCGTTCAGCGACACTCAGCAGCACCTGGCGGCACCCAGCAGCGCCCGGCGGCGACGAACACAATTATGTGGTTGTCGTTGTGGTATTATATGAATACCACAACGAACGAAGATTCGGATATTCGAATATTCAGATCAGCCCTAGTGAAATGTCTTCTTCTGACATGGTAAAGGAAGTCCACACTGGTGAGTGCCACGCCATGCTGCTTGTTTTTCTCTGCCGCCGCAGTGTTATGTTATAACACACATACACTGTTGTGTGTGTGTGTGTGTGTGTGTGTATTATGACATCACACACATGCGACAGCACTACTGGGGAGGGGAGGGATTGAGGAGCCAGCCATGAGCACAAGCCACAACATACAGACCAAGGACAAAAACAAAGATTCGAAGTCTTTATTATTATCGGGTCATTTTACTGGCTGATTTTTTTTATTGTCGTAATAATCGGTATGGCGTCATATTTGTCAATATTGAACAATAATTATCGGGCGCCAATATTATTGTGCATCCCTAATTTTTACAGCATTGTGAATTGTTGTTTTTTTTTCATATCCCAGTTGGGGCCAGAGTGCAAGGTCAGCCATGGCACGGCGCCCCTGGATCAGTAAGGGTTAAGGGCCTTGCTCAAGGGCTCAATAATGGTAGCATTGGGGTTTGATCCTCTGACCTTCTGATCAGAAGCCTAGAGACTTAACCGTTGCACCACCACTGCCTCATTTTCTGAGCTTAACAAACCCCAGGAAAATGACTCTTTATTATCAGACTTTGATGCATTCAGAACAAGAACATTTGGGAAGTCTACAGGAGTTGTATGATTATTTTATTTAATCCCATTCATGTGCATGGGGAGCCAACAAGAAGTCAGTCAGCTCAACCAGCAGGGTTCTCAGTCGCACATGCTCACTACACGCTCAGAAGGACACTAATGAGCATGCTCTATGGGCCCAAAATCGCAAAAGCATACAGAAGGTTCAGAAAAAATTTTCAGCATATTCCCCACTGAGTAAATTTCCTTCGAATGAATGCAATCAGGTATCAGTTCCCCTAATACATCCATGGGTTTAACCACAGCAACTCAAAAAGAAACATTCTAAATACTATTATTATCACAGTTATTATTGTACGATAACCATGCAGTGTTTACAAAGAGCTAAATGAACATGCTGTTTGTATGTATTAAATAAAATGGAACAGAAAAACATGACAGTTCTTCACTGACTGGGCCAGACTGAATCGTAGAAAGCGAGTTAACAGTTGCACACTTAACAGTTCGCACACATTCTCTGAGCATCAGAGTGAATGTTGTCCCCCATGTCTCAGCTCTGTCCTTAACCATTTGTACTCTGGTAATGACTCCAACATGCTGTGTTCACTAGATCGAAAAGGAAGAGAAGATGGGGGAGAGGTAAGAGAGGAGGCTTATCGTACAGTTAAGCTGCAGCTGCAGTTTCCATAACAACTACCTGCAAAAACCCAGCTCCCTCGACCATCATTAGAATAACATTTTTACTCGTCAAATAAGCATTAGTGGAATCTACATGAGCAATGAGATGGGAGTGACGCACAAAAAAAAGTGTCAGTGTCCGCTGAAGGTATCATTTGACAGCCATAGCAGAGAGCTTTCTTTTCATGTAGCTGTATATCTAAAGGTGTAATTACAGAATGGGAATTGTAAAGCCTGTGTAGTTTCCCTGGAAAACGTACGAAAAATGTGTAAGACATCCAGAGGCTTGTTGTGCAGCAGTTTAGGGTTCACATTGAAATACAGTGAAATACAAAAACATCCTGTGCATAGCTCAGGGCTTAAGAGGCAGGCCCTTGATCATAACCTCTCCTTTTTTCTTCCCAGCAGGAATTCCGGCGACCGACTCAAGGAGAAAACGCGTCTTTCCCATTCAGCTTCTCCTCTGATCATGCATTACACTATCAACTTGAAAAGAGGATAATCAAGAGTTTAAAGAAAAAGTAAAGGCAGAGGGAACACATTAAGTGGTGGCTAGTCCAGGATATCATTTAAAATCAGTGCTGATGGCTTCATCGCTGCCAGGCTGTATGGGCTGTAACCTTGAGCGAGGGCTGGTGGGGCCCTGGTGACCAGGGAGGGGATGGGGAGAGGGATTGGCTCTTTTTGCATTCACATTCTGCTCAGCAGGCACCCGGGGGCTATAACCCTGAGAATCCGTATTAGGTGAGCCAAAGTCACCATTAATATAGAGCACTGGGCCATACTATAACCTTACACTTCACATCTCTGGGGTGTCCTGAACTGAGAAAAAATGGTACTTTCGAACAATCACTTGGGAGGACTTTCAGAAGTGACCTCTTACCAAAGTCAATCCGTTTGCTTTTCTCTTTTTTTATTCATTTTTATCTGTGTTTGCTGTTCCTGCTCAATCTCTCCATCTCTGTCTGGCTTTGCGCGGCGGCTCTGGCCTTGTGCTCCATGGCCGGTCACGTTAGAGAGGCTGTTCCTCCTTCACTGGATGCAATTACAGATTAGGGCTAAAACACAGGTTGAGGCCATGCTGCTACCACATCTTCAAACCCTCCAGCTTTCACTGAATATATGGCGGCCTGAAGAGGACCAGAAACAACAAGGAGAAGCAGAAATACCACGTCCCTTCCATGTAAACTAGGGAAATAAGATAAAGTTGAAGAAACTACATGTGCAACGCGCAGATCTAAACTCACAGAAGTCACATTTCTGTAACAGCTTGTTCTCACAATGTTTCTGAATGACTCATCACTCAAAACATGTAGAAATAGACTGATAAACAAATTCTGCCACCGCTGCAGATTCTGACCTTTTCTAAAGGTTATTTAAGTCTTTAAACCATGAGTGCGTCTTTTTTTAAAATTGAGTTGAAAGTCAACATTTGTGTTTACAGCCTTGTGTCACACAAAGAAAAAGTGTTTTGTTTTGTATGACTGCAGACTTCAACCAAACCAACCATCACTAACATACAAAATGCAAACACAGCAACCCCAACTCAGGATTCTCTGAATATAATGCCAAAGTAAGGGGATTGTTGCTTAATTAAACCTTATTTTAAGTTATTTATATTTATAATGATCATCTTTCATCTCTTAAACAGCTTTTCCCCTTATATCCATAAAAGTATTTAGTTCTTTTACCCACTAAAGTGGCTTAGACTGTGCACCATCCAAGTTTAAACAAATATGTGACAAATTAGAGGAAAAAGCCAATATGACAAGTGTCTTAGTAAACTTTTGGCCACCGTGTGTTGCCAAAACTGCTTCAGCACATCTTGGCATTGATTCTCCAAGTCTCTGAAACCCTACTGTAGAGAGGAAACACCATTTTTTTCTAAAGATATTTCCTCATGTTGGTGGTGGAGAGCGCTGTTTAACATGATGGTCCAAAATCTCCCATAGGGGTTCAATTGGCTTGAGATCTACTGACTGTGAAGGCCATAGCATAGATCATTTTCAAACCATTCACTGACCTCTCACACCATATTGATGGGGGGCATTGTCATTTGTCACCCTGGAGGAGACCACTCCCATCAGGATAGAAATGTTTCATCACGAGATAAAGGCGATCAGTCGGAACAACTCTGTATTGATTTGCAGTGACCCTTCCTTCGAAGAGGACAAATGGATGCAAAACGTAAAACATTTTCCACTGCAGGGACTTGGTTTTGGGGTTTTAAGGCAGCCCAAATGTTTGCACAGAAACTGCCACTGTCTAATCCCTTTTAATTCAGAAACTCAGAGAAGACAACACTGATTGCTTAAACTCAGAAAAGACAACAACAACGTCTTCTTGTCTCAAACATCATCATAAATTTGCCTTGAAAGCCAACATAATACCATTATTCGATTTCCTATATGCCCATAGAACTGGAGTTACACATTCAGAGTTAAGGTTACGGGTGAAGCTGTCAGATCCAACACTCCAAAAGAAACAGAAAGGCTGAAAGGAGAGATTAGGCACCACTCCTGTAAACATTTGCACCACTTTGCACCCGTCCTGTGTTCCTATAGTGAAAAGCTGCCTCATGCCAGCAAAATGCCCCCAAAGAAAACAGGTGTTATCAGATCCCTCTACTGAACAGGTGTAGGGTTCAGGTTTTTGTCATTAAAAGGTTCCAGATTGTGCCCCTTTTCAACAAATTAATGCAAGTGTCACATGTCACCAACATGAGTCTTAGTACGACAAAGATGTTTAACAGAGACGGTTAACTTCACCAAGACTGTATAACCACTTGTTGTAGGACTGGTTTCCCGGGAAACCAGTCCTACAACAAGTGGACTCAGAAGTCCGACTTTCCGACTGAGACTGCGCAGCACAGGTGACGTACTACTTCCTGTTTGTTACCGTCTGTAGGTGATTGTGTGCTGGTGTTGCCACTGTCCACAGATTTATCTGTCTTTCATTGTTAATCTAAATTCCAGCACCGAAACCAGTCTACAATAAAGTAAATTACTACACAGGCTGCCCCTAAAGCGCTTGTGTAGAAATTGCTTTGTAGAACTTCATTTAACTCGGTGCTTCGAATCCGCTAGCCTAGCAGCTAATCAACTACAGATGGCTTCTACCTCTCCTTCTGCTTCTCCCTCTCCCTCTCTTTCCTGCCCAGTGTGTCAGATGTTTAGTTACTCGTCCTCCTCTTTTAGCGATAATGGTACGTGTAATAAATGTAGCTTATTTGTAGCTCTGGAGGCGAGACTTACTGAATTGGAGGCACGGCTCCGTACCATGTTCAACAATCCGGTAGACACAGCAGCTAGCCAGTCCCCCATAGCCGGTACGGAGCGACATAGCATAGCTACTGCTAGCCGTCCCTCGGCAGTTCCCGAGCAGCCGGGAAGCCAGGCCTGGGTGACTGTCCGAAGGAAGCATAGTCCAAGACATAAGCCCACGGTTCACCACCCGCCCCCCGTTCACGTTTCCAACCGGTTTTCCCCGCTCAGCAACACACCTGCTGAGGGTAAAACTCTGGTCATTGGCAGCTCCATTCTCCGAAACGTGAAGTTAGAGACACCAGCGACCATAGTTAGGTGCATTCCTGGGGCCAGAGCAGGGGACGTTGAATCCTATTTAAAACTGCTGGCAAAGGATAAACGTAATCGTAAATACGATAAGATAATAATTCACGTCGGCGGTAATGACGTCCGATTGAGACAATCGGAAGTCGCTAAAATTAATGTTGAATCGGTGTGTGAATACGCAAAAACAATGTCCGACACTGTAATCTTCTCTGGACCCCTGCCCAATTTGATCAATGATGACATGTTTAGCCGCATGTCATCATTCAATCGCTGGTTGTCGAGGTGGTGCCCAGCAAACAATGTGGGCTTAATAGACAATTGGCAAAGTTTCTGGGGAAAACGTGGTCTCATTAGGAGAGACGGCATACATCCCACTTTGGATGGTGCGTCCCTCTTATCTAGAAATATGGAGAGGTTTATTAGAAAACCAAACCCCTGACGTTCCAGAGGTGAGACCAGGAAGCAGAGTTGCAGTCCTACACGCTTCTCTGCTGCTTCCATACGGCTGTCACCCTCTTCCTTTCCTATAGAGACTGTGTCTGTCCCCCAACCACCCAGATTCTATAAGACTAAAAGGAACAATAGAAGGGCTGTTCATAATAACCTCATCCAAATTAATACAAATGTATCAAAACCAGACAACAGGACAATTAAATGTGGATTATTAAATATTAGATCGCTCTCATCCAAATCTCTCTTAGTTAATGATCTGATAACAGATCACCACATTGATTTAATGTGTCTCACTGAAACCTGGCTGCAGCATGAAGATTATGTCAGTCTAAATGAGTCAACCCCCCCAAGTCATATTAATTTTCATATACCTAGAAGCTCAGGCAGAGGGGGAGGAGTGGCAGCAATCTTCCACTCAAACTTATTAATCAATCAGAGACCAAAGCCAATCTATAATTCATTTGAAAGTCTTAGTCTTAGCCTCACACACTTGAACTGGAAAACACAGAAACCAGTTCTGCTAGTTGTTGTATATCGGCCACCGGCCCCTTACTCTGAGTTTCTGTCTGAATTCTCAGAGCTCTTAGCTGATTTAGTGCTCAGTACAGATAAAGTCATTATAGTGGGTGACTTTAATATTCATGTAGATGATGAGAATGACAGCCTTAACTCTGCATTTAGTGCACTGTTAGATTCAGTTGGTTTTACCCAAAACGTTAATAAACCAACTCACTGTTTTAATCATACCCTTGATCTTGTTTTGACATATGGCATAGAAATTGAACATCTTATTGTTTTTCACCAAAATTCAATTTTGTCTGATCATTTTTTATTAACATTTGAATTTACAATAATGGACTATGGAGCACTTACCAAAAAGTTTCATTATAGCAGATGTTTATCTGATACTGCAGTAGCTACATTTAAGGAAATGATTCCATCATTATTGACTTCAATGCCATATGCCAACACAATAGAGAGTAACTCCTCTAGTGTTAGTCCCACACAGGTGGACAATCTGGTTGATGGTACGGCAGCTTTACTGCGAACATCACTTGATACTGTTGCCCCTCTGAAAAAGAAGGCAATGAATTATAATAAAATAGCTCCATGGTTTAATGAACAACTGCGCATTTTAAAGCAGAGTTCAAGGAGACTGGAAAGGCAATGGCGTTCTACAAATTCAGAAAAATTTCATCTGGCCTGGAAAGACAGTTTTACTGCATATAAAAAAGCGATTCGTAGAGCAAGAACCGCCTATTATTCATCTTTAATTGAGAAAAACAAAAACAACCCCAGGTTTTTGTTCAGCACTGTAGCCAGGCTGACAAAGAGTCACAGCTCTGTGGAGCCTTGTGTTCCTTTGGATCTCAGTAGTGAAGATTTCATGACTTTCTTCACTAATAAAGTTTTGAATATTAGGCAGAAAATCCTGAACATGTCTTTAGGAGCAGCAGCTCTGGAAGCATCCATAGGACCAGATTTATGCTTGGACTACTTCTCTGCTGTAAATCTGCCAGAGCTCATATCAATAGTAAACTCCTCTAAACCAGCAACATGTTCGCTAGATCCCATCCCCACTAGATTGTTCAAGGATATATTTCCTTTAATTAACAATGCTGTTTTAAATATCATTAACTTCTCTCTACTAACAGGCTATGTACCACAGGCTTTTAAAGTTGCTGTAGTAAAGCCACTTCTAAAAAAGCCTACTCTAGATCCAGGTGTTTTAGCCAATTATAGGCCCATATCCAACCTCCCTTTTATCTCTAAAGTTTTAGAAAAAGTTGTTGCAAACCAATTATGTGATTATCTGCATATAAATGGTTTGTCTGAAGAATTTCAGTCAGGATTTAGAATCCATCATAGTACAGAAACAGCACTGGTAAAGGTTACCAATGATCTTCTAATAGCCTCAGACAGTGGATTAGTTTCTATACTTGTTCTTTTGGATCTTAGTGCTGCTTTTGATACAGTTGATCACAGCATCTTATTACAGAGACTGGAACATCTTATTGGGATTAAAGAAACCGCTCTAAAGTGGTTTAAATCATATTTATCAGACAGATTCCAGTTTGTTCATGTTAATGGCGATTCTTCCACCCGCACTAGAGTTAGTTATGGAGTCCCACAGGGTTCTGTATTAGGTCCAATATTATTTACTCTGTACATGCTTCCTCTAGGAAACATTATTAGGAAGCACTGCATAAATTTCCATTGTTATGCAGATGATACCCAGTTATATTTATCTATGAAACCCAATGAAACCAATCAGTTGGTCAAACTCCAAGCATGTCTGAAGGACATAAAGGACTGGATGACCTGTAATTTTCTTCATTTAAATTCTGACAAAACTGAGGTTATTGTATTTGGCCCGAAACACCTCAGAAACACAATATCTAACCAGATTGTTACCCTAGATGGTATTGCCTTAGCCTCCAGCTCTACTGTAAAAAACCTTGGAGTTATTTTTGATCAGGATATGTCCTTCAACTTACATATAAAACAAGTCTGCAGGACGGCATTCTTTCATTTACGTAATATTGTCAAAATCAGAAATATCTTGTCTCAGAGTGATGCTGAGAAACTAATCCATGCATTTGTAACTTCCAGGCTGGACTATTGTAATTCTTTATTGTCAGGATGTCCCAGTAACTCTCTTAGAAACCTCCAGCTGATCCAAAATGCTGCAGCCAGAGTTCTGACAGGAACCAGTAAAAGAGATCATATTTCTCCTGTATTGGCTTCTCTTCATTGGCTTCCTGTAAAATCCAGGATAGAATTTAAAATCCTGCTTCTAACATACAAAACTGTTAACGAACAAGCTCCATCATATCTTAAAGACCTTATTGTACCTTATCATCCTAACAGAGCCCTTCGCTCTGAGACTGCAGGTTTACTTGTGGTTCCCAGAGTTTCCAGAAGTAGAATGGGAGGCAGAGCCTTCAGTTATCAGGCTCCTCTCTTGTGGAATCAGATCCCAGTTTGGGTTCGGGGGGCAGACACCCTCTCTTCTTTTAAGATTAAGCTTAAAACTTTCCTATTTGACAAATCTTATAGTTAGGGCTGCTCAGGACCACCTGAGCTGTCCCTCAGTTAAGCTGCCATAGGTTTAGACTGCTGAGGGACTCACATGATGCACTGGGCTCCTCTCCTCTCCTCTCCTTTCTGTACTGTCATATATCACCATTACATATGACTAACCTATGTTTCCCCCCCGAGGTTCTGTGTCCTGCTTGTTCTCTCCGTGGATGTCCCTGATCTGGAGCTCAACGTCCCTGATCTGGAGCTCAACGTCCCTGGTCTTGAGCTCAACGTCCCTGATCTGGAGCTCAACACCCCTGATCTGGAGCTCAACGTCCCTGATCTGGAGCTCAACGTCCCTGATCTGCAGCCGCTGGCCTCACCACCTCCAACCCCTACCCCAACCTCTCCTACTATCCCTCCCTCCCTCCTCTTCCCCACTCCCAACCCAACCGGTCGAGGCAGATGTCCGCCCTCCCTGAGCCTGGTTCTGTCGGAGGTTTTTTTTCCCCCCTTCCCTACCATGGGGGGTTTTTGGTTCCTTCCCACCGTCGCTGACTGCTTGCTCATAGGGAATCCAAAAGCAACTTTGGATTGTTGGGTTTTTCTGTTTCCTGTTTTACTGTTTCCTGTTCTTTCTTACAATGTTAAGCGCTTTGTGACGACCTGTGTTGTAAATATGCGCTATACAAATAAAACTGAATTGAATTGAATTGAAACCAGGAAAAACACGCCGTATGTTGTCTGCAGAGCTGTCAATTACAGTGTGAGCTAGGCGACATTTGCTAGGTAGAAATTACTAAGCACCTTAGCTCTCACTCATTTGTAAAGCTGGGAGACTAACTAGTTGTTGGAGAGGCTTGTAGAATAAAAAAGTAAACAACTTCACTTTTTCACAGCTTTAATTAGATTTGTTTTTTGGTATATAACAAATACAAAACAAAATAAAAAAGGGATTTTCACCAAATGAGCCCTATAATTTGTCACCCATCTGTATATATGAAAGTTTTTTAGGACAAAAATTCAGGCGTTCTGCTCATGATAGTGAATACGAAAACAGATCGAGGAAAACTGACTTTTTTCTATGCTTCATTATGATCACCACTAGTGCCTAGATCACACTCAGTAACACAAAACTGGAAGTCTGGCTTGAAAGTTGCCGGAACTTACTTTGGCAAAATCAGATTGCGCTTTATAACTCAAAATGGGACAGGGTGCTGTTCCTCCGGCAGAAAAACAACTAAAGCTTTTAGAATTTCTGGTCATAGCAGATGGAGGAAGCGATGGAAAAAAAAGCACTTCCAACATGTTTATTTTCCTCAGTAAAATCGAAGAGAATGGTCGTCCCAAGGGATGTGGGCAAAGAGAACAGCCGTGTGTGTGACAGGAAACAGTGTGTATGGATAAATCAGTGTTTGGGGGGAAAACTCGCAGTGGCGTGTGAGAGAGGTGATTTCCAGTAATTAAACTAATGTATCAATCTGGATTTAACAATGACATAATCATGGAAGGAAATCACACAAAAGCTGCTGTTTTTTGAAGCCATATATAGGTTACCTTACCTGTTCCTTTATACCTCTAGAAGCAAATATTTTTATCCCGGGATTACACCCACCTAATCTTTACAGAACACATATTGTTATACAGTTGCTTCACTGAACTATTTGCATATTTGCTCTCAGAAAAGACTACATTGAAGGAAAACAATCATTTTGTGACAGTACATAGATTCCTTTCCTATGTTACATGGAGAGTATAAACATAAACCATATAACGGTCGGCCCTGGGCAGGAATGAATACATGAATAAATAAATGAATAAGCAGTCCTCTGTGGCGATGTGATATATTGTAAATTCTGTTTTTAATACAACAAAAGAAATACCTGGTCTGGTTGTGTTTGCACAGGATTTGCAGATGTAAAACAGAGAAACTGTTTTTGTTTTGTGGTTGATTAATATTTGAGCTGCTTTTTTAACCGGCACATACACTCACTTGCTAGTTCATTAGGTCCAACAAGCTAAATCAAATGCAGTCTAACGCAAGAATCCTCCAATAAATCCTGTCTATATGAAGGTTGGAATGTTCAACTTTTCAAAGTAGCCACGCAGATACAGTAATTTTGGTTTTACTTGATTAGGTTTAGAGATAATCTTCTGTAAATGTGTGTCAGGACAACATTGGACTGAGCTTAACCCTATGAGCCCTAAGCAGGGTAATTTCTCTACGGTAGTTTTTAAACTCTTTACTTTAGTCATTATCAGGGTTAGCCATACATGCTGTATCTTTTTTCTTTCACAACAGTCTAGGCTATCCAGATCTTTCATCATATGATATGACTATACTTGCAGATTTTATATATTAGCCATTATATCGAGAAAACAGTTACCATACAATGCTGGCAGCAGAGGTTTCATTTCATAATTGTTTAGGAGACATTGTCTGAAATCTGGCAATATCAGAACCATGATTGTGGGATTCTCTACGACTTAGAAATTTGAATAAAACATGTGGCTAGTGCCTAACGAAAATAAATGTAAAGTGTTATATTCACTGAGTTGGGCACATACACAAGCCCATTTGCAAAGGCATGTTGTCAGGAGAGGCAAACTAGGCAAATGTTTGCCCTCCACCCCCCAAACAAGGAACCTCCAATGGCCACTTTGCCTGGGGCTCCCCCAGAGTCAAGGGCTGATACTTACTTGCTATTTTTCATTCAAAATAGGTGGCAAAGTTCGCCCTGTTTTGGTAACAATGTAAACATATGCGTTAATGTCAACACAGGATTACTCCTAGGCGCAGAGAGAAACAGCTGGTGTCAGTAAGGGTAAGTTCTACTGCTTATTTTGATATGTTGTTTGGAAACAACAGGGAATTTGTAACTTACTCACTGGAGCAGTAGGAGTGTGAAAATGGGTCAAAAAATAAGTAAAGATATCACTTTGCAGATGAATCATCAGTCTTCATTACCTCGGTTTGTACAAATATCCAACAAGCATTATTATAAAGCCTTGGTTCCATATCTATGCAATGATGAGTTCATGAGCATTTCAAAGAAGAGTAAAGGGTGTGGAGATGGCAGAGGCGTACACATATTGTACCTATGATTAGATTTGATGTAAATTCAAAATTATTTTTCTCGTTGACACTTCTGGCGTCTCTGTTTTACTTTTGGCATGTATTACAGCTGCCCTTATGAAGTATGTACTGTTGCATCTAGTGTACATACAATTAGGACCCACTACATTTTTGTTTTTTTTTTTGTTTTGTTTTTTGCCTGTTCCTTTTTGTCAGGGTTTTTTTGCATAAAAATGAGCTGTCATCTGTCTGTGTGCTCTGCAACTCAAGCTGTGTTATCCTTGAAAACACCACATCGTGTATTTTCTGCTGTGTAGATTGTGGATCAGAATGGCCAGAAAAGCATGCTGGCTTGCACTCTTCACAATGTGACCAGATGTAGTAGGATATCCTTGTTTTGTTGACATGCTAAAATACTAATTCTTTTTCTATCCAACTAAAGAGAGTGGCAGTATTGGTATAAATGCACCCCACAGGCCTTTTCCAACCTTAACCAGTTGCTCTCATTGGTAAACTACAAATATGCATCATGCTTTAGTTTTCATGAGCAAATATTATAGGAAACTGGTGACTTAATACAGCTGCAAATTTGCAGATTTGTTCAATGAAATAGTTCTTCAAAGATGGACTCACAGTTGCAAATTAGTACATAAACTGCATTTTAAGAGGTAGGGTTGTTTCACTCGGCAGCACAATCAGTATGGACAAATCAAAACTCACTGGCGATACTGTGGACAGTACTGATGACACAATAACAAGTTACAGTGGCAAGCTGACAACAAAATCAAAGTGTTAGTGAGATATGACTTTCTTAACACTCAGCTTCATTTGCCAATTTCACATTTCTTTGGAAATGTAACAGCACCAAACAAATGTTACAGAAAGAAAAGAGCAGCACACAGTTGGTCTACAAGCTTTCATTAAAGGTGAGGCTGCCTTTGGCGCCTGTTGCCCTGATTTGATCTCGAGTTCAATTTGATTTCTGTCTTGCTGTCATTGGTTTAACACTGACCAGTCCGTTGGGGAGAGCAATGAAGTTAGTAATTCATCTCAGAAAAGGGCAGTGTCAGGCCCAGCCATTCGCTAAATATAATGTGCAGCCAGCAATTCATGGGATCTGGAAACCAGGCTCACCTTTAACCTTTGGCCTTTTTGGAAATGACTAACCTTTGGCGGGTGACCCGTTTGAATCCCCACACCAGCTGAAATGTGTCTGGAGTATATAAGTGGGGAAAGCTCTGCCTTCCAAAACCATTAGTTCTTACTGTCATGGCGCCCTTGAGCACAGCAACTCTAACAATGCTTTCAGTTCACAGCAGTAATTTGTGGGGATAGGGTTAAGTTTCTTTTTTAAGAAATGTATTTCAAAAAGCAGACAGAATGTTAGCGAGGGTCAAAGAATACGGTCCGTCTGCCAAAACAGGGGCTGGATTGAACTCTCTTCTTCCTCATTGCAACTGCTGTGAAGTCATTGTGCACCCTCTGGGGTTGGGGTGGAGATGGTGTTGGGGGCTGGTGTTGAGGCTGGAGGCTTGATTATAATGATTGGCACCTGTGAAAGAGGGCTTGGGCAAGTGCACGGACCATATCAAAGAGGATCAGCTGGGGCACAGTGTGACCTGACTGTTATTAGGTGCCAAAATGAAATGGCCGCTCTATAGCCCTTCAAGAAATCATTTAACCAGTCACAGCTGAGCGAAATACACGCATGCATGGGCACACTCACACTCAAAGTCTGACAAATATACATTCACACTATGTACGGTAAATAAAAAGCTTGATGGTATACATTAACCATGCTTTGAAATGAGAAGTACGCCGCTGTTGGAAATCTGTTTGTCTACAAGCACTGAAAAGTTGAGTCGCTGTGAATCACGCTCAGTGGTGCAAAAATGCAGAATGTCTCATCAGCAAAGTAAAATGTCACAACCATGATTTACTACAGAGGCTGTGAGAATGACAGTGACCTTTATACAGTACAATTTTTAAATTATATGCTCAACTAAGATTGTTCCATCTAAAATCCTGGGTTTCGTTGACTGAGGTGATTTATAAAATTGTAATATTTCCAAGCTTTTGATTAGGTACAATTTTATGTTCCATAATAGAAGTTATTGTATGTAGGTTAGTAAGACACAGAATAGTATTTTTTAACTCTCAGTGTTAGCTTTTGACCACATCCCAGACTTTTCATCAGCAGATGGAGTTTGTTCTACTGTCATTATGACAACAGCAGAAACAAGACAATTCTTTTACACTCACCATTAAATATTGATAACTGATGGACAGTCTAGTTTTCTGAAGTGAGGGATGTCATCTTCTGTGGCTAAATGGAGCAGAAAGAACAAGATTGGGTTTAATACAATGCTCTGAACAACCAGATTTAAGCAGACTGCTCAGATGTAACTGTGTGCTTTTCTATTATTGTTATCTCATCTTAAACCCAATTTACCCCCATTGTTCTCCTCATACCCAGTTACAAAATCTGAAAGTTGAACTACTTCTATTGTCAAAAGAAATTTTGCCATCCACTTACAACAATTTATCTTGTGCATCTCCCATCCCTGTCCTCTAACACAGTGGCTCCCAAAGTTGGAGTCAGGCCACCCTCCTGGGAAGTCACAAGATGATTTCCAGAAAATCAATCAATACAAACAGATTGAAACTAAACATGGAAGATAGTCTCTGAGCAGCCAAGTCCAAAATTTAACCCAGAATGGAGTAGCTGTGCTCCAAGCCTAGTGTCCACCCATCTCATTTGAGGAGTTGAAATTAGTGAGTAAAAATGTAAGTTTGTACATGATAAGAAATGCTAATCCTCTACAGTTTACACATTAAATTTACTTGAACGTATTCTGCTACTAGCCTAGATTAAACTATATGGTTGCTGTGCTCTTTTGTCTTGTCGTCATGTTTGCATGCAATGCTTACATGCCTCAACTACCTCTGAAAATAGTGGGAGTGACAAGTCCCTAGCACTGTTATTTTGAGGGTCATGAGTGTAAATTTTAGCAACCTCTGCTCTAGTGTCACAAAGTCTGCTCATGAAGTGAAATACGTTGTCAGACCCAGAGCCATTGCATTCTAGAAAACATAAGCAGCAGTGGACATTTTAGGATCAATCTTGAAAGAAGCAGTGTGTAGTGATGGGAATGTTAGTAGAAATGGAATATAGCATTCACAATTATGTCTTCATTACTATATAATCCATGGAGTCTGTCATGTTTTTAAAGCAGCCAAGAACGGACAAACCAAGCACTGGCTCTAGAGAGGGTTTTTCATGCTTTTACATTAAAGTGAAAGCCACCGCAGGTTCCCCTGAAGCGGCATTCGCTAGGATTGAAAAATGAAGCCAACATGGAAGTGCCAAAAACTACCATACCTCAAATGGCCACTTGAGGCTGGTGCATCGATTCCCCATGATAAAGCAGAAATAAACATGTTTACGTTCTGGTACAAAAAACTGTTTTGGTCTCTATAGCTAATTTCCTAGTTAATGACAATTGAGCAGCAGGGTACATTTCCAAAAGCCACCCTTAGGAAAACTAAGAGTGACGGGGGACATCATGGGCATTTGTCCATCGTTATATTCCGTCAGTGGTACGTCTGCATACTTGGAAAGGAGCAGGTGATTGCAACCTCATTGGCAGATTCCACTAAATCTCATTCGGGTCCTTTAAAGGGATTGTAGGTGCAAATATTATTTCCCAAAACTTCCACAAAAAAGAGGCACTGGAGGCACATCCCAAGTTCACTTCCTGTCTTAGAATAGAACTGGACAGACTTCAACTCCTCCTGGCGAACATATTTCTTTACATTTTGTCTTTTCTCAGTTACTGGAAGTCTGCAATGGTGTTCAAATGGCCTACAGTTTGTTCATAACAAATATTTCCTGTCACTTTGTAGCGCCCCCACACTCCCAGTGCTCCTCCTGCTCATCAGCCATGTCCCTGTTACCATTTGCTCATTTGTTGTGTCTCTACATTGGCCGAGCCTGCCGTCCCCTTGAGGGACTGCTTCACTCATGACTTCCACTGTTGTGTCTCGGCAGTCCTCTGCCCTTTGCACAAACATATCGATCACTTCCACCTCTCCTCCTTTGTCACCTTTTCTGTCCTGGGCTAAAAATACATTTTCACAACCAATTCGTGTCACCAACGACCACCTCTGATCCTCTGTCCTTCATCCTTTGACCCCTCTCCTTTGCCTTTACTCCTTTTCATATTTCAGCTGAAAATTTTAGTTGCATCAAAGTCCATCTTGTGACCTCTTCAATACCACCACTAAGGGGATCTCACAGTAGATTCCCTTGTGAATAAACCCACACATGTGCTGTCTTAAAATAAATACTGATTGCTATGTTATTAGGTTCCTTTAGCTCATAAAAACATGACAGCCCTTAGATGTTTACAGAGCCAGGCACTTTACAGAGGTCAATAAAAGGAAATTGCTGCTCAAATAAGCTCTGGGAGTGTGACTTAAGACATACAACTCAAACTATGACCTGATCTAAACAACAAATACATCGCACACACCTTCCCAGCACTCTTCACTAGAATGCACCACAAAGAAATCAAATCACTGTCATTTAATTGTATAGCAAAGCTCAGTTTTTCTGTCTAAAAAGTGTGTCTTAACTCTGCTCTCGTTTACCCTCATTGATGAAATCTCACCTGTGATCCTCTTATCTCTTTGACAAGGGCTGACAATAACAAGCGCGAAGGTCACCGCAAAGACACTGCTTTACTCTTGAAATAACAAGTTTGGGTTTCGTAAGGGCTGAAGTAGCAGCAATAATGTTCAGATCAGCGGACCACGCGCATACCCTTGGCAATACAAGGAAGGTCTATTTGCGGGAGGCTTTTCGGAAGGTCACAGCGGCAAGGCCTCAACTGAAGTGTCTCAATCAAAGCAGTGCAGAGACAGGGTCACCTGATGGCCACTGCCGCCTGTTCCAGAGGGTACTTAACCCTGGATGAGTAGCTAATGGAGGGAGTCATCCTGAGCAGATTCACCTAACTGATTTAAATAGGCATCCACTCACAAATGCATGGATAAGCGTGGAACTGCTGAGTGCTACTAAGCCAAAGGTGCTATTAAGGGGACAAAATAACACTCAACAATATCCACAGACGCTGTTTTGATGTGCACTGAGTGGATGATTGAGGTAGCGTAATGTAAAGAAAAAACAAACTTAAAAGTGAAGATTTTTTAAAAATTTATCATTACTTTTGAGTAGGTTATTGAACTTTGTGACTGGGGTTTAATTTTTGCAGGATAAAACAAACAGAAATGGAATTTCGAACGGCACAATCGTTTTTGTAATATTCTTAGCAATTCGAAGAAAAGCTCGAGACTGACTTAAGCATGCTGACAGTAGCTGACGTAAAGAAGGGGGGAAAAACATGCAGTAAAAAACTCGACAACATATTAAATCTGATCGCACTGTAACGAAAAGCAAGCAGTGATAATAATAAGCTCTGATGGGGCCCTCTTATGGCCCATCGATTTCCAATAGCTGAGATCATAGAAAGCTGGGGGGGTAATTACACTGTGCAAGCAGAGGTCGTCCTGAGCAAATATCATTATCATCAGATTAGAATGAAAGGCTGGCACAGGTCGAGCACACGGGGGTGAAGGAGACCCAGAGGAGAAGCTTCTCAGCACACATTTCTGACCCTTCATCTGTCTCAATGTCCCCCACCTTGCTCCCACCTCCACGGGTCAGCCCTACATCACACTGACACAAACAAGGGGGGGTGGCAGGTCACCAAGGCACAACCATTCATCAGTGAGAGACAAGGCATATGATGAGAATGATACCTCGGAGTAGCAAACAGATAAACAATGGGGACAACACAAAATGGAGAGTACAGTCTGCTTTGGTGCAGAGCTGATACGGGACAGCTACGTCAGGAGAATGGACTGGATATGAATCTTAAAAATCGTCCATGAAAATCAGTCTGTAGTTTTGACTGTTCAAAATGTAGGTATTCTTTAGGTAAAAAGTGACTTCTACAAGCGGCCATGATTAAATAAAGACCTGCTAACACTGTTTTTCCTCTAATCACATGAATTGAATCATATCAATGTATAAAAACATAGATCTGAAATAAAAATATTAAATGCAAAAATGCAATTTGGCTCTGAAAAAAAAAAAAATTCAATTCCACCTGAGTGATTTTATTCCACACCTCACTCACTTAATTTTCCTGTATTTTCCTGTATGTTGTTTGGGACATCAGTTATTCCACTTTTATGAATAACATAACAAGCGCATAGAAAATAAAGGCAAAACTGGCGATGCATAGCTAGTTTTGATTGTAACTGTCAGAGTCTGACCCTATCAGAATAAAACGGAATACAGAAATAGTTGGTATAAAAATGCACATTTTCAAAGATGCATACATCAAAAGGAGAATGCTTTCCCTCTCCTTTTCTCTCCAAGATGTCATATGTGGTTCAAGTAACGTGTGAAGAAATAGATGAACCATCCGCAGATGATTAGGTGGGTGGGAGCCGCACTCCCCACTCAGCCATTTCCCTCACCCTGGGTGCTCCCCCACTGCCAACCCCCATGAATGCAAACGTAGAGATCCTGGGTAGCCCTGCAAGAGGTTGCAAGTGCCACTCTGATGAGCCTGTGACGTCTCTATCTGTGCTGCTCAGTGTGGGAGCTGGCCCAGGCCACCTACATTAACATAAACAAGGCGTGCTGCTGGGGTCCGCCTGTCAGGGGCTGTCACCACCGAGGACAGAGGAGAGACGCCTCTGCATTAACCTCCAGGCTTATCTCACTCTCTGTGCGTTCCACAAAAAAAGTGGGGATTAGTGCTCAGTCAGGAATTGCTTTTGGGTCCTTGTCACTCCTGCACGATTACTGAACTCCCCCTTCTATACTCAGACTATTATTCTCATCTTCCTCTTCCACTTTCCCAAAGGGAGGGAATCCCTGGGGTTTTAAAATGGCAACCTACAGGATCCGAGTTTCTTTGATTTTGGTGTCACCTTTGGTGATCAGTTGTCACTGCAGTGATTTCTGCTTTTACATGAACCAATTAAATTTATCTGAGGCAGTTTCTATGAATGGTTACAAAATGAAAAGTTTTTTTTTTAAGTCCATATGCATAGCATCCTCTATGATTGTTTCGAATGGATGAACAAATTCAGCTTTCTGCAAACTAGCACAGACTACACAGAGATGCAGAGATGCATGAAGTATATCTAAAGATAATTAGGCCCGATCCAAAATGTGGTGGACCTAAACAGATCCAGAGAGAGGGCAGCAGCTTGATGCTCCACAAATTAATGAGCTACTACGGTCAAAAACAGCTGCATTTTTTTGCTTCTCATTGCACATATAAAAATACATTTCCCCTCTGCAATCAGTATAGCTACTACTTCATTAGCGCTAATATACACATATATTTTAACACACCAACCTAAGACCCAGTGCAGCACAATAGAGTCCCACCCTGACTCAACAAAACTGAATACAATTTGTGCCTGGGACAACTGGAGACCCCATGAAGACCTCTCCTTTTCACTGTTATTTCTATAGTTTGCTCAGACTTCCGCTCGAGAAACAGTTTTCTTTCTCTGACAGCTGAATGTGCACCACTTCAACAAATACCAATCCAAAATTACAAACAGTGTGTACACAAACAAGCACACAAAGTATTCAGTAAATGCTGTAAAAACCAAACACTCACAATCACAATTTCCATAACAAATACATATACGCCGAATGGAAAAGAAAAGGTCAGAGCCCTTTAAAATGGAATAAAATTTGTTTTGAAATAAACCCTTTTTTCTGACAAATCTGTTCATCTGAGACTTTTATTTTATTCTGACTAAAGGTTTATTCTGAATAGTAGTTAAATAAAAGCCCTACAGGAGCACAGCTACTGTGGACAGGACTGTTATAGCAGCTTTAAAGTCCCTCTCTGGTAATTGATTAATACCCAAAACCCAAAGTTACATATTTAAAAGTGTATTCCATGAAAATAACTCATTCCTATTTTAACATAGATGTAACTCTACACGGCTGCTTCCTCTAGCATTTGCAGATCTATGACGCCCCTGCCTGTCTCCAATCACTTTCTGCAGTTCAAGCACACCAGCTCTCCTATGACTCTGCTCAAACACAATAAAACTCCTCTATGCTGCACATTGGCAACTTTTAATATTGGAGTAATTCAGCCATACATGCTCGAAACCAATTCTGAGGAACAAAAATGATATGGAGAGTGCCATCACATGTGCTGACAGAGCTGGCTCCTTTGTGATTTAAAAGTCAAGGCTGTCTGAATCTATGTTTTTGAGTAACTGATACACTGTAGTTTCAAGGTGAAAAACACTCCGCCACCGTGTTGACTGCCCATTTTTCCCATATGTCTTCTAGCATGTAATAAAAACACTATATGGACATTGTAGAAATGCGTGTTGGTTTATTTGGGATAGAAAACAAACGACTTAGTTGATTTAATCTGAATATCGGTGTCTCAAAAGCTTGTACAAGATTCTTTACTGTATGGCACAACCCACGCAGAAAAGACAATGATAGAAATGTGATTACATTTTTTATAGTAAAGACAAAAAGGGAGGTTGCTTAAGGCATCCGCCCTTCCTGAAACAGCCCATCCAATTCATTGGCATCTTCGGAGTCTTCTCCCAAACTAATCACCAAACGACGCACCTGTGGAAGGAAGTTATCCCCCCACCCTGTGTGTTTCTTAATCCCTGTGATGTCATGTAAGGGTGACTCTTAGAAGACAGCTCTGGTGCCTCAAGTCCTAGTTGTAGTTATCTGTTCCAGAGCTATCAGGTACACCGTGACCTAGGAGAATGAGTCCCCAGAGATTTGGTGCTCATGTTTTGGGTACGAGCAGGTTGCTATCCAAACAAGGAGCAAACAAACATTCAGTACTTAAAACATGTGAATGTGGAGGCTGCTTGGTGTTCTAGTCAAAGTCAGTGTAGTATCAGTACCAAGATATAGAGGTATATCATTTTAATCACAGTGTCAGATTATAGAAGTTTCATTCACAGTATCTGATTAATAGTAAGGTTAAAAGTAATGTACCCTAACAACATGTTAACAAAGTAAGAAACTTAAGTTTAACTAGAGGGAGTTTTCTAAAACTGTCTGCTATGAAACTATTAAATAAACCTCAAGAAAGGATTTCTTTGTTCAGGTTGTTTTTCTGAGGTCAAGGCAGAACTACCACACTTTTCATTGGGGAGTTTTCTTACTCTGCTCAGCACACCAGGAGTCCACATCATCATCATCATCATTGTGGCATTTCAAAGTAGCAAAAAACTGGAACCTTGGCTTCTAAGACTTGCCACACATCAACTTCTACTGATGTTAGACGGCTCAAAAGTTGATGAAATTTTAACAAAAGATGTATTTTTGTTATATAAACTTAAAAGATCTCTCAAAACTGTGCACTTTTTATGTTCAAGGACCAATAACTTAAAATTTGGCATCCGCTGGAGTTATTCAACTATTTAGATCCACCACAAACTTTGATGTCTGCATCCTTAACAGATTTCATGGTTGTAGCAGATATTATTTTTTAAATTTTTTGAAGATTGAAATACAAAAATTCCCAAGTCTAAAAATGTATAAACTTCTAATAATTCATCCAAAATATCTTCCAGAACTTATTTATGGGTCCTAAAAAAGCAAGTGACCTCTGAATAAAAACCCGAGACAGTGCTAACATCTGAATTCTGTGTGATTTGATACGGTCTGAGCCAAAGGGTACTGTTAGCTTGTTTAAGGTAACAGAAAGATAGTTTATAATGTGAGCATGTATGTGAGCACACTACGCCACACTATCTCCATGGTTATGTTAATGGCGTCTTAACAACATCACCATGAAGACAATGCTGAGCAGGAGAGACAGGCGCAAAGTAGACCAGCACAAACATAGCCCGAAGCTTTTCAGAGGCTCAGAAAATAAGACAAAAACTCACAATAAAGTCCTCACAAGAAAACAGGATGAGAGAGTTTTATAGGACAGTATTGTTTGTTTTAAATACTTGAAGGATACATTCCATAGTTTTTTCTAAAGGCAATATTTTTACAGCGTTTAATTAGTCTCAAGAACATGCATGCAAAAACAGGGATGTGCATGATATAAGCGCAGAAAGCAGTCTCTGCAGGCGTTAAACCGTCCTCACAAGAGAACAGCTCTGCTCAGCGAGCCACAATGTGACAAGTTCACAACTCTTTAACACCTGCTGGCTCATCAAGTTGACTTTTGAGGCTCTGGAGGCAGCACAGGGGCTGACGACTCTGCTGTTTTGACTGGTTTCATCAGTTATGTTGATTGGGTTTTGCAGCTATTGACTGATAACCAAATGCTGTCTATTCAGTATGTTGTGAAGTAGAAAAACAACATGAAAGACAACATGAAAGACATCATAAGTGTCATTCAAGAGCCTGAACATGCTCAGTGATTTATAGGTCAGGGGACAGCGATGTAAACATTTACTGAAATACATTTTAGTACAATATTAGTATTTCCATTTTCTGCTACTACATACTTCTACTCTACTATATTTCAGAAGCTTTTTTTATCCTACATTTTTAGTTGAAATTAATCACTATACTTTGCATAGTTAGATCAACAGTACGAAATGTAATCACCATAAAAATAATGTTGTATTAAGGTTGCTTTTACTGAAGTAAAACTTTGAATTCATGCAGTGCTTTTACTTGTAGGAATACTTCTACACCCTGTTATCGTTGCTCAACTAAAGTACAGGATTTGAGTACATCTTTTATCCCTTAACGCACATAGAAATTGCTTTCTGCACTCATATCACATGCACACACCTATTTTCATGTGCACAAGTTTTAAGACCAATAAAAAGTCATATCTTAGTTTATATACTTATTATTCCTCAGCTATTTATTATTTACATTATTTTTTCATATATCAGGCAGCTGGACACTGCAGTAAAAATGCTCATGCCACTTTTTTTTTAAAGTTTTTTTTGTTTTTTATAATTATTATTCCTTGAAAGCTTCATCCCAGGATTTAAAAAAAGAATAGATGCTGAAATGCTTTCCTTGAAATGGTTTATTTTTTGCCGCGGTATTCAGTGGTATTCAGAATCTCAGAATTCAAGTGGTACTAATATCAACTAATAAAATTCTGGTATCATGATATTCCTACTGGCTCACTGCTTATGCTGAAACTGCACCTCTTCTTCCTTTTATCCCAGGCAACGTTAGAAAAACTAAAGCATAATAAAGCACAAAACCTTCCTTTTTTTTCTTTCTTCCCTTTCTTTCCCTGAGCTCTGCTGAACTTTGGCTGCACTGTATGTAAAACTACTTTCTTTCTCCTGCCAAGTCACTACTGTATTTGCTGAACAGGTTCTTGACATCTCCGTGCTGGTGATTTCCGTGTCCTCCAGCCCAGGGGAGGTGCACGCTCCCGTGTTACCAACAAGGACATGGCATGAAGGGGAAAGGTGCTCCAACACTTCCATTGTAAGTGCAGGCTAAAGGCTGTCTACTTAGCTGACAAAAAAAGGTAGAGATCAGTTAAGTTCTTCTTTTCTACTCTTCCCTTCCTCAGTTTGGCCACATGGCTCCCAGCCAACAAAAGACTGCAGTGTTCTACAGCTGCAACATTGTGAGAGCTTAATCCATATCTCCAGACCTCAGGCCTAATCAAACAGACTGAATGTAGGGAAGGAGTCAATAGCTGCTTAATTACTAACGAGAGTAATGACAATAACAATCACATTCCTTTCCGGGCTGACGTAATTAAGGGAGGCATGAAAGGCATACCGAGGGAGAGCTGCCTCCAAGCAAGGCAGCAATTAGGGCAGAAGCTGAGGAGGCAGCTTGTGGCAAAGACATGAGATGAGCTGCAAACACTGTCTCAGCCTTGCCTTTCGTCTAACACCTTGTCCTCCTTTCAGGCATCAGTATCATCAGTTGGTGCCATACACTGACAGCGCTGGGCTTCATTATATCTGTCCTGCCCATCGGTGGTGCGAACACTGTTGTTCAACCGGCTTCCTCCAGTATGTCGCTGGCGGCTGCCATGTTTAATGACCCTCCTCCTCCTGTATCCAGCGCTCAGTAGGCACAGCGTGAGACGTGGGGAAACACTCAATTTCTGTAATGGCTTGAAATGGAGTAAATATCACTCGGCCCCCTGCATTTGTTACTCATTCAAGCCCCGTTATCACTTGCTGCCTAATTTCCTGGTGCACTGACAAAGGCAGAGGGCGTTTCCATGGAGAGGGAACCCTTGCGGTTTTTCGTGCTTCTCTCAACTTGGCACTCTGTTCATTTCACAGCAATTATCCTGAGTCATTCCACACATTCTGCCACAGAAACTCAAGGGAAGGACCTTTCAGCTAATTGCTTTCAAATGGAAATAAAAAATAATCACACGGCTACTTTGTCAAAATGACTCCTGTTATGCAGCATTTGGTATGGGAAATTGATGTGGGATTCCTTTTAATGTCCCATTTACAATGCCTCCCGCTCTATTTCCAGATGAAAACCTTTCTTTAAATGCATTTGGGATGAAGTCCTGACACTGCATGCACCACAATTGCTCATTTTTTTTCCTAAAAAACCAACACGTTTATGTGGACAACTTTTTTTAACTAGAGGTAATTTATTTTTATTCTTCAGCTCTATTTTTGCTTTTTGCAGTTCATCCACTCGTGAAGGTACATAAATGCTTAAAATTATTAATTACAACATTAATATTTAATGCTCATTTTGTTATAACTTTTACTCTATTCAGGGAGGGAAAAAAAGATTAAATGGCATGCCCCGCACAGTAATTAAAATGAGGAAAGTCCAGGCACAAAGTATCTGTTACTACATCAGTCACGATTGATCTGCCAACCTGTGTTCAATACGCTTGTAAAATACAAATTATGTGAGAAGGCAGCAACTCTAAACAACTGTGGAAGTACAGCTGCTGACGAACAGACTGCTTGATGATGCCCTGGGGTCTGAATCACTTTCAGCAGACTGCGATTCAGCCACATTCACCAGACATCCAGTGTTAGGCTCAGTTTGTGGAGGTCTTTATGTACCAGCAAGAGACCTCACCTTGTAGACCACAAGGACTGTCTGGAAGTATGCAATGCAGTGTATGTTTGTACTATATTCCTCATCCTTAAGCTGTTTTCTTTTTTGACGTTTCACATTGTTTAGCCAAATACAACAATCAAGGAGTTCCTCTTCCTGCTGTCAACATGTTTTTCTTCCTAAAGTTATTCCACTACCAGGGCCAAAAGTTTAGACTTCCATTACCAATGCAAAACAAAGAAAACACTCCTGTAAGCTGAGGCGGTATCTGTGTTTTACCAGGGCACTAGAAATTCTAATATAATCTTTAAATTCCTGTTTCAGAAAGCGAGTCTGGCGAAAACCTAAGAGTTTGCGGACTCTGTATTTTTGGTTTTACAAAGCAAGTTCTGCTTAACTGTGACTCAGTTACTATAGCAGCATACCCCAAGAAGCTAACCTGACCAGGTGTACTTCAACTGACTCTGAGTTTGCCGTCCTGTTGAGAAGCTGCAGACCAAAGGAAACATCAAGTGCAAGTCTGTTCAACCCTGTCCAACAAATATTACGCTTCTATGTAACCAAACTGCATTCCTCATTTTGTTTTGAGGTCAATGTACTTTCTTCAGTTTTTTTAAATATACGTATTTTTAAATTATCACAGATAACTTTTTAATCTCATGGACTCTTTTGGAATCAAGAAAATATGGGAGAAACTTCAAATTTGTTGTGAATGACATGTATTTTAAGCCTAACTATGACCTGACTAGAATATTTACCCAACCCAAACAAGTAGTTTTGGTGAGTGGCAATGCAACCGTCTATATAGAGCCACATGGCCCTTTGTAATATGAACAACACCACAGAAAGCATGAATTGGCCCTAAGAATAATGGTTCCACACAAGACACAAACAGGTTGTGTACTTAAGTGTCGTCCTACCTCCAACACACGAAAACAGATTTTATAACTCCTTCACACTGAAAGTCTTTCCTACAATGTCACAGTCTTCCCCTTTGGGAAGAAAATACATTTCTTTCAAAACATAAATGAGAATGCAGTTCGGTTGCTTTGGGAAGTAATTTTTTGAAGGGACAGGGTTGGTCCTTTCCTTGAAGAACCAGCTACTATTTAACAACAAACAGGGTGATCAGACACGCTTGGATGTTTTATCGTTCCCTGGTGATCATTTATTTGAGAATTACTGTTTTCCTGCACAATCGATCATTTATCTGAACAGCATCCTCGGCCCTCATGTCATTCACAGGACACATTGTGGAAATGCTCTCAGTTTAGATCAAATTCTTTGTGTTGCACTTCGTTTGTTTGCCAAAGGGAGTTTTCTAAATTACCTCAGTGACACTGAGCACATTTCCAAGGCAACCGTCTGTCAGGCTATCAGAAATGTTGCTGTGGCTATGGAACATTTACTGTACACATTTGTGGCCACGGACCCACAAGACCCATCAAAGAAGAACTTCACTGAATTGCAGGTGGAAGCCGTAATTAATTTATTTAATATGAGGCTTTGAGACTTGCAGCACTAATCAGTTAATGTGATATATTTAAGGGTTTTCAGGTGTGATTGGCTGCATAGATGGCCCTCATATTCCAATCACAGCTCCTTCAGTTAATGAAGGAGATTATGTGAATAGGAAGTCTTTTCACAGCATTAATGTTCAGATAAATAGTAGCCTTTAGCCTTCCAAATGTACTTCACAACACAACTGCTGCAGCTAATTACTGTTCTGCACTGTGAAGACCATATGTAATGCGGTCCACAACATTAGTACAGTGGTTGGCAATTTTCTGTCCAGTTCATGTCCTATTTTTTTTTTTCTTAAATAGGCGATATATTCACATTCTGCATATATTCATTAGCATTTCCAACTCTACTGGGGCAAAATAGCATAATCGTGCCTTTGTTTCTCCCCTCACAATGATGAATCACGCTAATAAATCCAGAGTTCAGATTTCAACTGTTCAGAGTTTGCTAAACAGGCCTCAGTAGAGGTCATAGATGATGAAGGCAACTAGCAGGATAGCAACAGACCAAGAGTCAAAGATGGTGCACACTGGTGGTACCTCAACGGTGAGGATGCAGAACTCCATCCATCCATCCATCCATTATCTATACACCGCTTAATCCTCTGTAGGGTCGTGGGGGCGCTGGAGCCTTTCCCAACCAACTCGGGCGAAGGCTGCAGTACTCCATGCAACTGAATTGGTCCAAATACCAGGCGTTTTTTCTGAAGATTAGAATTATAAAAGTCAGGGTTATCTTTTTACATTTATATAGTACCAGAATATTAGGTAACGTTTATGAATGGACAATCATTTAAAAAGTGTTGCATTATAGGTTCTTTGCAGCCTTAATGCTGCTAGGCTAAATAGTGAGTTTGAGTCTGTTTTTTCAGAGTCAGTCCTAAAGGTGTTTGGTTAGCCCACTTTAACCTGCAGCACTGTCTGAAGGCTTGTGTAACGTGTTTTACTGCCACGGAGGAAATAATGTCTTTACTGCAGAAATGAACCAAGGAGAAAATCTGCCAAACAGGCAAGAATTACGGCTGTCACAGTTACAGATGATGAGCTGTCACAGATGATGAGCTCAAAAAGACAGTCTGGAAAATGCTAACTGTCAGAGAAAATGAGTCTCACTGCTTCAAGAGCCTGACAGCACAGAGTGTGGGTATATGACTGATGAACACGATACACAAACACGTGTTTTACGTATAAATGCGTTTGTTTCACTTATACAAGAGAACAGGCTTGAATGACGAGGACTCTCTTGTCCTTGAATTAATGGTATCTCAGGGAAACCTTCCCCACATGACAAGAGTAAAATCATGGTATGCTTGTCTCCTCGGTAAGGGAAAAAAAAAAAGAAAAAAGATAAAAGGCCCCCTAGACATAAGTAGATGCACTAAATGAAAGGATGACTCATTATTTTTGGCTGGTTTGTATTAGTCGGCTTTAGTTAAGCTGAATTATTATGCTTTTTAAAAATATTTTTTCTTTCATTCAAATCAAAACTCCTGCAAGACTAATTCAAGTTCAGTCTGGTCATTTCACTTTATTCCATCCATCTATCCATTTCCTCTGTTTATCCAGGGTTGGGTTGTGGTGGCATTGCATTTCTAGACTTCCCTCTCCCTATATGAAATATGTTATCCCTCCAGCGAGTTTTGGGCCTACCCCTCCAAAGGACGGCGCCCAGGAAGCATCCAAATCAGATGCCTGAACCACCTCAGCTGATTTCTGACGAAGGAGCAGCAACTCTACTTCGAGCTCCTTCCAGATGTCCAAGCTCCTCACCCCATTTCTAAGGCTAAACCCCACCACCCTACAGAGGAAACTCATTTAGGACGCTCACATCCATGGCCTCATTCTTTCGATCAAAGCTAATGACCATAAGTGACGGATGGAACATAGATCAACTGGTAAATCGAGAGCTTCACCTTCTGGCTCAGCTGTCTTCACAACAACAGTCCAGTTTAGCACCCACATTTCTGCCAACGCTGCCACAATCCATCCGTCCATCTCACCCTCCATTTTCCGGTCACTCATGAACAAGATACCAAGATACTTAAAGTCTGTCTCTTGGGGCAGCAACTCAGCCTCAACCAAGAGGGAACAATTCACCTGTTTCTGGCAGAGAACCATGGCCTCAGACCTGGAGGTGCTGACCCTCATCCCGGACACTTCACACTCGGCTGCAAACTGCCCCAGTGTGCGCTAAAGGTCATGGCCGGATGAAACCAAGAGAACCGTGTCATTCGCAAAAAGCAAAAATGCAACTCTGGCTTATATTTACTTCATTTATAGTGCTAAATATAACATAGGTTAAAACAGGCAATACTTACTAAGCAATTGGTATAACGCAGCACTGTAGGTTTTTACAGTATCATAAATGTGTGGCAATGACTTCTCCTTTCAAAATCATCATACAACAGCAGAACAAATGTTAGGTAGGCATTAAGGTATATAAAATAGATCCCACCCAAACCTACAGTCTCTTCTTTTTATACATTCCAGAGATTTTCCACTCAATTCGATAACTATTACACAAAATCCTGATAGGCGAGCTCACTCTAAGAAAGAGGTATTCGCCAGCAAAAATATTTTTGTCAGCATATATCAGATATTGTTACATGAACTGCAGCAGGCTGTTCTTTCGGGTTTAGCGGGCCTCATTTTTATTTTTTTTTTGGTGTTTGAAGGCAGGCAGGCAGGCAGAGTGGTGCTGATGTGTTGACGTATGGTGGGAGGTAGGAAGAGGCAGCTGCTGTTCATCTCCATGAGAGGAAGGCCACTCTGAGAGGATGAGTGGAGAGGGGCCTTTCAGAAGATCTCTGAGTCAGAGCGAGTGGGGAGGCATCAGGATATTATTAGGGAGGTGTGCCTGCTGCCCTGCTATTATAGCTGAAATAAATGGTTCTGCTGCTTTCCTCTAAAGATACACCTGCCCAGTGTTGTTTCATCAGGTATTACATGTGAGATGTAAAAGACATTCAATACTATTAAACCTATAATTCCCAAAAGATTGTAGGGCTAATGACACTTTAGATTGTCATGAAGGAGACAAAGGCCATCAGTATGAAACCGGTTCACCACAGACAAAGCTGGTGTAGCCACCTCAGTGAGCTGAATGTAAAAAAAAGTGCAGAATATGGACTTGAATCTTTGTCTGACATTCACTGCAGTTAATTCTATTATCTCCTTGTCTTCAGGTACATTTTATGAACTTGAAACAGTTACAATGTACAGTATAACAGAGCCTCCAATAAAAGAAACCCAGCTGGAGGCCTGTTTTATTATTCTCTTGAATTCTTCGGCTGACTGAGGCTCTACAAACTCTGTATTATCTCAAGTGAAACAGCCACACAGTACTTAATCTCTAGTTTAAATGCACTTAAATAAATGATTGAACGTATAGTGCAGGAACCGAAATGTCACTGATGAGCTCTTTTTTGAAGCTTTGTATAAAACATAAAGGCAGAAACCAAAATGTTAATGAATTGTCTGAGGAGTAGAAGATCAGAGAAGCCAAACGAATTTCATATCACACCTAAAGACCTGGCATTTAATTAAAGTGGCCTGAAAAGGGGCTGCTTGGTTGGCTGACAACAGTTTCTCTTGAAGCAAATTAAAGAAATCAATTACTGCCGTGTGAAAATGTAATGCCAGCACACTGAAGCCCCACAGTGCCACAATGAGACACCAGGCCAAGGGGAGAGGAGCGAGGAGGAGGGCGCCTCCAGTGTGCCACATCTGACTGGCTCGGCTACAGAGTTTATCACGTCAACCTGTTACAGGCAACAGAGCCTGAAAGGGCCCACGCGCTGGAATGAAGCCGCAAATCAGCCTAGCTGCCTCCACAAGCCTGAGCCTCCTCCACTCTTCTCCCAGCTCTTACTCATTCTCTCACCTTCATTTTCCCTCTCTCTGTCTCACACACATGCACAGTGCACACATATGGTTCATATGCTAGAGTTAGAGATATCGCAGGGTAATAATGGCCATTTAATACATGCTGCACATTGACTCATCAGTGTGGTCCCCTCCAAATGTGAAGAGCCTCCCTGGATATGGATATCTGTTGAAACCACAACTGCGATGCAATTTAATTCAAACACATTTTTTATTTGCAGAGTTTCATTTATTCATTTATGTTGCTACCCTGAAAGTCAGTGGGAGGCTAATTTAAAGATTGTTTCACTATTCTCAAGCCACAGTTTTAAAGTGAAAAGCAAAAGACAACAACTTGTACATGTTAAAAACCACCTCTGGTGAAAAACATCACAAAATGGTTATTTTTCTGTGTGTTAGAAGACATGTCAGCGAAATGAGCAGTCAGCGCCTTAGCAGAGCATTTCCAGCTTGAAACTGCAGTATACCAATGACAATCTCAAGAATACTGATTCAGACTTCCAGAGCTTCAAACGTAACAAACCTTAAGGAATCAATCCTGTCAATTTGAAGGGTGGGTCTTTCTGTATCATCTATATTCATAATCAGGAAGTTGGACATACGGCAGCTCTGTATTGGTAAGCAGAGAGCATTGAGAGAGTTTAACTAGGAAAATGCCATCATGACAAAGTTTCCTGTGATACTCAAGGTGTATCATTTGAAGTGTGCTATGACAGCCTTGTAGTTCTTATTAGGTAGATTAATGTACTAATCTACATTTGATGTTTTAATGGGAATTTGATGCAGCAGAACCGTGTACGTGGGCTTGAGTCAAAATAAACTACAGAGTGAATGTTCATGCTAATGAAGGAACATGTCAGCCGGTGCAGCAGTGTGACTCACTGGTGTGTTTTTAATCATTTCTGGACAACAATGGAGCTCTATGGCACGGGGGAATAAGTTAGCAGCTTTGGATGCACAAGTAACACTTGTTAATAGGGTCACTTAATTATGTTGGTCTTTTTTGGAGGTGGCAATAAGGAAATGTTTAATTATTGCTAATCTTAACTCTTTTCTTTATTTTAAACCTATGCATTTCTTCCACATTGAAGGTTCCTCAGCTTAACCTATTGTGTGTATCTGAGATTCTAAAAGTCCAGACCTCGGCACCAAAGGGCAAGTCAATCCGGACCCTTCCCATTACATTTAAACAGATTTTTCTATTGATCAATAAATGATTAATTAGTTGAATAAACAGTGTAGCTGAAGATTATTCACAGTGATCCTGTCCTTAGCTGAATGTAGCTTTATTGTGGCTTACCCACTATTGCTACAGACTTCACACAATAAAGTTACACCAAAGAATTTACCATAAGCTCCTAAACTGCAGATACAAAATGTGTCTCATCTTTTCCAGGACAAAATTTCAGCATAAATGTAAAAATAAGCCTGAGTCATGTCTGTCTTGGTTTCGTGTTGGCCAAATCACAAGAGATAAGATGTTAGTGTTGTGATTGTGCTAAGAGTTCCAGGAGTCACACTGATGCAACTGATTGCAGGCAAATGCTTGCAATGTATTTTGACTAGTTGCTCAAAATTTATGAGTTGACCTCGGACCTTAAATATAAATCAGATGCAGAATTAGTTTTGGAACCACTGTTTGACAGTTTTTTTGACCATCAAAACTAAACATCTCTGACAAATCATCACCTTTTAAGTTGATACTACATTTTTTAACTGATATATATTCTAACAAATAATTTTCTCCAGTGTCATCTATTGTTGTGTCATGATGTCAGCCATTTTTGGTCAGCTGCAATTAGTGCTACAGTCCTAGATAGCAGCAACGGCAGCAGAGTCCAACCTGGCTGAGTATTAAAGTTTCCAAAGAACAAAAAGCTGGTTTGTAAACCGTGCAAAGTTTTGATGTCATACTAGAGCAGCAAAGCACAATGCACAGTGAATGTTCAATGCAGAGGCTTTACATGCTGGCTTCACTCCATCTCTCTGAACTCACACAACTGCATTTCAATACAGCCAAATTCCCAACAAACCTGCTCTCATTTATATGTTTTCTCTGTCTGCTGTCAGACAATGGGAAAAGTACGAAACAGTGACTTTAAGCATGGCTCATATTAAGACTACATGTCAACCAGCAGTTACTTCCAGCTGCTGCTCTGGACCACTAAAATCCTGATTTTATGACTGCAGCATCGTCTCACAATAAACCCACCACACAAGGTAAATTTACCTATATCTACGTAGAACTTAAAGCTGCAACGAATTCTGAGAACAATCCCACAATAAAGAGAAAATGAGTTGATTCAGCTGCTCCGGGCCTGTAAAATATCCACCATGTCCAAATTGCACTTTGAACTATTTCACTTTGTTGAGAGGTTTAATGGAAACTTGGGTTTCTTTTGGAGCTGCAATAATAAGTTAAATAGTATAATAATGATTTCATTTTATCACGTTGGAGTTGCCAGTTTAAGCCTGCAATTTTGCACTTTAATACGAAAGCCTTTGCTTACATTTCATATTGTGCTGCATTACATGCTGACATACAGTTTGTCAGGGAGGAAAATTAACCATTTAGATTAATCAACTAATCAGTCGATAGATTAATTGATAGAAAAATAGCAATTAGTAGCAGCTCTCCTTCCGTCCATGAATGTTCCATTGAGCAACATTAACATTCATTTGACGTCACGTTTCGGGCCACCTGGGAAATTTAAGTCCAATATCCCATCTCCTTCAGCTTGGTTTTTGGTCTCTACTAATTCCTGAGGGAAATATCTTCATCTTTAATTGCTAAATGCTCTGATATTTTCTCTACACTGTCTGTCTGCCGTTTGGCGCTGGTTGGGTAATGCAAAGTGGGTTTAAAGAGCTCTTTTGCACTCTCTAAATGGCGCTAAGCGAATTTTTTGTTTGTGTGTTTACATTAGCCTGTTCTTTTCTTTTAGGTTGGTGTGCTCCTACCTGTGTGTGGGGTATTAATGTCTGCAGTTGGTGATATGCAAACAACCCCATAAGAGTAGCTCAATGCAGGTGGAATGCATGTATGTCCTCATGCACATATTAAGGAGAAGGTCCTCATAAAAGAATTGCATGATCAAGATTTTATATTACCATAAAATGTCTTTCCTCTAAAAATAGAGGCATCCATATAATCCTTATTGGACGAGATGGTTTTATCATACACAGGAATCTCATGATGACATGGCACTATCACCTTTTTCCCAAAACAGCCGTCATAAACTTAAACTGTTTGCTCATGATCGTTACTTATGGTGAAACCTTTAGCTGATCATTAACCACAATTCCTACATTTGCACATTCTCATGGAACTGCTGGGGACGCAACATCTGAGAGGAATGAAAAACAAAAAAATGCTTTTTTGGCACGACAATTTGTGGAGTTAGGAGATATAATTGCATGTTAGGGGCCAGTTGGAGGAAGAGTTACTGTATTATAGAAATAATTGTTGTCAGATCCCTGCTGTTCAGCTGTAATACTGTATGCTATTGTGCTATTCAGACAGAAATGATTGCCGACCTCCCTAAATGCTAATCTCTCCATTATCAAATTAATGTCAACACACATAACAGGAGCAGCATTACCAGACGAGCTTTGTCCAAATAAACAGAGATCCACTCAAGGTCAATGCGAGTGGAAATTTAGTTTGATAAAGCACCAACATGGACATTAGATAGTTAATGCTACCTTCGCCTACCAGCAGCAATTTTAACTAAAAGGATTAAATGAATTTTTAAGAACAGCAGCTTTGCCTGTATGTTCACCTTGCAGCAAGTGCCTGGCCACGAGCCCTCTTCTGTCATGACATGTTGACCGTGTGTGGGTATGTACTGTACTGCAGCACCAACACTACACAACCACATTAACACACACACACACACACTCAAAGCCTCTCCAGCCTTCTTCAGCTTCGGCATGGCTGTCTGACAGGTGTGAAACAGTCCTCTCCTTGCAGCACCGTGGTTATTATTCTGCTGCACCAGGTGCTGCCACCCTCTTTCACGTCCAGTCCCTCTGCTAAAACCTGGTCTGTTTCCCTGATAAGACCGTTCCATTGGAAGCTGTTGGCCTGATTCACGATGGATCAGCACACATCACAACATGCCAAATACCGAGGAGTGGGGACGAGGGAGCCACCCATTTTTCTATGAAAGATGTTCACATGGCTCAGCCGTTTATGTTCAATGCGACTGTCAGTGCCAGTGCAGGAAACTGGCACCGGAGACACTTTTAGAGCGTATGTGTAATAGAGCATGAAGGGTAGGTCAGTGGTTAAAGAAATATTTCGCTTAAACCTACAATAACTATTTTTTTGGCCACTTGGGGTGAGCAGAAACATGTTATGACGACGATACTCTGACACCTTTCACACTGACTTTTCAAACTTGTTGGCAAACAGTTGCAGAGCAACATTAGCATGAATTTGCAGGTGTGTTTCTGATCAGCTGGTGCATTTGAACTCAGGACTTACTAGGTTCTATCAGTTCTATTCTTGGTCTCTACAAATTCCTGAGTGTATTTTCTAGCTCTTTAGCTGCTGAATACTGTTTTGTGGTCACTAGCTAATCTATAAGTGGCTCTGTCCGCTGTTTGAAGCTGAACAGGTGGGGTACACCTGCTTGATGCTAAACAATAATCTGAAATTCACGCAAGCTTCTTTCAGACTCCTTTCCATTAACCTGACGGCATCTGAACGTGTTGGCTGAATGACTGTCATGTCTGAATGAGCACCCTGGTCACGTTTCCGGAAAAGTTATTAAAGTTCTAAACGTTTTCTCATCGATTAATAGGCAAGCAAAAGAAACATACTTTAAGTTGTGTTGTTTAAGTGGTTTGGTTGTGAATTTTTTCACATTTTGCCACCAATATTTGTCCTCAAATATCACAAAGAGCGCAAAAGATACACAATCATAAAGCACCTTTCCTATTCACTTTGTCCGACAATTTCACTTCTATGACAAATTGAAATGTCAATGTTAAAGTGAGCAAGTTTAGGTTGTTGCTTTCAGCTGTTCGGATGCATCTTTCCTCTGAATTTATTAAACACAGCTTTTTAAACTAATTATTAGACCACTGTGACCACCGTTTTCTGCCTTTTCCTTTACCTATCATACTGTGTTTTTGGCCATCTAACTGAATTCTGACATTTTTACACTTTTAATACATCCTATTTTTGAAGATAATTTATTATATGTACAGAATTATGATAAGATTTTTTCATGTCTTTAAACAATGCTGTAAGTATTTAACCACCATTATAAAATTCTAACAAAACTATCAGTGTTAAGGCCTGTAGACATTGTAAAGAAAACAACAGGTGGTCCAATAATTATTTCCAGAGTTGCATTTGCAGCATCAGACAGCAGCAGGATCCATATGAGTGTCTCCAAACCGAGGGAGTTGCGCACATTTCCACCTGGCACAACAGCAGTGACTTCATTAATTAGTTATAATGACAAATTATCCCTAACATTGAGACAGGATCAATCAGGATCTAATGGCAAGTCCCACTGTGTGCTTTTCCTCACCTCAGACAGGTGAGCTGACACACACAGAGTCACAGTTTACAGGCTGCAGGTAAATCATTTGTTACACAGCGGATTTACATTCAGTGTTTTGTTTATTAGTGCTATATACATGACTTGATGTCCTGTCCGGTCCTGCGTGGATGACAAATATCTGGTGCTCCTTTTATCACTATGGTGGGCATGTCTGAATGAAGCTGTGAGGAACCGTAACGTAAAAGTGACCTATGTCTAAATGTCACCACTTTAACAGACAGATGAAGCAGCAACGTTACATATCTCATGTCTAAAAAGGGCCTATATTTTGTATAGCAGAGAGAAAACACAAGTTTTGGTATCATTTACTGTAGGTTCATCCACTTTCACTCTGTTACACTGTTCTATAGTGTCATTGAAAACATTTAAATTATAAAAACACATAGGTAAAAGCAGCAATACTACTGTGGGAGAATAATATCAGCTATCAAATGTCCTTAAGTATTAACAAAAATAAAAGTATATGAAAGTCAGTGTTGAACTATATAGGAATTAACCAAGGCAGCCTTGTTTGAGCTACACTGTGAAAAAATGTTTTAATATATTGCAACTGACAGTTCTTGAACATTTTACTGTATTTTTACAGATTTTCAGTGCTGTGTAAAATTACAGAAACCATCTAGTAAAATGACAGAGACAAAAATGTTAATTTAAATTTTGACTGAAAAAACAGACCAATACTGTAAATAATGTTCACATTAGAAATTTGTCTTCTTACAAAGGGTAATTAATTATTTTTAGAACATCTGACCATCAACGTACACAATTTTTACTGTATTTAAATCAGAAAAAAGTAATTGTTTTACAGATGTTTGTTTTTATTTGAAAGAAAGGTATATTAAAGAATGAAAAATGTTAAATAATTTTTTTAACTATTATCGTAGAGATTACCCTGTTTTGGAAAATTAGAGACAATAAAGAGTAAAATGGCGAAAACAATAATTTACCTGTTGACTGTAAAAAACAAAAACAAAAAAGAACAGGCCAAAATTGTAAATAATGTCCACATCAAAAATCTGTATTTGGAAAAATAGTAATGTATTCTTTTACAACACTTGACCATACAATTAAACCGGCCATGCCGCCTTGTGGATGCCCAATCCCATCACATCTCGGAAGCTAAGCGAGGTTGGGCCTGGTCAGTACCTGGATGGGAGACCATGAGGGAACACCAGGAAGCCTGGGTGGATGCAGTGAGAGAGTGAGTGGTTGGTGGTCGGAGGGGCCGATGGCGCAGACTGACAGAGGCAGCCTCACCTCTGTCAGTCTACCCCAGGGCAGCTGTGGCTACATATGTAGCTTACCACCATGGAGTATGGAGTGAATGAATAATGCTATGTAGAGCGTCTTTGAGTGCCTAGAAAAGCGCTATATAAAACAAATGCATTGTTATTATTATTATTAATTAACTGTTTCACTGTATTTGAATCAGGTTTTTTTTTACAGATATTTCCCTTTCTCTTTTTCCCTTTCTTTTTTTTTTTTTACAGATTTGAACGTTGGAGTATTTTACCCTTGCAGTCAAATTTTCAACATTTTTAAGGATCTTTTGCTTTTGTTAGCACACCTAAAAAAACAACATAATAGGTTTCTCCAGTATGACAGTAACCATGTTGACATGCTGTTACAGTGTTGTAGGGAAGTGTTGTATTTGCAGCTACACAGTGAGAACTACACATGTGAGAACTACACATGAGAATACAGCGCACCTCCAGTGGAGCTTTCCTGCGGTTTGAAGTTTTACGCTTGGACTTGCTTGCACGTAACCTGATAATAAGCCATTCATGCATTAAAAGTTTGTTTGCTCACAATTCAAAACACATCGATCTCGGCACGCTGGCATGAACTTGATGGTCTACTTCCAGTCACAGCAGGGAAAGAAGCAGCTTGCCATTCAGACTCTGAAGTGAGCAGAATACAGATGCAGTTAAGCATTTATTTACACCTATAACAGGGCGGTTGTGTTGATGTATTTCACATTTGGAGTAAACATTTTAGTGGGCTTTCAATTCAACTGTTTTTCTGTTTGTGAGATGAGTTAGTTAGTGGTTTTAACGCTGACAATATTCGCAAGAATCTCTTCATTTGATAATATTGTGATCCTGGCTCCAGAGAGAAGGAAAACTGTTTGTAAAAACATATTTTTATACATCTTTGGTGACATTAATGTCTATTGTATAAAGATTAGAATAAATCCTTGCATCCCGACATGCAGCACTGAAACTCAAACACAACAAATGTAAGTAACATTTATTTCCGACTGCAACTAAGCAGCTTTATTCTACATGTTTGTTCAGAGGCGCTTTATGTAAAACTAAACAGGCTTTAATAGGATCATGAAAAAAAATCATTTTGCGTTTGTCTTTTCATCTGGATCTCAAGGGAGTAATCTTTAAAGAGTCAACAATACTGTGTGTCATCAAATAACTGGAAAATGTCTTTGAATAGCCGAATGTGTCAGAGAGGCATCTGAGGACAGCACTGCTACAACAAAAGTGGCAAACTACTTGGATTTAAGAACTTTCTCGGAACAAAATTAGACAGATCTGTTATATTGTGTCCATTAATATACACAAAAATAAGATTTGCTCTTCATGCTAAATGTCTCTAATGTTTTGGGTTTGTGACAACATGTGGTTGTTACCACGTTGGTGTTTCAGTCACCAGCTGATGAAATGTTTGCCTTTTCCTGATTGGTTGATTTATATCTCTGTATTGTATGTATACGTGTCTTTTCACGAACAGCATGAAAAGTTGTTTAAACAGAAATATCATATAAAATACACCAGCAGCAAGAGAGACAGTGTGTGGGAGTTTGCCACCTAACATAAAAGAGCAAAACTAAAACTCAACCGAATTCCATTGAAAGACGAGCTGACTTTTAATAATTTTGCGACTTGTCAGATTGTTGAAATTACAGGTGACAGATTCAGGAATTTGTAAAAGGCAGTTCTCAGATTGCTTATGTTCAGAGGAAGCAAAATGTCACAGAGATGGTCCAAAAATTTGCTTAAAGTCTAAATTCACCCAGCTGAAAGATGCCTGAAATGCCTTAGTTTGTGTAGTGGTCTCGTCCATGCTCTGGCTCACTCTGGTGAAGCTGTTTTGGCTTCCCATCTGGGGAAGTTGCACTGCAGTGGTTGTGTATGGGCAGCAGGGAGTGCTAAAGGCAAAAACCTCACTTTTCTTCTTCAAGAAAATGTAAGAATCCCTGTGGAAATCCAGTGCAGGATTGGAGAGGGTCAGATAAAGTTTGCTTACCCCACAAGTTCAGGGTGTGTGTGTTTGATAAAGTTCTCATAGCAGAGATCTGAGACTTTCACTGGTCTCAGCAGTCCAAAACACTCCTCCAAATCTTGCTGACAGTGGACGACAAGCGGATAGAGTTAATATGAGAAAGCTAATGAATATGAATGAGGTAAATGAAAGCTGATGAATGTTATCCCTTATCTCCATAAAGATTAGACTATTCCCTTGAACCTCTGCCAAGGACACACACAATAAAGAACAAATTTGAAGAGTTAGCTTGTCTAGCAATTTGATGGACGTTGATAAGGCTACATCACAATGCAGTGATATATAACGTGTGGATGAGAACACTGAGTATGATCTGAGCTGAAACACTTAGGAGGGCTGCAGTTCATTTTTAATAGGGTGTCCATACTCACGGCCACTGCTACAAAAAAAAAAAAAATCAATGTAAATTTTTAAAGATCTTTTAACAATATCCTGGGGCTAATATACACATTAGAGTTATGAAATGAATATGTCTATTAGGGTCTTTTCTTCCCGAGAGACCACTGCTAGCTGACGACGAGATATATGCTCTCATTCTCCTCTTCATTTTCCTGGTGTCAGATCAATCATGCACCATCCCAACCCAAGGTGAAACCCATCAAAGTGTCATTCCCCCATTGTCAGTGATTCACAGGAAACGCCGACACACAGACGGGCAGGCAGACAAACAGAAAGACAGCATCAACAACCAAGTTAGGGGGGAAACAAACAGCCATGATGCCTGGAGAGATTAATCTGCTTTACTGTCAGTCCTCAAGAGCAAAACAAGGAGGAAAATTCACTGTGAACACGGCTCCCTGCCATAAAATCGGCCCATAAACATCATGAGGGCACATGCAGTGAAAACAGCAGAGATAAAGTCCGACTTATCAATGGTACAGATAATGTCGGTAAACTTTGCTCGCAAGTTGCCAGCTTCAGAAACCTCGAGGTGAGATGACAAGAGGTGGATCATCTTCTAAGTGACAGTTCTAGCTGAAGGGTAGCATCAGTCAACATCCTGTGAAGCGCCTGTGTTCGCCACGATGTGGACAGCGACTCTCCTCTGCATCCTCTGGGCATCATGTATCCTCGGAGCTCCAGTAAACAAAGAGAGACAGAAGGTGCTGCTGATCTCCTTTGATGGTTTCAGGTGGGATTATGACCGTGATGTGGACACTCCAAACCTTGACAAAATGGCCAAGGATGGAGTCAAAGCGGCGTATGTCACACCTCCTTACCTCACCCTCACCAGTCCGACACACTTCACCCTCTTGACAGGTAAAGTGTTTCATTTTCTACAACAACGCTTCCACTTGGCACAGGATCTGCATATCATGGCAGAATAGTGGAAACCGCTCGGAGTTTACTTTGCAAGGATTGAAAAAAGCCACAGGAAAAAAAGGAATTAGTTGTAATTGAATGTCCCAGGGTCCAACAGCTTTTATAGCTGAGTAAGATGATTATGCTTGGATGACTGAGGGAAGAATTCTCTGTTCCCTTTCTTATTTTGACTCTCGAATCATCAGTGCCTACTAAAAGAAATTTAACTTCCTTGAAATTAAATTCCTCTAATCTCCGAAGTTGGTCGTAAGACCTTGTCCAAAAGCGTCATGCCACTCAGCCCGTTAAGTTGATAGAATTTTTAATGTGAATGTGTCACGCTATGAATAATGAGTGCAAGCAGACTGACAGTGATTCTCTTCTGTAGGCCGCTACATTGAGAATCATGGGGTAATCCACAACATGTGGTTCAACACAACCACCCTGGAGAAAAAGCCGTACTATCAGACTCTGTTTGTGAATGAGTGGTGGGACAATGGCACTCTGCCTATCTGGATCACAGCACAGAGACAGGTCTGTGCAGCACAATTTCCATCTTATCACTGTGAGAGACTGTTTTGCTGTTTACAGCAATAGAAACCATTTCTCTTGACAAAACACCTCTGAAGGCCTGCTGAATGATTTCAGGTAGATCACCGCAGTTATATTGCAAATTATTTTGCAGGCATAGATGTTAACTGCATGCAAATGACAGCTGCTGTACGTTTACCTGAAAGGTTCAGCTGTAACTTTAATAGGAAGGCAGCAAAATTCAGCAGCTACTGATTTGCTTTCCTTGTATGTTGACCCACAGTATGAATGGATGAACCCTTTGCATGCTTGTCAACATGTGTACATGTGTCATATTTATGTTAATGTGGCCTCTTTTTCCTACCCTTCCAGGGCCTAAAAGCTGGCTCCCTTCACTTTCCTGGCACAACTTCCAGTTACCAGGGACAGGTTGCTATGGTGCGGGAATGGGAGCCACCGCTTTACAACTACAAGAACGAGACCGCTTGGCAAGAGAACACAGACAAGGTGATGGGCTGGTTCAGGGACCAGGATCTGGACTTCGTATCCTTGTACTTTGGTGAGCCAGATGGCACAGGCCACAGATATGGCCCAGACTCCCCCCAGCGCAAAGAAATGGTCAAACAAGTGGACCGAACAGTGGGCTACATTCGACACTCGGCTGAACAACACGGGCTGAGCAGCCACCTGAATATCATCATCACAGCCGACCACGGCATGACCAAGGTGCAGCGTGACGGTCTGGTGGAAGAAATCACGCTGTCCAAGATCCCAGGCTTTTCGTTCCGTGACCTGTCCTTCCACCTGGTGGACTACGGCCCCTCTGGGATGCTGTTGCCAAAGCCCGGCATGCTAGAGAAGGTTTACAACACCTTGAAAGGGGCTCATCCACACCTCCATGTGTACAAGAAAGAGGATATGCCAGAACGCCTTCACTTCGCCAACAACGATCGCATCCTCCCCATCATTTTATTGGCTGACACTGGATATGTTATCAATGGGGTGCGTTGACTGAAATCTTCTCATTCTCACTCAAAAACTAGTTGTTACACATACGTGCATGACTGGTGGCAAGAATTCAGCTGCAACACTGATCAGATTTATCAAATCATATGTTTGCACTGACATCCATGACTTGTGTTTTGGTCAGATGTACAACAAGCTGGAAAATTTAAAACCAAAGAGACGTGTGGCTGCAGTGTTCTGCCCAAAGCAAGTCTTATTGATTTACCCTTTTAGGTAAATAGTTGCTATTTGTGCAATATGCCAAATTGCAGAGCATAGCTTTAAAAAGGCAAACATTTTTCTCTTCTGCTATAATTGTAACTTATTAACATAAATCTGGCCATTTATGTGGTTATGATCCTCTTAAGTGGTCATAAGAAAATCAAATGACAAGCATTTATGGACTGATAGAGATAAATAATCAGATAAACTATCTGGACGTGGCATCAAGTTCATTCCAGAAATATCTTCATGTCTTGACTACAGAAATAATTAAATTACTTAAAATTTGCTCATTGGAAATGGTGAAACTGGGCTCTTTTCAACCCGAGTTAAATTCTAATCTTAGTACATTACAATTTTAATCAAGTGCATTTGCACGTCCTCAGGATAATCCAGGCCTGGCTGATGACATGCAGTGCTCTCAAATGCTTCATGAAGCTATTCATGCCTCAAAATTCAAAATTAGCATTTTCATTTGGCTCCACACTCACTCAGTCACTCCACTGTGCAGCAACTTTGCAACTGAATGTGTCAGTCAGTGCTGAGAACCATCAAATCATAGCTTCATTTAAAGAGTAGAATTACTAAATATATATATATATAAAATGTCTCCATATGTTGAATAGGAGGAAAATAATCTGTCTTGTGAATTCACTGATAAAATGTCTAATCTAAAGTCTATAAGTTACGACCGGCCATGACCTTGACAGCATTATCTGACTCTTTGTTCGCTCCCTTTATGGCTTTTTCCCATTTTAGTTTGATCCCAGAGAAAGATATCTGTGTTAAGAGTGTTACATAATTTCTAAGATAACTCTAAATACTGATATTTATGTAACATGTTAGATAAATATCATATACAAGGCTAAATTATCAAAGGAGTTTGTGTCTTTTAAGTATTTCATGAAAATGGAGAATTTCAAGATGGATTTAATTCTCTTTTATGCACCTTCAGTGGCTGACAGCGGTCACAAAGAGAGAAAAGGCCTTCATCCTCCTTCATAGAAACAACGCTTTCACTTGGCCAATACCTCCCTCTGCTGACAGAGTGGGAGCAGGCTGAGACGAGGAACCCCGTTGAGCTGTTATTAAAATGCCTGCCTTGTGAAAGTGAAATTCTAATTGAATCTAACAAACTGGGTCATGCGAGTTATGTTATCCCCTCTGTCCTTGCAGTATTTCCCAGTTCAGTTCAACAAGGGAGAGCACGGCTTTGACAACGAAGACATGGACATGAAGGCTTTCTTCAGGGCAGTGGGCCCGGCGTTTCACAGGAACCTGGAGGTGGGGCCCTTTGAGACGGTGAACATCTACCCCTTGATGTGTCACATCCTGGGCATCAAGCCGGAGGTCAATGACGGCCACCTGAATGCCACCAAACACATGCTGGTGACGACTCGGGGTGAGTTCATATCAGACTAATGAGTCTCTCCCCATGGCTCCAAAAGTGTGTCGCTCCAACACCTGCTCCTTCATTACTAGGCCATTCATCCATCATGTCTGACTTCATGTGTGTCCAAATCAGATGTAGGGTTACAGTAGGGTTAAAGGTACAAAGTGCACCTGGCGTAACTCGTGATAAGTTTGGAAAGATTTCCTTCAAAGATAAGTTCTCAAAGAAATTAGCAAACAATACAAGACATTCCTACTCTTTCTGTAAACTCAGCCCAAGGCCCACTGGTTCCTACTGAAGACATAAATCACTGGAACAGGTCACAAATATAAAAAATTTAAAGTGAATTATTTGGAACTACTTCCTGCAGATTAATACTCATTGCTCAAGTGAGTATTTCTGCCTGCAGGATGGTAAATGTGGAACTGAGACAGAGTAAACTTAAATGTTAATGAAGGAAAATGTCAGCGAGTGCAGCAGGGTGGCTCATTGATGAGTTCAGTCTGATTATCTAGACGATAAAACCAGACTATAATGATCCTAAAATACTGGTCGTCAGTGCAGTCTACTTCTGATAGGATGGACATGAGTCTACTTATCATATTTTATTCTTAAAAACTACACAGTGTATCGATTCTGTTCTGTCACACATTGATTGGGCTTACAAATCAGTGTGTAGAAATATTAATTGTTTCATTAGCTGTGGTAAAAAATTGTGTAATTCTATTGAATGAAGTACATTTGCGTAAATTTAAAGCACATGTTGCCATTTTATGCTGCTTCACACGTCAGACACTTTGCTTTTGGTCATTTACAGGAGTCAACATCCTAAAACAAGTTCACAGTTTAAATTTAAACTGACTTGCGGGGTTTTTTTTTTCGTACATGCACCCAAAGTTGCTGCAGAACTATTCACAGCAGTTTATATTAAATATAATACAACACCAACAACCTTAATAATCACTCTAAGGGGCAACAAGATGCATTACACAGAACACACAGGTCTAGACTAAAACATAGTAAAGAAAGCAAGTAAAGTCTAGAAATGGTGTCTGGGCCATACTGTAGAAACCTACTGTACAGAATGTAAAGGTTGCTGTTACTGCGCCATCATGTGGTTGGTTGATGGAATTTAGCGCCTGAGTACTTCGTTTTCTGTAGGTTTTACAGTTCTGCTTCTCCACAAAGGCAAAAAAACTACACTCAAGTAAAAAAGAATAAAATAACACTGAGTTTCTTTATTGGTTTATGATGCAGCAGAGTAGAAAGATTAGTATTAATCTTCAAAAAACACAAATTCAAAATGTAAATGCCAGGGCTCGGAGATGCGCATTTCCGGTCACAATACAGTTAAGCAAATGAGTCTGAGTTAAATGTGAATTTTCCTGTTATTTCTTACTATTTTATAAAAAAAAAAAGTCTATTATACTTACGTAAATGAAACTTCAATTACCACAAAAGTAATATCGTTTTCTGCATTTTCAATTCTTACTTTGGCGCTGCTATTTTTCCTCTCTTTGGGAGGCACTGAAAAGTCACCGAAGCAGGAAAAGTCTTGAATGTGTTCTGTCTTTTCTAGTCGAAGGTGAAGGTGTGAATTACCTGCCAAATCTCTTCACTGGACTGGCTGCAGTAGCTGGATTTCTTGTCATAGTTTTTATACTGGCAGTGTCCCACAAACTACTCAAGAGCAAACGGAAGAACAAAGGGTAATGACTGAGTTATTACAAAACTGTTATTATAAGTCACTGGGCACTGAAGGGGAAATTAATATTCTAAACAAAATAAGAACAAGTATGCTTTGTGTTTTTTTAATACTATTACATTTTACACATGAATGTCATTTCTGTGTTTCAGATCCGAAAGTGTGACAGATCCTCCAGAAAACCAAGAATCAAAACAAACTTCATTTTGATTATCACATAAAAAAGGATGTTATTCTTTAGTCCAAGACTGAGAAACAGCTGCCCCATCTGGGTGATCCTCCTTCATTCTATGTGAGGAAATGCACTCCAGAATCACTCCAGAAACCAAAGAGCAGAGCTGTGTGCAAATCTTTACTTTGAATTATTTGCATGACAATACAAATTGGGTGAATAGAATGAAATGCACAAAGCAACTTGTGGGTTAAATAGAACATGAGTTTTGTTTGCTTTGTTTTGTGTTGCACTGTTGAGTGTTCGGTTAAAAATGTGTAAATTATGTGAAAATAATGTGTGAATGTGTGCACTTTGTGAGACATGTAATAATTAAACGTTTCAATGATGAATAAACTAAACGCAGATGTTATGTTGTCTAAAAGTTGTTCAGTACTAAAAGTGACCTTGAGTATATGTGTAAAGCCTAGTTGGCATAGTAAGCAGTTGTAGGTTAATTATTGTATATTTCATTTTTTCATGAACTAAATCACACACAGCATTTTAAAGAACACTGCAGTCTTACAGTATTAAATGAAAACAACAAATTTTAAAAATGTTTATTGAGATGAGTTTTCAGAGGAAAGTACTAAATATTACATAAGTCCGTGTTTCTACTTTCATTTACAAAACAATGGTACTACGGTGGCCGCCAACTGACACATTTCAGCAGCCACATTCTCAGTTGCCGCCTCTCTTCGCGTAAAAGTGTCAAGTTACACAAGGAGGAACTAAACTTCTGGTTGAGACTTTCAAAATAAAACAATGGTTTGTGATAGTTTTCCCTGTTTTTGTCCAATTTCTGTGAAGATAACAACTTAAATCACAATAAATGCTGCCTGTACCACGTTTCTCCAAAGTAATATCACTATTTCTAATGCGTGTTTTGCTGGAACCTCTGATTTATTTGTATTTTTCATCACCTAAGTAAACTTGCTTTGTTTACTGCAAGGCCACATTTTGAGCCATCTATAGACAGATTGGTAAGTATCATTGTTACATGCAGCTACATTTGGTTCAGAAAATATCAGACTGACTTCTGTGTTTATTTATTTTTTTGTTATTTACTTGTGCTCAAAAATGGGATTTCATGACAGCTTAACTTTTTTTCTCATATTTCAACTCATGCATAATCAGAGAATATTTTTAGCTGCTTATTAAATATTGCAGGTTCTTAGTCAACGGCATCATGAGAAATAACTGAAAATTTTTAGGCTTTTATCTTCAATCATTCCTGAGATATTGTTCTTCAAACATAGACTCAAATGCCAATGTGAGAAACGTGCTGGAAGTGGGTCAACAGGCAGTTTCTTACAACTTTGTCTGGGAACGTATTTCTTATATTGACCTAAAATGTTACAGATGTCAAATGTAACGATAAAAAAATTAAGCAAATCAGACATAGTTTAGCCTTGTTGATCTTATTTTGAAGGCCTGACTGTGAGTTTCCGGTCCCGTCGCTGCGTAGCTTGACGCAGCTGTGGTCTTTTGATAAAGGATTCTTATTCGGGGCGAAGGCAGACATGGAGGAGCTGAGCGCCGTGGGAGAGCAGGTTTTTGATGCGGAATGCATTTTAAACAAACGCCTGAGAAAGGTCAGAGCTGTGAAACTACTCTTTATCCGTGTTTTTTGGGGGGTTTGTCCGTCTAGTCGGCTGCCTATAAACCCTCTCCCTGTTGTGGTTTTCTTTCAGGGAAAGTTGGAGTTTCTGGTGAAGTGGAGGGGATGGTCATCCAAGTAAGTACAAGTGGTGCTGCTCAGCCCGAAACAATGAAAACAACAACAACGTGTCGCTTGTTGCTTTTTTAGCCGAACCGTTTCCAACACTGGTAGTTCATCTCAGCTAAAAGCACCGAAACGAAGCTACTGCAGCTGCTGGATTTCGCCTCTGTGGGCGGTTTGTTCAAATTCAGCTCACAAATTAGAGCCTTTAGCCTCCTTTTGTTCATAACAACTGCAATTTTGGAAGTTAGCAGAAAGCTAAAGAAAACACTTTACAGGCTACATCCGCTTCATGTGCGTTTAATATTTCTGTTTTTCAGATTATTACTCTTCTATTAATTTTATTCTTTGCTTTTAACAAGTTTTTTGTAGACTCGGGGTTAAATAATTGAACCAAATTTGCTCTAAATGGTTGATTTTTGCTTTATAACTATGCTATATGCTGCTATATCCCTATATACTTTAAAACATCTGCTGTTTTTTTTATTCCTGCTGCTCCCATGGCTCCACTACGCCTTCATTTCTTGTCACTTGCCCTTTCTGTTCACTTCACATTGTTGCTGTAATCCACCATCAATGCACACTGTTGCCTGCCAGCTCCATGGCTTTCTGTTAGACCCACATCCTTTGTGTGTGTGTGTGTGTGTGTGTGTGTGTGTGCAGGGAGAGGGGTGGGGGTTGATTATTTCACTGCTGATCAGAATAGGCCATTCAAACAACTGGTGGTGATGAGGAGAAAGGTCATTATACATGCATGCAGCCCAGATCACTCCCGAGAAAGAAAAGAGAGACACAGTGGCCCGTTCGCAGTTCGTTTCAGCTGCTCAGCAAAGTTTTCATTCTCCTACTTTTGCGCCAACGACCAGATCATTAGACGCCCTCGATGCGGCTCGTCATTCGCTCACGCTCAGGAAGGAAGCAGACAAACTGATGCTTTGATTTTCACCATCGAGAAAAAAGTCGCAAAAGCAACTGCAGTGAAATAACACTGGATCTTCCTGTTATGTGGAGGCAGTGCAGTCAAACAAAGTTACTTCTCAGCAACAATCAATACAAACTTTTCATTAATGTCAGGACTTCCATGACCTAAAAAACTGCCTTCCTTCCTGTTTTTTTGAAACAGACATGAAGAGCCACACAGTTTTTTCTCCGAGTCTGATTTGGTAGCCATGGGAGACGGATTATTAAGTACCTTCTGTGATATTTAACACAACAGTTTGTCTCTGACTGATTCCCCACATATCTCTGTAACATCCCTGGAAAATTATCTTTATGGAATGCATGTCGTCGTCCACGTGAACCTTAATTAACCTTTTGCTGATGATATGATATATAACGGTAAGCATGCCAAAGGTGTTTGTAGCTGCTCAAGTCATTCACACACTGGCTTGTTGATTTAACCCTCTGAACCTAAAACCCTACTGGCGGGTTTGAGAGGCTTTAAAGTATCACAAAAGTAACAGCATTAATCAAATTGTCATAACAGAGAGAACTGGTGAACTACTTATCTGTGACATGCCGTTCTGTCAGAACTAAGCGTAAAATTGTGATATTTCATCAAACTCACGTGTCTCAATGACTCAGCCATTAATGACTCAGCTGAGAACAACAAGCAGTGTTAACACAGAGGAGTTTGAAAACAAATAAGAAATATAAGAACTAAAATATCTATATTATGCAGAGTCACTATTTTTCCAGTCTTTGGTACCACCTGTGGACACTTGGAAAATGTACTATGTGTTGATTCCAAGTGTTTTTCTGTTGCTGTACAATAAATGATCAAAGAGTTGAGCTCATTATTTATGGCATTTTAACTTTCTGAGTTTCTCTTTGCTCCTATTCATGGTTGTGCCGTTCCCATAGAGGTGCAGGACTTTATGTTGCAGTGAAATATGAGCCAAGAGTAATAAAAAAATGTGACAGGAGCAAAGAAACGCCCAAAAACTGCTTAGAGGTTAGAGGATTAATGCTTGATTGTGCAATACCGACCTGCATAAGCCGCTGATAATGGGTTGACATGCAATGAGAAGACTAGCCTGTTATTAAACTACTGTCATTACATTTGTACAGTATTAAGATATTGTTTACTAACTGATTATCTACAGAGAGCTTCACTGTGCCGATCGGTTCTTCTATATAAAGCAAAGCTGTCCTAAATTGTAGCGTCATTCTATTTTTTTCCTATTGCGTACTAGATTTTAGTTCTCGCCCTGCTTTCAGCTGACATGAATAGTCTTTCTCAACCAACCTTTAAATAGTTTGACTCAGGTAACACACAGGTTGCCTTTGCTAAGTTCATGGCTGCTGAAACAACAGAGTCCTCTGTTCCTGAATGAACCAACTCTGTCGAAAGGTCATTTTCTAAAATCTGGGGTCACTGCTGAGGCTGGAGGGTACATTTAATCTCTCTGGGCCAGGTTGCTTTTTCTTGATTTTGATGAATGCTGCGATGTGTTAACGGACCTCATTTCAATTTCTTTCAGACACAACAGCTGGGAGCCCCAAGAAAACATCCTTGACCCCAGACTGTTGGCTGCATTCAACAAGAAGTAAGTCTGTCTTTTAACTTAAAAATCAGCCATGTAAACTTTGTTTTGTGTAAATAGGTAATTTTCCCACCACTTCTGGACTAATTGTATTTTCAGTCACGATCTTGGTTCATTTGTAAGGGGATATAGTGAAAGCTCAAATATACAAAACATTTGAGAGCAAATCTAAACTCTCTAAAGTACCAGTAGCTGTAATCCTACTGATATTTCAAATACTCAGTGGGATAAAAGGTATATTACAGGTTATCATATAGCTCATCTACTATGTTTTAACCATGTTGAATATCGACAAAAGCATAAAATGTTGCCAAAAATAGTCAACAACAAATGTAGAGACATTTTCTGCACAATAAATTGAATATAAATCACAATTTTGGCTTCCGACAATCAAATGTACATGACTGGCATTAAAGCTGACGTTTAAATTGCATGCACAGCTAATAGAAAACTTGCTTTTAACTATGGTCAATCTCACATTCTTATGCCATATTTCACTATTTTCACAGTAATTTTTGCTTACTGGCTACCTGAGCTACTGCGCTGTAGTAACTGAGCAAAGACTAAAGGCTTCTCTGTAGCCTGCATGTGAGGCATTAATGGAACATCTGTAAATTATAGTGCCCATCAATAAACAGGTGTTCAGCAAGTGAGGAGTTTTGGGTACAATTTCATTTATATTTTGCCTCTAGGAGATGTACTGAATTCATGTGAAGAACAACAACATGGAAGTAAAAACAATGCCAGTGCAATGAAAATATTTTGTTTCTAAAATCACTGAATCCTCATGATAATATTAATTACATTTGTTTTCATTATAGAGAGCAAGAAAAGGAGCTTCTGATGCGTAAAAGAGGGAAAAGGCCCAGAGGACGACCTCGGAAAATCCTTGTAAGTACAGCTCAAATCAGAACATCATTCTGTCTGGACTTAGTTCAGAGTGTCTAATATTTGCTCTTAAAAATTTAGGAAAATGTTCCTGAAGCTGCAAAGTCAAGCAGCTCTTCATCTGGCTCCTCATCATCGTCCTCTGATTCCTCATCCTCGTGCTCGTCCTCTTCGTCCTCATCAGACGACGAAGACGACGACAGCAACGTCAAACAGGCCAACCCGACTGTCAGAGCAAGAGAGCTGCATCCCGTCCCTCAGAAGAAGGCCCAGATCGTAATGGCGAAACAGGAGCCCCCAAAGAAACGAAGCAGGAAACCTCTGCCCCCCGAGATGAAGGAATTTCCACAGAACAAGGGCCCTCGCAAAATCCTGAAGACGACCAAAGATGCAGATCTTCCAGGAGCGATCAAGAAGCCTGTTCACCCGGCGAGCTTCACCTTCATGGGTTTCCATCGGGGCTCGCCCAGGGATGCAGTGGGAGGTCAGAACAGGAGCTCTCTGAATCAGAGTGGGACTGTTAAGAACTCCATGAGTTCCGTTGGATCTGGCAGGTCGTCGGTCCAACCTGCCTCCCTCTCCGTGAACAAATCCGGCCAGAGCAGAAATGTCACTGAGGGTAAACTGTCCATCTCCAATATGAGCAGTGGGACAAGTCTGGATTTGAAAGCAGCTGCTAGTAAATCAAAAGGGGTGGCAGCGTTGAATTTGAATACATCCAAACACCCCATTCAAGGGACCACGCAGCATACACTAAGCTCCCCCAATGGACAAAAGAAACCCCAGGCCCCTGTGTCGACAGTGCAGCGGATACCTAATGCTAAACCTTCCTTACCATCTAAGAACACTTCCTCCAATCAAGGTTCTGGTCTTCAGCCCCTCAACCTCCAGAGCAAAGTGGCGCAAAGCAATGATGCTTCTGGAAATGCTACTACACCAACATCAGGGCCAAGAAATGCAACAAACCCTGCAAGGAAAACCACAGTGACACAAAGTCAGGAGTGTAATCCTCCAAAGAGTCCGGCGACCCCTGGAAGACCGCCGGCCAGAAAAACACAGCCTGGAGCAGACAAGGTCAGGGAGGTGAATGAAATCCAGACCTCCAGAGTCCAAGGCAGGCTGGAGAAGAGTGGTGTGCATAAATCCTCCACAGAGGTCCAGAGCCAGCACGAGAGATCAGCCTCCAAAGACGGCAAGAAGGCCAAAATGAACGACATGAGCACCGGAGAGGAGGAGAGCAGCTCAGACTCAGACCAGGATTCTTCATACACTGGACAGGGTCACGCAGTCCAGAACCAAGACTGGAAGCCGACACGTAGTCTGATTGAACATGTGTTTGTAACAGATGTCACTGCTAATCTGGTTACCGTCACAGTCAAGGAGTCGCCAACCAGTGTGGGCTTCTTCAGCATTCGCAACTACTGACAGGACAAGCCGAACACATCTGGGTTCTGAAAGGACTAGATGAACATTTGGCTGGAGAAACGCATCAGGGAAGGAATTCGTTCTTTATCTTCTTTACGTCAAGGCCAATTTTTAAACACATGGAAGTACCGAAAGTTAGTTATTGATTGTAATTATTTATTTGCTCATGTCTAAAAAGTGCATTTTGGTTTGGCCCGATAATCTCAAATAGACAAATGTAGTTTCAATGAGTTCAAAACTGCATTGTTAGTGGAGAAAAATAACTTATTCCTCATATTCATGTTTTAAACATCAACTTAAACTCCAGTGTCTCATGTATCTGTGAGAAATATGTGCATTTATACATTCATATTGATCTTGTCTGCGTTTCTCTGTTGATGAGATTATCTGCTTTGTTATATCGCAGATAGAAGGAATGTCTCAATGAAGAAATTATGAAAGGTAGGCGTGAGCAGGAGGGCTAGTTTCTCTTATGGATAGCAGACATTTAGTGCATAATAATCTGAGATGTTGTGAATCCTAATAGCTACCATAAGCCAGTTTTAAATTCTTTGTAGTATTGAGTCGATAGTATTGTTTATTTTTTTAATGTTTTATAAATTAGCTACCTCTGTTTTTTCAGCATGTGCTGCATATGTATATTCATTTCTTCTGGGTTAGGAAAACCTTTCCCTCCAGGGTATACCATCATTGTGTCCATATTATTGTTTTTATATAAATGTATTGGACTTTCATGCTGTGTAAACTTACATTAGTAGCAGCGACCAACTCGAGCTGCAGACAACAGCTTCATTTCAGCGTACTGAAAAAGCCCATCAGGAGTGTCTCCAAGCTCCACGCGGTGTTGAACTGTGCGCACCACTATCGCCTCAAAAAGAAGATTCATTCCACAGTGCAGCCAGTTTATCAGCGCAGTTTTCCAAACGGGCTGAAGCATGCGGGGAGTCAGATACGGTATCTCTGTTCCACCTCTACGCTCAGATAAGACTCGGCCCTGGCTGAGGTTTGCTGTTCCGCCTTTGCATCAGTTCTGTCTTTTAACGAGATATTCACCAGCAACTTTCTCAGACTTGTAATTAATACAGACAAAAAACAGAAAATGAGCGTAGACATGGCAGGAAGATTGTGAACAGGACACCTGGCGAGGCTTGTCCATCAGTCTGTCACACCCTCCCTTAAGTCTTTGGCTGCTTTGAAACCACAATGGGAAAGGCTGGGTGTGGACGAAGCTCGACAATAAATGGCTCGGTATTGTTTGACTACGAAACATCAGATATCATCATGTCAATGCTGGTGTTTTAAAATGTCTAGAACCAACATACGAGGTTTGTTTTTTAGTTGGTATTATGTTTTTGTTTGTTTGGGGCTTTTTTTTTGGTTACTTGCAGCTGTGGACGTCTCATTTCACCCTGCATGCATGGGTTCAGGAGCTGCAGGCTCGGCCTCCCAGACAAAAAGGAAAAAAAAGGTCTTTATCTGATGTAACGGAAAAGAAACCGCAACAATGTGCGCTACTTTCTGCTCCCTTGAGAGGAGTTCAGCAACAAAGCACTTCGACTGAACTCTTCTGTCTAATCCTGCTCTGCAGACTGTGCCTTTCTTTCTCTCAAAGACTAAACACAAAGGCATTACCCCAAAGATAGCTAGAATTTCAGGTTGTTCAATAAAGGAGTATCCCCAGAGCCTGGCATAGAGACTGTACCTTTTTTTTATTTCCTTGTCTGGATTGTTTTGAAACAGAGGAGGGAAAAAAAGCCCGACTGGAAGACTTATCACAAATGTATGGAACAGACAAATATTGGACGCCTTATTGAAACCATAAGAGTGGTTTAGGTCCAAGTTATAGAAGTAGTTTCCATTCAGGAAATCATTACATGTGCTACAGGTAGGTATAGCTCCAGCATACTGTACATGTCTCTCAGAGTCGAGGAAATCCACCAGACAATAGGTTGAAGATTAGTCTAGGGTTAATCAAGATGTCTTTTACCACTACTATGTGATAGGCTATGGGGTAATGCAAGATGTTGATGTGATTTTTTTTTTGTATATGCTTTTTTATATGATGAAAAGAGAGAACCTGGCATAAACATGCTCCAGTTGTGGTCTTCTTTTTAGGTCTACTAACCATCTCAATGAAATGTGTTTCTTTACAAACTATTTATTTCAAAATAAAAGCCTTTCAGGAATAGGACTGTGACATCAATCTTTGCATTGTGCCACTTGTCAAATTGACTAATAAATGGTACAACTTATATCTGACTTGGGTTTTTCTTTACCAAACATGCAAGACAAATATCTGTTGGCTTTAGTTGCTTTAATGTGACGATTTGCTGCATTTCTGTTTCTAAATGGTTAAATATTAAACGTGTTTGTTTTTAAAGAGCTTTTCGGGGGGACAATCTAAAGATGCTACATAGGGCTCATTATTATTGATGTTTTTCACTATTTTCTGACATTTACATTGTATAAAAAACAGCAACATGAAAGAAAAGGTTAGTTTTAGTCCTACCTTCAGCATTTTAAAAATTAAGCAAGATGGGTAAGAAAAAATGTCATGATTTATGATGGGGATCAGAAATTAAACATTTCTAGGATGTCAAGAATAGATTTGATCTTTCGCTCTCAGTGTAGTTTGAGTCGTGACTAGCACCACTGGTAAAAGTGGTTCACTAAAATGCTGCCTATTCATAAAGGAACAAACAAGCTCCTAGAAACTGGGTCAATAACACATTCTAAGTCTTCTCTCTACTGCAAGACTCCATTACAACCCATGAGAACACGCATTGTAAGAACCACTAGATGGTGCTGTTGCACTTGAAGGTAAAGACACCTGAGCATGTGTCAGTTTCTTAATTAGCTATAATTATATAATGTGTTTATGGTTCTGTTTACACCCTTAAATTTGAAATCTATGCTTTAATGTATTATTTATATACAGTAAAACATCAAGAGTCCCAAATCCTCTTCTAAACTATTTTTCTTGAAATACAAACGCAGCAGTAATAGCAATCCCTTGTCCTCTATTGTAAAAACATAGAACAAAACTTTTTTTTTCCAACAATGGCTTGTGCTTGAGTTATCTACGACCACAGTTTCTAATTTCAAGTGCTTGCCAAGAGAAATGTAGATGTCCTCTGTTTCCACTGCAACCTCATCTGATGATCTGGATAACACTGGAAACCTGTACATGCCTCTGAAAAGCCCATGCTTTCACTTTATGGCCAGTGATTAAATTTCAGCCACTCATTTCCATGCAACTACAGGTATTAAGTGTGTGTATGGCTTGGCTGTGCAATACCTTGTGTCTCTAACCCACAAACTTGTGGTACCCACTTAGAACAACAAAGTTGTGGACTGAAAGCTACCGCTGAATAATTCTGCTTTTGATTCAGCACTTAGTCGTTGAAGTCAAATAATCTTCCTGTACCAGAAGAACGTTTCTTTAACAGGACAAAGGATAATACAGTTAGTCTTACGATTTCACCAATATTCCATCATTCCTCAGCTGCAGACAGTCGCCGGTTCAGGCCATTTTGTTGTATCAATTCTAAGCAGCTTCTATCACACACAGATGAAAGTGTTAAGTATGCATGATCTGTAACAATAATGGATGAGGAAAGGGTTATATCCTCTGTGCTCAAGTGATCACCTGTTTAGGTAAATGTTAGAGAAATACATCCATCAATCCCTTATTTGTTACAAGAGACAAAAGAGAGAATTAAAAAGCAAAACATTTGCACACTCCAGATTGACTAACATAAGAATTTTAACTTTTTCTGCACCAAATGGCACAATTTACAGGTATTGATTAAAAAAAGTGATATTTAAAAAATAAATAAATAAAATTACATCATATTAATAATACAGATATGATGATATTGTAAATAATCCAGTGACTATCTGGTTGATAGCCCAAAACAGTAGGTGGTGGTACAGCACCGTGACACTGGTTACCACCTGCTATAAAATGGGAAAAAGAAGATGCAGCAACTAGCAAGCTACTACTACAAGTATGTGGCTGCGAAATCATGTCAGAGGAAATGACAGATACATAAGCACAGACTGTATTAAGGATGAATGTAACCTCGAAGTCTGAAAAGTGAACTGAAGTGACGTAAACCTGCATTCTTTCCAACAGCCAGCAGGGGGCACCTCATCTGATCGCTATCACAAGTCCAATTGTATCGTAGTCTATGAGAAAATGACACAACATCTCCCTTGATCTGTTACATCAATAAACATTTTCCTAACGAGTTTATGGTCTCAGTTGGTAGTTTGAAGACTTTTTCAATGCAGCGTGATGTCCATTTTGAAAATTATATTTCAACACTGAGTAAAACAGATAATAAAACAAGGCTAGTTATTGATTGAAAATTCGCTGCCCTGTGAGCATGTGTACAGTTTACAGTCAAATCCACTGTTCACTTGTTACGTCTGATTACCAAAGACTAAGACGGTAACAGCTAAATGCCAAACTCAAGGCGTCAAAACAGTCCATTTATAGACAGACAGACTGACAGACAGATAGATAGATAGATAGATATCATAATACATGTTATACGTGTAGTGAAAATCTGATTATGTAACTAGCACAACCTCATGTCATTATATATTGATTCTCCCTGGGGTGTTTACTGTTCAGACAAAAGCTAAATACATAAATAAAATCAATCATATTCCAAACAATCAATTAAAATAATAAAGACTGATGACACATAATGACAAAATAATTGTTCATTATGTCCCTTCACTACACAGCTCATGAGTGTATAGCGCAAGGCACAGTAATAATTGAGCTTAAAGTGTCCTTTGTAGTGACCTGAGATGGCACTATTGTTGGGTAGTTAATACTACAACAACGCATACTATTTTATAAGCTCACCTTATTTTTTTGTACGTACGAACTGAATGTGGTGGATTAGCAAGTACAATATTTTCAACTGAAAAATACTGTGGTCCAAGTGTTAAGTACATAAAACGGGATTATCTCCAAAATTGTGCAGAAGTACAGTATGTGAGTAAATATGTGGTAAAACGTGCTGCATGCAAAGCGAGCAAAGTGGTGTAGGGAGCTCATTTTAAAGCTTTGTTATTGTTCTGCTGAAGAGACTAAATGAACAGGAAAGTCTGCAGCACCTTTCAACACACAGACGCCCCTCTCCCTCTTTCACCACCCCTGTATTTACACACTCTTAAAAACACTGTCACACAGCCTGACTAACTGACAGAAGTTATCATTACACAAAGCGCTCTATTCCATAATTTATAGAGATCCCCGTCCCAGTCATGTGGAATTCTCCCAAAATAAATTCAAGTAAACACTTATGCGACAAAGAGGCACTCACAGTGGCCTGGTATGCATAAACAGTATGAACAGTGTGACAGTGTAATCCCAACCCCGCACCCCCCAAACCCAACACACACACACACACACACATATATATATACCCAACAGCCCAGCCCAGCGCTGACTTCAGGCAGGGTTTGGAAAAGAGCCTAAACCCCCACCTCACCCCCAGCGCCGATGCACCAACTCCAATCCCCGACACCACCCCCCTACCCCACACCTGACTCCTGGCAAAATAAGCCAGACTCTAATCCATCTTCCATCACAATAACACACACCCCAAACCATGTTGTTTTGAAGAGTGTTCAGCAAGTTCATCTCTGGGGATGTTTTGCTTTTTTTTCCCCCCATTGTTTTAGCAACACAAGATGCTGTAAATCAATCGGCCCTTTCCTTTCCTCTGGTTTAAAAGCTAGAAATAAGATTTTTCTGTGATGCATTGTTTAAAATAAGCAACTGACACAAAGGATGCAACCTAAGACAAGCATGGGAGCTCATTTACTTACCTTTTTCATTTGGAGAAAAGAATTTACTTTACCTAAAACCATCATTTATGAACTCTTTATAGTATTGCATGAAAGCTTCATACCAAACTAGGGGTTAAAATTTATTTTCTGCTGGATGTTGCCTAATACAGGGAATTACAGCCAAATACCGATATTGATATTTAATTCTGTGTTTGTATTTGTGTTTGGACTCCTCTCTACCTTGAGGATTGTAACCAAATGGGGCTTGCTGAGTTTAAAACGCCCGGGATGGCTGCTATTCGATTTCAAAGGGAATGTTTAGAAACCTGATCCGACCCTCCAGCGAGCATACCTACACCCACGTCTCCCTCACCCCTCATTCTAAATCACTCCACTGGAGCAGTGTAAACAAACTTCAGTTTGCTCTCTGATATTGAGAGGTTAAGACAAGCGGCAATCCTCCACTATGACAACACGGCCTCAGACAGACGATGTCATCTGTCTTACCTCACTCTCCATCCATCACTATGCCGGAGTCGACATGTCTGACAGTCCCACTCTCGCTTTTCTCGTTGGCACAGGCCTCCACATCTGTCACATTTTCCTCCCAGCTTACTTTTATTACACCAGATGAACTCCGCCTCCTTCCCTCCGAATTCACGGACACCTGAAGGGCAAGCAGGCAGAGAGAAGTCCTATTGATTAGTCATGGTATCTGATGTCATACTGGCTCCATAAACACTTTTTTTTTTAAATTGCCACTCAGCTACCTGTAAAAACGTGAGAAAGGAATGTGGGGGCCAAGTTGCACAAAAAGAATTCCTTTGAAACTTCCACTGGGATACTTAAATGTGTGAAACTGCAAGTGCAAACCCAATAAATTGATTTAGCTGCTGATTGATTTAAGAAGGTCAGACAGAAGCATGTTGTGTAAACTTTAACAGCAAAACAACAAGATTTCTATGCTGAAATGCCATGAAGTTGAGCTTGTTTTTGGTCCATGGAGCAAAAATAAATACACTCGGTTTAGTCCTGTTGGAGGGTTAACTTGTTCTGGGACATCGAGAACTTTGCTGTTTTTCTAACATACGCATAAAGTAGCACTGGGTGCAGAGTTGTGTACATGGCAACATGTATAACATGAGCACAGCTGCATTACAGAGGGGGATTTATAAAGATAAAGGACCTAAAACTGAACCTTGAGGCACACCAAGTGATATGTCATACTCCGCAGATAAGTTTACTCTGCAGTAAGAACTTGAAGAATGTTTCTGGGATTAAAAGTAACATTGATTATCACGCAGAACAAGAGAAGCGATAAGGGAGACTTACAGAATCCTGCATAGAAATCTATGGGAGAATTTTGTATCATCAAGAATGTAGGATGTATGAAACATGTCCCACCCCTCCCGAAAAAAACAACAACAAGTGGTGAACTTCATAGCATCCTAACTAGAAAACATCTAACCAGTCATGCTGTTGCACTGACATAAGAAACTGTGGGGAGTACTGCTTTTTGAACCGTATTTGCGAGCAAAGTCACCAAACATTTGGAGCATTTCTTATTGCATTTGAGTGGTGATTCTATATATGAAGTTTTTATGTCCCAGTGACCACTGAAATTACAGTTATGGCTCTCTCCTCATTCATTTCAATAGGAACCTTGGTCTTTTCAGCCTGAAATAACTGTCTGGGGGCATTACTAAGATGGCTGGTGACTGTTGAGACTTGCCTATAAGGACTTTTTGTCAAGTTTCAAGTTTTTTGGCAACTAAATTAATTCAGTTTTCTAAAAGGAACACCTAACATCTACAAACTTAATAACCAGTAACCTGCGGCAGAGCTATGGTCACATTACACACAAGAGACAGCAGAAAATATCTTTACATTTGGTGACCATGCATTAGGTTTAAACAAATCCTTTAACATCACACAATTATTGATTTATTTGAAAATAAAAATACTGATTTATAGAGACTGATCATGCAGCTCTCACATGGGACATAAATGGTGTCTTCTGTGATCTTAACGGTATGAGCCAACGTGGTTCACTTTTAAAAGCCACTGTAGCCACATGGCTCTAGGAATTACAGCACTGGTCAAACCACCGCTTTGGTCGGTATCTCCAACATAGGAAAAACATACCGTTCAGTAATGCTAACAGACTGTCTCTCCACCTCCCTATACTCTACAAGCGAGACAACGTACAACAAACAAAAGAATTTGAAAGATTTTTGTCCCAAAACCTATAAACATTATTCTTATCTTGAATTCTTTGTGCCACCTAATCCTGTGATTAAACATCTGATATTGTGACACCCCGAGTTATGATGTCAACACCTTACACAAAGATGATGAACATGTTAAACATTATAGCTGCTAAAAAATGCAGTTTTTTCAGTGTAAACTTCAGACATTTCATATTGATAATGATTTGGGGATAACAAATATGGTTAAAAAGTAGCACTGAGAATAAGACATAGTCAAATAAAAGGTAAGAAAGAGGGTAGTATGAAAAAGAGTCAGAGGAGTTATTGTACAAAAGCCTTTTTTGACATGAAACCCTGCCTCTCTCCCATAGAGTAGTTTCTTTTAACACCCACAGGGCAGGAATAAGGAGGAATCTCCCTCTGCTGTGAAACTGAGGTAACAAAGTCAAACTGTATCTACTAGACATAAGAGGCCAGCGGGAAGTTTGCCCTTCTGATCTTTGTATAATCTGCTCTGGGGAAGACACAGCTACTTTCCTTACCACCGCCAAAGGCTCCTCTCCTTAACTCTCAGCCTCACATCCTAATCTGATTGCGGAGGGGAGAAAATATTGACTATTTCACAGGACAAAGCAGTGTAAATATTTGAAGCCATTGCTATGATACACCACAGTGGAACAGTGGAAATGACACTCAAATATTGACAATTTAACCAAATAATTTAGAAACTACAACCTAAATTGTTGCTTTTGAGATAACTGGTGAAGTATTAGCAGTTAAAAGCAGTTAGATAATCATATTTAGACAGATCTTTCCAAGCTTTAACTTTCACAAAAGCTGCGTTATTTTTTTCCCTCCAATCTGGGGTCCTTTGGTTAACCTACATAAAGCTCCATAAAGCCAATGGCACCAGGAGAGGCGCACTGATAAATCAGCAGCAGGCTGCGAACAAGGCCCGGTGCCGGCGGACCTGTGTGCAATAGGACAACTCTATCGGTGAATTTCACAGGTCATTACTCTGGCTCCAGCCATTGCTGCCTCCAGTGGCTCTGGAGACGGCCAGCTTTTTCTCAGAGACAACAGCTTACTGGGCTTTGTGCTAGCTAAACAAGCGTGTCTGTCTCACAGCAGTAGATTAATGTCTAGATAGAGAGTTTGCTCCTCAGGGAGACCTGTAGAGGAGCCATCCATCAACCTTTGGAAACCATTACACAATAACAAAATAACAAAATCTGAGAGAGGGGCTCATTGACTGAACCCTGTCCTCTGGGGCTACAGTGGGAGAAGTAGAAAGAGGCGGTGGTTTCTGAATTAAGTCTTACAAAAGAGAGGAAGGTTGAATTTCCTGAAAACAAAAACCAGTAATTGATAAATTAACTATAAAATGTCCGCAGTGCACAGAGGCATCTTGTTTTATTCAACAGAAACAAACATATTCAATTTTACTATTATATACGACCTAGAAAAGCAGCCAACCCGAAACCTGGAAATGCTGCAGAAAGTTAAAAAATAACTGATTTTGTAACATTTTTGAATGAATAATAACTGCAGCTCTACAGCCTTGGCGTCTCACTGCTGCGTGGGCCATAATGCAACTTGAAGAGCATTTTCATTTAGTGTCATCTGTGAGAAGTTGTGTGTGGTAAACACACAAACCCTCGGCCCTCCACATGAATGACAGTAAACAACACAGGATCTCTGGTTGCACCCCCTCCCCTGCCCCCTACCCCTGAGGAGAAAGGGGTCACACAAACACAGCATCTGACTGGCTCTTAATTTGTTTAAAGCAGCCCATTCAAACAGGATCCCCAACAGAGAGAAAATCTCGTTTCCAAGGCTGTCGCCATGGCTCGAGCTGTGTTGTTTAGGAAGGAGATCAGGACGCCGCTGACGACTCAGCTGACTTCCAGCACACACAGCTTCACAGAGGCGCCAGGTTGTAATTAACACTTTGCAGATTACGTTTACAGGACCAACATGGTCTGCCTGAGTTTTATTACAGCCGGGATAGTGCTTCTGCCCTCGGGGTATACAAAACACTCTCTGTTTGACATTGTCGTGTCCTGTGTGAGAACATTTGACAGGTTTTGATCGTGGTAAGAGTCAGCTGGGTGTTCACTGTTCCTCAGAGATAATGAGAATCTCCCTCTGCTTCTGCCAGTTTTCCAGCCACGATTGGATGAAGAGACGCGCCGCAGTCTGACAATATTAATCTATTTCTGTCCCTCTATCTGCAGCTTTCATTCATTTATTTGGGCTCATGCTGTTGGTCTAACAGTCTTATTAGAGGAGCAGTGAAACTAATCCATTTCTTGGCAGCAGGCGGCAGACAGCTGGGCAGTGAGGAGTCGCACAAAGTGGCTGATATAATTGCGATGTAATCATTTTCATGCAGCTCCTCGGTTTCTTCTTAGACGCCAAGCAGCGCTTCAGGTTAACATGCTAAGGTAATAAAACAGCCATTAAAGTGCCAATGACCTCAGAATGTTAGGGGCAAGTCACTCAGCTTTCATCAAACATGCCATTTAGTGAATGTTTCTAGGAGCCAACACAAAGAAATGATCTTCAAACAAGCATAGGTATGCATAATAATTTAAAAATGTAAATGTAGGTCATTAAAAAAATGTGTTTATTAAATATTTCAAGGAATCAAATACATTCCTCATATAGAATCCTCAGTGTTAGTGTTAGATCTAAATATATCAGATAATAGCTGAGCTCATCAAGTGCTAATATTAGTCCTCGTTAACATACCGAACACTTGCGCTCTTTAATCATGGGCCAGAGGAGTGCTACAGTTTGCACTCAAACAAACACAAAAGAATCTAAATGAATTACACATTAAGTGCAGCTGTGGGAAACATCTGCACACATCTGCACCACTAGATGGCGGATATCTCCTGAAATACGTTTCAATGCAGCTTTATACACAGCAGCTGTCATTAATATCCCTTCATTGAAAATTCTAAACTTATGGCTCGCAGTCATGTCAGGAAAAAAATAGAAACCTTCACCGGGCTAAAAATAAATCCGGACATTTATCAGGAGTTCAAAGTGAAACAAGACATACTTCAAATACTGAATCAACAACAGCAAATGCGAACTGAGCGTTAATAATAGATCAGAACACAGAGAAGTGTCAGTCGCTGCGGAAAAAGCCTGGCTTTCCCATTTATCTCTGCAAAACTTGTGTGTCTTAAACACTTCACACTGAATTAAGCTGAAGTGGAAACCCACTCTCCAGACTTGCAGCACTTCTTTCCACTCCATAGCTGGGTGATAAATCTCAAGTCTTCCATCCACCTCTGCTTACTTCCTGCCTTGTTTCTGTCTTTTATAAGCTTTCTTCTTCTTCACTTTCTGTTTGGCCGACAGTAGTTTGCTTTGCTCATAGAATAGATGGGGGACCAGAGGATTTGTGAGTTGCAAACAACTGAGGACAGCTAGCAAGTAAATGCACATTAATAAAGAGCAGCATCACAGATTACACATCTACATGTTGCTTCTACAGAATGGTAATACACTTGTTAGGGATAAAGGTCCCCTTAATCTAAGGTTGAGTGATCCCCAGGCTTAGCATAAATCCCTGAAGCTGCCAAAAAAAGTTAGCATGGCTCTATCTCCAAAGCTACGACTACTAATTTTCAATAATTAACATGTTGCACCTAGTTTGTTAATTCATACACAAACAGAAATGTAACAGTGACAATTTGTGGTTTTAGGTGGAGTTGCATGCTGGAACTATTACAATGAAAAAAAACAACAAAAAAACAAATCTATATAGTGTATCAAACTCTAAGCAGCCAAAGTGCCACGCAGCTCAGTCAGGTTTTCCTTTTGAATAAGTGAGACATGACTAATGACTAAATTTATCTTTGCAAGAGACACATTTACTCTAGTCTCACTGTTAAAATATCTGGGATTACGCCCTAAGTAGTCTCACCAGTGAAACATACAGTATTTATGTGACATGTTTGTGCAGCACCTTGACAGAAAGCAATTATATCAGCAACCCACAGGCGTGTTAATGACGGTGCTCTGTCATCAGGATGGAGACGGCGAGTTAGTTTTGTCTCAGTCTTTGGCGCTGGAGGGCTTTCACACCTGATAACCTTTTATGCTGAACTTCTGGTAATACTGATAATGTAATCAATCTGAAGAGAAGCAACAACCTGGGTCCTGTGGAAGTTTATGGTCAATTTAAAGCACTTTTCCTTTGACTTTCCTCTCCACTACTTGTTGCCATCATAGCTCCTACTACATAGCATCATAGAGCTTACCAGTTTTCACTCCTGCCTAATAACAGATTTTCAGCATTATAAATCGTGCCTGCAGGGTGAGACGGACTTAATCTCAGAAATCAGTTCCTTTGGTTTAGAATAATTATGCACAAAAGAATACAAATGTGCCACACTGGCCTAAAGGGTGATGTGCAACCAAGCTGCAACCTCTGGGGCTGAAAAAGAAGTCAACACAGAGGTGCCACAAACTGCAGCTCCTCAAATGGCCACTTGAGGCAGTTTCCAGTAGCGATTCAATCCCCATAGACCCCCATGTTCAAACGCTAGACTTCAGAGCAGAAATAAACATGTTTACAGCCTGACACAAACAACAGTTCTGGTTTCTATAGCTACTTACGGCATTTATGACAACTGTACAGGAGGTGAATATTCATATAACTCACCTGTTTGAATTATATTATGGCTTAAACTTACACATAACAAAGGGATTGAAATAAATTACGTCATCCAGTCTGTCATTAAGTTCTCTTGTGTCTGCACAGGCTCATCTGCGAACACCACATGCAGCCCAACATTTTTGACCATGGAAAATGTCCACCTTGTAATTGTGCTGAGTAGAAAACATTTTACAAGGAGATTCTCCATTATCCATATATTATAATTAATCATTAAGAGAGTTAAAAAATATATAGTTAAAGAGATGTTGCTTTCCATCTACTCTGTCTATATAAACTGGCAGGTGGAACCAGTGAGACTGTCTGTGTTCTAGACTGGCATGTACCTAGTACCCCACTTTCTGCTTTCAAAGTCTGCACTGGTCAGCCTATACAGAAGCAGAAACCATGAACTGGCACTTAGGAGGAGTCAGGCACTGCCAAGATGGCAATGGCCAGAACCTCCACTGTGAGCTTCAAAATTGCTCTTCTGGAAACCTATGGGTCACGTCACAGCGTTTATATACAGTCTATGAATGCAGCCTAGAAAAACACTCATGCCGCCAAGCAAACAAAACTGCTACTCCTGTCTCAGGAGCTAGTTCTAAGTTTTGCAAAGGATATGTTTTCACAAAAAGCTTCAGTCATTCATACAGCATCCATCTGACTACAGTAACTCTCCCAGCAGACCTATTAATAATGCAAAGATGCAGAATGTGCCTGCAAATGTGGCTGCCAACGCACGTTTACCTGGACTGATGCTTCTCAATATCCCACATAGTGAGCATTCCGAATTCTTGCATAACTGAGTTGAATCTGTTTGAACAACACTTGGAGTGAATCCACGTACTGCTCAACAGCCAGTGAAAAGAGAGAAAGGTGCACAATCCAGATGAGTGGATTGCCAAACTTATCCCCAAAGCTGCCAAACGTATCCCCAATTTCCCAAAGCAGACATCATGCCTGCTATACTCACACAGCTGCCAACAACCCAAAGCATTGTGAAGAGTCCTGAACCATCCTGAAGAAAAACCTCAAAACAAGGAGGAACACCTTAAGACAAGATTCTGGCTAGAAAACAAACCCAACAAGGCTTGACGCTTCCAGCTTCTTCTTGACTATGTAATCTCTGCTTACTTTTTAAATGTTTGTAATATACCTATAATATTTGACAAACCAAATACCTATCATCTATAATATTCACCAAGAGCTTTTTCTTTTTGCTCCTCATGTTTCTATCTTACTAATCCTATTTCCTGGCTTTTTGCTTTTATTGCCAACAGTAGAGAATGACAGAAACTTGGATGAATAAAATCGGTGGGCTGATTCAGAGCAACACTGTGGTTATATGGTGGACCTAAAAGTGCATTTTAAAAAGAATGTGTTAAATACTTATGATATAATGCAGCATAACTGAAAATTTCTTTCAGAGATAACATTACACCTCCTTGGGTGTCTAGAATTATCATAAGAATTGAGGCTGCCTAGAGCCATATGCACCAAGCAACTTCGATGCAATCATGAATCCTAAAATATGAATGTGATTAAACTGCAACCACCCTGTGGGCACTTCCTTTGCACCTGAGTTTTTCTCCAATATCATGTCTTCTTGTAGGTATCAAGTGAATACTGAAAGGTATTTTAGGAACAGAGCTGCACTCTTGTTATTACTTTCTGAAGTTATTGTAGGTGAGAGCCAAAAATCAAAAAGAGGTGGACCTGGAAACAATTTGCAGAGATCCCGCAGTACATCTGAGAATCTCGCAAACCTCCAGGAATGATCTCTTTAGATATTTATCATCTGATCAAAGCACAACCAAGTGTGAAGAGAGTGAATTAATAAATATCCTTAGGCAGCTTGTTTAGTTGTGCAACATGACAGGATGATAGAAAGGACTTGGCACACACTCAGGTGCGGCTAAACCTAAATATGCTTGAGGCTTGAGAGGTGCCAGTGGAGTTTGGGGGGGGTGTGTAGAGGGCATGGAGGGGGTGCTTTTTGGAGAAACACGGAGACACAGGAGAGGAATGATGGACGGCTCACACGCCAGTCATTGTGAGAAAATTATAGCTAGATGCTGCCAACTGAGGCAGTGTGGCGGCCAGCCAAAGCCCTGGGAGAACAAAGGCCCAGGATCCCTGTGTGTGAGTGAGCGCCGGCCTGCCTGCGGAGCCCCAAACCTTCATATTTACATGCGACGCTCAAGAGTTAATTGCAGTGAATTCCTGTGCTGGGTGCAAAGTAGGGGCTGTTGTTGCTTTATTTTACATAACAAACACACTGTTTCTACTGAGTCCTCTCTGTTTCAAAGGATCTTGAACCAAAAAATGCAAAAGGATTTCAGCCCTCATGAATCAAAACTCTTCTCCAAAAATAAACCAGTTAATTATTGCTTGTTTTCAGTGTTATGCAGCTCAGGGATGACTGCAATTTTAAAATATTTTAATCACAAAGAAATATATGGTGAATCTTGAAAAAGAAACACATGGAAACAGTCAATATATGCAGATATTTTGTTTATATACTCTGCATTATCACGGTGCTGTTGGGTTATAAGCTGCATTGGTGGCTCCCTGAGGAAAACATGAAAGTTTCACACATTCCTCCAATTACCCTGCGTGTTTGGGAAATGATTTGTATTTAATTCAGCTTCTCAGGAAATGTTCACGTGTGTGCTTTCAGCTGCAGGAGGGCTAAGAGGCCCCTTTAACCGACCAGACCTCATCTTCACAGTAGTTGATGGACAAAAGCCAAAATGTGTCAGGGTTGCTACGGTTCCTGATTTTTCGTAAACGAACAGTGCCCTCTCGACTTGGCAGAGCTGCCCCGTGCACATCAAAGTAAGGTCTGACCTTGCATACCAGATGAGGTTTGGATTAACGAGCTCTGGACATCAAACAGCAGGATCACCCCCCCACAAGTCATCAAACCCAGCTCGGAGAAATTTACAGCGGACAAAAATGCTGGAAAAATCAACATCAACCTTGCCACGCATCTCGGTTTGAACATCGTGACCAGGACGGGGAGCAGCAGCAGCAGAGAGGATATTTCAAAAGCCTCCAATTATCTGATGTGTGGGAGAGCACAATGAACCGGGCGGAGTGCCAAACAGCATCCTTTACCAAACAAATAAAACTTTTGACAGGACGTGTCCGCCTTTCAGGGGACTGCACACCAACAAACTGCTCATGCGGGGCAGCGACAAATGCTTCTCATATTCACTGCTCACTGATTTACATAACTTAATTTAACAAGTAACATCCATATTTTAAAAAAAAGATCAAAGTGAAACCAAAAGACAGAAGCAGACTAAATGAAAACCATTGTTGGCATCATGGAGGTTAGTTGGCAGTTTATTGCACAAGATCCTGTTTAAAGTGAACTCAGAACAAGTGATGTTGCAGATACTAAAAAGAAAAGATTTCTGAAGGCCTGAGTTATAAAAAATTCTTAGGCACAACCCTGAGTTCTGACATCAGAAAGGTGTGGGAGGAGGAGGTTTCAGATGCTGTTCAAAGAAGCCTACTGAGGCCCTTTTATGTGTTGCTCCACTTATTTGAAAGACAATAATCAGTTGCAGGTAATTTGTGATTACTGTAACTATCACTATTAGGATTCTTCCTTAATTGGTTCACAAAAATGGATTGTGCAGTCTTGTTAAAGATATGTCCTTCCAGTGTTGACTGAAACTGATAGTTTTGAGGACTTTGAATACGACTACAGTTCATACTGGAAACAGGCTGAAATGGAAATCTACGTTTATTAACTGACAAAAAGGCAGAGCTGCAACAAACAGTGATTTTTTCAGTATCTATCAGGGAAACTGATCAGGTCTTGTCCTTAATACTTAAAGTAGTCACAACAAATGGCTGCAACATTCATCTTGATTTATTGGAAAGCACGTTAGACCAGTATCTGTAGTTTTAACTCTCTAAACCTCAAAACCTGCCAGAAGGATTGAAAGGAATGTTTTAATTTTTTTTTAAAAATGCTGAAATGACACCATTTATCCAAGCCAGTAACGATAAAAACAGAAAAAAATATCAGATTTTCAGTGTTCTGAAGCTTCTTGAACCAAAATTAACCAAATCTAAGTTTCAAATTGTGATATTTAATTAAAACACACTTTATTCTACACTACATACTTAAAATTAACCATTAAATACATCACTGATATCAGATTCTGTAAAAAACAAAAAAATTCTACACTCTTCTGCACAACTATGAACCCATCAGTGGCTCAGCTGAGGCCAACAGTCGTGATAAAAAATTCAGGGATTTTTCAGTTGAACTGCAGATTATGTTTACAAAGAGCAGGTAGGAAACAAGTATGTAAACAAACAAAAAAAGTAATGAGATCATTATCTATAGTAAATAGAGCCACCATTCTCCAGTACTGTTAACACCTGTGAGCACTTGAGCATGTAAGAAATAGTTTTCTTCTTTTCCTTACAGTTCATGGTATTGTTACACTGCACAGAAGACATTTCTCAGTTCTCTCTATTTCTAGTCATGGTTGTGCTGTTTCAATAGAGGTGAAGGACTCTATACTGCAGTGAAAAATGAGCCCACAGTGAGCAAAAAATATGGCAGAAGCCAAAAAAATGCATGACCTGCATTTTTTTAATAACCTATTTTGAAGGTTATAAAATGCAAATATATATATTATATTGGTGAAATGTTGCTTAATTATTCTGTTGTGATATTTTCAACATCTGCAAAAATGTCCAGTTGATAATTAAAGCAAGGAAATGGAGAAAATTATTACTTTTCAGAGGCATGAATTAGAGGATGTGTGAAATGTTTGCTTGGTAAATGACTAATTAAAATTTTAGAGAATAAATGTTCTGTTATTTAACTAACTGACTAAATGATAAATTGTTTCCATGCAGCCAATCTTCTGCTTTCATTAAAGTGCTCAGCACCATTTTGTCATGAGCACTTCCAATATATTCTAAAGATAGGAGCAATTAAGAAAATGTGAAAACGGCACAGATAAACAAATTCAGTTAATGTAATTACTATATTTTTTAAAGTGTAGTCAAACTGTCAGCTTAGTTGCTTCATCACCTGTTACTTAAAGTGTCATCAACAAAGTGAATATCAGTCCCCATTGGAAGCAGAGAACAGTGATGAATGTAGTCAACTTACACATAGTGCAGTCCACAACAGTGAGAATAAAAGTAAAGCAAAACAGTTAACACAACATAGAATGTGGCATCAGCAGCCTGTTAAGACTAGGATAACTCGTGTAATAGCTCACACTCAGGAGTGGGAGCAAAAAACCTTTCCATCTGACCATAAACAAAAAAAAAACGGAGAGACAAGATGAAACTTAAACCGAGCGACAGGTTCATATCTGAGCTGTGTGAACAACAGAAACAGCTGTTCTACTGGGAGCGAACACCTGCCTTCATTCAGGGCTGTTTCCCAGAGGCCTCGGCTGCAGCCACAGCTGGACATCTGGACAGTGAATAAATGAAACGTATTCAGAATTCTTCAGATTTGATCATATTGACAGATGTACGCAGACAAATCCTCTCTGGTCTTTAAAGCAGGGATTGTCTTCACCGTCAAAGTTGTGACATCAACTCAAACTTAAATTAGGTCAGATAGGTTCCTGACAGATTTCAATTCACCGATGCAAAACTAAAACATACGTCTTCATTAGTAAAAGTCACGTGTTAAGGCTAATTTTCAGTTTGTTCATGCTTGGCTGCTTTCTTTATTTTCTTTACCTTAATTTGAAGCCACATTAATTTGGACAAATACAACATAAAATCTCTATTCCAAAGTCTACAATGTTACAGAGCAGCAAACGAAATCATTCAATCACTTAGAAACAACCGAGTACAGAAAAAGCAAATTACTATTAATTAACTGCAAGTGAATTTAAGCTCTGTGTTGGAAATACATACAAACTGCTGTTCTTGATTATAGTATGAACATTCTTTATAAAGTTGTTCTTAATTTTGACATTTTGCAGCATTAGATTACAGTTTTACAGGTTCAATGTTAACTTTTCACTATATTAAGCTTCATAACTCATCACTGAAGTAAAATGACTTCAAAATGAGCCCAAAGGTTCAAGTAAATTTGGAAACTCAAGCACTCAAGGGCCCCTTACTAGCTTTTTAACCGAGCTTTCAACTCCATCTCAGTGTTCCTTAACAGATGGAGTCACTTCCATGCTTGGCAACTGAGGTGTCACCCCGACAAGTGAGCAAACGCCATCTGTTCAGGAAGATCATAAGATGCAGACAAAAGCTCTGGTAAAAGCTAGCAAGTGGACCTCAAGTTCAGATGTTTTTGGACAAGAGAAGCCAAAGATGTTCTTGAGGTCTGCTGTATTTGATCGTAATAAGGTTAGATAAGCCTTCTGTTTTCATAGTTCTTGTTGTGAATTTATTATATATTTCCCCCAAATTAAACCTTTTCTTGTACCTTCTAAACATTTTCAATATTGTCTAGAAATGAGAAAAAAGCGTTAACAGCATTTGTTTAAAAGATTAGTTTGACACTGCAAAGGTTAGTCTACTTATTTCCAACCTTCTTCCAGCTTCCAAAGCATCCATTATCAGATGCTGAACAAAATAAATGCTAATGTTCGAGATCACAGCGCAGTCATGATCATTATTATGCGGCTAAATGAAAGCTGCAGTTCACTGTCAAGTTTTCCAAATTAAGCTCCTGAAAATAAAAGTACATAGTTGAATTAATTGGTTTCATTTTCCCTCAGCCCTGCTTTTTACATTTAAAGGATATATTTTATATCCAATCTGTCTCATAACAGAACAATCTCTGTTGCCAGTCAAAACTTTCTCTGAACTACCAGCATTATAAAGATCAAAAGGTATTTTCCAGCTTTCATCACTGCATAAAAGCACAAAACTTTGTGTATCATTTTATTACAGAGCCGTGGTCCAAGTACGGTGGTGATTGTGTATTCAGAGCTTTCAAACCTGATCATTACAGCACATCCTTTCATGTGCCGAACTGTTTAACAGTATTATTTGAAATTTGTCATTTCCACTGAATAAACATCAGTCTGCAGTCTGACTTTTACAAACTGAGCTGGCATACTCAGCTTGTTATTCTATTCATCACAAAGGTGCCACAGAGGCTACCTTTGGCCTATTAATGAGCCAGTCAAAGTTATTAAAACCAATTTTATCATCTGCAATGAAAAATGAATGACTTGTGTTTGATATTGTTGGCAAAACTAACAAGGAGAAGTTTGCTTTGATCAGGAAAATATCTGAACCCTGTAGGAGAATTTAATCAGCAACAAGGTTTTGGCTTCAGAATATCTGCATAGAAAAAAAGGTTGATTAGGTTAAAGTGGGGAGGGGGAGAGCAGAGAAGCAGTAAAGCAAGCCTATACCCAAAGAGATCATTAAGTTAATGGATTGCCGGTGGCTAAAAGCATTACATTGTTGGGTATCTGAGACTTCAGAGATCTGCGGACAGCCGAGGCCCGAGAAGCGCCACGCTGAGCGACGACGCTGAGAGCTGAGGGCCAGCTCAGGAGTGACGAAGGGCATTAGCAACCCTGCATCCTCCAGTCTGCAGCTGGTATTAGCAGGCACCGAGCGCTCTGTCAACACGTATTACTCCACACACAAATCATCTGACCGGCGTCACCACTTTGCCTGGCTACAGCAGGAAAAACTGAGAGAAAGAGAGTTAGAAACTTGTAGAAGAGGAAAGAACAAGGAATAACTTGTGTTCCTGAAATGTGATAAGAAACACTGAATAAACTCCTGAGTTTATGACTGAAAAGATCTTGCAGAAGGAAACAGAAATACACTTTATGAGGACACCTGTTTTATAAAAGAGTAAATCAGGTTGAAATCCATTAGTGTTATAAGAAACTATTATCTGGGGCAGTTTTTAACCGACTCTAATCCTTCTGAGAGCTTTTCTATGACACACAAAACCTGAAATAGGTGGGTATCCACAGGACTTGTCAACTGTGAGTCCTGACCACCGCTGGCTTTAAACAAAGGGACAAAAAGTATTATGGAAAAGACAAGAAGATTAATGTCAAACACAGAGGATCCAACACACACGCATACATCAGAGGCTGTACATTGTGTTTGTTTAAGCTGCATCGTGCGGATCTTCGGCCTAACGTTACTATCCAGTGACAAGTACGAGGATTTGTGTGCCACATGCATACGTGCAGAGCTGGCTCTGAGGCTAAGGAGCATCATTACGGACTAAACACAACTAAAACAAAACACAGGCTTTCTGGTGCCCTACTGTCTACCCAACTGAGGCTGTGGAACAACGGAGGGGGGGAGGTTGTCTTAGTCAGTGTCTGAGAGAAGCGACGACACGGAATGATTAGAGATTGAAAATTATTTCTGTGGCAAGTGGCTCCATCTTTACTAACCCTCAGAACTTTACTTTAGATTTTAGTGGCGGCCTCAAAACTCTCCAAAAACACAAAAATGTCAGTTTGAATTTTGGGGAAAAGCTGATAAAATAACACATCTACAACATCTACAATATTTCCTTTTGATGTGATGCTGTTGAAAATACAACATCATGCAGCTTTAATGAAGAGTTGAAGCAAGCCAGTATGAAAAGTACAGTCTATCTGATCCAAAATGAAAATAAACTTGAGGGGAAGGCTTTCTGAGTTTGAGGCATTCATTGGTATTATGTGATGGCAATAAATTGCTAAGAAGGTGTCTTGCTGCAAACGTGTGATGTCTGATGCAAGAGGATGTATGTTACACTCTGGTGGAAAACGTATTCAGGTCTCTTCCTTGCAGTAAAAGTATAAAAACCACAAAGTGCAAAGTGCAAATTTACGAGTCCTGAAACATTAGCATGTAGAAAAGAAAACTACATATTCTAATCTGAGAATCTTATTAATGATGCTTTACTATGAAACTGAACTTTGATGTTGCAGTAGGAGAAGGTGGAGGCCAATTCAACTACTCAATATACCGCTGCACAATCTAATCAGAAGTATATTTACTCAAGTACTGCACAGAAATACAATTCTGATGTACTTCTACTTTACTTATAATGCTGCACTGTACTACTAACTTGGCTGCACCTGCACCACCTACAACATTAAAATACATGTTAATAAATCAGTAAAATAAGAAATATTACTGAAAGCAGAGTATGTGTTAATGAGTACTTCTATTTCTGATATGCTATTTTTAATGTAACATCGTTATATTTTGCTGCTTCTACTTCTAGTGAAAATGGAGCTCTGATCTCTTATCAGTCAATAAAGAAAGAATTCTGTAGGTTTGACTCTATTTTCTGCCAAATTGTTTATCCGGAAATCAATTGGCAGTTAAATTTTAACGAACAGGTTTCATGCTGAACCACTGTTTTAAAGTTAGAAAGTAAATCTATTACATTTTAATGGTGTTTCAGGTTCTGTTTTAAAGACGTTTGCAGCATCAGCCTCTGCTTCTCCCACTGGAGCGAAATCCAGCTCTGAACTCAGCTCCTGCTGGGCTGCAAATGGGGAGGAGGGTTTGTACAGATGAAAGAGTGAAACCTGTGAGCAGCTGCTGATTCCTTCAGTCACTGAATCTCTGCTGCTTCCTCTATCAGCTTGTAATGAGCCTGATGTATGACTGACAGCTTCACATGTGATAAGATAGTGCTGGTTAACTGGAGAACAGCAGAGAACTTTACTTCACACGATTAAAAGTTGTTACTGGATTATTGTTAAAGAAAACCAGTGTCCACGAGAATTAGTTGCAGTTTATCACCAAATCCTCTTTTTGTTTCTATAAAGATGCAGTGTTGCCATACAAGTGTAAGACGGAGTAAACCAGACACCATCGTGCAGCATATAAGCGCATGATTGTAAAAAGTACGTGATGCGTAAAATGGTGTTAGCGTGAGAACTACACACTGAGCGCAATGTGGCAGGTGACTTAAAGGTATCCAACGCTCAGACTGGCTAAAAGTGATCAGAAGAAGGAGAGGAAAAGCATTTTAAATCATTTCAGTGTCGTTTTATTGTACGAATATAAAGAATAAATAGCACATTTCCTTAATTTACAGGATAAAACAAGTCACTGATACACGGCTGTATCAATTATCCACGTTTACTCAACTCTGAGGTCGATCTGCTTCATCCACGTATGGAAAACAGCAAGTCCTTACGTGGCTCTATGCGCCATATCTCCATAAATACAAAATATATAACCAATATTCTCCACAAATAAAGTAGACTCTGGTTACAAATAATACTGACTTTGTACAGAGAGTTATATAGAACTGCATGGCACCGCATATACAGAAAATACATTCCTACACTCGGTAGTGCATGTGAAAAAAGAATCATAAAAATACTGAGCTTATAATTTATGTTTAGAGTCTTTTTTAACTTGAACAGGAGCATTTGCAGTCTGTAATGATGGGGTACTGCACCGGTATCCAGGCGCATTTCAGCCCCCCTTTCCTCTGCACGCATCTCCATCGCAGTATCGTCAGGTGGGTAGAGTTCGCAGGTTTGCACACCATCCCCTCCGGGACGGAACACGACCTTTTGCTCAGGCAGCTGCCCACTCGCACAAACCGCGGCCAGAACCTGTTCCCCAGGTCGGTCCAGGTGTACACGACCGGACAGAACGAGTAGGCCCACAGCCACTGCTGCAGCCGCCGCTTCAGTTTCTTACTGGGCTTGTGCTTCTTGCCGAACTGGACGTCGAAATCCACCGCTCGGATCTCCTTGGGCAGTACTCCACCCGGTTTTTGGATGTCAAAGTCATCGAGCTCATCGTTCCCGGTGTATTTGTCCTCCATGGGCGGTAAAACGGACAAAAAGCGACTGTCAAAGTCTCCCAGGACGCTCTTTAGCTCGGTCTCGTTAAGGTCCCGCTCCTTGGGGTCAAAGACAGGATCCGGGTCCTCTTTTAATTCCACTAGCGGCAGACTGTCACTCGGGATGGGGCGGAGAAGGTAGTAGTGCTGACAAATCCCCCTGTCCATGAGAAGTCCCAGAGACAGCACCAGCAGATACATGGCCACACACTGCTGAGACTGATCCATGTCAAACGGTGGAGTTCAGTGCGCACACGGAGCTGCTAAAAGGCCACTTTCTTGTGCGCAATTACGCGTGAGCCGTATCCAAACCTCGAGTGTCCCTTCAAAATTCAGTTTCCCATGATAAAAATCCGTGTCAGAAATAAAAGGTTCGTCCGCAGCAGCATCAGTGGAAACTGTTCTTAATGATCAACTGCGTGACAAAGCTCAGATGTCTCCTCGGGCTCCGTGCGCCTGGACTCGGCATGATGCTCCAGTTGTCTCCTTTGCAGAAAAGTGCTGAGCGTAACCCGCGACCTCAGTTATATCCTCCACACGGAGCGTGATGTAATTCGTGTGCCCCTCTTTGAATGTGGGTTTGTTGTCTAGGAGGAGATCCCCAATACCTCCTTCTTCCACCGCGCTGGAGGGGGGGTGGCTGAGGGGGAGGCAAGGGGGGCACGCAGGGAGAGGAGACGCCCCCTGTCGGTTTTCCAGACTTCCTCAAATCAGTCTTTCATTCCTCAGGGGTGTTGGTCAACTAGTGAATCCTTCTGCTCGGAGTCTCTGCAGACTCCCACAACACCAAAACTTCTTTCAAAAACAGAAGCTAACTGGACATTTATTCAAGTACTTCTGTAACATTTTGTGGCAAAAAAACATTAGAAAAAGTATTTCTAGGTAATACTTTATACTTTACCCGATGACATTGGCAGCTTTAGTTTCTTTGCACATATCAGCTCATTATATATGATGCACTGCTTTAATTAAAACTGCATAATAATAACAATTTTAACTCTCTTAAGTAGCTACAACATTCACGTGTTGCTTATATGTCTATGCATCATGTGCACTTTTACTGTTCATACTATAAGCACTTCTCTTAGCGTTTTCCTGCATTTAAACTGCTGGTGCTGCAACATCTATTTGCATAACAGGCTGAATATTCCTTTCACTACTGGTTAAAAACTGAATTTAGTTATTTTATTTGAAGATGCCAAAAGCTTTTAAGCTATAAACTGTCACAAGACATTGTTCAGCCCATAAATCAGAAACTTATCGCCACAAGTAGAATTTCTAGTGCCTTAAAGTCAGATTAAACTTTGACAAATTCATGCTGACCTAATGCAACTTTTATTTTAGACACAGCCTACAAATAAACAGAAACAAACTGTTTGTATTTGTTTCAACATTTCTTACATGAATATGTGAGGTAATCTGGATATTAAATACTCTTACTCATACAGGATAACTCATGTAGCCTAACTGAACAGAATGCCAAACCAAACTGCAACCAATATTAAACAGGGTAGTAGTTTAAAATGTTAGAGTTCTGTGAGAACTGCTTTAACTGTCTGAACAACAGTGAGAAGTGCTTGATCTATATTTTGCAAAGCATACACAGCCCAAATATGTATTTAATCTCAAATTAATTCAAGCAAAGATCTTGATTTCTTTTATGAAGCAGCTGTTTGCTATTGTGAAAAATCATTAGACTCTTACTGTGCAAAGAAAGTGTGTTCAAAGTCACAGAACTTTGAATTCCAAAAAAACCTTATTGTGGCGAACCCAAAGTGTCCAAAGATGCCACTTAAACCAGGCTGAATTTCATGGAAATCCATATAAATCACTCATAAACAACCTTAAGAGGAAACAAAAAGGACAAACTATATGTTAAGAGTAAGATCAATTCCAATTAGTTTACACATTTCTTGATATAAGTGTAATGTCTCTGATTCTACAATATTATGGCTGGCTTCATTAAAGGCAATCCTGCAAGACATACTGCACAGGAAACAAACGATATCATATCACCCAATTAGCAGAACCTTTCGCATGTTTGAAGAAAATCATGATTTACAGCCTGAATATGAGATGAAATGGCCTGTTAACTACACTTTTTGCAGTGTATTTACTGCTTGTGTCCAACTCAAGTGGGACAATATTTCTGCCTGTAACGGTGCCACGGCGAGCCTCTCAATAAAGCTGGCCAAATTAGCTCCCAAATAAACAACGCTCACTAAGCTGCAGCCATGGAAAGTATCACAATTTGTGAACCTGTCTAAACTCATGCTCAGAGAATCATTCTTTGAAAAATAATTTAATGGAAGAACTTAGCCAGCTGCTACATCAGCCATAAACCATCCACTGTAGATAAATGCATCTCTGTTTCATTTTGAATGAGCTAATTCACACAAGCACTTCAGCACACGACTCATTTAGTTTACGGTCAAATGATGGTGAAAAGTCTGGAAAATGTCACCCTTATATTTTTCATCTGACCAGCACGTATCATAAACTATCGCCCCTAAAACCGCTTGACAGATAGGCTCAATCCAGTGCATTCACATGGGGGACGGTGCAGAGTAAACTACTTTCACATACAAACCTACCACCAAGCATTAGACATCAAGAAATCACAGACATTTAATGCACATTTCTATTAAATAAACAACGTATTCACTTATTTTCTTTCAGATAATTCAAATGATTTAGTTTAGCTTGCTTGCGATACTTAATTACACTCTTGAGAAAGTTTCAAAATCAAACTGACATGTCAGTTCACTTAAGAAATAATAATTCACACACCGGAATATTTCATTTCTAATGTGGCTGCATGGGTGAAGTCCAAATATGGTTCTCATTATGTGCCATCAGGATTGCCAGACTCATTTAACGCTGAGTTGTTTTTGTTTCTTCTAATCCCTTCCTACTGTTTTACCACAGGAACGTTTTGATAGTGAAATATTCCTCCTTAAAAAGTCAGGCTACTTGAGACAGACGCCTGCTTAATTGAGGAGTTTTTGTAAATCTTAAGTTAACCAAACACAGTTCCCTTTGGCTAATAAAACGCCCGTTGTAATGACCTTTTTTTAAAAAAAATGCAGGGTCTGGTTCTTGAAGACTTTTAAACCTGCGCTTAAGGATATGCATTCCAAATGAATCTCCGTGTTTGAGCCATGCACAGGTCATTGTAGCCTTCCCTGCTGATTTCTCATTTTGTGAGGAAAAGCAGACTTCTCTCTTGGCAGCCATCTTCAGCAGTTTTACCAAGAAAAGTCAAGCTCAGGTAGAAACACAAGAGAGAGGACTGGACGATTCAGACAGCTTCCATCCACGCAGGAGCAAACCACAAAAACCTGAGATATTTACAAAGTCATCCAAGCAGATGTTTGAGGCTTGATATCCTGCCCTGAGTGGCCCGGTGCAGGTTATCAATGACAGAGCAGCTACAGTGTCATTCAGAAAACACAAAGCACCTTTCACATGCTTTATCTCCCTCAGCGCGTTGTTTCACACCTCGTGCTGATTGAGGCCACATTGCCAAGCTGAATACACACAGACATGAAGTGGGTGCTATTCTGTTTACTCTGGCACTTGGGAGGTGTGCAAATTGCTAGTTTGTTTAGCACTTTTTTCCATTCCTCTGCAAACCTAAAGCACACAATCGCAATAATCGCTCCTGCTGTGAGCTTAATTAAAATTAATTGCTCCCTCTGACCACTGACCATGAGTCCGATGGAAGACTGCATTCTTGCATGTCCTACTATTCTTGTCTTATTTAGGAATTTAAAGTCTGAGTTCCCTCCTTATTCTCAGGACTGTTGAAGTCTCATTTTCTGTCTCAGAAAGCAAACATTAACACTAATTCAGCACGAAACATGAAAATGGAACTAGCTTGGGTTTAACTGCTGAATATTGTATGTCTGTTCAGTCTTTAAATCCACTGAAATCCACTGTAAATGTTTAATTTTATTCTTCTAATCAAATAAGTAAGTAAGACGATTTGTTATTTCAAATTAGCAGTTTGAAATCAGGTTGAACTTTCAATTCTACACTCAGTACAGGATTATCCCAATAAGGCAACATATTAATCAAATGAACTGTTTATATCAAGGTTGTGGAGTACACTCACACACTGTGAAATATCTGTGGCTTTTAAAGAGCTCTATAATTAGCACATTTAGCTAATTTTTCCCACAGGTTGCAGAGTTGATGAACAAAGCACCCACAGCCTAACGTGAGTGTGTGTTCCTTCCATTCCTCCATAAAGTTCTCACAGACAGAAAACTCTGCATCCAAACAAAGTCGTTAAACCAAAACGCTGAACAAAGTCCTCAGTGATTTCTCACAAGACTTTTGTTTGCACTTGAGCAGACAGATGACAGAGAGTCGAGTTAATAAGTATCATCTACATGAAGAAGAACAAAACAAAAGAGGTCTTCTTTGTTAGCCTAAAGATTCTTCAGGTGAAGTTACAGAGAGAGAATGTGTTTAATTGAAAGCCCTGGACCAATCACATGGTTGACAGGTTTCCAATCTCACTGTTCATTAGGTATTAGACAACAAATAAAAGCACACAGATGGGTCAGCTAGAGGCTTTGTAACAACTCCTGATCTGTAATTTCTTTTAAAGAGCTCATAACATGCAAATTTATGGGAGTATAATTGTGTTTTTAGTGTCTACTAGAATATTTTTACATGCTTCAATGTTCATAAAACACAGTATTTTTCTCATACTGCAGCAACCCTTTTCACTCATCATCTGAACCGTTTGTCTTAGCTCCTGTCTCTTTTAATCTACTCCCCCTAAAAAGCCCAGTCCGTCCTGATTGGTCAACTAACCCGATAAAAGCAAGCTAACGTTTGTAACATATTCTAATCCCACATCTCAAGCAGGTAGATGTTGCTGTAGTAAAAGTGGCTCTAGTGAGAAAACAATGGCGGACTGTGAGGAAGCTACTGCTTATTATTTGTTCGGTGTTGTGCCAACAAACTGCTAGACAGGTGTTATGCAAATGTGGTACACGGTAATGTGAATAAGCAAGAGAAGGAAAGCCTGGACTTCAGATGAGGCATCTCAGGCAGGTAAGGAGCAGAGTTTTTCTGCGTCAAGGTCTCTTTGGTGTGGACCTTGAAGTTTGCAGGCCTTTTATAGGCACAAGAAAGCTATAACACACTGAAAGAAAAGGGAAAATGGGGGAAAACCTAAAATGCAGAGTATTTGGCTCATTGTGCATGCCTATTTTCCTTTCTGCTATAATAATTTTTTCCAGTATTCTGAATTGTGTCGAAAAAATATGTTTTTGTTTTTGATAACCCACTTTATTTGGCTGTGAAAAAAATGGAAACAAACGAGAAGTAAGACAGAGTCCAGCTCAAGTTTTGCAGGAAAGCAATGTGCCATCACTTGGCAAGACACTGCACTGGTCACCGGTAGATTATTCCATAATGTAAATGTTGTATTTCTACTGTTTATCTGGGTTGCAACTGAAGATAAAATGATTGCGGCTCTGATAACTTGCCAGAGTTGAAGCATCCTGTCAAAGGATTATAAACCACAGTGCAGACACATGAGCCATGTTTCCATTTGATTGTCAAGCAACTCTTGATTGTGAATTAGGCTTGTTTTCAATAACTGCTTTGAAGCTAATAAACTAGGATGTGTAGTGTCGTCAGAAGGTGCCGGTGCAAGTTACATTACGTGCAAACAAAACAGAAAGAGCCAAAATGCTGAAAAATCTGGGAGGAGAAGAAAAAGAAACAAACAAAACTTTGGCCACCTTCAAAAGACGAAAGGAGACCTTTTCAGGAATTGTTTTCAACTGGGAAAGTTGTAATTGTTCTTTCATGTCAGCTGTTAATGGACATGTTTCATAATGTCTGGAGGGGAAGACAACAAAACAAACAGCTGATCAGTCATGTGAGTTAAAGGTTTGCTACTTATTTAAAAACTTGGGTTTCTATCTCCCATGAAGCGCATTAACTCTTCTAAGAAAAAGTTAAAAAAAAAACACCTCAAGCAAACATTCAAAAAAGAAGAGTTTAAACTAACTTTTCTAAGGTGTTATTTCAAAAATGTGGATAAAAATACTCCCTGGATCATATTACATGATCACAGTTGGTGATACTTCTAATTTCACTTCACTACTTTGAGCTTTACAAATTTTCCAAGAGGTTTTTCTCACTGTCGAATTATTTTCCCATAAGCATGGGTGTAAGTAATGGCTATTTGCAGGTATAAACAGTATCAACTACAGGCAGCTTTAATCCAAATAGGATCTGCGTCAGCTTGTATTGGTCAAACCAGTACAAACTTGTGCAGGTATGCAGACACACACAACCACCGTGCAGTCTCTTACTTTGTTATGTTGGTTTAAGGGAGAGTCCGGGTCAGCACTTTCAGATCAGCCTTTATTTTATTGGAATCAAAGTAAACACTTGTGCTCTTGATGGATGATACAGCACTCCATCAATCCGCTGTGTGATATAAATGAAGCCTGACGACCAGCACAGAGACACAGCAGGCGTCCTCTGTGGCTAGCGGGGCATTTAGCGCATTTCAACGCCCAGCCAAAGCCGAGGCAATCCACATGGTGATCTGGCTGGACTTCTACAGATCATGGAGAAGCCAACGCTGCTGCTGTGCCAGAGGCTCCTGTGAACGAGCGAACAGGCCAGGAGTCAGAATGCAGTAGTGGTGGAGGTGGTGGTGGTGGTGGTGGTGGTGGGTGGGGGTATGTCGGGAGGTTGCGGTGTCTCCAGCCCCTACAACACAGACGGCTGTTTGTGCCATGCAACCCCCCCACCGACCCCACCTTGGTCTCAAACTCTCAGCTCCTAATTCACACTTCATAAATCAAGATGACCTGTCCTCATGTGAATTCATCTCTCTCTGTTCTGGCTAATAGTGGCACTATTGTTCCCACCGCAGGGATTCATTCCAGAGACATAAACTATCCTCGAGGTCCGATGCACAGCCTTGATAGCTATAGCAGCTCCTGGATGTCCACATGGAGACGTCAAGGGCTGAAATTGCAGTCCTCCGTGTCAGGCCATGTCTGTTTGGTTATATTTTCAACTCCTCTGGCAGCTAATACAGTTCCAAAAATAAGAACACTAATTGGCCAGTGTTTATTTCTGTATGGGAGAAATAAGTGTTTTTAGCAGGTTGTTTGTGGCACGATGGTTTAACAGTCAGGACTCTCTGGGAGGTACGGCTCAGTCCACTGCATGGAAAAAGAGCCGACTCTCCCCTTTTTTTAATAAATAAGGTCTTTTATACGAAAATTGGTAATACAGTATAGTTGTGTGTGAGGCTGGCAAGGTAGCGTGTGACATCATGAGTGTTGACTCATGAGCAGATGAGTGATGCACACTGAGCTTTTTGCCTCCTCTCAAACTCATATTTAGTGCCACAGAAACAGCAGTAAAGCCTCACTCTACTCTTGTCTGTCTCGCAGTCTCTCTCCCTCCACAGTGAGGAGGGGGGAGGGTCTGGTAATGAAGCAAGTGTTTCTATGCGTTGTGAGGGGCCTGTCAGCTCTACACACAGCAGACCTCTGTCACCTGTTGCCACCAGCGGGAGGCTCAGGCGACGGGCGTGGAGCCAAGCCTGGCGGCCAGTAGCAGGACCCTGGCTCCACCTATAGACAGCTCAGCAGGGTGATTTACTCTGCCTCCATGCAGAGGTGTCTACGGACACTCGTGTATACAGTGTTATGGAGGCAGTGGTATGCAGACAGACCAACACCTGAGTTTTTTCACCCTAAAATGATTCATTTCATGCACACATGAAGCACACGCAAGTGAATGATTGGATACAGCGATCAATCTAAAATGGATTACAGGTCCTATGTGGTGAAAATTTACTTTTATTGTTTTTTACGGTTGTTATTTACTTGGAAGTGTAAACTAAAAGCTGTTAAGATATGAAGGTGTTTACTTCTGCTATTAATTAAGCCCTCCCACAAATAGATAGCCTCCCAGCTTTACAAGCCAGTAAGAATTTTACTCAACTGCTACGTTCCAAAAGAGGAACCAATAATCAAACTTTGTATAATCCTGCATCCTCACAGCCTGCTGCTAGCAATCACAGATGCAGCGAGAGTCTTCTTCCTGAAGTAAGCATTTAAAGCTACAGACACTAAAATAGCCCATTTAAAACGGTCATGGTGAAATGAACCATCTTTGCAGCACTTGATTCGAAGAATTGAAAGAAACATTCCAAGGAAATGTGAGACATTCAATAATTTGCTGATAAGGGGCACAATGGGGGTCTTTAAAGGTAAAGTCAGTGATTTTAATCCAGTACACTTTTTGTCAAATTCAGCAAATATCTCTTCACAGGTACAACACTATTCCAGCGTCCTGTGCACATTCAAGTTCATGCACACTTATGATTGTGCACATTACAGTTGGAAAGGAGGGGAGATGGGGTGAATCTTGCACATGCAAACTACCTTTAATCAGGTGGAGATCAGAACCTCTGCAGGCAGTTTAGAAGTAGACACTGAGAGGGCCAGTTAGGGTTTTAGTTATTTCACAAAAAGACTGGCATGGTGTCAACTGACCGCAGATAAAGCAAAATAAGTATCCATACCTACACCTAAAGGCCACACACAAAGGCAGGACAAAAACTCCAACATGTCATCTGGCTGCTCTCATGATCTCTCTCCAAGTACTGTTTCTGGGGGGTTTTGTGCTTCATTTCAGTTTAGCTCAACAAACCTCTGGCTTTGTGGTTTTGCACTCAGTTGTACACACATTGAAAAAATTGACAAAAACAGTTGTGTAAAGATGCTGAACATGTTCGAGAAAACTTTATATCTCGCTTACTTTCTAGACTCTGCACAATAAGCCAATAAAAGTATGTGCAGTGGACTGACACTTTTGGAAATTTCCTAAAACTGTTCAACACTGACCCCCGCATCATAAGTCAGACGAGTTTCCAAAGAGCTTGTTTCAGATGCTGTTCAAAGGCTGAGTTCAATGTGTGCTGCTGGAGCACATCATGTTATGTTATGCAGCTGAAAAAGGCCATTTTTGATGCCGCTGTCAGCTGCAATACAGTGCAGTCATGGTAAGTCTTCAAGGCTTACCATGACCTTGCAGCATATAAAATACATATCCCTGTTTCTATACAGGGAAGGTAGACTTCAGTGATTGCAATGTAATATAAAAAAAATACATATATGTTACAAATATATTGGTAAAAATGATGAAAATGCATTAAAAAGCTATGATGTAAATGTATATACATAATGTTTTTAACAATTAAATGTCATTTTGTTGTGCACTTCTAAAAAATCCCACTCTACAGGCACAAATAGCCACAAATGACAGCTACTCTGACTTGTCAGCACAAAAAAACTAATTGGTGCGAGTGCACATTAAGTTTTTCAGGTATGCTGGTTGGCTTTCTGTGAAGCTGAAAAGGGAAATAGTGCAGCAGTAGATGAGACAGAGAAATGAAGACTGACAGCAAGAGGAATGGGACTCGAGCTGGGAGGGGGGTTTGGGGCCCTGGCCAGTCGCTGCAGTAGCAGTCAGCGCTGCTGTGGAAAGGGTTAACGCGAGACAGTAAAGTGAATCCAGATGTGCTGTTATTATTAATATCTCTGGCTGATGAATGGGAAGGTAAAATTACAGGCGCCAGCCAGGGAGGCCCCGTGCGTTGCCCTGCCACCCAGGAGCTTCCCAACTCACCTCTACAGTTCTCACAGCAGCAGACCGGGGTGAGACTATCAGCGGCATGAGACTGTCAGCGTTCCTGCATGTGGTTTCAACGTGTCAAACAACCAGGAGGCAAAGCAGGCGAGTAGACAGGCAGTCACTTTCACCGGCCGGCGGTCCAGCTCTGGGCAGAGCGATGGGCGTCAGACACATGACTTCATTCCTTAAATTCATCTCAGTAGCTGCTCTGTGTCACTTCACATCAAGTCAGAGTGAAGGATATAATGATTTAATTCCAGCATCTAACTAAAAGTGGCAATATAATGGCATTTTTGGATTGAAGCTCAGACCCTCGCTGTTTTTAAACCACTTTGTTGCCACATAAAAAATATTCTATGTTAAAAACAGAAGCAGGATTAAGAGAGTGGAACATGGACGTTAATTAATCAGAGTCAATCTACAAAAATAAACTGCCAACTCTTTTCCTAACATGTGTGTATTTTTTATGCTTCTCTGATTTCCTGTTTTTCTCAGCGTGATGACAATAAAAGGCTGAGTGCTTTTAGGGCTGTTAAGATAAAATTGAAACTGCGATGGCTATTTTCACTATTTGCTGACATACAGACTAAATGATTAATCAATAAATAAAACCAGACTCATCAAGTGCAGAAAACAATCATTAGGAACAGCCTTGGATCGAACAAACACTCTTTCTGAAACTCAATGACTGAATCAATGAACTAGGAGAAGAATATAATTAAGTTAGATTAAATCAATAGATGAGAAATGACCTCAGAATATCTCTTATAGCTCACAGGTCTGTGTGTTAGAGCCTCTGTGCAGACAAAATCAACATGTTTGTTTAAGCTGCTGCTGAATTGAACTGTGAAACAGATCTGTGGGCTTGATAGGAAGGAACCTATAATCACTTTATGGCCTCTATAAGCTCCTCACACCTCCTCCAATTCACACCTCAGTCAGCCTCTCGTGTTGGTTCAACAAAAGTTGCCTTGAATTCAAACAGACATGGAGACAGACAGGGTTTCATACCATTTCTGGGAGGCAGAGTTGTTTTTTTCCTCTCTATTTTTCCCTTTCATCATAAAAGGTGAAGTCTGTGTGTTCTCTTATTAAGCAGGGTTTATATTGGTTTAGAGCAGGAGTTTCTTTAAACTGCTTGAACTGTTGACAAACTACATGGTGAGATTTTTCTTGCTAAATTAAGTTCCATTTATCCAAATTGTTATTTGCAGACTACTTAACCTTCCTTGTACAAATCATCTAAAGTAGTAGGACAGCAAAGAATAATGAATGTTTTTTATTGTCTGTTTATCCTGGTTGTGTTTTATGATGATCAGTTTACAGTTTAAGGGCAAAGGTTGGGTGTTTTGCCACTTTATCCCTCAGCAGTATATACAGCTATCTCCTGTGTGTTGACAGACTTTTATTGCATTTTTGTGTTATTGCAAGCAAAGCCTTAAATTTAGATGGTTACGACACTCTCTGGGAGAATTCTGAAAACTTGAGGAAACTGATATTCTCCCCCATTCTGCACAGCAGCCTCCTCAAGCATTCTTACATCTCTGACCGCAGTTTCCACGGCTAAATTAAAATTTAAAGATAAATTTGAAAACATCTGTCTTTTTCTTTTCGTTTTGGGCTTCCAGCCACACTAAACCGCCGTTCATCTATCCGTCTCCGATTATGCTCTCTGTATTTGAAAAGTGTAGTGTCACGTTTCCATGTAGACAGAGAGAAAAACGTTGCTTTCTGCAATGCATCTATAAAAACTGATTTGATTTTGGAAGCCGAAAGAGTGCACAGGCACAGTGCAGTGAGCTTTGGATAGCAGCTACCATTCCTGACCCAACATTAAATCAGAAGTTACACTGTACAACAGAAGCAGAAACACACCATGTGTTCAGCTACACTGACACAGAAAATATTTATCACAGAGTTTGAAGCTAATCCACACAGTTGATCCATTTATTAGCTCTACTTACCAAATGATGTTGGTGCATCTGTGCAGCCACTTTCACCCTTGAGACGCGTGGAAAAGTCTGTCATGTGAAGATGGACGAAATGGCAACTGAAAAGAAGCAGAACAAGAGACAGACAATGGTTCATATATCAGTGTCACACAATTGTTTTCAACTTCATACACATTATATACTATAAAAAAATAATAATAATAAATGGGGCAGTGGTGGCACAACGATAAAGTCTCTGGGCTACTGATCACAAGGTCAGAGGATCAAACCCCAATGCCACAATTGTTGGGCCCTTGAGCAAGGCCCTTAACCCTTACTGCTCCAGGGGCACTGTACCATGGCTGACCCTGCACGTGTGCAAACATTTGTGTCTGAAATGCGAAGCAGGCTCATAAAGACCAGCATGCTGTATTGCAGCTATGGTGAGATTTAGATTTGATAAAGTGCCACATTTTAGGGTTTCTGGGGCACTCTGCTGCTAAACTGTTTCGTGGCAGTGTCTTGTTGTAGAAGCCATTTTCCACAGCAGCAGAAGAAGCCTGACAAACTCAGGAAGACAAGAAAAGGAATACAGTTCCTGGAAACAGGAGGATGGAGCAGACGTAGGAGACAGAGGAAAGGGGTACGAGACGGGTGGTGGGAACTAAGGAACAAGCGTAAATCCAGTAGGGGAGATGGAGCCTGCTTGGCCACAGGGGCTGTTGTTTTAACCGTCAGATGCACGGCTGCACGGAGGGAGGGGGTGCAGTGATTGTAGGTGGGATTTGGAGGGAAAAAGGGGGGAAGCGTCGCTCTCGGGTTGCTGTTGTCCCCAAGCAGTCCTGTGGGAGCTCAGCCAGCCTCTCTGTCGCTGTCTGCCTGCATGGGGCCCCCACCACCTTCCACATGACAGCTCGGAAGACAACCTCATGCTGGCTTTACTCACCCTCCTTTGTGCATTTTCAACACAGGGATACCAGACAAATTATGCTTAATGACTGGCGAAGGTTGCCAGAGCAATGGCTGCTTTGTTGCCAATGCCAAGTGTGTAAATGTTAGGGTGCAACCTTATACAGCCACCCTCAGTCCCACTAAGCAGATGCTCTTTCTGTTGCTGGAAAAAAAACAGGCTGGACCAGGTTTGGGTCTGAAACTCATTTCCAAGAAGCAATCTGAAGTCTCACAGGGCAGCTAACGAGTGCTGAGTCTTGACTGTGTCTGGCTTAGAATGAAGAAGAACCACAACTTTGGAATAGACGACCTGCTCAGTTGAGACAATTTAACTGACAAGTCTGAAACCCCAAGACTCATCCCTTCAATTATCTGCCTTTTGCAATTCAATTTAGTTTCTCTTGTGCTTGTTCCTATGCTGTCTGAGAATCTGTTTTATTGTGTAGCAGTTTCTAACCATTGTTTTGGAAAGCTGTACCTATTAAAAATAATTTACACTTACTTAAAAAAAGAGTGGGAAAGCTAATTATCCAGCCTGGATGTTGATTGAGGGCAATGAGAAACTGTTAACAGATTAGGCTTGCTCTGCTCCCATGTAGTTTATAAATTAAACATACTGGAAATGGATTAAAGAAAAAATGAGATTAGTCTGAATTTACAATATTATACTTCCTTGCTATTTATAGTCTTTAAGAAAATTTGGTTTTCTGGTGATGCAGTTATGTTTCCTCTGCTATCTGACAGATATGTTGGTATGGGTATGCGCAAAACAAAAATCAATTCTGTGATGTGGTCAGATACACCATAAAATACTCACTAAGGCACCAAATGTGGAAAATACAAAGGCACTGTTTAATTACGTTTGAGTGATCTCTGCCAAAAACTACAGCAAACAGCCATTTTAGGAAACTCCTGCACCTTAAGAAGCATACATACAATTATTTTTAAAGATGTACACCTTCTGACAGAAGCAATGGCCTTGATTTCCATGTAAGTGTCAACTGATTGTAAAGTCAACTTTTGAAATTTTGCACAAAAAAAAAAAGAACAAAAGAAAATGCAAATTAGGCTTCAAATTAACTGCTCTGGAGTGAATAAGACTCCAGAGCATGGTGTCATCAGAAGATGGCGTTATGGGCGAAATTTCGCATGGTTATAATAAACAGAGTAGAAGAAGTTGAAAACTAAACCAGCTGTTTGTGAACTGCCAAAAAAACCTAGAAAAAGAAGAAGAAAAACAAAAAATGGCTGTCTATGAGAAATAAATGGAGAGATGTCAAAATGAATTGTTTAAAATAAGAACGCTTCAATGATTTTCTCATGCTAGCTATAGAAGCACTTATTCGAATCCCCCCATAAAGCACATGAACTCTTCTTCAAAAACATCAACAAAACATCTACAAAGAGTCTAAAAACTTTTAGGGGTAAGTGTTTTGTTAATGCTGTATTTTCCATGATTTTTTTCTAATGCACTACTTAAAATGTGCATAAAAATTCATGAAGGAAACACAATACAAGCAAGGTGGAGAAAAAAATATTGACAGCTGCAAACACATTGTTGCTTTCAGTCTTTTCATCAAACTGGTGAACACAAATATAGAATATCAGTAGCTTTTAATGAATTCAACACAATCCTACAATGTCAAACAATACTGCAGGTTTAAATGCTGCTCCACACGATAAAAACTCACTGAATTCAATAAACTGTTGCATTTGCACCTATCAGTATTGCTTTGTTGTGTTTTAGTGATTTCACAAACAAAGAATTTTTGCTCTGATGACCAAAAGCAATTTTTTTGTAGTTTCATATTTGAATTTCTTGTTTTTAACCATTAGAGAGAGCCGGAAAGGTAACACTGTGGAACAAATGATGTTCCAGACTCTGATTTATCTCCAGTGGAGTTGAATTACAAAGAGACTTTCGAAACAGGAAAATGTTAATTGATTTCTAATCAATGTAACTGAGCTGTGTGGGTAAGGAAAATACTGCAAGCTAGAATTTCGACCAATTCCAGGAGTCTGAAAAATGAGGAGTGGCAGAGAGAGGAGACTTTTTAAAAAGCTGGAGTCAGTCTGATTGCTCCCCAGGGAGACATTTCCACCACAGTGTCCCACAAATGACATGTTTGTATGTAACGTAATATGCTTTCTTTAAGAGGTGACGCTTTAGTGGGAGACACATTCCTCCCCAGGGGCCTGCAGTCAAGCGCTGCAAATGTGTCGGTTGTTCTACTTCATCTTTTGTCAAGCATTAAAGTGCAAGTGAGAGCTCATACCTGCTCAGGTGGCTGATTAAGTTTGATTTATACACACTGCTGCAGAGTTCCTGGACAGTCTGCATACATAATCAAGAAGTTACATCTATGTGTACATACTGCTTGTACAATGTGAAGAAACAAATTAACTGGAGTTTTATCTGATTTTTTTAGAGGGGTTCTTGTGGACAGATTTATTGGACTACGAAATCAAACATCTGTGTTGCACACAAGCAAATTAACAGGCAATTTGTACCAATGAGATCTGTTTTAGTTTAAATTAGACCATCACATAAACACAGAAACAAAGACATTTTCCACTGCTTCAGGCTGTGCGCTGTTTGTTTTTGAAGGCATTTTTCTCACGCAGAATGCAATGTAAAGACTTCTACAGGCGTCCAACACGGATTTGCACAGCAGGCACCAGTTGCATTCGTCTACCTGATAAACAAGTTTTTACACAGGTCACACCCGTGGCCCTGATGTGGCTACAAAATTGACTTTAATTGGAAAGAGCCCAGATGCAGACAGAAGACAGAGCATGCTCTTGGTCTGTGCAGCTCATCACTTCCCAAAACCTGATGTGTGGAAAAAGCAAAAGGAGGCAATGAGCCTACAAATACAGGAAACTATACAACAAACAACAGAAGAGAGTAGTTTTTCCTCATATTTTGCTTCTGAGATATTGCATTTCACGGACCCCAAGTAGACAAACATTTAACAAAGAATACAGATGAGATAAGATCTAGTTTGTGCTGTTGTTCATTTAGTCTTGAATTGTATAGCTTGTACACAGGTCAAAAAAGTATTTGGTCTGGTAAATTGAACTGAACCTCATTTTCAATTCACATTAAGACCCAATATTGCACACTACAATACTGCACTACTTTTAATATTTACATGATTTGATAATACTCTCAGATCTGTTTTCAAGGGGCTTGGAAATTAATCCATATTTGTAAAGTAGGTAAAACTTATGTCTTCAGATTTTTTGCAAAGTTGAAGAACGGGGATAAGAATATAACGGGTATAATAGGTCTTGAACCTGAACTCCTATTCCCTTACACCCTGTCTATACTGACTGCCGATAAAATTTTACTATTAGCAATGAGGAGCCAAAATATTTATGGACTCAATCTGAGTCGGTCAAACTAAATATCTTCTTTTTGTCGCTGCCACTCAGCAAACAAACGCTATCCTAGGAAGCTCAAACAATAAGGCACCCATTTGATTTGTCTGACACAGACTCCGGTTGGAATGTCACCAGACGTGATACTTTGGTAACCAGTTAATGTCGAAATACTGAAGATGTGATGGTACTGAAAGTGACTAAGGTTCTGTGGATGCTGTAGGTTGTGGAGATACAGAGAAATGGTGGCAGCAAGACCAGGAGCAGGAGAGATATTTAGTGTTTGAGTCAGATGATCATGGACAAGTTAAAGACAACCAAAAGACAGAATGCAAAGGGTGTTAGAGAGAATCTGGAATGAATAAAGGAGACTTCTCAAACTTATCTATGCAGCTCAAAGTCACACATCTGGATCTGTACACAGAATTTAGTTTGAGCCAGTGTCAAATGTTTCAACTGCATATCAACAACATGTCACAATCTTCACATGCTGAAACGCTAGCGTCAATGTTTGTGAATTGCGACAGCTGCATCTGTTGTTGCAATGCTTCGCAAAACAATGTTGGTCAGAGGGTAATTTTGGGTTATTCAAGCTGACATAGCCATAGCTCATAACTTCTGATGTTCTGTGGTGGGTGACCAACAGCTTTATGGTGCAATTATAGCGTGGATCAGGTTTGATAGCATGGCATATTCCTCTGGAAAAATGGAAACCCTTAAGGTAGTTCTGCTCATAACATTAGCAGCAGGGGTCAACTGACTTGTTTATTTCCAGGTCTGATACAGAATATTAGTCATCAAGTCCACTGACAAAAATATTTATAAGTGATATACATTTGAAATCAAAATCTAAATCTTTGTGTCAAAATTTAGAATAATACAAACTCCAATATAAAACCTTTACCAATACCAAAAAAATACAGATACTTGGGAAAAAAATGTTCAAAATTGGATTAACTAGGTGGATAATTGTCTGACTCAGGGCAATTTTTATTGATAGGTATCAGCAGGAAGCAAAGCCTGATTCTTTGTTTATATCACCTCTCACATGGGTACATGAATCATTCTGCAATAACAACCATTTCATGGCTTGACAGAAGAACACTTTCCTAGTAATGCCACCTTTAATTACCCAATGTGCGCAGGCCAGAAGTCATTAATTTTCACAGAAGACTTTTCATGGTGCATTCTTACTAGGTAAACTCCCACAATCCTCTCTGCTTGCCAGCATGGAACTACCTGCCTCCACCTGGTGGTGCAACCAGGTACTACAGCTAGTCCACAACACTTAAAGTACGTCGATAAACAATATTTAAGAACTGGGTATTGAATTGGGAGCAAAAAAAAACTTGGTGGGGACATCTTGAGTCATTGCTGTTGAGCCTGTCCAAATATAATGCATGTACATTTGTGTGTGTTAGTACGCTATGTTTGCAATAGGATTTAATGTCTTAAAAGAGATAATTTTGGAATGCACTTATTTGACTGTTTATTTTAGAACTGCATTTGGTAGGATTATGAATTTTGTACGTGCATGGAAATCACTTCAGGAGGGGATATCTTTAAAGGAACAATTACAGCAACCAAGAAATCGTATGCACATAAGCGCTGTTTCAAGACTCCTTTAATGCAAGTCTTTAAGACAAATATAACAGCAATTAGAAGTCTGATGTCCACTGAGAAGTTGACACAAACCAGCTCCTTATGCCAAAAAAAGTGTGATTTTGCACTCTAAATGCAAGATCCAAGTATTCTGACTCTGTAAAAATGAAATCATTGTTAGTCAACACAATCAAATTGTTTGTTCTGTCCCACCAACAATCCAAAATTCATTGCTCCAATAATCTGTTATCAAATCTGCTTTCCATCAATGATTAGTCAAGATTAAATCACAGAAAACGAGTCACAAATCTATCACTGAAAGTGGTTCCCGGATTTGCCTCCTTGCAGCATTTCAAACCTGCTGCTGATAAATGCTGTTTCTTTGAGGGAAATCTAGATTGATAGATGGCCTGCTACGTTGTGACATGGCAATTTGGCATGGAATGGTGCACTGTCACCAAGGTCCAGTGATCAAAGGAGTCACAGGGGTCAGCAGGACAGTTCACAGTCTTCACACCCATACCAGCCCTCCTTCAGAATCTCTGCATATTTTTCCATCTTATCCCCTGCCGTGTGAACTCTGGAGGTCTGACTTTTGGCTGCAGACAAACAATCTCTGATTCAGAAGTTGCATTTTTGTTCTTGCCGGCTTCCTACTTGGCACTAAATTATCATTTTTGACATGTTTTTGCACCGACCGTTCTTAAGATCGCATGTTAATCTAACAACAGGGATCCTATTATGTCATCTTCTTTGGATTTTGTGTCGAGGTTCTGCAGGCAGTGCTCATTTCTTGTTAAATATTACAGCTCACTTCAGAGTATTTTTCCCAGGAGGACACCTGGAATTTACAACTACAATAAAAACTATAATGAACTGGTTGTTCAAATTGCTATTGTGTGACATGTGGTAGCAAAACAGATATTTGCTCTATTGTAAACTATTAATTATTTGTTTATTTTATTCGTTTTAAGGTAAGTACACGTATTCCAGTAGCGCTGTCACATACGAGCTCTTCGGGGATCAAAGAAATTCTCGGCCAGCATGGGTGCTGTTTGACTGTGAACACTCAGCGCTGTGCTCCTGACTAGAAGGGATTCACTGTGAGATAGAGACGGAGAGGGGATCAGTGGCTGGATCGGCTGAGGGCAGGGAGGGAGGGGGATTGAAAGCAAACAGCCTACTGCCAGTGTGATATATGTTTAAGCCCACTGGGTGCAGAGCAGAGACACCCAGCTTAAGATCTTTAACTCGTCTCAGCAACCAGGATGGTCGATCCCTGCCGACTCTGTGACTCAAGCTGGTGCTTTATTAAAGAAAAACAGAAGCTGCGCTTTAATGCCCATATGAAGGCAAAGGCGAGAACATTGTCTCTGCTATCAAATCTGTTATGTCAAAGTTTTTTTTCACTGAAGAATTAAACGTAAGTGTTAATGTAAGTATCTGGGTCCTTTAAATGTACCTTTTCATAGTATTTTGAGACCCTGTGAAATCATAAAAGATATTTTAAAAGGGAACACAATCCTGACTGCCTTACAAAGGGTTAAAATATATAACTTGAGTTAAATTGTTGTAATTTTCTCTGCTATAACTGTACAAATATACTGAAAAACTTAACTATTTTTCAGTGGGTAAAAGGAATGCATTGTGAACATGTGTTGACAAAATCCCTCAAAAAGTGTTGGGAAATGTAGAATTTATTGGCTTGGCATAAGGAGTTGGTCATGCTGATAATTTCAACTTCAATTCATATTTACAATGCACATTAAATAACCTGGAAGTTAAAAAAAATGTTTGTACCTCAATAACCACAACTGCCTAAAATTATAAAGTAGTAGCTGCAAATGTATGGAAAAAGATTTATGGCCACACCGCCAATATATAATTTAACAGGAAGCAAACTCTATTAAGTATGTCCACCACTTAAATGAATGAATTATTACTGATTACATTATTTTGATGACGTGTGATGACATAATAGTCTTGGTAATTGCATCAACGTAATATTGTGTGTAACTGAAACTCAAATTTCTGTATTACCGGTAGTTGGTTTAATATTTGAATTCAAGTTGATGCAACTAAATGAAAATGGCTTGATAGCTTAACATTTCTTCACTGTGAGTTCAGGGCTTCAAGTCCCGTCCTCTATTTTAACATTAACTGGACAATTTGAGAAGGTAAACAGAATCAAAAATACGTCTGATTGTAGCGGAGAAGCTAATTCCCTTAATTTAATGTAGTTTGTTGGTTGAACATGATTTCATTACAAGTTTTCATAACTCATAAAGAGTGATGCAAATTGTTCTGTTAATTGTTTTTTCTTTAGCCCAAACATGTTCACACCAGCCTAAACAGGTACATTATAACTGTATAGGTACATTATTATATATAAATAGCTGTGATTGAATGTACAGTATGATTTGAGCATAACAAACCATTTCTTATACCGTGCATATGTAGTGATATTTTATCCGATTACTGAAATTATAACAGCCTCCTGGAGTTTTTCGTAAGCGTATCATTTATGGGCTGACATGACGAATCGTTTGGGATTTTGTGTGTACATGCGATATTAAATTTGACTGTATGCATTTTATGCCATTCTAAGAGAAACTCCTATTATGACCAAACAATAAATTCTAATTTCACTGTCAACTGGGAAAAATATCATCTGGTCAAAAGCGGACCAAAGTTTTGTCTGAATTCCACCAGGAATTAATTTCACAATCGGTTGATGGAGTTTTAATGCTCTCTAGTCCATCAATACAAACTGATGGAGAGACCGGAGAGTTTAAATTGACTGGAACAATGATGCATCTTTATGATAAATACGACATCCATCCCCCACCATCGGCTCCATCTGTTTTTACATTTAGCCCAACATCGCTCTGCTCTGTCCAGCTGCTCTGACCGATTCTTAACTGTGCCGTGAAAATCCATCATACCGTCTATGAACATTTATTGCTCCAAATCAGCTTCCCAGACACTGAAGTATGAAAATAGTGACTCGGAGACAGAGGCCCAGTACCCGACCCTGAGACTGACTCACAGTTACAATTTACTCTGTTCCCCCTTCTTTAAATTTCAGCCCGACGCCAACCGAGGTCTGAAAGCAAAGACGGGGGACTGCTATTTGCCATGCTGTAACAATTAATTAGGAGACACTCAAATTACCTGAGTAGTCCTGAGACAGTCAACCGAGAAGCTCCCATGAAGAAAGACGACCAACTCAGACCACCCAGATCCACGTGTTTAAAATAATAGTAAATAAAAATGATAGTGTCGACTAAAGCAAAACACAGCTATAAACTCTTATAACTGAAACAGAAGTTCGACATCAGCTGACGGGGGCATCAAATTTAAAAAATGAAGGTGCTTTTTGATTATTTTAACAAACATTAAGGCAGTTTTAGAGTACTGATGATGGCCTGATGGGACAGAACGACTCAATTGGGTCACATTTGAAGCTGATACCTTTACTAGATTTGTGCAAACTTCCATTATTTTCCCTGTGGAGTATTTAAAAATAACAGTGGTACAGCGTGCAGGAGCAGAATGGCAGTAATGTAGCCCGGAGTTATGACAGTCACAGCTTGACAGACAGCAGTTCGACATCCTGTACCTCTACACAGCTGATTTATTTAATATTGTAACCCATTTCACAGAATTCTCTGCAGCAACAAACAGCCAGCGCTGGTGAGGACAGACGGGAGAGTGTTGACTGTGAAAGCTGAGGAGTCTGTGGTCAGCTTGTTTTTATTGTCTTTCCGATTCTGCTTGGCAGGGAGTCTGCTTCTGTGCTGCCTGATACAACTTCCACTGTACGTCCCTTGACATGGTGAGGTACAGTCTGCTGTACCCCTAGATTTGTACTAGTATGGGATTTTGAAAATGAAAATAAAGTTTTGTCAGACAATTCTTGGACATCGACAACTAATCTTATCTCTTAACCAAGATGCTGAAACAATAAATGCAAAGGAAATTTTGGCTGTGAAATTTCTTCCAAATTTCACTTTAGCAAAGGACCTTAAAATATCTTTACTACTGAATTCAACATGCAGGTGCAACATGACAAAAACTTTCACGCCAGCAAGTTCTGAACTCCACTCAACTCTCCAAACTCACCGATGGTATTGAAAGACATGGCATCTTTAAAAATAAAACAAAAAATCAGCAAAATTACACCATTTATCAGAGCCAGAGCCAGAATGATCAGAATATCAACTTTCTAACAGCTCTTGACTACCCAATCAATCGGATCGCTCGACCAAATCTGAGCTTTAAACGGTAATGTTTCATCAAAATCGTGTCCTTTTACATGTCACACTTGAAAATTCACCAAAACATTACTGACTCCACGGCTAAAACAGTCAAATTACAACAATTTTGAGATTTTTCAGATTAACAGTTTTTACCAACATTGTTTAAAAACCCGTTTTGTCCATGTCGAGTCCAGGTTTTGAGATTTGGGATGTCTATTCATGTCAGTCTATTATAAGACAATAGTGCTAATAGAGAAGCAGAGGTAGATTAGCAGTTGGAGCTCAGGAGGACTGAAGGTGACGGATGTGCTGCTGGTCATTCAGACACTAAGATTGGCGTCTCCAAAGGCTTTAAGGAGCAGAGGAAGCACACTGAGGTCAGACTAAACAAAGCCCTGTCCACCCTGGACTCTTACAGGACTACAAAGGGCAAAGCGGCTCTTTTCAATCCACTTTGAATCCAGGCCGAGGCTCATAGCAGGCGGCAGGTAAACTACTTAAAGAGTTCAAATGATACGGTTGCACGTATAAACAGTGTCACATATTCATGGGGGCAGTGACGAAGGTCCTGTCACTTCAAAGATCTGTCAGATCACTGGTAACCTAAAACAAATATTAAGGTCATCACACCAATTAACACAAAAAGATGTCAGAATAACAAGAGAACACTTAAGCACTTCATTAGCTTATTTTAGCCACAAAGATCAACACATTCTTTTGCCATTTTGGACCGCTTGGCTTACATCATACATCTTACATCAGCTAATTTATGATGGATCATGCAGAGATTTTGAGGTGACACACAGCCTCATATATGTTTTGAATGACATTTCATTTACTACTGAAGCAATTAATTAATTTGTCAACAAAAAATTCACCTGAAGTTTTGGACTTTTTGGTTGGACAAGCAAACAAGCTGTATGTATCAAGCTAAAGTAAATAAATATATTAGAAATGAAAGACGGTCATTAATTGTAGACCAACTACAGTGGAAAATCATCCTAACCTCCTGAGACCCTGCATCCACATGTGTGGACATCGTATTTTGTCTTCCATGTATGATATCCCTAACCCTGACTTCGCCTATTGTGCTAGCCAGTCCGCGACTCTCCAGAAGTTGTGCAGTGAAGCCAGCGACAAGCGCAGTGCATGGCCGCGATCTGCTATGAATTATTACAATTCATATTACTACTACTACTTATGACTTTTGATTATTCAAAGACAAAACTTATTTTTTATATTCATTAGGTCCTACTAATCCCAAATAACTAGGGTAAATCAAAATGCATGGCCCAAAAAAGTTCAAGTCTCAGGAGACTATAATGGAAAGCCTAATTTATGATGTTGACATGAACATGAAGGTTATTTTAACAGGGGACTTGGTATTGAAGTTGAATATTTTCATTATTATTCCTCTGTATCTGTTGATTCAAGGAGAAAACATAGTTTCATACTAAAAGCTGGTCACATTCATCTTGTGCATTTAAGCTCCAAGTAGACGGGTCCTGATTTAACCCCCTGAACCCCAAAAACCTTGTAACAGTCCTTGAACTACTCATCTTAGCTCAATCTATCCGAGCTTAAAATCTGGATATTTCATTAAATTCACTTTAACTTAAAATGTCTTACTGTAGAAATCTGTAGAAAAATCTGCGTTCCTTAGCATAACCATTAAGACATTCGTGACTCGGCTGTGAATAACAGTCACGTTACAAAAATTCAGGGACTTTTTGGGTGAACTGTAGAGCCACCATTTTGGGCACTTGGAAAAATGTTGTACACTTTGATGCCAGTTTTTTTTAATTTTTGTAAAATAAGTGATTAAAGAATTTCCTGGGTTTTTTTTTTCTTATTTTATGGCATTGGAATTTTGTGGAACCACACAACAGACAAATGTCTCTGTATTTGTAGTCATGGTTGTGTCATTTCTAACCCAGTTAACTGGGAAAATAAGTCTGCAGTGATTATAAATGTGACAGACCCAGAAAATGCTTGGGGTTTAGAGGGCAAAATAAAAATTTGGCTGATTTTGGACGGAAATTTAGGCAGGCAGATTTTTTTGTATGCCTGTTCGTGATTCGATATTGAACAGTTGGGTTTGTGGACAAAAATGGATTTGCAAAACAAAAAAAAATTTAATACTTCTCAAGGTAAGGCACCAGTATGAAAAATCCTAAGTACACAGCATATTTCAAGAGAATTATTATTAATTAATGTCCAGGCTGAAAGCTAGAAAGATATCAGCCACTCGAAATGTGAATGTGGAAATGAAAGGGATGGTTTTGATCTATGTTGCATGCAACAGTGAGCATGGAAGGGCCTGACCAAAATACAGGGCCTCAAATAAAGTCTCCATCCAAAGTCTGAATACATCACTTTTAAACAAGCTCAAATTTTAGATCATCTCATCCCCTGCTTCTTGTAAAGATCGGTATTCAAGGGTCAAGCATTTTTCCTCTCACAATATTTGCACAGTTCAGCCTGTAAGTGATTGTGTATACTATATCCTTATTTTGAAGCGTGTGTGTGTGTGTGCCGCTCACAGTTTAGTGCTGCCGAGCTAAAACAAACTACAACATGTGGAATCATCCCACGTAAGAACCACGGCACCAGACTCATCCAGACAAGACTGAATGGCAAGCTCTGTGAGAATCCAGTCTGGAGCTTGAATTCCTTCCAGTATTTGTGAGACGGCTTAATAACTGTAGAATTAAACTAATTACAAACACAAAGTTAACGGCGGCAGCGCTGATACGTGCCAAGCTCAGGAAAACCCTGAGAGTCTGGACCTCAGCCTATCTTGTGATTACAAAAACACTCTAACAAAATAACCGAATCAAATTGAGGTAGATTGAATAATTTATGTACACAAGTCTCATTTTGCTAGCTCTGTTTTATTTGTGGATGCAGGAGGTTACGGTACATTGCTGAGCCAAAGCGTAATCAATTTTAAAAAAATTAAATATGGAGATACTCTGTGACTGACTCAAACTCCAGTGCGAGTGCAGTCGATTAACATTTTTCCAGGAAAAAGTGAAAGAGGCAGAATTTCTGTTGCCATGGCTGCAGCCATTAAACACTTTCGATTCTTCCCAGTATGTGTGGATTCAAGGGCAAAGCCATAATGAGCAGTGGCATTAATGATACTGCAAGATGTGCTCCCGCTACAGCCCGGATTACCGCAGTTAACTGAGTTTGTAATGGGGTAGTTTCTCAGGCACGTGTCTGAAAAGAGCCGACGAAGAGCAGGATTCAATCATATCTAAGTGCATTACTGGAAAGCAGGGAGAGGATATGCAGTCATTACAGTTCATTACTGCTCAAATTGAGAGATCAGGTCATACGAGGTGGAAGGAAGCTTCATCTTTCATTTTTCTGATTTTTCTTCCTGAATTTTCAACACAAATGTGAAGCTTTATGTTTAAATTTCGCCATTCCCGCTCAGCTTTATGCATAAAACATTGTTATGGACTGTATATATTGAGATAAATCAAAAAGAGATTGCAACAGCACCCTTGCAGCAGCACATGAATTATATATATTACCAGTGATTTGATAGTGTGGAGTGAACAACAGTGGAATGATAATAACAGTAATATTGTGACAGCCATTGTGTGTCGTCCCGCGACTCCCACTTTGTGTGTGAAATGAGACGGTATGAGGGTGAGTGGCCTTTGATTCTGGAAATCAGTAAATCACTTTGCAGGCTACAATGAGACATCTCATTTGAGGTATTTGTGTATTTTGGGTTTATTGGTCCCAGAATGCCCCCTATCCATCTCTGACCAACACAGCATTTTCTTTACTAGGGAATACACTGTTGAGAAGTTTATAGAGGAGCACTTAAGTTCACAGACGGGTTTACTGCTGGCTCCGTGCGCTTGGTGTGAAATAACAAACATTTCTCTTAAAACCGTTTCACTGCTCAATAGAAAGTGAGGGCTTACAGAAACCCAAATAGCAGTGGAGACAGAGAGATTCATATCTGCACACACATTTCAGAAAACACTCTTTTGGTGTCTATGCATACTGCAGCTGAGTGTCATTCTTGGATAATTTGACAATTATGGTTCAAAATTCAGCATTAAAAAGCCAAGTGCTACCTATGGCTGGAGAAGGCATTTAAGGAAAATAGAGTTAAGATTGACGATGTGCCACTGAACAGCTGTTTGCAGTTTGAAATGATGCTGCTTTGTTATTTTAATAAGACGCTTTAATCACTGCTGAAAAACAACTTAAAATAACTTTATCTGCTCGGCTTTGACAGCCTTCAGTATAGGAGCTGTACTATACAAACAAACCTGCCGACAGAACTTCTCAGCATTTTCGAACCGTCACAAGACTATTTAAAATTATAACACCAGTCACAGGTCAAAACTAGAGAAAAAAACCTCTCGCTGTTTTAATGCAGGTTTAGTATTTCTCTGCTGTTTCTCGAGTGGTATTAGTATGATTTAGTCTAATCCAAATAATCACTGAAGGTAAAGCGCTGCTCCAAGAAAAGCATTTGGATGGTGCCAACCCAAATCGTGCTATTTATCATTCCACAGTAAACATGTCTCTGCATTACATGCATTTTTAACCAACACCCTTATTTTCTGGATGCTTTACTTCTGCTGCCATTTAAATAACACATTTAGCAAATCAGCACATACATGGTTAGGAGTAATGACATAATTTGAGGTGTGGGGATCCTGGAAGTCAGAGTGATGAGTCTGTCTGTAGCCAATCAGGCACCCGGTGTACAAACAGACCGTGGAGAAATTCTGTTTTCAAGGTAGTGTTGAAACACAGAGTTATGACGCTCTTAGTTTCTCTGTGTGGAGGAAACTGTGCATGACGCACTTTGGCATATTACAAATCGGACGAGCAGTCCCGCGATGAGGAAGAGTGGAAAAATGACAAAGTTGAGAGAAAACAGATTCTTCCTCTCAGTATCCAAAAAAGAAACGCCTCACCTACTTTATGTTCAGCCGTTCATGCTGCTTTGTTTCAAGCTGCTTGGCTGACTGTGGGTCTGGCCTGCTGATTGCAGTGATAGACATGGAGGAATCTGGCGCTGGCTGCCAGAAACCACAGAAGAAAAAGGAGAGGACCCTGAGTCTGCCGTTGGTCTGTGCCGGTAGGGAGAGGTAAACACAAGTAGTCCCTCCTTGGTATGCAGGGCTTATGTTGGCCCAGAGAGGAGCTGCAACTCAGAGGAGGTACCAGTCAGTGGTCTGCACACTAGAAAACACAATTATTTTTAATGAACGAAGAGAGAAATAAAAAAAAAAACCCAGGAAAACAAAAAACTGCCATTAATCGCGCAGTCTGCAATGCAGTCCATCAGCATTACTGTTATGCAATCAAATCCATACTAGTGGAGACAAGCAGCAGAGTTCAGCCTTTTAAATTTAGAAATGTAAGCATTGTAAGTGTACTGTAAAGAGGTGGTCGTCTTAATTGTAGGGTGCAGCTCCCGCTCACTTTAGTTTTTGGAAACCGCAAACAGAAACAGTGACTGCTTCCTCACGTTCCCCTCGTGATAAGCGATAAAGACTCAAACCACATACTTTAAGATGCAAACAGAGCAGAGACGAGTTAACAAACTGCTGCTAAAATAAGTGACCACATTCAGGTCTTAAAAAACACCTTTCCACAGCCCCTTTGTTATTTTTTCTTCAAGGCTGCATCCACACAAACCAGCAAAATCTGAAAAATGCAGTCTTTCTTCTGACTTCAGCTCATCATTCACTCTAAGTCAGCTTTCTCACACCCGAAAAACATCTCCAGAGTGGATTAATCTAAAACCGCAAGCCGCACACCAATCACAGCTAGCATGTTGTAAATTCAGTGAAACGGGTCTCTGGTATTCCTCAAATCATTGTTTTCTGATAGCATAAGTGCAAAAATATGTAAATAATAACTACTAAAATTGCAAGTTTGGCTGCATTAGCACACGGAGAGCAGAAGAGCTTGCTGAGACTGGTTTGCCCACCGCTGACCACTTGTTGGCTCTGATACAAAACTGTCTGCCAACCAACAGAACACAACTCAATATGACCACTGCTCAAGAACTTACAGAACCGTTGTAGAAAGAAATCTTTACAAAAAATTACCTGAAAACTGTTAATATTGCCAAGACAAAATACTGCTTTCTTTAATTTCACCATTACTCCTGCACATATACTTTGTATATTCCCTGTGTACTTTGTTAGAAGCCCAAAATGTAAAAGGAACAAGTCAAACATTATAGTCGAGCTATAAATTGCGCAAGCCTTCAGTGCAGGTCATTTCTCATTTTTGCTCTACATGAGCAGCTAATATTTCCTATTTGTAAAGAGGCCATTCATTAGCGAGTCAGGATTATTGCATAATCACCTGATCGCATTCATTTGAGCTGAATGTGATAACTTTTCACAATCATGAAAATTTATTCCATTTCCTTTTATAAAAACAGCTAAATGAAACATTTCCACAGTCTCCTTCTTCTCTTTTGACTTCGGAACAGTAAATGTTTATCTCGACGTGCATTACTTCTAATATTGAACTGACTGCATTTCAGTGAGCATCTGCTGACATTAGCATCATGGATTTAGCTGCAGAGTCAAACACAGCAGCACCGCTTGGTTTTAAGTCAAATGAAAAAGGAGAGTTCCATAACTTCAAGATGGCAATTTGCCAAATTGCCATCAAAACCTGTGGCATTCAATGACACTAACAGCACAAATCCAAAACTAGTGAAGACAAAAGAAACAGAAAAGGCATTTTAATAATAACTCAAATAATCGTAATCGTAAAGTTACCTAAATATGACCATTAGCAAAAAAATAATGTAAAAATTGAGACAAATATCAAATCCCTGAAGACGTTATATCTTGAGATGTGGCAACATACCAATGGCTATCACAACAATGTAAACACAAAGTTATTTCATGGTTCAAAATGGACTTTCAAAGGTAATGATGCATGACAGAAAGATCAATCTACCCACAGTAAAGAGAATGACTCAGTGTTATCTTATTTGATTTTTCTGACCATTTGATAAACAAAACTGTCTACTACGCTTGAGTAAATAAACCCCCAATTTTCAAAAAATCTGCAAAAAATCCTCTATGCAGGAAAACCCTGAAACAGTAACTGGAAAACAGTACAGTATGTAGCTCTTTGTTCATATTTTCTAAAGCAGAAATCATGTGGAGCCTACAGTTGCGCCAGTGGAAAAAACAAAACAAAAACATGACTTTTGCGTAGTTTCCGAACAGTACACATACGTAGATCATATCTAAATTACACCGCCTGAAGACAACTCCTTCTTTTATAGGACATCAGTCATCTGAATAACCACTTAAGCTTAGTACAGCTTGATGAATTATCATTCACTGAGGTAGAATTACCTCAAAATGTTCAGTGTTTGATTTATTCAACCAAAAGCTGGCAGGAGAAATGCAGCTGTGCTAAAATTAAAAATGTTGAGTTGCAATGAAACTGTATTATGTAACTGATGTGGCCTGAAGGAGAGTATCTATCCAGGATTTTCTATTTGTCAGGATAACTCTTTATTAACATCAGTGTTTATCCAGACAGTCTGCATGTATTTTTCCCTCTTTATTACAATTGCGCACAAAACTTGAAAATTTAATAACTCTAAACTACAGCATGACAAAGCAAAAGGTTTTCATGAGTTAATTTAGTCACAAACGCTCCACAAAAGTCTCTTGTATCAGGACAAAAGCTTACATATCATAACAACACTTAAAAATTCAAAAGGCAGAATCACACACCTCTCCAATGTTGAGCCAGCTGTGTCTGACAACATTTGTAGTTTTTCCAATGCCAACAATCCACATATGCCCACTTGACAGCAAACAGCCAAAAGGGAGAAAGGCAGGATTTGCCAGGCTCTTCTTTTCATTCTGGGCACAACTGCTTCCATCAATTTCATTTCTACAGCACCGCAAATACCTTTACTGTTTCCAATCTGAACGATTATGACCAAATAATTCATACAAATGCACCCAAGATGTTAACTCATGTACATGCATGAGGCATAAGCATCATTACATCACAGTAAATGACAGGATTTTCTTTTATTCTGCAACTGAGAAAAAACCTATTCAAGCACTGAAATTGAAATTGCCAGTCATACATATAAATTGGCTCACATTGTGCCTTTATGTGAATCTGCATGTATAATGGAGCAGACAGCCTTCTACAAAAATACAGCCGTTTGCACAGCAGAGTGTAGACAAAGAAGAGAAAACACATAAAAGTCTATTCAGGATCAAGGATTCCCTTGAGAACACCAATATCTCTAATAGTGATCTATTAAAAATCACTAAAAAAACGACACTGAAAAATAGGCTTCCAAGTGGAGCCATTATTTTGTTACCTCTGGCAGACAGTGAGGCACCTGGGAAATCTGAGCTGACGTTAACGGGCAGCACAAGTCCAGCAGAAAAACTATATCACTTTCTTAAGCTAATTAGCCCTGTATATTCCCAATCAAAAGAACCCCACTCTGAAACACAATGGTCAGCCAAGAAATATATTTGTCTTCCATTTGTGCAAGACTGGCAGTGGAGAGACTCCAGGACTGAATATTATTCAACCAAGACATTCCAGGGGATAAAATGTTGCATTAAAGTGGGATCTAAGCTTCTGATTTCTGTCACTGCCGCTGCTGTTTCCCCAAACAAACTGATGAGAAGATGAAAGATGAAACTGGATCTCAGCAACTTGGGTCAAATGAGACAATTAACATTAGAAACCGAGATGAAAGTCACTGTTTGCAGAGACTAGCTCTGCCGACACCGATGTTGTTACTCTGACAATATTTTCATTTTAGGTTACGGTAACTGTCATTACAGAAATTCTGTAAAATTACAGAGTTTGAAGACATTGTTTTAAGTTAAATTTGTTGTATGGAATCTAAACTCTCGACCTTGTTCAACAGAATTATCTGCGTAATACCTTTAACTTTATACTTGCACGCTTTACGGTTTAACACTGTAGAACACAGTGTGCAGAATTACATTATAGTCTTCATGTTGTGATAAAACATCTTTTAATGTAAATGCAACAGATGTTTTCTTTTCTTGAAAAGCAGTTTATCTTAGTTCTGCCTGAAGTGGATTAAAACATACTAAATCCTTTGTCCTCAGATATTTTCCAGCTTTCTTTCCAGTCTTCTGAGTATATATTGGGATAAGTATTCCTAATAGTGACTAATTTTCTAGTAGAAATCAAAGTGCAGCATTAATTATCACAGCACAAATCCTGTACCTTGCTGTATGCAAACTGTTAATCCCTAATAAACAGTAGAACAGTGAGCTTTAGTAAATCACTACATCAATGTGTGGCTGCTTTTGCATTTTGATACTTTAAGGACTGCATACATTTTGCTCATGGTCAGAGATATTTAGGGTTATTATGGCAGAGTTTAAAAACATTAAAATAAAATTCTTAAATTGAAAGCCCAGGACAAAGTATTGCTCTGAGGAGGCCTAATATGCAAGACTTTAGTCAGTGTGGACCTTTCACCAGCAGAGGGAGCAAAAACATAAAAGATTGGACTGAGCTGTCAGACAGTAACCTTTACCGCAAAGGCACTCTTGTACAGAGCAGCTTTGTACTGAATTACAGCACACAGCTCTGAGTGCTCTGCCTCTTACTGACAAACCAAAAACAAGATTATCTCTTTTTAGCATGTTTAAATTGCAATATGAACAGAAAACTGACATATCACAGGGATGGTTCCATGAAACACTGATACTTGGTCTTCATCACTTTGCTATTCTGGATCACAATGTACTAAGACACTAAGGAGGTTTTAGGCAGCAACAAATAGACAAGAAATTAGAAAAAAAAAATCAAAATTTTAGAATTTTTTCAAGCAGTTTGACTAACTGGGGTTTCATTTACTTAGGCCTTTGTTTATCAAATTGTCGGAAATAACAGTAACACGCAAATTTCCAGAAAAAATCCACCGATCCAGATAATGACCGAGTGTTTCTGCTAAGAATCCATTTAAAAGCTTCTGACATTCTTTCACAGAACAAGCAAATAAGTAAAACACATCCCTCCTGCTCCAGCCTCCTTCCTCTGGCTTCCAGTATGTTTCAGAATTGATTTAGAACCTCAGTGTTGACTTTTAAGGCTCCTCCAGGGTTTATCCTGACCCTTAATGGGTCTTAGGGGGGTGACTACTCACCACAGTAAGATCAATTCACGTACAGTAAACGCAATGAGTCCATTTCCATATTTAGCAGAAATCAATACCTTTTCCTGTTATTTCTGACCACCTGATGAACAAAAAGGGTCCATTATGCTTGAGTAAATGAACCCTCAATTAACAAAACTTTTAATGCTACGTTCTTATCATTTTGGCACCAATGAGTTGTCTTTGCTGCTGGCTGAAACCTCATTTGGAGGCGCCAAAAATGTCGAAATGCAGGAAAACCTGATCTCTTAGTTGTATACAAGTCACCATGTAGCCTGAGATCCTCAACTGAGGCCTCAAAACACAGCTGAAAACTAGACGTGACAGAGCATTTCAGGTCAACAGCCTGACACTGTGAAATTAGTTGCTTTATACTGTATTTGTTTTATTAGCATGTTAAGTATTTGATTTTATGATGTGCCTGTTTTGAAGTTGTGCACAGCAAATGACTGCAAAGCTGCTATTCATCCTTATCTTCATGTCTATTCATAATATTATTATTTGGAGATCTTCACTCTCTACTGACCAGTTTTTCTTAGTCTTTCTCTACAGTCAGACCTCATAAAGTTATTATTCTGCCTACTTACTGCAAACATGTTAAATCTGGAGATTGAATTGAGATCTTAATTCTTAATTTTAATCCTTAATCTATGTATTGGACTGTTGTTATGTACACACGTTTTTCTTGTGAAACTTAAATCAAAGTTTAAGATTTCCTACAGTAGTACCTGATGACTTTTGAAATGCGTTTTCATCAAAATAGGACCACCAGAGAAGAATCAGCATAAAAATCCACTCGCTCCATTATGGTAAACAGGAGAATCAAACAGAAAACCCCACCAAAACCATCCCTGCACCACCAGCAAAGTGAGCTCATAGGAAACTACAACCATCTTCTTCCCTCAGGAAACATCTGGGCCCACACTTCAGTTTCACGACTCATCAGCAGAGAAAAAAACAGGGCACTGGTGGGAGGGTGTGTCACAGCGCAGGAGGATAAAGGTCTCTGGCCTGGTTTTTACTTTTAACTCCGTGGTGGAGGAGCAATCGGGAGGACTATAGGAGCAACAAGGAAATGACCTCGTAATTCATTGTTTCCACTGAGAACTACTCTGAGGCAGCAAAAAGTGGGTTTAGACGGTATATCAGGCTTTTATCTCAAAATAATCTTAAGCTGCCGTTCTAAATGAGAGATAACATGGAAGATTAATGACTGCTAGGTTATTCAGCATTGAAAATAGCTGTACACTTGCTACTAAACAGGGTCTTTCCAGATTCAGAATAAGTCTTTAAGGGATGACTATAATTAACAGTAAGAATGCTTAAACCGCGTAAAGGAAAGAGAGAGTCTGTGTCACATTATTTGACAGAAATCTATGCATTTTTCTTGCATTTTTGAAAATTTAGTAAACAAAACGGTCAACTATACTTGAAAAAATGAAACCCCAGTTAACCCCAAAAAAAATATCTATCCTTAATTCTTATCATTTTGGCACTGGCTAAGCCACTTTTTAAAAGTCAGGAATTCCTCACTGCAAGAAAAACCTTGCTGTAACTAAAACAAATAAGTGTGGAAACCATTCAGATGCTTAGGAATAAAACAAAGGAATGCAAAAAGACACCATTACAAGCAGCACTCCTAGCGCAGTGACAATTGCCGATTCCATGCTGTTTTTTGTGCACTCAGGTGACATGACATCAGCTTATTTATACCATTTTCCAACAGTAGGAGCTGCTTAGTATTGGTTGTCCACCAGGCAGTCACATCAGTACTGAATACACCATAATATGCTAACTTTATGCTAGTGACCTATTTTCATAATATGTATACATTTATATTTCTTCCTCTATCGCAAATGTAGTGCACAAACTTGCACTTGAAACAAAAGAACATTAAACTTTTCTTGTCCTTTTTAGTTGTAGTGATATGATTTGAATGTAAAGTAGCTTTATTTATGCTTTTTGTTGCTGTAAGTGCATTTATATGAGTGAGCATTAGCAATAGTGCCCCTATAATAGAGAAATGGCAAATATTAGCATAAAATGGCAGAATTAAGATCTATAGTGGGAGATATCGGCGAGAAACGGAATGTGAGTGGTTTTAGCATTCCTGATAAATAATATGTTTTGAACTTTGTACAATCAAATGTATAATGACATTCCACAAATCCAAGTAAATGTGCAACTATTGAGGTCAGCCTTCAGTTTGTTACTGATTAAACAGTACTTTAAATGACAGCTGCTGCATCAACAAGCATGTACAAAACATTTTAAAACCAGGTAACTAAGCAACCGAAAGGACCCCAAAAGTTCCATCTATGTTTTTTCAAGCTCATTTTCTTGCACTACTTGAAATTGGGTAACTGGCATCGGATTTACATATCATGAAATAGCAGCACTGATGTGACAAGCAAACCACAGCAGAATCAGCATCCAGACCAGCAGTGGCCACTTTTCAAACTCAGCATCTCTCATTACAACAAAATGGCACTGATTCTAACACATTATGTCTCTTTTATACTTTATGGGCTCCATGTTGTTTACACTTTTAGTACAAGTTTGGTTTCCTCGTTTGGGATAAGTTCCAAAATCTGAGGTACAGTAAGCCCTTCTGAGTGGAGTGGAGACTGTTCTAGCAGCAGATTAATACCACAACTTGTCAAATAATTCTCAACAGTTCCATATGTCTGCACTGTTACTGTGCCCTTGTGCATTTGACATGAGCTATACCACTCAAACTACAAATATACAACGTTAAGTCCAGGGCAATCTTTGAAGCAGCAGCCGTGTAAACAACAGCAGACACTAACCTTGTCAGGATCTGGTTGCCTGCTTCCATTCGCTCCTTTTGTGGAAAAAACAAACCAGGTCAGGAAAACACCTGTTAGGAAAAGAAGCAACAACACTGCTCTGAAGCTTTTACATATCATAAGAGGGCATCTCCTCCAGAATGGCATCTGGGGAAGACACTGTTTGGTAACACTTTGCTTCTACAAAAAAACAAACAAACAAAAAACACAATAACAGAAAAAAGAGGCATATTACCTCATCAAATATCATGGTGCTTGCTATTTAATACTATTTTATACTTTGATCTGGATATTTACAAGACAGTTTCTGAATACAATGATCATGTTCAGATGTAGGTTGGGCTGCAGTCGACATATTCAAGTTATTTTGAAGGTGTTTATGAAACTTTGTCATTATTTTAGTATGACCATGTGTATGTACTGGGTTTATAGTCTACATAAAGTTAGTCCTTAGGTTTCATTCATGTGCTGTCACCTGCATTTTGCTGCAGGTTACAGGACTGGTCTTTAGATATTTGAAAAAAAACACATATTTGCAATGCAAAGTAGGATTTATTTATTTATTATTATTATTATCCAAAATGTAAGGAAACTCCTCTCTCTACTCCTGCACTGAGCTTCCATTGATATTTCTAGCTCCCAGTAGAATACACACCTAAAACTGTCATTTTGTTTCAGCATCAACACATTCAAACCTTTCCATTAAATATATTTGTGCAATATTAGTGCTTCATCAGTATTTCGGCCAATGAAGCAATCTGTGCTATACCACTGATATGTGCAATATTCTTATTTGCACATCCAAGAGAATTTTAAAATCTGAATATCCACATATCAGTACTTATGTATATTTTCGTATGTTTTATTCTACTGATATGTCTTAAAAGTTTGCACATTTGTTGGTGTAATGCTGCAAATGTCTCCACTGTGGGGAAAAACAAAATTTAAATACTGAGCCTCTGCTTTATCTATCTGTTGCCATGGTGAATCACAGCATCAGAGCTCTATTGATAATGGCTTTATTTCATATTCAGAGCCGACAGTGCTTTGATTAGCTATTAATTAAACTCACAGTCAAGAGACACAGACCCCTGTCCACACTTGAATGTTGTCAGACTTGACTAAATGTGGTGCTTTGTGAAACCATCTCTTCAGTATAAATCCAGCCTGTCTTTAATTAGCAGCACACACCTGTTTGTCGTCTAGTAACCGCCTCACTGACAGAAAGTCCTGCTGTTTTCAAAGCTCGCATATTCCATTAACCTTTAACAGACAACAGAGTGTTTTCCTACACAAGGTTTATTTCTGATACTGCTGTCAAAGACACAGGGGAAACAAACCTCTCCAGGAGTAGTCAGCTGTCGGAAATGTCGCAGTTACAAACGACAGCAAGGAGTTAGTTTGCTAGCTTGCTAAAGTTTACATTTTAACACGAAGCTTCGATAAAAAACCGACATAAGGCCTAAATAATTCATTCCAGTTACAAAAACATAAAGAAGAAGCGTGCGGGCACTTTTAAAGCATAATTACATGTTTGCTTAATGCAATAAAAGATTTAAAAAATGTTAGTGTGACACTGCTTAAACTTAATTCTTACCTTTAGCATCATTTTCACGGGGTCAGCACACCTGCGGCTGATTAGCTGCCCACGTCTGCGCCTGCGCGAAACCCCCGCATGTAAACATGGGACCTATTTAATACTTTCGATGATATTTACCATTTATTTATTGACAAATATAGTGTTTCTGTTTAATATCCAGCCTTTATCTGTCAGGTATTGGAAGTTATTTAAAAACATGTGCTGTTATTTTTGAAATGTTCCCGTGAATGGGGATGATAAAAGTTGAATTAATTCCTGATGATGATGTTAATGATGATTTAATCAAGTCTTTCAACATTAAGCTCTACTTACATTAAGAAAAAAATAATAAAGATGATTCACACCGTGAAGCAGCTTATTGATGAGAGGCTGCTTGTTGTTAGAGGCGCCTTGTGTTGAAGAATTTGAAGAAAAATGCGCTTCAGGCTGAAAAACAAGGCTTGTATGCATAATTCAAATGCTGTTTATATATTCTGTCGATGTGATTTAGGTTTTAAGTAGGCATCATTTGCATCCATCAGTTAGACACAGTGTAAAGATCTTGACAGTGGATTTGCTTGCGTAATTACAGTGATTAAACAGCAACAAACACTGTGCTTTTGTATAATTTTGGCATAGGCTACTTGTACTTTGAGTATTTGCATGTTATGTTACTTTATGCTTCCATACCACCAGATTTCAGAGAGAAATATTAGACTTTCAGTTCTACTTTATTTATCTGACAGCTTTAGTTACTGAAACAAGCTTTTAAAATATAACAAATTGTTACAGATTAAACCAGTCAGCACACATTTCAGATGTCTGAGTTTCACCAAAATAAACTTCATTTAATTTCAATAAACGTTCAAGTTATTCAATATCTCACCACAAACCTATGATTAGAAGAAAACCCCCCAAAAAGATGAAAACAGATTTCAGTATCAGAACTTTTTTCCTTCTTTATCTGCTCTCCCTGTATATAAAACTGACACTCATGCCTGACTGTTAATCATCTAATTAAGCTATATATAATCATGTATCAGTCAGAGGAACCAAACAAGTTTTGAAAGAAATTTTACTTGAATACTCTAACTACGTTTTGTTGTTTTGTGGGATTTTAATGCAGGGCGCTACTTTTCAGACTCCACACAGAAAGATCCCAGACCGGGACCTGAACCAGGGTCTTCTGTCTGTGAGCTAACAGTGCAACATATCTTGCATTCACTTTGAAGAGTTTCAGTCTCCTAGAGTATGGCTTCCAAAATCAGCAAATACATAATGCATTGAGTTCCGCTACCATCACAGTTAATGAGTCACTACATGTACCTTATTACATTTTTGGAGGAATAGTGAATGAGTTACTGGGAATCCATTACTACTGGAGCTTATTTTAATCAGCAGCAAGCACTGAACGATATGAACCAAAATATCTCATGATTATGGTTATATTATTCTTAATATAGTTTATCTGCAATGTCAGCATCAAACATTCCACCATAGTAGTCATGTGTGCAGAGCATGACAACATATACACCCACTAATAGATAGATAGATAATATTAATGACAGTTTACACCACAGATTGCAATGAAAGTTTATTTGTGTCATAACACAGCAGTATTACACAGTAATAGGCTATTTATGATCAGATCTAACCATATCCATCTGTACCAACAGTGGCACAGAGGTACTGATTTACAGCCTAAACCATCACAGTACATAAGATAACTTAGTATCTTTGACTATATGCACCATTGCATAAGTAATTAACCCGCTATACGTTTAAGTCATTTTCACTTCACTGTGACAAATCAGTGAATTCCAGTGAATTGAACTGATCAGTGAAATGATTCCAGTGTGATCAAACGTACAATAAAATCAAAACAGATTGCATTGAACATGGACAGTAAACAAATTTAAAACAACGCAAAGAGGATGTAAAATTCTATGCAGTAAAATTCATCACATAAGCCTCCAAAGAATAATCCGTTAAATAAACGTTTGATTGAAAAATGTGCTAGAAGAGCTCCTAAATCCTGGAACTCAAGGAGATTGCACAAACAAGACAACACAGCATTGGGTAACATAGCACAATGGAACAGAATTGATTCACACCAGCCTTTGAATGAGGGCGGCCGGTCATGCACATCATGCCTGAGTTAAGGGCGTGTTACGTCAACAAGTAGCAGCCCACACCATGCCTCATTCACTCCATACAGAAATTTAATTATGCATATGTAAAATACCTCCCGAAACAGCAATAAAATGGATCAAAGTCCTCAAGCACTTCACCAGCTGCATTCATTTCTTCTGGCAGTAGTTTACGTAGTTGCTGCAGGCCTTCTGCATGTTTGTTAGGAAAGCTGGAACTCCGCTCTGTTGAAAACAACACACACACACAAAGAGCATCTCTATCAGTGAGCGTCATGGACACGTGCCAGGAAGACCCACCTAGGAGGGGCAACGGAGAGAGGAACTGTTGACGTCACCCTGCAACACATCTGCAAACAATGACGGAAAACCATAAAGCAAACAGACAGATGGAGCTCTCAGGGGCCTGTCAGTGAACTCTTTTGAAAACCTTCATTAAAGATCCGTTAAACCAGGTCAACAGTGAACATATGCACATTCTGATGAGCTGGTGGGAAATGTTTCCTTCGACATTTCCATGGCAGCCACATTCAAGCCAAACAAGTTCACACAATGCTGATTAGGCCTATGAGCACGGGGTAAACTTATACTTCGTTTATCCCAGTGAGGAAATTCTTTGCATGTGATCCATCTGTAGCTGTTCGCTGAGGTTCAGTCCCTTTAAGCTACTTAATAAAGTTAAAAGAGGTAGATTTTTCTTATATGTAAAGCTCCAAATGTCTTCTGCTTGCATCGTTTGTAGGTATTCTAGTGAGATTAACTTGCACTATGTCAAATTAATGTGACTATACTCACCTTTGCTGCCCAGTTCACCAGCCAGGTAGGAATCATGCCACCAGGGTTGTCAAAGTAGTTCATGAAAACTGAAACACAGCACATGCCATTCGTCACACAAGGGCTGTAGCTAAAGACTGTTTTTTTTTCTCAAAGCAAACTCAATGGTCTACTTTTTAAAATGTGAAAAAAGGGTGAAAAGGTAGTTACCAACATCAAAAACAACACCAGTTGATTGAAAAAGTTCACACAAATAAAATTCTGTTGCTTGAATTAAAGATTTGATGCATATTTTAGAAGAATACTATGCAAGAGTTTCCTAAAACCCTATGTATATACTCATGCAAAGGTAATATCTTCAGTCATTATTTTGCTAAGTTCAAGATGTTTCTGAGTTGCAAACTTTGCGCAGTGGATGTGTAGCCTTCAACAGCAAGCAGGTGACGTTGAGAGTTTATCAAAAGGTAGAGGCCAAACTGCCGGAGTGCCAGCAGCTCCAACATATCCAATTTCACCGTGGAGCTCAAACTGGAGCAGAAAGCAACATTTACATAGTGTGTTAGTCAGCAGCCAGGTTAAGTCAACCTTTAAGGCCTTCTTCTCTTCCCTCACAATAAAGTTCAAGTTGAAGAGATGCCATTTGGACACATTTTGAAAGATTCAGCACCTATTGCAGATGGTGTTTGACACATTTATAAAACGGGACTTCCACAGACTTCATTATAAGTGCTGCAGGAGTGCTGGGAGCAGTGTAACACTGCACAAAGTCTGAGGACTTTCTGGTCACAGTACATGTGGCAAAAAACAAGAATGGATCTGAGGATGGCTTTGACCCACTGGGAAGCACTGAAGGAGAGGATAAGAATGAAGAGTGGCATAACCTGTTTTCTGTTAGACAGGTTTGCTAAAGTATCTGCCCTTCCATTGGGCCAAATGTAACCTTATTACAGCAGCAGCTTGCAGCACTTCTGGTTACAATGAGCAGGAAGCAAAGGTCAAGTTTGTATGTTCCTACATAGTATACCTTCAATGAAAAACTAACTGAGTTTTTATGCTGTAATGTAGATGGAGTTGAAGATCCACTTGACTGTTTTGGGATTTTGTCTGTATTTGCTAGATCACGACTTAAATGTATATGTGTTTGTTATGATGTAAAAAGCTGCAAAGCTGGAAGCGGACAATGCTCCACATTTTGTGCTCAATAATGGCTTCAAGGATTAATCCATTATGCACTTTGCTGAGTGACAATCAATTTTCTGTCAAGCTGCTTTCAGAAAATTGAATTGAACTGTTAATCAGTTCAATTTAGCACCACGTCATACCTTTAGTTCCACAGGATCCGTCGCTCTCCATGGCGACGCTCTGCTTGTAATCTTTGACTCTCAGCACGCCGCTCTTTTCTGCACACGGCGTCTCCGGGGAGCTTCTGGCCAGGATCACCCAGATCTTCCTGCCATCTATATCCAGGTCTTTACGTTCCCTCACATACACATACTGAGGTTTGAGCTGTTAGGGAGCAAACACTGTTTTCAACTCTATAAACCACATCTGAGGTTCAGAGAGAAACAATATTTGTCCAGCGTTGTGTGAACCAGAAGGATACATCTCTGTTTGACAGAGGAAACGGGTATTTCACTTCCCAGTATATTGCTGATTGTCCATCAAAGTCCTTCTCATGCAGCTCTGAATGAGAAAAATGACAAAAACATTAGATGCAAAGCAACGAAACATCAGCTGCAAATGGGTGGATACATACAAAACAAATAGGCTCTAATCTAAAGTAAGAAGAAAGTAGGGCTACACTTGAAAAGGCAGTAGTACAGGAGTATATCTAACAAACTGTACATACAGGAAGTGAAAGGAAAGCATTTTAAAACTTCCCAAGCTGCAGCCCTCTGACACTCAAATCTAAGAGAACCAGACATGCTGTGCTTCAGCTCAGCAAACTTTAATCAGATATCCTCTGTAATGTTATTTCTGTCTCAGATTTTCAGTACAGAACATTTCTCCTTCCAACAATGTGGTGCAGGTTAAAGCTCATTTGGCACCGAGATTGGCTGAGAACACAAGAAGTAACTAAAACCTGAAGGTCTTCAACTTTGCTTTCATTATAAAGGAGTATACATTCAAAATAAAGATGTATCTGAAATCAGTTCCCTTTTACTATGTAGTCACCTACATTTAGTGTCCAGCATTCTTTGGGTGTAAATCTATAAACTATATAATGCATTCAAAACTAGAAAACTACCAACATGACATTTTAAATCCTGAGTCAGACTTGCTGCACGACGGATCTTCTAAATTTAAGCCTTTATGATTTGCTAACTGCAATGTTTCAAATGCAATTTTGATTCCAATTCCACTATTTGCCTAGTCTTTGGCAGGTACACCAACTCCTAATATTTCCAGAGTCCAAAATTACCATTAAGTGACTCAGCAACTGATGGTGAAGACACAGAACTGCTCACTATGACTCACCTACTGAGCGTCTATTATAGAGGGAATGCGTAAACAAGGGGTTGATTCTGAACAGAGCTCAAGTATTAGTTTAGCGTCTTGCTATTGTGCTACTAGCGATCAACATGTTGTGTTGAGCAAGAGTGCCAGAAACAACAACTTTAAAGATCTGTTTAAAAAAAGATGCTTTTGCTGATTTAAATACTGGAAAAATTGTGTCATTTCATATTTGAATTAAAACTTTTTTTCTTTGATTTTATTAGTTATTACCTCTAATTTAACAAATCAAATGTCTAGCAAATACTGTTAAAATGCTCATCTTTCCTACATAAGCCTACATGAGGAATGAAAACTAAGCAAAGACATCGCTGACTCTGCTGCACTGATTTTGACCATTTTTTAAGAACTTTCTCCTACATGATTCCAAATGTGTCAGAGCTGTGCAGCGCTAAATCATGTATTAAAGTATTTGATATTTTTCTGCAGATCTTTTAATATTGCCAGTGACAATGAATTACAACAGCTAGCTTTTTCCCTAATACAGTTTCCTCATAACAGTACTAATATGCTTTTGCAATACGGCATCCATATCAATTTCTGATGTTGTTTTCACATTAATAATTGCTCACAGCAAATACTGTTGTCTTCTGTGTTCAGCAGCATTAACTCAACTCGAGAACTGTCATAAAAACCACCTGGATGGGGAACAAACTAGAAAAGCACTCAGAGAGCGCAGACCTCCGCCAAGCAGCTCATTTCACCCCATATTGGGATTTACACTCAGAAATAGTAGACCAAGGATTGTTTTATCTAAACTATTAGATTCCTTGACCCAGAAAACATACCCTTAGCATTTGGATTCACATTGATATCATTGGTAGTTCAATAGTTATTCACCAAATCACTCTTGGGTAATGGTGGTTTCTTGTGGATCCAGCTCCATAGCTATCGATTATACAACAAATCTGTTGGCATCCTCCTGATTCAGCAGAGTCTCAGCTACATGTTGGTGTTGGTTGCATGTCTGTATCTTCATTTGTTACCTTACAGTGATGACCATTCCACAGACCCTATAGTTTTTCCTGTTCTGGATCGTAGTATCCGGAATTTTTCCCGGATCCAGATCAAATTTTGACATGTTGTAGAAATTAGCAGGAACTCTTATCCTTGTCCCATTATCCACCTTTCCTGAGCATTTCATCAAAATCTGTTCATAACTTTCGTGTAAAGTTGCTAACAGACAGACCAACAAACACACAAACAAACAGATAAACGCCAGCATAAACATAACCTCCTTGGCAGAGGCAATAAAACTCATACATAGTTACAGAAGCAGAGACTCTGCTACCACCACAGACCACATGACCACTCCAGCAACCGTACTACAATGAAGGGGGGGATTCTACTTAAACTACCACTAAAATTGTTTAAAACTAGTTTATGTGGATTATTCGAGCTACATGACTACAGACTGGAGCCACGACATGTTACCTTCTGGTTACTGTAGATGTGCATGAAAACAAGGACAGGAAAAATAACAAGAAACATACAGAGCATTATGTAAAGACGAGCCTAAAAAACAAGTCATTTATTAGACGTGAATGTCAGCAACTTAGCAGAACACAAGAATAGAGAGACTGATTGTTTGACAGTAGAGAGATGAGGGGACACTGGTCTGGATAGAACAGAAAATGAATGTGAACTTTGCCTCACTGGGTTTGGTTCTTTTGTTTTGTACCTTTCACATATTCATCCCAGTCTTTCCGATACGTCAGGTCCATGTAGACATCTGCGCACAGCTCTGGAGTGCAGGTGGCGAGCACACCAAAGACTTTGTACTCATAAAGTCCCGTTTCCTGCAAACAGCACATGAAAGTTGCGTCTTCCAACTGCAGGCCACACCCGCAGCGTGTAACTAATCCCAAACCACACAACTCTGATTAGAGCCAGTCAGCACAACACCCTCTGTGTCGGATTTGATTTAAAGGTTCAGGTACAAGTCAGATATGCTTCATAAATTTGTGCAAGCTATAAAATTGCACAAATTTAAGTCGTACCAAACTCCATTCGCACAAACAGCTGCTTAATGTTCAAAACTTTAAAGATTATTTGGGATGGAACCAAAAATATCATCCAATGGTTTAGCTGAACACATTCTGTGCATGCAAACCTATATGAAACTCACAAACTGAGTTGGTTTATGCAAGACATAAGATTGAATAGTCGATAGAACATTAACTGTATTCATATTTTTACAGCACACTGCAAAAAATATGGAGGACCCACATGTTATGAACTTAACGTAATGCTTTAAAAGAACGACAGTCAAGTTAGCATCTGATTCAGGGGTTAAGGGAAAAGTTCAGGGGAACTTACAGCACTTAGAAACAGGTTCTCAGTCTTTGTCTGGACTAAATTGTTCTACAGAGGCTAAAGAGTCCTGAAAACACAGTTCCTGCTTGGTGAAACATCTACTCTATTTGTTAAAAATGCAGAAACGGGTGATATCACAGTTTTATTGTGGATGTAGACTACACTAGACCAGCTCCAGATCTAAAACTAATGTATATAGACCAGTCAAATCTGGCCTAAATTGTCTTAAAGAGGCTAAAGATTCTTTAAAGAAGCAGTTTCTGGTTTCTGAAACTTTAATTCTATTTGTGAAAAAGCAAAAAGGGAGAGTTCACTGCGCTTTTCATATGTGGACCCCCAGGTCCAGATCAAAAATTGTTAAATATAGACAGAAAAAGCAGATTTTATAGCTTTTTTCTCCACTTCCATTGACAAGCTAAAGGGTTATTTATTTTCCCCCATTGTCAACATGTAAATAAACACATTTTTTCTGCAATTTTACCTGTAATTTAGCAAAACATGGAAAATCTGATTTTTGATGTGGCCTATTTTTTAGTTAACAAAAAATTTTTAGTTAGTTTCTATTCTATTCTATTAACACGTAAATTAATGCTTTTTTCCTGTGATTTTACTCATTATTAACTGTGATTTCATAAAACTGGGAAAATCTGTGCAATAACACTCAACTGTTTAAACAAATCCAGCTAAAACTTGTAGAAAACTTTGATTATTTACAGTAATATGAGAGGTTATGTCAAGATAATTCCTCCTGGTCAGTGATGTTTTCCTAGGTGTGTATGCCGGATTGAAGAGGGGATCTTTCTGAGTTTATCGGTGTATGATATCACTACTTGAAGGTGTGAATAGGAGCTCCAAGGTGAGGCAACGTTAACTGACAGATTTCTGAATAGAGTTTGGTTGGACCGGTTTAGCAGCTTTACCAATCAGGAAAAAAAGGCACACAGTCGCTCAGTTTCCGGATATTTCCCACGCTGACCGCTAGGACATCACTGCAGATACCTGAGGTTTGATGTAAATTAATATATCATGCAAAATATGACAAGAGCTCAGCCTTTCAGGAGGATGTGAGAGGAAACTAGTGATAACAGCGATGCTACAGGACAGCAGAGGAAACTGAACCCCATTCAGACTCACTCATCCGTCAGTGTGGAGCGGCTTTCCTGCAGGAGAAGCGGCACTTCTGCTCAGATTTCCTACCTTGTCGTAGAGCCGGTAGATTTTGACGCCCATCGTCTCGGTGAAGAGCTCCCATCCTCCGTCCAGCTGCGGCTCGTCCAGCTCCTTCCAGGCGCTCTGGAAGTCCTCATCGGTGAAGTGCAGCGACATGACGGCTCGGTCCTCCGACACTCAGACCATCTGTCAAGCAGCCGGAGCAGCAGCGCGCTCTGCATTCAAAATAAAAGACTCACACAGGCTCTCAGGGCTGCAGCACTTGTTACGGCATCACTGTTACTGATGGGAATGAACATTTATACCAGTGAAGGTCGCCTCCAGAGGTTTGTCATAGGGTTGGCACATTAACTGGACATCAGGGATTCTACTGTGCTGTTCTAGGATAGAGGGTGGAGTGTGCAAAAGATAAATAAATGGAAAAAATAACTAGTAAAATCACAGAAAAGAATACTCATTTACATGTTAACAGTGACTTGTGTATTTGTTTTTTTTACTGTATGTAAATCAGGAAAACTATTGCCATTTCTCAGATGTTTGACATTATTGGAAAAAATATCTATGTCTAGTAAGGATTGGAAAATGATAAATCATCCTGTTTCTCCTGAAAAATCCCAGTAAAGGCACTTATCAAAACAAAAGGCTAAAACGTTTGTTAGCAGTTTTTTTTTTTACTGCTCTTTATTACCTATTGGGCTGTGGCTCAGGTGGTAGAGCGGGTTGTCCACTGATCGCGAGGTTGGCGATTCGATCCCCGGCCCCTACGCATGCCGAAGTGTCCTTGGGCAAGACACTGAACCCCAAGTTGCTCCCAATGGTAGATTAGCGCCTTGCATAGCAGCTCTGTCACCATTGGAGTGTGAATGGGTGAATGTGAAACACATTGTAAAGCGCTTTGGATACCACTAAGGTAGAGAAAAGTGCTATATAAGTGCAGACCATTTACCTATTATTTTCTACAGTGCACACTGTAAAAACAATGAGTTTTTAATTATAATTTGTTTAACAGTTCACAGTGATTTCACAAATCTTAATTCTTTTGTTACATTACAGATAACATACACCGATCAGCCACAGCATTCTGATCACTGACAGGTGAAGTGAATAACATTGATCATATTGGTACTATGTGCTGTTCTGATGGAAAACCTTGGATTTTAACATCCGTGTTGATGAGACTTAGACACCCAAATAAACATTCTCCAACAACAAACACACTCCCTCATGCAAATGGAAATCCCAAATGTCACTGGCCTACCCCTGCAGGAAAATGCACCCCACCACATGGAAACAACATCAAACAATCAGGAACAAGTTGAGGAACATGACAATGGCCCAACATGTTGATTTGACCTCCAAACTTCCTACACCCCATTCTGATCAAGCATCAACAGGATGCAGTGGAACAAGTTTGATTGACAGAGGCCCCACTGCACAAGCCAGAGCACCCAAAGGATCCAGTGCCAACATCCTGGTTCCAGACCCCATAGGACACCCTGAGAGGTCCTCTTGTCCATGCCCAATGGTTCAGAGCATTTTGGACCACATAAGGGGGACCAACACAATATTAGGCAGGTGGTCATAATGACTGGTGTATAGTAAAGCACAAAAAAGGGTTTTAATTTAACCATCAAATTAAAAATAACCAGCTAGAACTAGAAATAATGTATACCTCAAAAATCATCCATCCATCCATCCATTATCTATACACCGCTTATTCCTCTGTAGGGTCGTGGGGGAGCTGGAGCCTATCCCAGCCAACTCGGGCGAAGGCAGGGGACACCCTGAACAGGTCGCCAGCCTATCACAGGGCTACATATAGAGACAAACAAGCACACTCTCATTCACACCTACGGACAATTTAGAATAATCAATTAACCTCAGCATGTTTTTGGACTGTGGGAGGAAGCCGGAGTACCTCAAAAATCAGTATATTTTTTAAAAAGGCAAATTAATCTTTTACAATGTTTGACTGTAAAATTACACCATACATTTCATTTATAAATCTCCAAAAAACATTGCTACTTCACAGCTAAATATGTAATTCTACAAAGTTATGCAGTATTTTGTAATGCCATGTTTTATTTTTACTGTTTTAGTTAATTAACTGCAAAAATTTGACGAAACTAGGGAAGAAAGTTACAGGTGCAGTGTCATAAATGGAAATGACCTGCTGTGCTGGAACCTGTGTCTACTTATTTAATATTCTGTCTTTACAGTATTACTGTGTGCTTCTTAAACATACTGAAAGGATCAGTTCTATCTATCTATCTAAAGTGGAGACTGACAACAGATTTTACAAAATACGGGTTTTACTTCAATAAATGTCTTAGGTTAAAACCAGTGACCATCATGATCTTATTGACCTTGAATTACACTCTGTATTTTCCTACTAACATATATGATATAAGATCTACTTGCACATTTTTGTCTAGTTTTGCTTCTTATTATTTTAATAGAGAGCAGAAACTGAAACTGAAGCCTTTGAAGGCCAGAGTGTACCTGTAACAGATCAGCCCACACTGCAGTCAGCTGATGGACACTCCCTGATCGTGCTGTGTACATACAGAAACTTGTACCACCCTGTACCACTACTTTATCTGACGTCTGGAATACACTTCTATGAGCTCTGTCATTTTCAGCCGAAGACTCACTCTGCATTACTAAGCCTAAATAAATACCACAAATGACAAGTGATTATTTTGTAGCTTCTCTCAAAGGTTTAAACCTCGTGCACAAAGATGGATAAGACCTCAAAGTTTTGAGGCTCACTGTGATGACTAAAGCTGTCACCATCATGGCTTTGTCTGGCTCATCCAAACTCTCAGCTAATCCTAAAATGAGCAAAGTGGTGGAGCGTGAGTGGAGCTGAGATGGTCGATGCAAAATCCCTGGGCCACCGGTGGTCCTGTGATGACACCCATGTACAACTTTAGGCCTTAACATACCTTAAACAAATGAGTTAAATTTTTAAAAAAAAGAAAAACACCACCTGTATTGTTGTCATGATTGGGGAAATGAGCTAAAAAGACAAAAACTGTTTTGGGTATTAGATGATAAATATGTTTAATTTTGCTGTAAAGTTAGACATTTTTACATGAGGGTACACCAGGACTGACTCACTTCTGGAGGCAGCCTCAAGTGGACACTTGAGGAACTGCAGTTTATATCACTTGCTGCCCTTGGACTGGCTTCATACAGTCAGAATTATACATAAAATTAATCTCTAATGTCAAAGCCTGACATTGTAACACATTATTCCCAGCTGATCTGACATAAAATAGAAAGAAAAGCTGTCAGCTTGGTAAAGAGTGCATCTATGAAGCAACAGTATTGTGCATGACAGTGAAATGCTGCACATACAATACTTTCCTTCAACTGCAACATTTCCTTATCATGCGCAATATTGCTCTTTGACCTCAATATCACTGCCAGCACGTCTATTAGAGCAGGGGTGTCCAAACTACGGCCCGAGGGCCAAATGCAGCCCACCATCCATTTTTAATTGGCTCGTATCAACGACTAAAAATGTAGGGGATTATGGCTCACACATAATATTTATGCTTAACTGTATTGTAGTTTTTAGTTGTAACACTAGATGGAGGATCTGTCTTGAACAAGGTGATGTCTCTACAAAGCAAGTAACCAAAGAAAGAAATTGCTGAGTGTCACCAGAAATGGAAAAACCAAAGAGACGCAAGATCGCAAGTTAGTTCAGAAAGTCACAGACTTGGTGGAAAAATGAAGATTTCTTCTTTGAAACCAGTGGAAAGTGTGCCTCTTTGATTTGCAATGAAACTTTTTTGCTTCATTGCAAATCAGAGTACAATGTACAACGGCATTATGAAACAAAACATCAGGCCTTCACATCCAACACTGGCGTTGAACGGTATAAGCAAATGATAGCTAGCTTGCTCAAATAAAATTTACCTGCATTTGATTGATTTTACTAACATTTATGCATTAGAAGTGAGACAGTTTACCTCACTCCCAGTCCTTTGTATATTTTTCTGTTTGTGGCCCTTAGGAAAAAAGCTTGGACACCCCTGTATTAGAGTTTTAACAGCGTCTGGCACAAACTTTCAGGATTAATAAAGCTGTATCTTATCTAATCTCATCTTATCTTAGCTTGATGATGATGACACTGAGAATCCCTCACTGTGATTGCAAAAAGAGACAACAAACCAAGACCCCAGACTGCATTTCATGGTGTAAGATAATCAGCGTTGTGCAACAGAGAACCTCAACAGAAGCGAGGAAATAACTGAAATGTGTCTACAGTGTGTGTTTATTTTACACAATATTGATGGCTGGACCTATAAGTCATCATGTGTGCAACAGGCGTCTCTTAGAGAGCCTCCTGAGCAATTTGATTTTATATTATGACAGAAAAGCTGTCCAAAAACAATGCTTCCATGCTTCTGATGTGTGTGGGATATACTGTGCAAGACTGACAGGCTTCCCTATCCTTCCACAGATTTCAATTTAAAATTGTCAAGACAAATAAAAAAGAGAAACAGACACTAAAATCTGGACTTCAAAATAAATGCATCCAAACAGCCAAATCTCTTCGCAACCAAATCTTAGATAAACAGGTGTTTTATTTTGAAACATTCCACCGGATGAGCGAGCTTCCCTGATCGCGTCGAGCTTCACACTCAGTCATCGATACTTGAAAGCGCCGTTCTCTCAATGGGGATGGCAGAGAGCTCTTAAACCCGAGGACTGTTCTCATGAATGGGAGTCAGATTCCAGGCCGGAGGGGAGAAGCTGTCCGCTGTCTGCTTCAGCGCTCGACACAAAAACAACATTCACCTTTAATTAGAGGGGCCGTCTGATCAGCGGGTCACTCAGAGACCGGTTCCCCCTGCAGCAGAGGGACACTGAGCGACATGGAGAGCAGCTGTGAGGTAACGAGCCTTTCTTCTGCCTCTTCGGACCCTTTGTGGAGTTCAGCAAGTAGATTTACTTGACGACCCTGAATGGTGACTTATTCTGCCTTCACCAGGTCTGACACTTAATGCTTGTTGCTGTACTTTAAAGAAAGTTGATGCAGAATAATTAGAATAAAATGTTACCTGATCCTCAGTTACTGTACCTACTATAATCTTCAGCACACTTAAAAGCCTAATTTTGATTTAAGAAGCTTCTGATGCAGGTTTTCTTGCTGTTTTAAATTACTATGGTGTCACATCTTTGAGGTTTTCCCCCTAAAATCCTTCATTTTCTTTAAAAAATGTCTGTCTTGCAGCTCTAGGTGACTAATAGATTGGTTGATTAACAGAAAATCTTAATAATTACTAAGACAAAATGTCAAATAAAGCGTTTTCTGCCTCTTAAGCATGAATATTTTCTGTTTTCTTTGATAATCTATGATAGTAAAATAAGTTTGGGTTGGGTTTTGGACTTTTGCTCGGGCAGCAAAAGGTATTTAAAGGTGTCAGTTCCTTAGATTCTAACATACCTGAGAGAAAAGGGGGGGAAAGCTGTCGATGCATGTAATCGTTGTGTATGTTATTACACCGTTTCTGCAGTTAAAGTCAATTAAAATGATTCTAATTGGTGGTTTTACAGTTTTAGGCTTTTTCAGATATGAGTTTTCATAGTCTAGGGCGCTTTTTCCAACAGTTTTATCAGAGACTGTCCATTAAAGATCCTCCGATTCTGAAAAGTGAGTGCCTTAAACCTGCATTCTTTCCAACTGCCACCAGGGGGCGACTTCTCTGGTTGCAACAGAAGTCAGATTGTATGAGAAAACGGTCCTACGTCTCACTTGATTTGTTACCGGGGTAAACATTTTCCCGATGAGTTTGTGGTCTCAATCGCTGGTTTCAAGTCTCCTTCAATACAGCATGATGTTCATTTAGTGAATTACGGTCAGATTTAAAGTATTCAAAAGACCAAGATGCACCAGGACCAAATGCCAAACTCGAGGCTTCACAACCATAATCCACAAACCAACACAGTGGCAACATCCACTCTTTTATCTCCAGGCTGTGATTTTTACAGCCAGGTACGTTTAGATGTGGCAGGTTGGCCCAGAAACGAATGTTAACTCTAAATACTAAAGGTGTTTTTCCTCATTTGCTTCTTGTGTGCTCAGTGTAAACACAGCCTGCAACTCAGCCAAGCAGTCCCAGAGTGTTTATCACATGATTGTTGCTAATGGCTATTCTTAGTTTTTTACAGAATCTGGTTTGGGTAAACAGATTACTTTGGCAGTTTCTTAAAAGGGACATGTGGAATAATAGGATTTTGATGAAATTGTGATTTTAAGCCTAGATTTGGTTGAATGGCATGTCACAGATTAGTTCAGGGAGTGTCCGGAGGTTGAAAATCTGATGATTCTTTGGGTTTTAACAGTCTCTGGCTTTGATAATTGTTGTAGTTTTAGCCATTTTTTTTAAAGATAACATGCTTTTCAAGTTCGCCAACTGGTTTAGAGGTTCCGAGGTCTAAAAGTTTCAATAGGTTGAGTCCAAAAGTACTGGAAACTCAACATGTGTGATGTCTGAACTCCTCCAAACGGTGATGACTTAACCCTGGTAGCTATAGCACTGACCCCATGGCAGGCCCTGACCCCTTATGTTTGCCAACCCCTGATCTGCAGCCTTGTCTAGCTACAGTTCAACAAGTGAGAATTCTGTTCTTGCAATAAAAACATGAAATAATTACAAATTTAAACATCTGGAAATCATGAAGCACAAGCGCTACCCATTTATTATCACTCAACATCTGAATCGCAGCTTTTTCCCCGCAGCAGATGTGGGGGGTGGGTGGGGAGGGAGAACGAAGCGGTTGTGAAATTGCTGGTGATTTCGAAGCTCCTTGCATTTCACACAGCAGTTTGTAATGTCATATCCTGCGCTCTCCAGGGAATGTCTCAGCTCGTGCTGGGCTGAGTGTTCCTGCGTCATTCTCCTCTGACTGGGTCAGGAGGCGGCCGGGATTGTGCAAAGAGGTTACATGGGTTTATTAAAGCAGCGTGCGGTGGTCCCAAAGTGGTGGTGAATTGTGAAATGTGGTGTTGAATGGTAACAAAAAGCATCCAGCAGGTTCTGTCGTTTTTATTCTGGGCCTGTGTTCAGTGTTGAGCAACCAGTTTGAGTGTTTCCTGTAATGAGTGATGCCTTTCTCCACAGACTGGGAGACCCTGACGTGGAACAGAGGGGCAAAGAGCAATAACAAGGAGCCATCTGTGGTTGGTTAACAGAGGAGCTGCTGGATCCTGCAATGCCAGAAGAAGCTAATAAGGACGCCATGAGAACGCCAGTGACTCCAGAGAAGGTCAACAACTTGGAGCACCCTGCGGCCGGCATGACGACGGTAAACATCCCCCTGGTTAACGAAGTCCAGCTGACCGCAGCCACCGGCGGAGCAGAGCTCTCCTGCTATCGCTGCACCGTCCCGTTCGGCGTGGTGGTGCTCATCGCCGGCATCGTGGTCACCGCGGTCGCCTACAGCTTCAACTCACACGGATCCACCATCTCCTACTTCGGCCTGGTGCTCCTCTCTGCCGGACTGGTGCTGCTGGCGTCCAGCGTCGTCTGCTGGAAGGTGAGACTGGAGAGGAAGAAGGAGAGGCGACGGGAGAGCCAAACCGCCCTGGTGGCCAACCAGAGGAGCATTTTCACATGAGCCAGCAGCTTGAACAAAACAGTGCAAACCCTGGCTTTTGATGGAGAACCAAACGTAGGCAGATGTTGTCCAGCTTGTGTTGGATTTCCGACCTGTAAAAAAAAAAAGCTCCGGCTGCAGGCTCTCAAGGCCCAGAACTCAAAAGCTTTGAAGACATTGAAAGGGATTTATTTGTCAAACAGACGTGGAGCATCTGGCAGGCTGGGAACGCAGCCAGGAGGAATGTATCACAATTAAGATGAATTACCACTGTGAAGCAGTGTAGAGGAAGTCTCCCATTAATCTGCTGTTGGATGTGGCGGCTCTGATTGTTGCGGGAGGGACTGTGGTTATGAAAAGCCCAGGAAAGAAGAGTGAAACTGCAAAATCCAGGACAATGATTCACACCTCATTTACTTGGCTTCCACTTGCACATATCTGTTTATAAATTCTCATTGTTACAGGGAACGGTTATGAATTGCCTGTTTTTGAAGTATGGTACGTGACATGGACATGTCATATCAGATGGCACATGTTGTTATGCACACAGAGGAGCTATTTAGCCCTAAATATGTATTCTCTTAAAGCACTTTAATCCTTTATATCCATCATATTCAGTATTAAACTGCATTTATCGACAAATTCAACAAGTGATGCATCCAGATTTGGAGAAGTATTACTAATTGTGGCAAATTTGCCCTCAGTTCATATTGTAAAAAATGTTAAATGTAGCATATGTTTAACTTTAACGTGACCATTTGCATGTATTAACATGAGGTTAAATAAAGTCATCATTACTCAAACATGTCATTAGCGTCACAGTTGAAAAGAAAACAGGTTTCAACACATTAATTGATGCTGGATTGTTGGAAGAGATAAAAAATATTCATTTCAGCATGTTGGGAAATGCTTAGTTCTTCACAGGTGTGACGTGAGAAGGTTAATATCTGTTTCGTGTTTGTGTGTTGGATTGGAGTCAGGTGGTAGTTAGCCTAGCTTAGCATAAAGACTGCAAACTAACCTGGATCTGTCCCGACTGCACCCTCTTTCTAAAGCTCATCAACTGATGTTTTAGGGGGAGTTACATACATTTTGTACGATGCAAGTTGCCAGTTTTGGTTGGTGAGCACAGGTTTTACGTTGCAACCCCGCCAGTCTCACCGTGACGTCAAGACTTCAGGATGCTAAACTGTCGTCGTGGTTTTACAAGCTGGAACTATCTCCGGCCAGTGAGCTTTAAGGATGTCGTTGGACATGGCCAGGCTCGCCAATTTAGCAAGAAAGCATCAAATTCCAGCTATTTATCAGAGCTAGGAACTGTAAAAACTTAAAGAATTGTTGGATTTTCAGCTTTCTGGCGGTCCTTTGACATCATCACTGAAATGCTGAATGATTAAAAAAATGGTACATAGAGGGGCAAGTTGTCGGCAAGTAGCTGGAAGTTAGATTGAAATATCTTTCTGGAGTTCTTTTGCAGACTAGTTTTTGAAAAGTCTGTAGAGGTTGGGAAAGAGGCCTGGTTCAACAGCTGATCTACAGCATGTGGAGCCTCCATGTTTTTCCTGGATAACACCTGTGGTTAGTTAGTTAAAAATGGCTGCCAACCTCCTTTTTTTAATGATTCATGGCGTTCTAACTTCTTCATACTGCACAAAGGAGATTTTTGATTCTTCTCTTTACTTGTAGCCCTAGTTGTATTGCTTCCATAGAGATGCGGGACTTTATACTGTAGTGAAAAATGAGCCCACAGTGAGTAAAAATCTGACGGTGGTAGAAAACGCCCAGAATCTACAGTCTGATGCGTTCCTCAAATGGACTGATATTTGTTTCATTTTTGGAATTTTTGCCTTTTTTTTTGATAGGTGCAGTAGAGGAAGTACAGGAAATGAAGAGAGGGAGATTGAGACAGGACACAGAACATAAACATTTTGATAAATGGTTCTTAGGTTAGCTTATTGAATATGTGTGAGCAAGATTTCACAGCAAAATTCTACTTGTCAGACATGATTTTACTTCTTCTACCCAAAAAAGTCTTCTGCATCTCCAGTTTCTTTTTGGTGTCTCATGCTTATACAAGGATTAGTCAGCCAGCACGTCGGCTTTAATATTCGTCGGAAACGCAACTCTCAGCTCTTTGACGTCAGTGTTTGTATTTCTTCGAGACAGTTTATGAGTCGGCAAGTGATGAGTTATTATATTAACATTCGGCTCTTTGCTTTCGCTGCTGAATTGAAGGAAATGTTTTGCTCTCTCGTGACGTCCATGGGTGTGCCTGAGTCTTCACCCACAAGTGTGCATGTCTTCATGACAGAAAATGGTAATAATCTGAGGGTGATAAATTGGGGAAGTTTCTTTAGAAATATGTAATCATGTCATAATCTGCCCTGTTAAAGGGTCAGTTCACACAAATGACAACAAAAACAAAACCTGCAGATCGTCTGGGTTTATGTTTCACTGACTCCACTCCAGTACAATGAGGGTGAATGGAATTTCATTTCTGCTGCTAACAGCACTGAAGAACCTCTAAGAAAGTCTTTAGAAAGATTTAGCAATCACAGAGTCTTGACATCTTGGCTGGACCCTAACAAATCGTAACTTTTGATTTTTTGGAGCTTTTCTCCTTACCTGACTAAAGTGAAGCTCATTTTCAAGTATTTCATACAGGGCTACCACTAATGATTATTTTCATTGTGGAGGAAATTGATGATTATTTTAGCCACTGATTGTTTGCTTTGTAAAAATTTGGAACTTTGTAAGAATGCCGCCACAAAAGAGAAATCCATCCGTTATCTATACACCCCTTAATCCTCTGTAGGGTCGCGGGGGGGCTGGAGTCTATCCCAGCCGACTCAGGACACCCTGGACAGGTCGCCAGTCTATTGCAGGGCTACACATAGAGACAGACAACCAAGCACACTCACGTTCACATCTACGGACAATTTAGAATCATCAATTAACCTGAGCATGTTTTTGGACTGTGGGAGGAAGCTGGAGTACCCAGTGAAAACCCACACTGCACGGGGAGAACATGCAAAACGAACCGAACCAGGGATCTTCTAGCTGTGAGGCGACGCTGCTATTTTTGAAATATTAAAGTCATTTTTTGTAAGTTGGAATTCTCAACTTTGAAAAGCAGGAACAATGAAATTATGATTTTTTATTTATTTTTTTTGCTTGAGAAATAACTTGAAAATGATCAAAGTCATTTTTAAAAAGCAATTTTATGAAATGTTCTGTTAATGGACCATTCAGTTAATGTAATTTATGCAAAAAAAATGTTACAAAAAGCTTAAAATGCAAAGTAAATTATTGTAGTTTACTACAAAAAACAGAATTCTTGTCTGATTAGTGGTTGAGTAAAAGTCAAAAGCATTAGAAGAGTGGGAAGAAAAGACTCAAGTAAAGTGCAGGTAATTCAAATGTAAGCACAGCAAAGAACAAGGAATCAACCAGTCTGCTCAAAGTGCATCTGCATGGATAGACATCACTTCTTCTTTCCATTTATTCAGTCTGTTTACTTTATCAGTCTCGAGTTTCCACTACACTGTTGCATCTTATCTCATCTGGTAATTATGTAAGGCCCGTTGCATTATTCATGTCATCAGTTTATATGTTGTGTGAATGCTCATCTTTTCTGTTGGAATCCTCAGATAATTTCACGTTGGAGGACGTAAATTCTCTGTGGTAAAAAGAAGTTGAACTCTCCTGTTTGACCCTGTTGGGTTTTAAATAGCCTGGACATGGAAGTGTATTTATAGGCAGCATTTGCGTTGCTATGCGTCCCCGTGACACCAGACACTACAACTAAATGGTTTCCTTGCGTCAGAGGAGAACCTACAACACACTTTGTCACTTTTGGGAGATCACCGCCACGCACGCAACCGCCTCCAGGCTGGTCCCGTATAGACGCCCCCAGATCAGATCGGTGACACATTCGTGGGACACATGACACAGAGCGGCGTCTCCTCCCTGCTTGTCAGGTTAGAGGAGGCCAGACCGAAGCTGGAAAAACGGGTGACTTGATATGAAGTTTGACAGGTGCTCACCGCCGGCGTCTTTAGCCTCTTCACACACTGCTGGCACCTCATGCAGCCGCTGTGTGCGTCACTTTTTGGGCCTTACGTGGTTGTCATTCCACTCAGGGCCACGCTGCCGGCTTCGTTTATCAATAAACAGGAAGACCTCAGGAGAGACTCCTTTACAAGTGAAAACTAAATCTACATACTACAGTCTGAAAAGTGAAACGATTTGATGAGGGTTGATGTGGGTTTGAATCAGCTTAAAAGGGAGCGGAGGGAGAAAGGGAAGAGAGAAAGGAAGTAGGATAGGGAAAAGGCTGCCAATTAGGAAGGATGGAAGGAAACAAGAAAGAAGTTAAGAAAGAAAATAGGTAAGCTGAGAAAGAATTAAGGAAAGAAGCAAAAGAAAGAACAGTTCATGAAAGGAAGAAACAAACAAACAAAGAAGGGTGTAGCAATAATACAAGTAAGGAAGGAAGAAACAAAGAGAGGGCCGAAAGAAGGAAGAAAGGAAGAAAGCTAGAAAGACAGAGCAGCATCTGATTAAATCTGCATTTCCTTCCCACTTCTTTCTCCCATGAAAAACAAACTACAGTGTGAAATTCCAGACTTCAACGCAACTGATTGCACATTGCTCAAATCCAGCACAATTAAATATAATGAGCTCAGCGTTACAGACTTCCTGCTCCGTCCGACTCCTCTCATAAAACAGCTGTGCAGCCGCAGCATGAAGAGGCTCAAACAGAGCAGAGCTGACAGCTTTCTGACCAGCTGACTGGACCGAAGTGACATTTTCCAAAACACAGAGCAGCCCAACGCTTGTTTTCCTTGCCTCGGTTCAGGTTATCTGATTGTTAACATTATTCAGTGCTCTGTTGCTGGAGGAGGAACAAACAGTTTGCTGATAAGATTTGTTCCAAGACAAGGCCAAAGCCAAGTTTGTGCATTTGGTTTTTTTTAAGAGCACACTTTCTGGGGGTGTCAGGAGACGACGTGAAGTTTTATTTTGCTTCAGAATCCACAAGGGGCTTCTTTCACAGGCTTTTGCTTTGTGTTGCAGTTACATAAAGTTGCTTTAGTGAGATCTGCATATTTAAGATTCATGCAGTCGTTCAGCACAGGCTCTGGGACGGAAAGCAGGAATCAGTCCTGAGAGTAAAGACTATCGCTTCTCCTACTTTCTGATCAATCAAATCAAGCTTTTTATATGACATATTTAAAACTACCTGAAAGTGCTGTACATGACAACCGTCAGGTAAAGCAAAAAGCAATACATTTGTAAGGCAATAAAATAATGTAAAATATGAAAATGAGCCAAACCATGACAACAAGAGTAAGATGAAAGTTTAAGATAAAACAAATATAAAATTCAAAATATTGAGAAGATTAAGAACAAGCAAAAACAGTTTAAAAACATGTACGTCTTGACATTTTTCTGAGGCTTTCAAATAGAGTAGGTGTCACTCATACATGGCTTTAAAATCAAATAAAATGAACGTGAAAATCATGGTTTTCATTTTTCATTGCCCACCAGCTGCAAACAAGACAGGAAGGAGTGGTTGATGCCCAGATACAGTGAGATAAAGTAGTCTAGCCTTGAGGAGATGAATGTAATGACTGTAGTTGTTGAAGTTAGCTGAAAATAGCCTTTTATCCCAAAATTAATCCATTTGTCAAATGTCATTCCTGAGTCAAAGATGACACCCTGGTTTTTGTAGTTTGGCTGAGAAAGGGCCAAATGCCTTGTTTCAACAATACTTTCATGCACATATAAGGCTCAGACTGGAAGTCTATTTACGTCTCTGAGAGCCTCCGTGATGTCTAATGTGTTTGTGAAACTCTGTCTTAAGTTTTTTCCGGTTTGAAAGTAGCCACGAGTATGTTGAAAAACTTTTGCGGTGGATTATAGAGATGTTATTAAGACCGCGGAATAAGATCACAAAATGCTCTTCATAAGATGTTCCCTATATATTAACATAAATAGAACTCTCTGGCTGCAGTGTTTCAGGGACATGGGAACAGATTATAGAATCTATAAAATGTTCCACAATGATACATGATAACGAAGGAAGAATGGTCGCAGTGTAACATTCATTTTGTGAATGTTAGGACACAACAGTTTAACAATGTTATCCCCAAACATTTTGAGAACATCATACATTTGAGAAAACCATTCTAGAAACTAATGAAAAAACATTGTGTTTGAAACATTACTAGAACTTTGCAGAACATTTTCAGAACATTTTGGAACAAGTCTAGTTGTGTAGTGGGAATGTTGTTAATGTTCCCACATTAACACGTAGCATTGGAGGAGTAAAACTTTTGAACAGATGATGCACTAAATGGTGCCACAAGATGTGGGGTCAGACAAGCACCGAAGTCATTAGGATTCATCCTCAGGAAACCATCAATATCTGCACCAAAGCTCTTTGTAAGTGAGATGTTTCAGTGTTGGAAGAACATGCTGGGCTGTATGCTTGAACATCAGCTCCATAACAGCGGGGGAGTCTGTGACTGTCTCCTCTGATCTCCCTGGACTAATCATCTTCGGACACAACTCCACCCACTGGAAGGAAGTTCACGTCCAGAATCCAAACTGTATCTTTGAAACTCTTCTCAGTGTCACGCATCAGCTCAGCTCCTTCCTGCCCAGAGAGGAGTGTCTGCGCCGTGATCGCTCTGCTTGTTTAAACTGAACCTCAGGTTGTAGAGCATGAGAGAAATTTTAAAATATGATTGATGCAGTAAGAAAAATTAGCATTAACATGTTAAATTTGACAGTCCTGGATTCACTCTATGAAGCCTTCTGCATTCTGTCTAGTACTCAAGAATGTTATTCAGAAAAAACCTCTGCCGCACGCAAAGTGATTCGATTTAGGTTTGTAGCAACACTGTTTGGTTAGTAAGAGCAGCATGATGCACATGGGCCAAGAAAAGCTGAGTTTCCACACTAAATACCTGGAACTGTTGGTTATCTGTGCTTACACTGTGCTGCAAAAACCTGCAAAGATTAATTGAATTCATTTGCTGACGTATGTGTTTAACCACAATGAACAAAAAACTAGTTGTAGGTTGTTGTTGTAGTTTTCCACTGAAGGACCATTCATGGCATTTTAGGGGAACACAAACCTTTCAGCTTGTTCTGGCTCCAGGAACCTTCTTGTAGATCTGCTTTCAGGGGAGAAAAAATAACCCACTGTGGGATAGGTGCTTCTAAGCAGCCTTAAAAACTGCTGTGCAGGTCCCAACACTAATTGGTTAAAGCCAGAGAAGGCAAATACTGATTAGCTGAACTGGAAGAGGACAACGAGGGCCATTTCTCTGGCCTCTTGCAGCAGTCTTATCCTCTAATATGTAAATCTTTCACGTTAAATTCATCATATAGGCTTAACACAACAACATAACAAACCTCCACTGTTATATTTTCTACATGCTCTTAAACAGGAGTTACACTGTAAGTTGGAAACACTACTGTGTTCCTGTAACTAGTTGCTCTACCTTAAGTCCTGCAGTAGAACACCTCCTTGTACTTCCATTTTGCGACAGATTGCGTTTTCAGAACAGCTGAAATAAATTGCTAGACCAATCAGAAATGTTCAGCACAAACCCCATTCCTAAAGTTGTTGAACTTGTGAAACGTACCAGCAACGTTTGACACTGGTCGCTGCAGTGGAAACCTCCAAAGGTTCCTTGTCCTTGGGGAAAGTTCCTTCAGTGGAAAAGGCAATTAAGAAACTACAGATAAAGAGATTTCTTCACAAGCAGCTAGGGTTAAGGTGGTGCAGTTGTTTAAACCAGGAAGCTGGGCATCAAGTAAATCAAAGCACCCCAACCAGGGAGCTGTGGAGGATGCAGGTATCGATCCTGCTACCTCTCGCATGCTAAGCAAGCGCTCTACCATTTGAGCTAATCCCCCATGCCAAATGTCCCAATATAAACCCAGAGAGCAGCTTTTGCTGGACTGAATGAGACGTTAAGAAGCGCATGAATCTTGTTGCGCATCCACTGAACAGAGCACCACCCTTAACAGAATGTAGCTTATTTTGAACATTAGTGCGCGAGTTATACAAGTAGAAGTGGGTCCACATAGTTGCAGGTTGCAATTTTGTGTGAAGCAAGCGACTAGTTTTGACTTAAAACAGCAGAACTTTAAACATTCGGTTGACTAATGCAGCTGCTCACATTATTAAGTTAACGTTTTAGTTACAAGCTTTGGCCACTATCGTTTCCTTCTTTGGAGATTTATTGTTTTCTTTTCAACAAACCCCTTCCAGAAAATCTAATATAAAAGTGCAGAAGGACACGATTTATGGCTCCAAATCAAAGTGGGACTACATGAACGTAATAAAAGCCAGCTAGGTTTTATGTGACAGTGGCTGTCAGAGACTCTGCACGACATGCTCTGGTTTTGATGCTTTCATGTGCTGCCAGCGGTTCTTGGAGTGTCTGAAGCGTTGGCCGCCTCCAGTCCCAGAGGTGCCGCCGGCGAGGTTCGCCCTCATTCTACCACATAATAAAGAGAAAGCTCTTCCTGACCGTTTCCTCCCATTTTTACAGTAAATCCCAATTCAACAGTACCATAGTGTTATGTCCAATAAAAGATAATAGAACAACAAAGCCACTTTTTAGCCATAGTTCTTTATTTTCTGGGAAATTAGGTATATTAATGCAATCTTAGTAATGTTTCTGTTTCCTTTAATTCTGCAGCTCTGGAGTTATTTAGAACCTTTCAGCTCAGTCGAGAAGAGTATTTCCTAATATCTGACTTCCAGATGAGAGTTTTGTTCAGCCACTTAATGCAAAGTCGCACCACATCTGAATTCTGTCTGTGCAATTTAAAGTTTGTGATCAGCAGCAGCAGAAGAAGAAGAGTATCGGTTCACTGGAAGACAAAAGCAACAGAACAAAAGGAAAGTTAACACCCTTCAGTCGTGCATCAGGAATGATGACGTCCACATGTGTCGGGAAAATATTGTGAGCAGAGTTCTTCTTTGTTCTTCTGATTGTTTTTTAAACAGACAGATGGTTGCACGGTCAATATGTCAGCCTTTTATGCATCATTGCACTATAGAAAAGTGGCTTGATACTGTAGAAAATGTGGGGCATTTGTGAATATCAGGTGAAAGTCTGCTGTTATAAATCTAAACTCTTTTCTAGAAAAGGAGCTCCTGATCTGCGACGCCCAATTCATGGAAATGAGAAATTACAGTCGTGTTATGTGTTTGTTATTGAAAGATTTGATCCAAACTGAAGTGTTTGTTGGATTCATGTCTGACGAGAGCACATCGGTCAACTGAAAACTATGTCACTGGTCAAAATGATGCGGTTTCGACAGAGGCATTTTGGAAATTGGGTGGCTTGAGCTCCACAGTTCCTTCACTGTGAAAGAATCCTGTGATGCATATGTGAAAAAAGACATGAACAAGGTGAAAATCATGACCACAAACAAGTAAAGATTAAAACAAGTTAAATCGGAGTTTGTTGCAGCTGTTATGAATCTCACATTTCAATCTGTTCTGAAACTTTTCAAGGCATCAAGACATTTTCCTTCTCTGCAAATGAAGTGAATAATTAGAGCGGCTGAGGGAGGAAGTGAGAAGGTGTGTCTGACCTGTTCACAGAGGTCATTCAACAAACACAGTGATGTCATGGGAAGTAGCTTCTTCACAGCACTTGGTTTCCTTTTCATTTGAACAGCTGAGCCGCTTTGTGGAGCGGAAACCTTCCTGGCCGTAAAAAAAAAAAAAAAAAACCCACCAAAGTTGCGCTCCACATCCTCACCCACAGTTTATGCGTCAAGATCTACAACACACCATCACTTAAAAGTGAGAAAAGCCTTCTTATGGACTGTAAACTGCTGCTCATGTTCCAGTTTCTGGGTGACAGCTCAGGATATAATCTATGTCTGATTAATGTACGACATGCAAACTCTCCCACATCTGCTTCCAACCAGCTTTAGTTACAGCACGGAGCTACGCATGCTTCTCTAATTAAATTTAGGCCTCTCCCTGCACACAAATCAAGTCAGCTCTTCCTTTTTTTTCTTGCCTCGAACATCATTTTGTGGTCTCAAGTTATTTCCGGTCTCCATGGCGACAGTGACGAATGATATTGTCTGAGGAGGGAATATCATTATGTGTGTGTTGAATATCAAATGTACACACATATATCTACCCAGTGCATCTTTAAAGAGAAGTCAGCTTGTTGTAACTCACAGCTGACAGGGTGGGAATAGATGTAGCTGCTGCACAACACTGAATGGATTGAAATTAAACAATGTTCCTCAGGAGAAGAATCCAACTATGCTCTTCCTCCAGCTCTTCCTCCAGCATCACCATGAGGTTTGTGGTTTTGACAGCTGTTGGATTTGGGTACAGATATCCATGCTGGCAGCACATGCATTCTAATGGAAGTTTAAACTTTATGGTTATGAAGCTGATCTGAGAAAGTTCCAGTGATGTTTTCAATGGGAGGCTCTTCTGTAGTTCCCAGGATGTTCTTCTTAAAGTCAGGAGTGAGTTCTCTGGAGACATGTTTCTTTAATCTTTCCTTTATTATCACACAGCATTGTAAGAATGTTTTTATGGAATAATGTTCTATATTGTGTTACCTCAACAACAAAACAACTCTTATCTAATCATAATTTAACCTTTAATTGGAGGAACATTATTTGAAATGATAAATGTCAATAAAACGTTCTATGAGCACTGGATTAAAACATTTTCTTTAAAATATTAGTAGAACTTGCAGGTATTCTTTGCCAGTGTTATGGGAATAATTTCTGCTTACTGGCTTTGAGGATATTCTGATTCTTCTGATTTTTCCCCCCTCTCACAAAGTGAATTAATGTGCTCTACACACCGTTGCTACGGGGTTAGGAATATAAATAAAGCATGATACGGTCCAGTCAGGTAGCAAACATCCATCTAGTGTTGCGGTGATGATATTAAAGAGTGAAATCCGATGCTGAGCAATAAATAAAAAGCTTCACAGCGGGTATCTGCTCTCATTAACCCTCCGCAATAACTGCAGCTTCATTCACACTGTATTTTACTCCTTACACTGACGAGGAAACAGATCTGAGCCATATGATCACACATTTTTAAATCTATGAGACGTCATCAGCTAGAAAACTCAACAAGAGACATGAAGATCTAGTTTTGTTCCGCAGGCCACATGTTGGACCACCCTGTATCCTGATCAACAAAAGGAACAAACCCAACCACGGCTCCCTTTATCCTCCTGAGAGAGTGTAAACACTCGACGGTCCCAGTAGGGGAGGTGTGTTTTGATGAGGTCTCGGGGTGCTTCTTTGGTTTTTATTAGCCAACCACATTCCTCCGAGGGCTGCCTGGTGGAGGAGCACACAAGCTGTTGTGATGACGTCCACGAGACAATGGTGAGGAGTGACTTTTACAGCTCCCTGCTGGTTTGAGCTGGGTGTGAATTTTGGGCCGCAGCACAACAAGCGCTCAGGCGTTTAAATCAAGATGGGAGACAGCTATGCTGTAAATCAGTGACATGTACTGGGCTCTGATTACCAGCAAGAAGCGAGAACCTTTTGCACAAGATTTAAATGATTAAAACTGAAGTGTTCTCATTGTTGCTGCAGTCCAAATTCCTATTCAGTTTCTGCACCAAGTAATTTGCCCATATGCTAATTTTATTTTTCTCGTTCTTTATTGATGGTTTAAGTTCCTTTACACACACTTAAGAAAAAAACTAAATATGAAAACATGAAAAAAACAATCTACTCGTATGAATCTTTTGGAGTTTTTACAACTTCTAATGAAGTTATATTCAACCACCAAACTTCACTGAGTTAGCAGTGTCAGTTGCTCCTCTACATCCATCCATCCATCCATTATCTATACACCACTTAGTCCTCTGTACGGTCACGGGGGGTGGGGTTGAGTCTATCCCAGCTGGCTCAGGGCGATGGCAGGGGACACCCTGGAAAGGATGCCAGTCTATCAGAGGGCTACACATAGAGACGGACAACCAAGCACACTAACATTCACATCAATTATTATTTGGACTGTGGGAGGAAGCCATGAAAACCCATGCATGCACAGGGAGCACCCCACACAGAAAGATCCCAGGCGTCCTAACCGTGATGAAAACCGGGGATCTACTAGCTGTGAGGTGATGGTGCTAACAACCGAGTGACCGTGCAGCCCTCCTTCCTCTGCAATCAGATATTTTTAATTACCAGTTTTAACTGTGTTAAACTATCTGTCATGTTATGATAGAAGAGGGGGCTTGAAATCCTTAACTCAAGGTGAAGAAAAGTTAAATGATTACACCAATTTTATTACTTTGTCTCAACTTGTACTTAGTTTTAAATCAATTAATGCAGAAATATGAGTTTAAACTCCACACGATATTAAACTGATGCAACTACCAGCATTATTATGTCAACCCAACCCATCCATTCATCCATTATCTGTACACCGCTTAATCCTCTGTAGGGTCGTGGGGGGACTGGAGCCTATCCCAGTCGACTCAGGACGAAGGCAGGGGACACCCTGGACAGGTCGCCAGCCTATCACAGTCAACCCAACCCATTTAGAAATAATGCTCACAACTTAAAATGATCATCGAAATCAGATTTGTTTTCATTTTTTTCTTGCAGCCATGCACTTAATTAAGTTTTGAGAACAGGCCCCTTCAATCATTATTTTGTGTATGAAATCTTGATACAAGCAAACCTGGCATAAATTAATCTGCATCTGTTTTATGTTTTATGAAATTTCACTTTGCCACGATTTGTGTAGAGGCAGTATCGCTTTTGTGAGAGAGGCTCCAGGTTCACTGGCGGTCAGTGCAACTTATGTGCATGAACTTTGGTTGTGTCTGTAAAGTGTATACAGTAACTACTATAAACTGATATTTTCACATAAGCATGTTATCTTTTGGATGTCCTCTTCATGCATTTTGCAGCTGGACTTTTTCAAATCAATCTAATTTCCATTTGTATATAAGCCATCATAAAGGCAACTATTATCATTAAATGTCACATGTGTACAGCTATTATCATTATAAAGTAGAAAATGTACAATTAATGTCGATATGAACCAAATGTACACAACAAACAAATGTAAAGCAGCATCAGGAGAGGGAAAAGCGACTCAAAGACACAAAACATAAACGAAAGCTGCACAATTTTTAAAACTTCTACATGTATCAGTATCTCATTATATACATGCATATTTCCCTCTGTTGTCAAACATGCAAATTTTGCGCCTGCACGCCAAAAAATAAGAGCACTAAGTAGTAAATTTGTCAGTTTTGATACTGAGTGACACACACAGAGTGACCGGCCGGTTTGTGGGTCCTTGGCGAGAGGAAGCCATGAACTCTGGGAGGAGCAGGTTCCCACACCCAGAAGAAGAGACGCAAAACGCTCTAACACAAACAGTCCGCCACTCAGGAAGGAAAGGGCTCTCTTTGGGCCTTTATCAGATCTGCAAGATCCTCGGCCCGTCCGTCACCCACCGCTGCCTGAGAGGTGCGACCCCACCCTCCCCCAGGCCTCGTGTCTGAGATGAGCTCACTCTGTCTTCATCGGAACTCTGGAGGTTTGCAGAGAAAATGGAAAGCTGAACTGATCTGGCAGCTCCATGCCTAATGTTATTACAGTGAAGGACTTGATCCTACTTGTGTTCTTGTACATGTCAACCGTTTTCTCATATGTATTTCCATTATGAGCAAAATTACACTTGAATCCCTCTGGAACACCAAAATCTACAGCTTGGTTTTATTGTAGTGTGCAGCTTGTTCCAATATTTCCATCTGTCTTCTGTTTACTTTCAGAGTCAAGTTAAATTTCCGTTAATTCGGGTATTCTGGTGCTTTCTGACTATTTTTCCCCACAGGCCAGATTTCCATTCTGCCCTCCAGCATGCTGTTCCAGATGCTTTTTATTTGTATATGAAATCTGCATTATTCATGTCCGTGTCCTCTGACCAGCTGGAGATGTGGCCCCCAGACAATCGGAATAGTGTGTAATGAATAATGCAAACTCCTTACACTTCCTTTACTGGAGGTGTACCACTATATGTAGCGCTCTGTAAAGAACCTGAGACGTCAGCAGGATGTTTGAGGGTGATAAGATCATGTCTGGGTTCAAGTAAAAGTATACTTTTCCAATCTAGTTGGAGGTCACTAGCTTAACTTTAGCATCACTTGCCAAAAACAGATTTGGATTTTCTCCAAAGGTGAATTTAAGCCGGTTCTGGCATTAATTTTCATCCTCCGGAAGGCTGTGCAAGACTTTTTAGCTGATGCTGAGAAACCAGCAGAAGCCCACTTCTACTGTGCAGCTTTCACTGGCTCCAGCACAGACTCTGATTAGACATTTACACACAGGGGTCAGCTTATGCTAAGGTTTCTCAACATATTTGACTTTGCAACAGTTCAGAGGAAAAGGAGCCAAATGCAGAAAGTAGGAGATCAGGTTAAAGTCCAAAAATATCAAGTCTTTTGCTTAAGCAGTTAGAGGGGTCATACACAATTCCAATTAGGGGGTAGACAAATAACAGCAAAAAAAATAAATAAATCAAAACAGGCAAATAGTCATACACAAGGACGTAAACAAGAAACCACAGAGGTGCACTATACGAAGCGAGATGAATGGGTTAGCGAGGTATGCTAAGCCTAAAGTCAGTTTTCAGTGTCGCAAAGGTGGCTCTCATTTAACCTGCGAGATCACCATGGTAACTGATGCTGCACAGCTAGTCTGCTCCAGGTGATGTTCTGTTCAGAGTTTGGGATTTACAGTACACACTTGGAACGGTGCCTGGATGATTAGCTGCAAGTGACGCACAAAACTGGCAGAAGATAAGCAAAAGGACAAAGTGAAAACGAACTGGAATGCATGAGTTGCTGTAATGGCAGAAATCTTAGAATGATCAGTGAGAGTTTAGTATCGCTCTAATCCAACCCAAAGACCATTTTTGTTGTTTACCAGAGTCCCAGCATTTTAAGTTTTGTTGAAAACTTTGCTCAAGTTATTATAACCAACAATCACCACTGAAAATAAGACCCCAATGAGACACATAGTGGAGTGGTAGCTTTGATGGTTTGAAATCTGACCTGCAGGTCAAAAGTCAAGCATATAAGCTAAGGCCTGTGTAGCACATATTTCCTACTAATTTCAACCTTGTATGCAGCACTTTGTCCTACAAGTCTTCTGCAGGCTTCTATATTATAGAGTGGGTTTACGTTTTAAGTATTTAAAGTATTTTCATGTTTGATAGTAGTCATGCATGTACACAACTGCAGCTGCAGGGTTTTAAGGTTCGACTGTACTGTGAAACCTTACCTTGCATTTTTATTGATTTATTTGAACCCAGAACAACTTTGGAAGTTGCAGTGACTTTAGCTCCAAAACAGTTTCTAAATCTTTATGGGTGGGTCATTCCAACATTGTGTCATACAGTATCAGGCTATAAATGGCTGGCAGACCTAGTATTGTCTAATTTTGTATACTCAGTAAAATAAAATATCAGTTTTTATGTCCTGTTTTTGTTGGATGACAGGAGAAATAAGTCATACTGTGAGCAGAAAGCTTGTTTTTCTTTGGTTTGATAAATGTAATGGGGAACAATCTTTAGTTTATTTCTTCACACTTTGGACAAATGATGAAATAAATGAATAAATAAATAGTCTTGTTCCCCAGCTCCAGTCCCTGGGTCCAAACATTTAGTGAAGCAGCAGCGCAGCAGGAGCTTCCCTCAGCTGTCCCCTGGTTGTGTAACAGCACCTCCTTGCTGACCTCATGGAACATCTCCGCAGTAACTCAAACAGCCTGAAGACACGGGGGAGACGGAGGATCACGTTCACCTTCCTCATCGCCTCCTTCCTCTCGCTGCCCTCTGCCCTGCAGGCCACTCCAGGTTAGACCAAATATTCCCCTTTGGCCCAGTAAAGCAGACTCAGTCGATTCCCCTTTTAAAAGAGCATGAATGGTGGATGTAACCTTAACTGTTGTGTAACTGTAACGGAGAAGCTTTTCTTTACGTTTTTGATTTTATTCCTACTAGTTGGTAATCTTAGCCTGTGTGTCGATGTTACTCAACACTTTCTTTTTTTCCCCTATCTATGACAGAGGAAACCCAAGCTCACAATTTAGCAGCCAAACTAAAATAAATGAACCAAGTTGACAGTGTTATTGTGATCGGATGGTTACTGATGGCAACGTTAGCGTCACAGGAAGGAAGCTGAATGATTTAGTTAGAATTTCAGACATAATATAGAAGAATATGGTGGAACTTAGGCTATTTTTGGACATGTGATATGAAAACTATACATGCAGCTATTTTTTTAAGTCCCTCTCAGGTCATTGTTTAAACCCATAAAAACTGATCTCATCAGTTATGTATTAAGATTATCTTTTCCCCATGACAATAATCCCTTTCTAGCTTCGAAGTTGTACTGCTGATGGAATTCAGCTAAATATGTTCAAACCAGAAACCAATTCTGACACAAAAAGTTGACAGGATTGGTTCCTTATGTTTGTTATATATGAAACTAAAAATAAAAAACAACATATTGAAATGCTACCAATGTAAAAGACCTAATTTTCACCAAAGAAGGTCTTTAAATGTTTAAAAAAAATCATGCTTATTGATGTATTGCAGTCTTCCATAGTAAGATCTAGTTTCACAGCACTGTGACGGTGCTGGAGAATGGTCCCGCTGCACCTCATTATCATTCTGCTATATGGGAGAAAAATCATCTGGTTTGTCTGTATATCTTTAAACCAATCACAATAGTCTTAGGCCATATTAAGCCCAGGATGCAGCAACGGTGCCCTTGCAAAATAGTGTCATAGGGAAGTGCTTTGATTAAATATTTGTGCACAGGAAGGCAAGCATGATCCGAACTTCCAGGAAAACTTTTGTTGGTGTTGCTCCTGTAGTAAAGGACATTTTGAAAATGGCTAGATTGTGGAAGGGAAGGAGAAAACAGTGTGAAATGTTCACATCCGGTGAGTCCAGAAACATAAGTAGCTCGTTTGTTGGCTTTGAGAGAACAAGAAGTCACTATTAGGCAGCAAATATCAAGTTTATGTGGCTTTTTAAAAAACATTTTCTTTTTTATTTATACAGTCAATTAGATTTTAGAAGTTGGATTTTGGTGGATTAATCAACTGTGTAATTGAGTTTTATTAGTCCCCCCCCAAAAAACTAATTAGTCTACTAACTAAGATAATATATACTGGGGATCAGAAATCACAGCAGAAAAAATAGATACTCTTTAGGCTCTTATGTTTTACTTAATTTAGTGATTAAACAATCCCAATTGCCGAAACACAGAAGAGAGTAAAGTCAGTATTTCTCAGTGCGAGTAATTTATTGGCTCTTTACTCTTCATTTATCATTCACACTCTGCCACACACTCTGGGTTCAAGATTTTAGAAAGCAAATCACGGATGTTCTCTCCGTGTAAGTTCACATGGTGAGGTCAGGAGAGCTGGCTGCGTTTCTTGCTCCTCATTTGTTTTGGGGATGGCTGACGGTGGGAGAGCAGAGGTGAGGTCAGGATGTGTGGGAGGGAGGGGAGGATCTCCACAGGGAGGCTGAGCTACACGCTGTGAAAGCGAACAAACAGCCTGCTGGCGCTCCGTGCCTCAGACACAGAGGACGAGTACAAAAGCCAACTCCTAACATCCTCGCCCCTCAGACGCAAGCAGCTGAAGTGTCCCGCAGGATTTGTCAACACAATCCTTCCCCATCTCTCCCTGCTGTCTGTCTGTCTCCAGGTCCCACAGAGGCTGCCGGACTCCCTGGCACCAGAGTCTGGCGCTGGGGAAGATCTATCTCCAAGATATGAGCAGGAGAAACTCCACCCAAGAGGCCTGGTGTACACACAGACAAACCTATTACATCCTCTGAGCTAATCATTCCCCGAGACCACAACAACACAAACATCCCCAGGACAGAAACATCCTCTGACTCGCCGCTGTTTTTAGAGCTCTAAACTTTGATTCTTTTGTCTTTCAGCAGAAGTACGCATAAAATCACCTGCAAAGTACAATGACATTAGGTAAAGACACACACACACCATACAAACACAGACTGGAAAATGAAGTGACAAATGCAGAAGGTCTTAAAGGTTCAGATTACTTTGTGTGTGTTAAAATCAAATTTGATACGAACAATTTCAATGAATAATAGAAGCCAACAGTAGCTGAATCATTAGATACCCTCACACATCTTTTCACAACATGTCTAAGTTATTCCCCTCTGATTGGAATATTGCTGCTTCTTCCACATAAACATTTCAAAGATCCCCTGCAATGAAAGTTAAGTCTACTTTGTTAACACATTCATACAGTGTTTTCTAATACGCTGGAAGACACTTGTACCTTGAAGCGGCAGTGTGGTGATGGCAGTCTCAAACACACAGATTCAGACTTCCAGGACTTCATACTTTGTCTACCAATACTATTCACCACCCTTCTAAGTTTTCCCCTTTAATTGCCTTTCAACAGTGAATCATGGTCGATTAAATGTGGCTTTTTTTACAAGAATTTACAAAAAAGGATTATTTCATGTCAGAGTGAAAACAGCTTCCAACGAAGTAATGTCTGTTAGTTAAAATATAAAACGTAAAAGAAATGACTGCATGAGTATTCACCCCGTTAAAAGTGACTCACCTAATTTAGCACAGGTGCAGCCTGCCGGTCACACAATCAGTCCTCCTGGCTGTAAATACACCATGAAGACTAAAGAACACTCCAAGTCATTCATTGAAAAGACGACTGAAAAGCAGAAATCAGGGGATAGTCGGAAGAAAACTTAATATCCTCAAAAATTGAAGCATGGTGGTGGCAGCATCATGAGGCAGGGATGCTTCTTGGCAGCAGGCCCTGAAAGGCTTGTAAAGGTAGAAGCTAAAATTAATGCAAAGTATAGGGAAATCCTGGAGGACAGCCTGATGCCGTCTACAAGAAAACCTGAGACTTGGGAGAAGATTTTTTTCCAGCAAGACGATGACCCGAATCAGACAGAGGCAAGAACTAAAAGAGGCGTTGCATTTAAGTCATTTAAGCATATGAAGGGAACTTTTAAAGGTTAAAACAATAACAAGAGAGGGAATTTTAGAGATATTATTCATATAACAGGAGTGACCTGGGCCGCCGTATGGCTCACTGAGTTAAGGCATTACCATGTGGAGGCAGGTCGCCAGCAGCAGTCGTGAGTTCGAGTCCGGCTCACAACCCTTTGCTGCATATCTCTCTCCGCTATATCCCCTTTCACCTTGTCTCTTTCCCATTATCAATAAAATAGGAAAAAATTCCCCAAAGAATTATATATATATATTAAAGGAAGTGACCTGTTATGTCTTAGCCGCCATGTTTAATCTAGATGAAAAGACGTCACCTCATTAGAAAACTCAACTCACCAGTAGAGCCAAAACCAGAACCTGAAACATACTGGCCATGAGCCACATTCACCCTTCTTTACCAAACATGAAATGTTTGTTGGTTTAAAGCTACGTCAGTTTTAACAGATGACGTCTACAAACAACAATTGCCTCTGCAGAGATGCCTTTACATCATTTCTATTCCAAACATGTATTATAATCACTCATCTGTTTGACTATACCTCTGTTTTACTGTGAAGAGTTTAATCTCTGTGAGACAGACAGATAAAATATTGTACAATCATTCTTAGGCCGGAGATAATGCTCACTCTGTCCCAGTTAATCTTTTTTGCTCAGATCTTTTGCATAGGGAATAATAATCAGTGTTTCCACTAAATATTGCTGTAAGTCTTTTCCAATAGCATGCAATCCGAAAGCCCAATCCACCACTAAAATACTGTTCCTGGGAGCCAAGCGATACATCTGTATGGATTTTATACCATGTAAATTCCAGATGTTCTGCATTTTAATCTGCAACAAAGTGAAGCAGTGATATGATGTGTGCATCATGGATATAATGTCAACAAAATATTTCCAAACAGGGATTAAAGGACCAAAGGGCACCTCCGGAACTGACTTCAGTGCAGAGATAAAGAATTACGCCACACTGTTCATCTCCTCTGACATCCCTGCAGTGTGATAGATCACATCCAGCCTCTTTAAAAGTAGTCATAAACTATATTTATGAGCAGTTTATCATCTGCGAGGCAGGATTATGCCTCCTGAATGTCTCGGTTTTTGAATGATAGCAGTTGTCTAGCAGGTAATTCAGATTGATTTAATATGAAGCCCATTTAAATTTCCTGACTGTCTGTGAGCACCGTCTGACATGAAAATATGAAAATCTTCAGTGGTGTGGAAATGATGCAACTCCCTGACTCCAGAATGCAGGGTGGCTTTTTCCAGATGCTAACGTCTGGACCTGGATCAGTGACGCACAGAGGTCATGGTTTCTCACAGACAGATGATCCCTCCATGCTGTGTTTTAGCTGGACACCCCCCACGCACCAGTTTCCATCCTGAGGAGCTGAATGGAGGTCAGGGGCGTCGGGGGTCAAGCCTTTCGCCTCTGACATCAGTTTCCTGAACGTATAGAGGGATTACAGGCCCCAACATCTAGAGAGGGGTGAGGTCATGTTGTACTCTGCAGATGTAATGTGCACATCTGCTGCTCAGCCTCACTGTTACACCAGGAGGCAGGAAACATCATGACTGATGGAGTTTGTTCTGCAAGAGAGCTGGAGCAGATTAGTGGTTGATTTCATGCTCCCCTGTTTATATTATGAATGTTTTTTTTTGTCGTCGGGGGGGAAAATCCAGAGAGGCTCTGTTCTCTGTTTCAGCTATTCCAGGTTTACAGATATGTATATTTTTATGTTTTGGGGCAAATGTGTTTAAATGATGCACATGACAACTACAGTATGTTCAATCTGAAGGAATGATGCATCTGTAAAGAGACTCAGTGGAATCTTAATGAGAATTTTAATATGTAATTAAAATTCCAAAGTCTCTAAAGACAGCAAGCACTTGTAATGTCAATTTGAAGGAATGTTTCAGCGATGTAACCTTTTGGGGGAAGTAAGGATATGACATGTAAAAGGTAACCTGGAGACTAAACTGTGGTGTTCACAGTTCTCACAATAAGCAGCAGTATTGGCTTCATGGTTGAGGGTCAGGTGGTAGAGTTGGTTGTTCATTAATTGTGTGCCTGGTGGTTTGACCCCCAGCCCTTCCACATCCTAAGTATCCTCTGGGAAGACACTGAATGGAAAGCTGGCCAGGTGGGAGAGTAGATTGCATGGCATCTTCATCATGACTATTATGTGGACGTAATTTTGATTTGAGAAAAAACGTAAACTGCCATCATCAAAGCATCAAACTGCACTTTAACTTCAGCATAAATACACTTTAAAGTGCACTGCATTCTCTCACTTTAGAGGTCAAAGGTTCAGATTTTCCTTTTGCATCTACAAATTTTAGTGCCACAAATCTGATCTGGAAACCTTTTCAGAATCAGTGTGCCCTTTCAAACGGGGACACAACTTTAATTTTGTATTGCATTCATAATGAAAGTGTATTTATTTTTCATGTCGTAGTGTCCTCTGGGTCAAAGTTTAGCCTCCAGCTCTGCTCCTGCTGATGCTGCTTCCTCTTTTAACGCTGCTAACTGCTGCCCTCTACTGTCCAACACTCAATAATCTGTGTTAACTGCACCACAACAACAGGTACAATTAATTTCCTAAAACACATGCAGTTAAAATTGAGCACAATGCATGTTCCCACCTCCACACATGTACCTGCACACATGGCATGTATTGTCATGCATCAACAGAGATTATAAACCCGAGGAGTTCGTTCTCCACCGCGATAATCCCGTCTCTGATTCCCTGGTAGCCTGCAACAAGTAGTCTGACACACAGAGGACAAAGGCTGCTGTAATCTGTTTGGATTGCATGCTCGACAAAAATCACACAAGGCCAGAAATTTTAGGAGGGAATCTTTTTCTTCGCCCTTCTCCATGGGGTTCTTTAAGTCTTCCGGTTGCATGCAAGCATTTTCTGAGTGGCTTTTTAGTGGCGGTCTCCAGCCTCTATTTAGCCAGATGGCTTCCTCCGTCAATCCCCACTCACAATCAAGATTAAGATTACACCACACACATACACACACATACACGCACACACATACACACACTCAAATACATCACATATACAGTAATTAAATGTTCACTTGCTAGCAGATGATGATATAACACAGAATCTGCCACAGTTGCTGAGTTACAACTGAGGCTTAAGTTATTAAAGTCGGCCATCGATCGCAGAAATTCCAGGTTGGAGGAGTGGCGTGGATTAAAGTATTTTTACCGCAGAGCCACATTTCCACCGTCTGAAACAGAGAGGTGGGAGACGGAGGCGAGGCAGAGAGGACGGAGGGAGGGTGGAGGGGAGGACAGTAGAGAGGACAGATTGAAGGGGTTAGAGAGAGAAAGCCCTGCTGTCACCAGGCTTGTTTAGTGTGTAGCAGCCGTCGATACCTCCTAGACTCTTTCCTTCCTTCCCCCCTGAGGTGCTGGTTCTGCGAGGCCTCCGGGCCGCCCAGCATGAAGCGGGCACCATGGGCTTTCTGGAAAACTACCAGGAGATTGACCCCGTCACTTTGAACCTTTGCATCCTCATCGCCAGCTACGTTATCTTGCTCCTGGTCTTTCTGATATCCTGTATCATGTACGACTGCCGGGGCAAAGATCCTACCAAGGAGTACGCCCCGGACCCACAGCCGCCCACTCAGTCTCCCATCAGGCTGGTGGTGATGCAGAGCTCTCCGGCTCCGGTGGGACGGTGGGACACGGCCAACATGATCACCACCTACCACGAGCCATCGCACTCGGACTTCAGAGAGAAGAAGAGCACGATGGTTTGAGAGAGACTCGACGGGCTTGTACAGTACACCTGACCCTTTATTTTTGTACATATTCTTTTTACATTTCTTTGTGTTTTGCCTGGACAATGCTAGGATTTGATCTGCACAGAACCCGACTTGGACGGTAAGAAAGAGTGACATGTGTTGATGTCTTTAAGTACGGTGTGTATGCATGTGAAATCCGTCGTGATCTCAGGGATCTCGGGCCAAAGCCTGCAGCCTGCTCTGGTAAGGAAATGTCAGAGGTGATAAAGCACAAGGAATAAAGAGGGCAGTTGTGTTGTGTTTACAGGGTGGAAGAAAGAGTGTTGTAAAGAAGAAACTAAGTCGGAACCTCTCTTATGTCAGTCACTTTCAAACAAGACCAAGACAAAGAGAAATATTTATGGCACCTGGATGTCGCTGGACTTTGTTCTTCTTCTCCAACATGACAGAATTACGATCTCTACTTTAACAAAATCAAAGGTGCATTGCTCCTTACTGGCTGCCATTCAACATTTAGTTAAGTCTGGACAAACCCTAACCTCTTACATAACTAAAGGAAGTGCGATGTGCATGGACTTGTTTCTCAAAGCGGCAGACAGAAAGGTAAACGTGTTTCCATCTAGGTCGTGACCTGCAATGTCTAGATTCCAGGAAGTGTGTCTTTAATCAGCTCCCACTGCACAACAACAAGATGCAACCTTAAATCGATTCAAAGCTCCACAGCCTCAATGTTTACCTGCTGTTATCCTAAACATGTCTATAGGGACATAAAGAAGGGTTTTTGCTTAATCACATATAATATCACTCATATTATTACAGTGCAGATATTGTGTTTTGAGTCTATAGAAACAAGCAGGCTAGGCTTTGTGCAAAGAAGAATGAAGCACATGATAGCTCTGTTTAATAAGCAAACTGAGCATAGTTGATATAAAGCCACAGTGCTGTAAAAGCAGACGGCTGTTCTTCCAGTTCACAATGACTAAACTGACCATTAGCTTGTGATAAGAACTTGTTATGATTGATTTTCTAATTCTTTGCTTCACTTCGATTATATTTGTCATCTGCTTTCCCTCCGGCTCTGTTTCACAGGTCATTCGTTGTGTTCATCTTGCGTGCTGCATCATGCTTTAATCTGTGGCGAGTCAGACTGATTAGCTGACCTGTCAGAGCAATGAGAGGGTCTGAAATCAACGGAGGGACTTTTCCGAAGGAGCAGATTTACAGACTTAATATTCAGTGTGCCAACTGTGCCAGGGCTTTCAGGAGAGCTCACTTTATCCACTTTTTCATGGGTGGCAAAGACAGATACATTTAGAAAGCACCTGATTTAGTTTTCACTCATCATTACTCCTATGAAGAAGAATATGAATAATACGAAAAAGAAAAGCACTATGAAGGATTAGATTTGTCCCTTGATTTGGAGATTAGTATCACAAAAGTTGGAGTAAAAATAATTTAGAAGTTAACTCTTATGAGTGAAGTCAAATGGACTAAAAATGAGTAGAGTTTATGATTGCACCGTCATGTCTCTGTGGTAGACAGAAGACCATAATTTCTGGTATCTTTATTAAAGTGAATTAATGAAGATTCGCACTCATGCATGAAACATACATCAATAATATTCCAATTTTACTGATGATGCATGATGAAGACGAAACAAGAAACAGAAAAGCATTTAAATAAAGGCCAACAGATGGTGAATTTTTAGGGACAATACTAATTTTATTACCAAACGAATTCTGATATCGTTATATGGGCTGATATTGTTTATACATGGGTAAAGTCATATTGATAAGGAAACAAGATGGGGTCATTGTTTAGAGACTTTCCAGCAATGCATTTCACAAACTAGTTAGCAACCTACCATGATAACAAAGCTTGGCGCGCCATCACTGTGTGCTCAGGCATAATGCATGCTCTGCTACATGTGCTGCAGACAGTGCTAAGAGTATCGCAAACAATGGTTTGTTTTGGCGTCCATGAAACAACTTATAAGCTGATACCATCTGTGCGAAGCCTATATCGGCCAATGACGCTGGCCAACTGATACACTGGTCTAAAAAACAAAGCGCACTGTCAATATTTTAGAGACCTTTCAAATCTTCGCAAACTATTTTCTGGGAAATGTCTCTCATTAAGAAGAGCCACTCTGGTCGACCACTTGGAAAAGGCCACCGTTTGGAGCTTAGTTTAGCAGACAAACATTTCCTGGAGACAGAAATAATCCTGTTGGTTCAAAGTATACAAATTCCAAACTAAGATCCAGCAGTGTAATGGACAGTTTTATCTATACATGACACTGAAATAAATCACAAGCAGTGTTATGCAGCTCGTAGTTAGCCTAGCATGCCATTACAATGAAAGTGATCCCAATGTGAGTGAGCTTATACTGCATTTATCTTCTGTTTCTAATCTGTAGACATTCATTTCAATATTCAAGTCACAGTTACTACTAGGAAATTCATTTCTTTTTAACCCACTAAGCTTTACCTGGTTTTAGCTTGTACAGCAAACATGGCTCCCGGAAATAATGATGTAAACAATCCTAGAATCTCTCCATCTGGATCAGTACATGATGATAAGACACCAGACCACTGATACTGCATAGAGATAAGCACTAGCCGCCCTGTTCCATGAATATTCAACACTCTGATTACAGCTTCCAGTCTGCGCTGCCAAACACTCAGCAGAAATAGATCAGAGAAAGTCGTTACAGTCGAATCTGGAAGACGTTCAGGGTAATCCTTCAGAGAAATGTGGAGTAGATGGAACTCAAACATAAAATAGGGTCATGGTAGTCTTTGTAAAGTTTGGAAAGATTAGCAAGAAAAGATGGTAAATACGTTATGTAATCCGCTCAGTTTACATCTGATTTTAAATGGTTTAAATGGAATTTGGTTTCCATGCATCTGATTCAAGCAAATAAGGAAACTGCTGCTACTTCTTTATTCAGGGCTTAATATCTCATATAGTTTTCATTATTCCAGTAGAGACCGACTCGATGGACAAATAGTTACTGTAATTATCATCAACCAGAGGAATTACTTTCACACAAGTCTGCTTTATTTGTTTGGATTATTACAGCACGTGAAAATTGTGAAAGAGGTTTTGTGTAGCTTTGAAATACCGAAGCTAAAACACAGAACGGAAAAAATGTGGTTTTCTCAGAATGAAGTGACAGCAGAATTATTAAATTAGATCATTCATCACTCAGAGCTCTGCTTTTGCTTTAATTTACAGTATTTTTTCCATATTGGTTGCTTTCAGAATTTACAAACAATAAAAGTAAGACAGGAGTCAGAGGTTTGTTTTCAAAGCCAGTATAAAAATGCAATGTCATAGATAAGTAATCACTATTGTCATATGAGTATCAGTCCTGTAAAAACTGGATTAGAAAAGTAATAATAATGTACGATTTTTTAAATGAATTAAGCCACTTAATTGTTGTTTACTACTGATATGAATGAATATATAGATTTTTTGAATCTAATAATCAGTTCTACTTTAAAAATGTAGTACGATTACAAAACAGATGCATATTTACTATTTTTATTACAATCATTTTAATGACTCTGAAGGCCAGAACTGTCATCCTGCTGAATTTTAATAGACATGATATAATTGTTGTCAGCTGAAAACGCAATACAATAAAGTTGTTGAAATGGACACAGTCGAAAAATAACTTTCATTCTGGATGTTTTAGCTGCTGTGCATTCAGAAGATGTCTCTGACACTGAGGTGTGTAAAGTGAGGACACGAAGGCCGCCATGCTTCGATGCTCACAGTAATCCTCAGCCAGAAGCGTCGCTGCGTTTTCCACTACGGGAGCTCAGCTTGTTAGCTGCAAGATTAATTAAGCTGGGTACGTTAAAACACTGCAGCAGCAAAGCCCCTGACCTGCATACTGTGGTCAGTTTGGTATTCATTTTATTAAGCTGGTACCTTTGTATAGCGCATGCATGAGTTCTATCTAAATGTAGATGTTATATCTGAAAAAAAACTTAATTTTTCACATTTCAGTCAGTTCAAAATGTTGCACAATAACACACAAGTTGTCAGTTTTGACACTTCTTTAAAGAAAATTCTGCAAGAAAATGCATTTTCTTAACCCATGCAGTCCATTTCCTGCCACCCTTCAAGCATTAAGCTATTTTTAAACTGAGGATTACTCTCCCACAGTTTGTACAGTTGGTCTTTACATTGCCATACCTCTTGAACACAGATTTCTTTGACCTCCTTATTTGAAATTACTTATGGAACCTTCATTCCAGCAAGAAACAGTAAACCACTTACAAAGCTGTTTAACTCCACCGTCACGTGTCTCCATAAAGCCTCTTTTATTCCGAGGGCACACCAACCTATAGGACCTATAAGACAAGCAGAAGTTGTTCTGCTAAAAGGCATATGTTTGCTTTGGTTATCCATTAATCCTGTGCGTCCACAGTTTGCGCTTGGAGGAAAGTGCCGTTTTCAGGTCATGATCTTAGTATAAAATGATTAAATGATTATGTTGGAGCTGAGAGGTAAAGACAGGGACACTGAAACCAGGTCACAAGGTGCACTGTAACCTTTATAAGCATGCCTGACCTCTGTGACCTGAGTAATCAGGAAGATTAGATAGTGCTAGATTCAAAGATTGAAGCTCTCAGGGCCATTGCGAGAACTGTCGACTGAGCAACCTGAGATGTTATAAATGTCCAAAAAAGCAACTGTCTGTGCTTGTAAACAATTTTTTGCACATTCTTCTTTTGCAGAAACACCTTGAATTCACTTGAACTACCAAACTGAATCTCTAAATGCATACATTTAAAACTGTGCCTTTACAGAAGAAAATAAAAATACCAAGCTCAGTCCAGAAAAGCTCCGTTTGTATTTTCAGTATTCACTTTTATGGTTTAGTTTTGACTTTTATGGCCATGTTTTGTTCCCAAACTGCATTTTGCTACAGTTGATTTTTTATATGTAAGCACAGAAGATGCATTTGTGATACCTGAGATCCAAATGCAGACAAGCACTTCAAGTTGATTCAAAGAGGCTTTGCAGATAACAAAGGCTTAAAAACACCAACCAGCAGAAAACAAAAGGCTGGACTGCTCGTGCAGGTGAGCGGCGCTGCCAGTCTTATCTGAAGCCGTTGGAAGGGGGCTGGTGTTTACACGCCGTGGCTTGATGAGGGAGCGAGCAGCAGGTGTGGAGGGATTGGAGGTAATTGGAACAGCAGGGACGTGGACTGAGAGGAACTATTGGACAGGGAGAGGAAAACAAGGTCCGATAAGGTCCATGAAAAATACCCAACGCTGAAATCCACATAGGGCGGATGAAAGAGATGGCAGAGATTCCCATGTTTATGACTTGCGAGCATTTACATCACTGGGCGACTCAATATTTACAAGCTGGTAGTCATGGTAACTTCCATACGCAAGGCCATGACCTCTCCTTAACCTTAATTAGCTATGTGCATATGAAGGGGTACAGAATTTAATTGCTGTTAAATAGTCAAGTATTTATATATATATATACACATCATTTATAGGAGACAGAGCTGTCCAAGCATCATTTTGCATTGTCTGATTTTACAAAACAACGTTCTTTTCGTAGTTGTTGAAGAAACTCAACTTTACAGTCAATGTGGACATCTGCTTAATTTCAGAAGAAGCTTGAAGGTTCTGATCGGAAAAGCTACTTTCATGCAAAACCAGCTGGAAGTTGATGAAATCCACCGCTGGTGCTGCCATCAGAATGCATCAGGGCATCTGATTCTGAGGGATCTGAATAGAACTGGTGCACAGAAAAGAACAATACTTGTTCTCTGTCAGTTGTTTTTGCAACAGACAGCTGTTTCCAGAGAAAAAGTATTAAAAAAGCCAATACATTCAGAGCCAGATATTTCCATCAGGAGTTGGTAGAGACCAAAAACAGAGCTACAAGAGAGTAAATATTGGACTATTGTTCATGAGATCCCCAAAAACATCACTCTAAATAAGTGATAATGTTACTTCGTCACAGCTAGACGTGTAAATAAACTCAGACCTCAAGTGACTAGAGGAAATGTAGTTATTGGTGTTTTGGTATTTTTCATTCAAATTAGTAAATTATAAATTTGTGCGATGTCACAGAAGGTATGGCTGCATTTTGAGAGTGGATGGTGGACATTTTTCTATCTTGGAGCCAATAACATGCATCTGCAGCTTTAAATCCAATAACTGCTCTCAAATGTGCAGCACATAAAGTGACAGGAGCGGGTGTAAACCGATACAGCTGCGTCTGTGATGTGAGAGTCCAGGTTAAACACCTGGGAAATTCCATCCACCAGCCAACTGACGATCAGTCAGACACAGACTCGGATTGTGTTCAGCCAGGACGGGGAGTCATCCCTGGCTGCTGTGACGTGCTGCCAACCTGCAGCTCTCAGGTGTGTGTCACATTAGAGGTGTTAGCAAAACAGCATGAGGAACAACAGACTGAAGCCAGGAACAAGGAGCCACTGTGCCCCTGACATATGGCCTCTGGCATTGTCCCATTGTCTGTGCTAATGTCCTTTTTTAAAACACAGACAATGAGCTCTTTCTCTTTTTCTGGATCAATCCCTTTCTCTGCTCTCACTGGTACAGTAACTGCTGCCACAAAAGCCTAGATACCTTCATTTAACAGGAAGTAAAGCTTTTCTAATGTACAGTAAACTGTACTTTTCTGTGTCTGCTGAAAAACATCCACGTGCTGAAAGAAGAGAACATTTATGAACAGAAAGCAGAGTTCTTTCTTCTAATAGGGAGTGTCGAGCATGAACTTCATTAAGCCCCAGGATTTCTCTTTGGTCTTATATAAACACTGTTATATCTAAGAGGCACTGATCAAGTTGCGCTGCTATTATGTAACTGTGCTGTTGCAGCATGACACTGTGTGTGTTTGCAGTTCACTGTCTGGCTGTGTTTCTTTGTCTGCTCGCTGCAGCTGTACCAGGAGAATTATTCCAATCGTCTCCTCAGTGTGTGAGATGAAGCCTGCAGGAAGCTCTCTCCGGTGTTCAGCTGTACAGTTAATAGCTAGAGCTAATGCATCACATACCAACACTTCACAGTGATTGCATGCTGTTGACACAATCAGTGTGGTCTGTTGTACATCTCCCATCGGTACTTCTTACATAACATGTTTGACGAGAGCATGTTTTGTTTGGCAGAACGCACAGCAGGCTACTGTATGTACACAAAACATGGCAAAAACAATCAGGAAAAAAAAGCTCAATTCATGTTTACATGACTGTACATGAGATTACAAATCATCTGATTCAAATTTAAGCTTTAAACCAAGGTTTTGCAAATAGCCTCTAACCACAGTTACACAAATTTAACATCCTGTTTAATTCCGGTGCTTTTATGAGTGGCTCTAGCTTCAAGAAGTCAGCCGTTTTGTAGCTGCAAATGTTAACAAAGTCATAAAAGGTCATTTCTATGTCTACTTCACAATTACTTCACAAGCCTGGAGTTAAGTACATGTCAATGCGCTATTAATTTGCTGTACAGATCTTCTCTTGGAGGTCAAAGGTCAAACAATCAAGTCTCCCTGATGAACTGAAGAGCTGATGTAAATGCAAATGTCACTATAAAGAAAGCTGAACACCAGACAGAGATGTTTTCAAAAATAGCAACCCCAAAATTTCCTTATTAATGATCTATTGTTGAAAAAAGGCAATCAACTGGCGAAGACATATTTAAAACCAGTACAGAATGCATGAGAATTTTTCTGCATTATATTCCTTTATTCTATGCACTTTGTGTTTCTCCTGTCATATATAGTCATTTTTACCTCAAATTGATGAAACAAAGGCACAAATGGACGCATAAAAATTCACAAGAATGCGGAAAATGTCGTATTTGATGCCATAAAATCATTTCCAAAGAGGACACAAACTGGTGCAAAAAGACTCACTAGAAAGTAGAAAATTGAGTATTTGATGCTCAAAATTTCCTGGTGGAAGACACTAGATCCCCAGCTTAATGCATCTCCTGCAATGTTCAAATGAAATCTAAGCTCATGAAAATTCATATATCATTCATTAACCGTGTTTTGTCATTTGGTGTGTGGTATTACTTTGCAAAAATGCCTCGAGATAAGAATACTAAAGAGATACACATGACATAATTTCAAATAAGCATGAAGCATGCTAATCCAATATCTGGCACAGTTGGTATCACAACACACAAAAATCACAACCTACAACACACAGAAAATAAAAAAGGTTAAAAGCAAATGATTATAAAAGAAATACAAGTGTAGTGTTTCGGTATTTATTTGCTTGTATCTTTGTTAGTTTCCCATAAACATCAACAGTCTCAGGTTTAATTATTTGCAAACCCAGAATGTAGCTGTTGCCCTCCTCTTATAAGATACCGCCTACTCAGCATCTGATTGGCCAGCCTGCCGATAGAGTCGCCGCTCATTGGCTCTCGCCGCTGCCACTCCACATCTCACCACTGGTTGGAGTGTGGGGCTCCAAAAGAAATCATATTTGTTGTTGAGCACCTCGGCAGGGAGCTGCTTGTCATTGACCGGCGGGGCTGCTTGCTTGCGGGGGTCTTTTTGGTTCGTCCTGGCTGCCGCTGGTGCTTATGGATTTTTGTAGCTTAAAGACGAGGCAGTGAGTCAGTATTTGGTACAGAATGGTTTTAAGAAAAAGACTAAAATGGTGCCTTTGTAGTGGGAGTATTAATGTTGCCGGTGCCTTGTAGCTGTAGTGAAAGTTAGCTTATGAGTAGCACAACGTTAGCCGAGTAGCTAATGCTAGGCCTTCCGTTTTCTTTTGGCTTGTCAGGACACTTTATTGTTTTATCCCTATCTTTGTAAAGCAGGGCTTTGTAGCTTCTTTGTTTGCTATCGATTTTTTTTTTCATTTGCTCCCTGTGGTAAAAAAAAGGCACTGAAATGAAGAGGGTGAACAGCTTTCAGAGGTAGGTGAAATGCGAAATCTCTATGGGGAAAAAATGGTGTTTTGGTTCTACCGAGCAGAGATTGAAGTGTAACTGGGTCATTTTATTGTCACTCATAATGTCAGATACTTTCATAAAGCAATCAGTGGTTGTTAGTTTCATGTAAACCTATTTTTCTCTCAGGTGGAGTAAAAGTTATTGTCTGTAGCTGTAATGTGAACAAAATAAACTTCGATCTCAAGCATTTAATAATTTTGAAACCTGAAAAAATAGTAGATATAGTTTAATTACAGTCTTGTTAATTAAACCACGACTCTATGACCAAAAAAACCTCACTGTAGTTGTATTCAAAAAGGAAAGAATGACTACATGTGAAGATTTCATCAAGAAATCATAAAGCATTACTTTGGGTTTTGGGATCTTGTGACCAGTTTCTTACGGCTAAATCAACAAATTACTGATCAGCTGATGGTGACAAATGTTATGTTTTAGCTCTAAATTTAATAGTAACATGTAGTCTAAAGATCTCTATTTCATGGCAATGCCTTAACAACATAAACCTGTGCAATCTTATCTTTTAGGGTTAGTATAAAGATATGAATTATTTACTCTCTTCAAAATGTCAACCAGATTAAAATCAGCAAATAGCTTTTCCAGCATATTACTGTCATTCACTGCTATTAGATTTATTATTTTCTTGTTTTATTTCATATCTATGTATCTTAAATGTGCTTTCAGTGGTTGTTTTGCGACAGGTGAGACTTTGCTGCTTTAACAATGCTGTATATCTGTTTCTTACATCTATAATACATTTGCAACTAATGATTATTTTCATTATTGATTAAGCTGTGGATTATTTTAGTGATTGATTGGTTGTTTTCCTGTAAGATGTCAGATTCACTGTTGCCCAAAGCACAAGGCAACATCCTCAAATGTTGTGTCTTGTCCACAACTCAAAGATAATCAGTTTACTGTCATAAAAGAGTAAAGAAACCAGATAATATTGAAAGTTAAGGAGTTGGATTTTGTTTCTTCGTCTTTTTAAAAATTGTATGAAAGTTTTCATCCTTCAATCAACTTTTCCTCTTTTGATAAGAGCAGAACATGAATGGTTTTGTTGGTGAGAAGCTACAGGGGGCTGAATCAGCCTGCCGTAGTTGTTCATGTTTTGTTTATTGGTGTGTGTTTCAGGTTTATGAACAGACGGGCCTCTGCTAACTGCCGCTACCAGCCCACCTGCTATGAGCATGCTGCAAACTGCTACACTCATGCGGTGAGTGTTTTGTAATTGTTTGTTTCCTAATGTAGAGGATGTAATCTCACATGGAGAGACATTAATCTGCTCTGAGGTTCAAAATAAAATCACAGTAACGCCACGTATGCAGTTGCTGATCTGCATGGGGTTTAAATGGTTTTGTGATTTCGCCTCATCTCCGCAGCTCCTCATTGTGCCGGCCTTCGTGGGCATGACGTTGCTGCACCGTCTGTCGGACAACCGCTGGGAGAAGATCACAGCCTGGGTGTATGGCATGGGGCTGTGTGCCCTCTTCCTGGTCTCCACTGTGTTTCATATAATTACCTGGAAGAAGAGCCACATGAGGTGAGAAGGACTGAAGCGATGACAAGTAACTTGGCACAGAAGTTAGAGAGAAATCATGAGGATGCAGACTTGACAAAATAAGATGAGGGTAAAATGGGAAAAATTTAACCAGCTATACCTTTTGTAATATTTAGAGTGAGAGCAGAAGTGTATTGTATAGCTGGTGTCTAGTTTTAAATGGTGAAAGTAGAATCAGTATTCCAGATACTGATACTCCATTGTTGACAAGGAATTCTTTGTTTGCGGCTTCACCATCTTTTAGTGTCATTGCTGGCTTTGTTCTTGTCCTAGTATGCTGCGGCTTGTTTATATGCTTCATATCAAACCTTTTGTGTTACTCTTCCATGCTTGTTGGACTCTTAACATGACAATTTGAGGAAATTAACAATATCAGTACTGTCATTGCCTCTGAGAAAGTATTTAGCTGCCTGGTTTTACAGTTGTTGTTTGATGCGCAACTTTTTGCTAACGTCTTTTTTTAATGCATTTTAGAATGAAGCCATATTTTCTCAGCATAAAAATGTGAAAAAAAAACATAATCAGACATACAAAGACGATCAAAAAATAAGTTAAAAATCAGATTATGAATGACCAGACATGTTGTACTACCTTTTTTGCTCTCAACTGAATTTTCTTATGACGACAAGTTAAAGTGTTTGCTGTGGAAACTGATTGTAGATTTTAGACTTGAGCTGACAGTGAAAGAAATCTTATCATCAAATAAATTTACTTTAACTTAGTTTGGTGATGTTTTTTTCCCCTTCCAGTTAGTCACTGTGCTGTGATGCTATTTTTCTTAACAGCTGAAATCTAATTTTAATGTGTTTTATAATGTAAGTAGTGAGATGCTTCCCAAACGTTGCTGCTGAGCTTCTGTTTGTGGTAGTGTTTTGTCTGTACAGAGTGTCATTTCCATTCATTTGCCGCTCAGATCATCTGTGGAAACTTAATGTCACTTCCTGTGACCCACAGGGATTTTCCCTGCACGAGCATGCAAATAATGTCTCTGCTTTGCATCACTAGCGTTGAGTAAAGAAATAATGACCTGATTGTTGTTTGTCTGTTTCAGGTCGATGGAACACTGTTTTCACATGTGTGACAGAGTGGTTATCTATTTCTTCATTGCTGCCTCCTACACACCTTGGTGAGTGTCACACAGAGGACAGAATAAACCCACGGGGACTCGTGTCCTAAGTGGAAGCCTAATTAGGATGCTGATGCCATTATATTTTTTTACCTCCTCCCTCGTCAGGTTGAACCTGCGTGAACTGGGCCCTCTAGCAGCACACATGCGCTGGTTTGTGTGGCTCATGGCTGCTGCTGGAACCATATATGTCTTCAACTATCATGAAAAGTGAGTTCATGTCACACTTTGATCACCATTTGTTTGTCTATGTATGAGATAATATTCGGAATTTAAAAACTTACAAGATAAGATAGAACTTTAGTAATCCCAAGGTAAATTCTTGTGCCAAAAAATACATAACATTAGAATAAATGCAGTGCCTAAAGGAAAAGCAATAAGATAAACAGTAATAATTATGTAAAAGTGAATAAAAACTGAAATATGACTAGAATAGAAAAGTAAGAAGTAATACTAGCAAATATAATATTGCACATGAAGCTGAAATATTGCAATATAGACAAACTGCGAGCTGTGCAGCACCCAAATTCCTCATTAGACAGTCCAACCAGATCATTTTTTAACATTGCTTTTGTTGATGTTAACATTTATTTGCAAGTAACATCACAGTGAAATGACTGATTACTGAGAAATTGTCAGAAATGCGCCGCCTCCTGCTCCTCGAATGGGAAGATTTTCTGGTTTTCTAGTGGAATATTGGTTGACATTTTCATACATTTTATGGATTATATTGACAAATTGAGAGAATAGTCAACAGATTCATCTCGAGTAGAAAAAAAAGACTTAAAACAAAATAACCAAGGGGAAAAATGAGACAAAAATAAAGCATTAATGTCCATATCACATATATATGTTTGTATTAATGCACAGGAACACATACATGTTCTTATGTGTCACGGCTGTAGATTAGCTGTTTGACTTCTTGTACTGGTTTGTCACAACAGGATATGTTTTGCACCAGCATGTAATTATAATGTAATAAAAATATACAGCACCAGTATGTAATTATATTATAATAAAATGTATCGCACCAGCATATAAATTATATGCACAACAGAGTGGCAGGTAAATAGATTGTTTCGTTCGTCTTGCAGTGAGAAACTTAAAACAAAGCTGTACTTTCAGCCACACTGGCTGCTGCAGTAGCTGCCACTGTCGTCCAGAGGGGCTCCACATCAGGCCAATGAACACATGAACATGACTGCATGAAATTATAACTTGCACACTCAAAATATTGTTGACCATTTTGCAGTTTTAAAACTTGTTACATGTCACTGATTATATGTGAGTTTTAGAGTCTCTACTCTAAACACTCTGCTACAACAGTCGATGTTACAGATCAGTTTGAAAATCAGGTTAATAGGTGGTTTTACTCTCCTTTTCTCTGCCCTTCTCTCCGTTGACTGTTTGGTATTCAACAAATGTGTTTTGAAAGTTTTAGAGCAGGTCTGACGGGTTCTATCCTCCATGTCATTGTTTGTGCTCAGTCACAATAATGGTCCGCCAACACCTGAGCCTCTTCCTGTGTAGGTTTCCACAACATTAGCTCGGCTTCCCTGTGTCCTGTGCAATTTAAATACCTGTATAACAAGTATAATCGAACCAAATATCTGTACACAGATTGTGTTTTATAAGATAAACTAAAGTGAGTTGGTTTAAAGAACATAACTGTTGATGACAGCCAGTGTGAGGCTGCAACTATGGAATTTACCTCCAAATAATTCTTAAAATCACTGTTTATAGTGTTTTTTCTTTACTTTTTTAACGGTCTTAATAGTGTGAAGGTTTTAGTATCTCCTTGCCGTGCTCGTGTTTGAAATTTCCTCAAGTTTTCCTCAAGCTGACTTTGTGAACACGCTGTACTTATTTGTCTCCATAGGTATAAACTTGTTGAGCTGGCCTTCTATTTGACGATGGGATTCTTTCCCGCATCAGTCGTGACGTCAATGGTAACGCTATTTATTCATGCATTCACAGTCGCATGCAGTTTATGTCCTGAAACATCCCCTCACTGAGTATCTTGCAAAACAGGTCTTCAGAGTGTTTATACAGAGCCCACAGCAAAATAGTGATCCGTTTAAAATCGATTTTATTCATAAATATATTGTGCTTCAGATCAGAACATAATGTAGGCATGTGAAATCGGTTTTTGCAGCACATTGTGGGAATAAATCTGAAATAAACACAACATTTTTAGGTTAAGAATTATTACTATTCAGAGTAAAATACATGTTTTGATCTTGGCACTGTACTTGTTTGGCATTTATTTTACACGAAAGATTATTTATTTAGCAAACACAAAGCAATGACAAGGATTTCTCCCAGATTTTGTGCTTTTTTCCCAACTTTTATCAGTTTATTTTCAACTTATTCTCAGATACTCTGCTTCTGTTGTGTAATACTTGCAACATGCTGGCAATTTGAAGTTACTTACTCTGTGAACACCCTACATAAGCAGCCCACAGTCAGCAGATTGATGAGCGTCTTTGTACAAATGGATTTTTGTGCTGTTGCAGTTAATAATAGTATTCTTGTTTTTTGTCTTTTGCAGAGCAACACCGAGGGACTTCAGGAGCTGGCCTGTGGAGGACTCATCTACTGCCTCGGTGTGTTCTTCTTCAAGAGCGACGGCGTCATCCCCTTCGCCCACGCCATCTGGCACGTGTTCGTGGCGCTGGCTGCGGCCGTGCACTACTACGCCATCTGGAAATACCTCTACAAGGCCCCCAGCGCCGACACCCTCCTCCACTCGTGACCAAGACCGGAGCCACCGGTCCACCTTTCCCCTCTGAGCAGAGGCGCCTGCACGCCGACTCCCTCAGCAACTGCCCACTGAAGCTGCAGCGACAGCCGTAAAAGTTTACGAAAATAATGACCATGAATTGTTTACTGTTTTCTAACGTGGAGGAGAACAGATTTTTCAGGGTCTCCCCCGATGAACAAAAGCTACTTTCAAAGCTGTTTTGTAACCATAAGAAAAACTTTGACTGTGAGGGAGGGAGTTTTGACCTTTTACACTTGGTATAAACCTTGGCACATTTGTGAGCATTTGAATGAGTATTTGAGAAATTTGATAGCAGTCCTTTGTATCACTTGAAGTGAGTAACATTCCACATTTGGGGTCATTTGAGTGTCAAAACCCAGAGACTGATCTGGTTCAGGTGGTGATTTGAACAGGGAGGATATCGAATGAGGTGCTAAAAATCAGCTCTCATGTGTAGCTTTTTGTCATTTGAAATTTTTCAGATACTAGTGTTGATATAAAGAGCTGGATTTCCGTTTTCTTTTACTGACCAAAAGAAACCAAAGGTCCCCAAATGTTATCCGAACTCAAGAAGCTGTACAAGAAATTAGCCAAAGTGACGCAGCTTCAGATGGCAAAATTTGATTTAAATCAGGAACAAACTCATCAAAGAACAGGTAATTTATTAATTAACCACACATTTGATGCCAACTTTAAAGACTTTGTACCAAAAATATCGCGGTTTGATACTCTTATCAGGACTTGATATGGATTTGTTCTCCACTGGTGTGGTTTTATCTTGATTAGTAACCCAGAGGCTCTTCGTGGAACTCTGTTTCTTCTGGTTTCCTTCTTCCGTCTTTACACTTTTGCACTTTTTTTGTCCAATGCATGCTTCTGTGATCCGATGCAGTCCTCAGCTTTCATAGAACCACAGTTTCTCTGTTGAGCACTTAGCGCCCCCTGCTGGTGGGCGGCTGTAAGACACGCAACATTTCTGATTGTGACAGTGACTCGAGCCAAATGAGAGTAAATCAGTTCAGGCAGTGTGATGACAGAATTTTATTCCACTGTGTTTGTAATGTGAACAGTGTGCTGTAGAGTGTGTATGTATGCACGACCTTTGTACTGTAGTCCAGTATTACATTTCTACTGATCTCAGTTCTCGATTTGCACCTTTAGGATGAACAGTGTTCCCTGTTTCTGTATTCTGAGGTGGGTCTGATCGGTGGAAAAACCTCACGTTCGCGTTTTTGTCTCATGCTGTCAGTTTTGTAAATCTGCTCAATTGCTTCCGATTCATAAGAGAAACCTTCCTGTTGCTTTCCTCTCAGCGATGTACGGAGCTGAACGATGCATATTTTTTAATTGTGGCTCTTGTTGAAATGATTTCCTTAACCACTCTGTTTTGTAATGTTTGTACATTTTGTTTTTTTCGTTCTGTTGATTACATGATCCTGGCCTTTGCAGGGGAAAAAAAACAAACTGCTTCCTGTCTGTTCCGTTGGCTGTTAATGGTGCTGCATAAACATGAATGCTCCTCCATTATACTGAATATCATCTTTCTAATGTGACTATTAAAAAATGATAATGACCCACGTCTGTGCCTCCAGACAAGACCCTCATTCATAATAAGCTCTCGCAGGTCTCCTTTTAAATTCAGGCTGCACTGACCATCTGTGTGTTTTAATGGGAAATCAGGCCCTCATTAGGCACACAAAAGAAACAAGAATCGTCCTTTTAATACTGGTTCTGCCTGGATTTAGAACAAGAGACACGTCTCATTGAAAACTTGTGAAACCTATTTTTATGGGTAAAGAAACCTAAAATATGCATACCTGCTACTTAAATCAAGAACATAGATAACTAAGCATCTAACGTTTCAGTGCCAGTGTTTTTATTTTGTGCTGCAATATATCTTGATTGGTATTGCAGTGTTTAATACCAGTCAATATTAAGCCTAAAACCAGGGTTTAAACTAGCAAACAGAAGCCATGAAGTCATTAAATCTATATTCAGAGAACATAGATGTAGGAACCACATCTGAGCATAGAATTAAGAGACAGCTTTTCGTGCTCAACAGTGTCGGAAGAACAGGCTCAGTTTCTTGGGGACAATATTTTCTGACGGACTATTCTGATTATGGGAAAGTTTAATGAGATTTAAGTAAAATGCTGCTGCTGGATGATCGTGATTCTTCTGACACTAAAATAAAGACGACTTTTTCAAGGCATCGTTTTTTAGAACACAAAACTGCTTTGCAAACCCCAGGGCATTAAACTTCTTCTCCAAAACAACGTTCTTTTGCTTTAATTCCCTCAAATATACAAATATAGAAACTTCTCAAACGCTTTAGCTGCACTTTGGAGAATTAAGATTGTCCTCAGTGTGCAAAGTTTTGCCCCATTTTATGACTCAGATAAGTAAATGTGTGATATGTGAATGTACAGAGCATGCAGGGGAATGTAAAAGTTTATGAACCTCTGAAAGAAGTTTCTGTTGCTGTGAACAGACAAGTGAGTAACAGATGAAATGATTTCCCAAAGGTATAAAGTGGAAAGGTTTTTTTTTTAAAAGTAATATTACTTTATTATTCCCATCCTTCGTAGTTTCAAAATAACAAATAATGAAAAAGGCCTGAAACTAAAACTTTCACTTCTTGTTTGTGCAATTTCCATTCATTCTTCCTGCAAAAGATTTCTACATCTCAGACTGTTTGCTCTGTTTGGAGGTCTGTGTTTACAGATTTTCAATGATGTTTAGCTTGATGGACTGTCAAGACCGTGAGAAACCCTTCAGCTTGCAGCTCCGGAGGTAGTCCACTGAATTTCGACGTGCATTCAGGATTATTATCTTGTTGTGGAAACCTTCTTCTTTTCATGCTCAGCTGCTTCACAGTGTTTGCCTCCTGAATTTAATCTTTAATTGAGTCCATTCTTCCTTCTACCAGTGAAATGTTCCCTATGTGCCACTGGCTGCAGCACAAGGCCAAAGCCTGATGGATCCACCCATGTGTTTAATAACCGGAGAAGCTTTTCTCTAAACATGCTATTCTGGCTTCATCTGTCCACTGGGGACTGGGGACTAGTTTCCAAAATGCTTCAGGCTTATTCGGATGTTCATTTGCAAACTTGTGTTGCAGATTTTTGTGGTGAGGACACAGGAGATCGCCATGACTCCTCCATGAAGGTCATATCTGAGCATATTTTAAACCTACAAGCAGTTGTCTCTGAAAGTTCTCTTGGTTTCCAGACCTCAACTAGACCTCCACAGCTCCTGTTAACTGCAAATACTTAATGACATTACAAACTGCTGTCTGCTAACTTTCAGAGAGTTTGTCAGCTGCTATGAGGTGCACATGGCTGCCGGCTGTTAGGACAGGCTTGAGGAGTATTTATAAAGCTGTGATATCAGCATCACCTGGTCCTTCCTAATCATGACTGAACAAGCCACAGGCCAGGCTCATTAGGGTCCGACAATGCAATGGAAAAGTTACCTCAGAGCTCAAATTTTAAACTTTTGCATGGTGCTTCTCTGCTTTTTAAATCTGAAATTGCACAAAACAAAAAAAAATACACTCATGTTGCTTAAAATGTTGAAAAGAAGGTGTCAGTTTTAACTTTATTTTGGGAAGTAGACTGTCTTTGACTCACAGAAATCTCATCTTTTGCATGAAGGTGTATTTCAATAAAGCATGAAAAATTCAGTACCGAGCTTTATAACCACTATCAACGTTTTTGGAACATAGATTCCTTTTTCAAAAACCAAAAGTTAGCCAAAACATGATAAAACTCACAAAGAAGCTGCACAAAAACTTTACTTCCATTTAAAAAAATGACCCAATACCTTGATCTAAATTGGGAAATATCTTGAAACAAATATCAAACTTGACTAACAGTGACCAGAATTCAGAATTCTTTTCTGAATCCATGAACAGAAAAAGAAGACCCAGCAGATAAGAATTGGGATTTTATTAGACACTACAAATTACAGAGAGACAGAGAGGCTGAGGGCTGAACAGCACGAATAAATGTTATGCATCCATTCCATGACAAACAAGACCGAATACTCCTTATATTGTACTTTTATACACTCTGAAACAGTCTGTTGGTGTTGCCATGAATACAATGGTTACAAGTCTGTTGCAATGTCCAAAATAAGAAATGAAAAAGAGTCGTCAGTGTATATAATATAGAGATTTTGATGCACTAAGAAGCCCTTCAGTGCAGATCTGAACCTATCCGAGCGGTGCTGTGATGAAGACTTTACATTGCTGAGAGACTGGGGAACAGTCAGTGTATTCAAGGCACTGGAATAGACTCAGAATTATGGTTAACATTTCCGGGTGAGGTAGTGAAATCACTCTACAGTGAGGTAATTTTGGGATACACATGGATTAATTATTGGCTTTTTCCTATATATACGTATATATATATATATATGATTTCATAAAAAGATGCTCCAGAGATTCGGGAGGCATCGTTCCAGTCTTCACTCTTCACTGCAAACCCTGTTTGTTGTCTCGAGTGTGTCTGTGCAGGTAAGACGCAGAAGGAAAACCCTCCTCTAAAAGCGCTAAAGACGATAGTTTGTGGTTAGAAAACAATCTTTTTTATGTCGCACACAACTTTGGATCGGATCTATAACGTTCAAGCAACTCTGGGATTGAGACTGGAATGTATGAGTTGTTTTGTTGGGCGGATGTCGACTTTTCTGACTGAGTTTACGGTTGTTATGTCCTTAAATCCGGTTTTACTCGCCTTGAAGAGAACAAAACACAAAATACTGACTAAAATTTCAAGATGTCACTAAAATATGGAAGTCCAGAGATCCCAACAACAAAATTCAAATTCCCCTCACAAACGTTAAAAAATGCACAATTACTGCTAAAACAAACAACAAATAAAAATCCATTGAAAAATAATGAACAATTTTGATATTCTTTTCAAACCAACAATTAAATCTGTCATGTACTTTTCATTTTCAAATTGCAAACACGACTTTCACATTAGATTTTTAGCTCATTCCCTGCAACAAAATAAAAATGGTTTGGATGGAATACATTCTTGTTGTATTGTTCATCCAGCTGAATTCATTTTTTCACACTACAGAACGAAAAGTTTAACATTTGGGTAAATTATCTTACAAAAGTTTTAAAAAACCCTTCTTGTAAATGCGTTAAATATGAAGCCACCATCATCAGCTAGTTAGCTTAGCTTAGTAGAAAGACTGAGGAAGCCGCTAGCTTTTTTCATCTAATAAGTACAAAAACAACAATTCATCCAAGGAACAGTCCAGTACATAACAGCACAAAATGTTGTTTTTACTGCAGTTTTTGTTTACATTTGTTATCCTTGGGCAGAGCCAGGCTAGCTGTGTCCTAGCTTAGAAGCCGCTAACGATTCCATTTTAGTACCAGCATCTTTGGACTTCCATACTTTTGATCTGAAATGTCCGTATCAGACGTGAAAAACACGAAGCAGTCACATACTGGACTGACTGGCGGAAAGCTTTGCAACATGCTGCTCTGCAACACAACTAACATTTGGGGGACTCCACTGTAAGCCTTAACCGAAGAGAAAGTCTCTATAAAAACAACGAAATGAAATTTAATAAAAGCTTCCCAGTGTCCATCACTCAGGTTCAGGGACACACTACAACTGCATTGACTGAAGGAACCAATCACACACACACAGACAGAGCAGCAATAGTAACCAGCTATAGATCTCCCTTCCTTCATAGTAACTTCATCCCATCAAATCAAGCTGTCACAGAAAGCCTTAAACATTCACCAAGACAGGAAAGAAACGCCTGTTACTGGACGACCTCTTAAGCGTTGGAAGGTTTAAACGTAGTGAACAAAGTGCCCGAATGTGGCTTAAAAGAAATCTTTACTGTACATTCTTTCTTCTGAACTGCATTTTCAGCATCTGCTTCTTTTGAATTAAGTGACACGGGAGCCCAACGGTGGCACCAACGTAAGCAGGAGTGTTGTCCTAATAAGGATAATGATGATAATGAGTGCAATAATGCCCAGGCGGTTTTGAGTGCTGCTGAATTTCCACAAATCTCTGTAAAACTACCACATCCTACCTAATATAGAATATCAAAATACCACTATATGCATTTGTCTTTGAGTTATATACTTGTATTCTTTAATAATTTTCTGGATCTGTTGTGCCTTTAAAATACATAGTTCAGTAATGTATAGGAAAAATACTGTACAAAAAGAACAACTTATAGAATAAGTTTATATAAACATATCTCTTGTAACCAATATATCATCTCTGTTGTGAATCGTTTGGTCTGCAGTAAACAAATTGATTGGGTTAACCACAGTATTGGACAACACCATCCAACTTTTTTTGTCAACATCTTTTACATTCATACAGCCATCTTTAAAAAGAAGGCAAACATAGAGCTACAAAGAGAGACTACAGACATCTGTATTGATTTCTAAAATAAAAACACTCATATTAATCATGCTAATTTTAACAGAAGCAAAAAGAATTATCAACAACTTTGCAAAACAAAAAAAGAAGAGAGAGAGAGAGAGAGAGAAAAGATTTGCGAAGAGCTTTTCGTTTTGTGAAAGAAATCATGCTTAAATCGGAAAACAAGGAGGAGGCTAAACAACAACAATGTCAAGAGTAGTATTAATACTAACAATTATATCAACAGAATATATATATATATATATAAAAAAACAACAATCTTCCATCTGAGAAATAAAAGGTAGATAAATATGAGGCGGAGGAAATTTTGAGCGAGTGGAAACATTGCACCGGATCAGATTGTGAGACACGCATTAGTGCAGAGGTCAACTAAGGTTAGCTTAGTTAACGGAGGTGAGCTAAGACGCAAAACGGGAAAAGGAGGAGGATGATAGGTTGTGATCTGCCAGCGGGGTGAGCAGGGAGGGCTGAGGAACATATCTCAGTTTAGCTGTGGGTAGGAATTATTGCTCAGTGTCCGAGTGATGAAGAAAAAACGACTGTTTTTCAGAAACGGCAAATCGTTTTTTGAAGTGCTGTCCGAACGTTAAAATACTGCGTATGCTGTTAGAGGAGAGTAGTGTTAGAGCGCGAAGAGGGTTAGACAACCGATATACGACATGAACATCAAGAAAAGGGGTCAAAAAAAGATGAAGATAAAACAAAACTGTTACAGGGCTTTAAAACACAAGTCTTAGAGGGGATAGAAGCAGGCTCCTGGACACGTCACAGAGAGACGAAGAAGAAGGGAAACAACAGTTTTCTGTCCTGATCTCACGTATAAAATCGGTATGAAAGTGAACAACAAACAGCATGGCATTGTTTCTCAAAAGTGGAAGGTAGCGGGGAGGGGGGGGTTCGGACTCAGCTGGTGGGTTGGCTCATAACTCCTCACAGTACATTAAAGTGGGAAGTTTGCGTGTGTAAATATATATATATTTATCTATGTATATGTATATATATTTAGTCAAACAATGTTTACAGAAAGTAAAAGAAGGAACAGACGAATTGAAGCTTATGATAGAAGTCAAAAATGACAGTTATAATACCAGAATCATACAGGTGTGTGTTTCGGGGGGGAGGAGGAGTGGGAGGCTGGGTAAGGATAAGAAAGTGGGGGTGGTGGAGGAGGAGGAGGATGAGGAGGGGGCAGTGCCACCAAAAGAGACACATTGTCCTTCAAACTCGAGGGAAGGAGGGTCTGGGGGAGCAGAGTGGGTGTCGGAGGTTTGGTGGTGGTGGATGGGCGAGTGAGGAGAGGGTTCGGGGCTCACAGGGGCCCGTGTCGGGACTCGTATTTAGCCAGAACGTTCTTGCAGCGGCCCAACTCCTTCCTCAAGTCCGCTACCTCCATGCGGAGAGCGGCGTTCTCCTTTTCCAGGAAGCCGGCCCGGATGGCGATCTGGTTCTCCTTCAGCCGCCTGGCGTCCCGTGACCGCTTGGCCGCCACGTTGTTCTTTCTGCGCCGGGCCCAGTACTTATCGTCCTGCAGGGAGCAGCAGACGGTTAGAACCAGGGAAAGCAGCAGCAGAGTCAAAAACACCAGTATAATTAGGTTTTTTCCCTGAAAGTGGTGCCTTTTGTTGTATTGTATTGTATTTACACGTAGGGAGTGAATCTCATCATGGGTAAATACTTTTATCAGCGTTAGTTAGGGCTGAACAATATCAAAAAAAAAAATCATACTGCAATTATTTTAACTGACATCACACTATGAGTCACAATATGCACGGAATTTCTTAAAAAATAAAAATAACAATGAGACTTTTGCTGTCGTCTGCACCAAACATATGATCTGTAGACTGTGGCATCTCAGTGCTTCACTTCTATCAAAAATCTGCAGTCCATACTGTCCATATTGTGATAATATTTGTGAATTTAAGTGGATCAAACCACATATAAATGTAGTCGAGCTTATTTTTTTCACAGTCCCTCTATAATTCCTCCATAAAAACCTCGAGGCCAAAGATCCTCTGTTCTAGATCTTGAATTAGAGTTGAGAAAATATTTTTAAAAAATAAAAAGGCCTCATCCAAATCCAAACTGTGCTGTTTCTTCTGTTGCTGTAATGCTGCACCACCTGTCTGGGAATATCAGCCCACCAAACACACTGTCAGTGTGCCTACATAGACTACAAATAGCTCTTTTTTACACTGACTCAAGACTTTCTGCCTCCTTTTCATCTACTGTTTTTATTTCAGCTGTGAAATAAAGACATTTCAAGCATTCCCCTTTCTGAATTTTGAAATGAAAGCGTTTTAAAGTAGCATCTAAAACTGCACATTAAACAAAAAAATGAAAATAAAACAGCTTGCGTGAGAAAATCTCACAACAAACAGTTTTGCGAAATACAGAACATTCAAGTTGTGCTTTTATTGTTTTGTTGTTCAATTTCACTGCTTTAATTATGTGTTTCGTGAAATATGCCGCATGTTTTTGGCTTTTTCATTCTGTATTGTACAAGTCTGGCAGTAATTTAACAGGACTGGGAGTCGGTACTTTCTTCTTTTTATTTAACTGTCTCAAAAAAACTGTCAAGTACGGAAAAAGTTTTGCTTTAGATTCTCAGTGTTGTTTGCTTGTTCTTTGACCAGACAGCTGCTGACACAAGTACAGTTTTGTACATTTTAGACTTATAGCTCATGTGTCTAAACAACACTTTTGCTTCTTTTAGTTAAAGAAAACAGTAGTTTGTAGTTAATACCCAATCATCAGACTGAAACTGCATCTGCACAAGCATTTTTACCATTTATCTAAGTCTTTTAATAATTATATTAGAGATGTTTTACTTGTGTCCTTCCTTTTTATTACATCATTATCAGATCAGATTTGTTCCTCAGCTGCTTTCTTAATAGAGTTGTAGTGCATGATGAGCCACTTCCTCAACTCTGTGTGTTGCAGCTTGTTAGGCTTTCAGTGCAGGCTTGTTCTTCCCTTCAGGATTTAACTTGCCTTAGACTTCACCTCACCTCACCTGCTTACATAACAACAGACCCTGGCATCTTGGCCAAAACAGGAGATCTGATCTCACATCGCTGTGAACGCCCCCCAACGCCCCTCTGGCCAAAACTGTCAGACAGAGATGGAGCAGCAAGTCACCTTCAGGTCCTCGGGAATGAAGACCTTGCGGGCTTTTTTGATCATGGGCTGTGGCTTCAGCTCCTCGGCGGAGAACTTGCGCTTCCTGGGGTCGAACATCTCCTGGCCTGGCACGCTGGACAGAGCCAGGTCTGCCGGGTCGGGGTCGTAGGTCACGGGCACCTGAATGGTCTCTGGGTCGATGGGGCTGGGGGTGTCACGGGATGTGGGCAGTGCTGAGGAGGACGGCAAAAATATAAAAACGCACATTAGCTGCCAGTAAGCACACGGAAGCATCCTGTCTAATGAAAAGAGGTTGCAAAGAGGGTGATTTTAGCAGGAACCAAACTGTGAGTCTCTCTGATTTTGGCACCATTAAAGTGGCCCTATCATCTGAGGTAATTGGTTATGTAACATAATGAGCGAGTCCTCCTCATCAGAACATCTCCTAAAGCTCCCTGCAGGAGGCCTCCATCTGTCCTCTGATCTTACATGTTTGAGAGCTGATCCTTGAGGAAATGTCAGGCTTTGATTTACTGGCTGAGATGATGTAGGCGAGTGTGGGTTGCAGATGTAAAGCAAGAGGGGAGTTTTTCTAGCAAATAAAAATCCTCTCATTCATCCAGCAGGTGGTGCTATCACACCAGCTCTGAAAACACAAGGTAAACACACTCGCAAATCATTTCCCAGTCTGACTTATCTTCAAACTATCAGTAACTCTGGTCAGCTGATGTCAAACCAGCAGATTCTGTATTGAAGCCATCTCCTCACTGAGCAGCTGTATGCCTTCAGGTCTGTGCCTGTTGTACAAGGCTCCTCTAATTGATTTGAAGCTGTGGGCCGACCAGCGGAGGGGGATTCAGTTCATTAGCCGGCCTAAATGGAACAATTACTCCATGATTCATTACATTAGCACTAATTTCTTTTGTGATGACGACCACACCTTCACTCCCTGCTCGATACTAAAATCCCGATGAAAAACATGATGGCTTAAAGACAACAGAAAGCAACAGGAATGTTTATTAGCTGCTGATCTGCTGGCAGCTCATACGTCATGACCTAATTTTTTGTACTTGTGAGGCTGCTATGACAGCCAGTCAATGCTGGCGACCTTCACACCGCTTTCTGATTCTGGCTGCGGTGGAGATTTGAGATGGAGCCGTCAGATTCAATTCTCTGTGAAAAAAAGAAATCACAGACAAACCGGATGTTTGTGAGTCTGTGCATCAGGAGACACCGTCCTACCCGGAGGAAACGTTGGCTTTCTTCTTCACAGAGACATGAAACCCTCAAGCGAATGCCACACTGCCTCAGATTTCTCAGATAAGCCCACGGAAAGCTACGTGTCAGTGCCAACACTGAGCAATGTTTGTTCCAAAAAACTATGCAGGACTGTTAAAACGGCCAATTATCACCTCGTAAAGCTGAGCGGAAGTGTGGAAAAAATTCTGTGGCGAAAAACATAACAAATACAACAACTTTCCCACACATCTGTTGGGAGACATTCGCCTTCAACAGATGTTGATGTTGCACGAGGGATGGATGCGGTTTGCAAATGTTTCCAACCTCTTAACTTTTTATTCATTTTGGTATCAAACATTTCTACTAGAATATAAGCAGGTGTTCCTAGAAAACCCTGTTCTCATTTAACAAAAACTAGCCATGTGTTAAGAGCTGCACAAGAACTTAGCCTCAAAAAAAGTGAGAAAAATAAGTAAACAAAAGCAGCAGCTGATTATTTTTAGCACTAAATGATCTGCCAGCTAATTTTCTGAATAATGAATTCAACATTGAGACAACAAAATAGAAGAAAAAGTGAAAAAAGCTGAAAGACTATTAGCTTCACTAAGGATTGGCCAAGTGGATGTCAGTAAATGGTGAAAAATGAGAATGCTTGTTTGATTCAACCTAAAGTTTAAAGCCTGTGTAGTTTTAGACTTTAATTAAAAAGCCAGAAATAAGCCCATTTGAACAGTTTTTGGAGTTTAAATGTAGCTGTTTTGTTTGAGTGCAGTTTAGTTCTCATTAATAAATGGACAGATCAGTTACAAACATGACAAAATGAATTTTCTGCCACTGGCTCCTACAATTTCTGACCATTTGGTGAATCACATGACTCCTCCGCACCACATTTACACCCTGGAGGTAATCCGTGCTTAAGCTCAGACACAAATAGCCCAACTTAGCCTCCCACCATTCATAAACTGAACGCTGCCACAGAACAAGCTTCTTATTAACTAAAACTGGTGTCTGTGTTAGGACCGCACTCCAACCTGCAAATAGCCAGCCTCGCCCTAATCACCTTTACCAGTCAGTTTGATCTCCTAATTAGCAAACTTACAACACAGCGGCCGGTTCATTGACCTCTAATGTTTAAAACCAATGAACCACAAATTCCAATGGAAAGGAAGTGTAGATTCACAAAATAGTACTACCCCACCCAGAGAGGAAGTTTAAAATTAACAAGCTAAGAAAGGCAGTAGACTTGACCTACAAAGAGCTATGTGGAATACCTGCAGAACCTGTTTTAATTTGACGTAGGGGCGTTTTATCTGTTTACACACACTACTGGTTTCAGGCTGGTGTCACGCCATGTGATCATATCTGACTTACTGTGAGTGTTATCGTGTCGCTGTGTGGGTGTTAAAACCCAGTCGTGTTAAGAGGAGCTGTTGGTCGTATCTGTGTGGAGGGACAAAGCTCCTGAACTCTGATCTGGGTGGAACAACAACGGTCCAACGACAGCACAAGGGGGTTTTGCCAGTTAGCTGTAAAACACCTGATTTCAGTTTTAATAAGCCAAACTTATTTATGTGTGTGAAGAACACATTAACTCAAATGACAAGTCTGGTGTTTTTCCATATTTTTCTCCTTTTTTACAAAAACACCAACACTAAAACTAATGTATGCTACCAATCAGTACTACATATGTATACTAAGTCTGATATGTCTTCAAATCATATCCTCTGTGCCATTGATCTACATAGTTCAAGAACGACCAAAAAAAAGAATCTTTAATTACTATGAAAACTCAATTAATTGGCTTCAGTAATTTTTAAGAAAACTAAAACATTTCTTATTCTAGCTTCTTAAATGTGAATACTCCTGGCTTCTTTCCTCCTCTGTGATTGTAAACTGAATATCTTTATGTTGTGGACCAAACAAGGCATTTATAGACGTCATCTTGGGCTTTTGAAAACACTGATCGACATTTTTCACCATTTTCTCTCATTTTATAGAGCAAACAACTAATCAGTTAATCAAAAATAATTATTGGTTGTAGCCCTAATGAACACACACATCGTAATTTGATTAAAATACTTGCTTAACATTGTATATTATATATAACCTGCAGCTCACAGTAGTCTTCTAACAATGCAGCACTTTCTTCCGTTTGTGAACTGTTAAGCAGAAACTGCAGTGCTCACTTGTTTACTGAGACTTTTAAAAACAAGAAAATACGCTTTCTTCAGCAGGACGTCGGAACCACATCACATTGTTGAATTTGGTCCTTTCATGAGATCTGCTCACACACCTGTCCTATAATTAGTTTACTAGCATACGACTGCAGAGCTGAGGTCTGTTTTCATGTCTTACAAGGCGAGATTCCTCCAGGCCACTCATGCAGGACCAGCATGTGTCCTGCCCACAGGACACATGATGAGAGGACTCGGTTTGCAAGAGACCAGAGAACATTGGCTTCTACAACAACATGAGTGCAGGTTTGACGATTATTTGCCAGCTCTGGCTGCCTTCTCTGACACTAAATATTTCTATATATCAATATGAACACCAAGTTTAGCTCCTCAAATGAGCTTATTTGTGTCTCGCTGAGCCACTTCTCGTTGACTAACACAATGGAATGCAACACAACACACCCTTTGACCCCTCCTACATCTCAGTTCCCCTTTGGCCCCTGCCAGCAGTGCAATAGGGTCCATCTCCTGAACCAACCTCGACCCTCAACGTTTGCACAGATCACTCAGACTGAGAAAACACCTGAGCACACAGGTTTCTTCATTTGTTTGTTGCTCATGATAACAAATGGTATCAGCTGCCTTGCGAGCGCACCACAGCCACAGACGCATTGTGGTTGTTGTGGGTGGTGGTGGCAGTGTGGCTGGTTAGACGAGACCAGACTCGCTGAGCTGGAACAACATTGCGTGCACGTGACAAAAGCACACCCGAGTCCATGTGATCTCTGCAGGGTACAGCCTGTGCCCTGGCTCCGAGTCCAGGCTGTGTCGGAGCCGAGCCTGGCGAGGGAAAGAGGGAGGGAGAGGGAGACTGGACGGGAAGTGGAGAGTGTTAAAGGGAGGGTGAAAGTGAGAGTGGGTGACGGAGGTAGGGAGGGAGGTAGGCAGGGGGGAGGGACGAGAGAGGCGAAGCAGGCAGGTTCATGCCGTGACAAGCTCCCATTTGTAGCTCAGCGCTGCACACGGCGCCTGCATGTGTCCGTCACATGGCCCGGCACGCTGCAGGAAACCCCAGCCGCGTTCACGTGAGAGGTAAATGTGAAGACGCACTCAGACCAAAACACAACACACACACACACACACACACACACAAGTTCTGCCTCTGTACGTATGCACATGTCCACTATGGCTAGAATAAACTGTACTGTACAGATGCACCACCACTGGAGCATCAGTTTATCTCTGGATGCACTGTTCTCAGGTTAAAACTGTCATCTGCACACCTCTCTGTACTCACAGGAATAGACACCAACAGGCTGACGTGCAGTTAGATGAGGGATTTTGAGATATTAGTTGACCAATTAGTACAATTACTTTGATCAAAAACATCACACATAGAGATTTCTGCTGAGAAAACGTAAAGTTTTTGTCTCTCAGACTGCAACGTTAGCAATGTAAAGTCACCACATTAAACTTTGTAAAGTTATACAGTTACTTCCTGACATTTTTAGACAAAAAAATTGCATTATGATCTGGGTCTGCAAAATAAAACCAATGAGGAAATGAGGAAGAGGGATATTTAGTGGAGCAGACATTAACTAATGATTAACTTTTAGACAAAAGAATAGATTTTTGTTTAATCTAATTGTTTACTAAGAAGTGGAACCGGAGGACATGATCTAAACACTTGTCTCTTTATAGTCTGCATTTTCTATATAATTTCTGATTTTTTAGTTTTTCTTTAATTGTGTGTTTATTTTTCTACCGAATTATTTAATTTAACACTTAAAACTCTCTGTATAATCAGTTTGATCAACAAATATGCTTTAAATATTCCGGTTTCCTTGCTTGAACTGTGACCACTGATAGTTTCCAATTACAAGCTACAGGTTGTTTTGTTTCTGTTTAAATAAAGGGGGACTTCAAATTTATAGAAAAATAAATAAATAAATAAAAGAAACTGAGCTTAAGTCATGGAGGCAACACTGCAGTCTGTTGCAAAGGTATTTTCCTTAATAATCATCCAACTTTAAGACTCAACACACCGAGCTGAAGTGTTTGCGAGGTGCAGGTTCACCAGCTGCAGAGATCTACTAAAGTCACACCAACATTTGGCACAAACAGCTCCAGCAAAACAGCAATAACACTCCATGTTTGTGGCTCCTGCAGGGGGAAGTTAAGGACAACTTCACCTAAAACACGACAGGACACATTCGACACAGACGAGTAAAGTGGCTGTCAATCAGGTCGAAATCCTCCTTGAAAACAATGCATTACTGTTCTGCCATCATCTGTAGACTTTGATCACCACCAACATCAATAAACTGCTGCACAGAAGATTAATCTGCATTATTCTGACTGCAGGTTATGTGATTTAAATGTCTGACTCACTGGGCCATTAACACACTCCATTAGGCACTCACTGACTCCTGCTCAGTGGAACAGTACATGTCGCTTTTCACCAGAACCCCACCTCTCCAGCATGTACAGGTAAGAAAAAATAAAAAACAGCAAACCCCCTCAAAAACACATTTATGTGTCACATATCGTCAGATCTTCTGCCAGGAGCCTTTTAGTGTGAAGTCTGGATGTGGAACGCTAAACAGCCTCCAGAGCCGTGGTTCGGTTCTGCCTGCTGAGAATTTACTCCGTTTATGTTTGTTGTGAGGGTCGGCCTTTTAAAATGATTTAAAGCGTTCTGGTGTCTGGTGAATTCAAAACCCAAATAGAATCTGGCAGCAGCTTAACAAACTCAGTTACACAGTTTAGTGCCTCAGTCTAACAGCCTACTTAATGTCAGCTCGTTACAATAATATGATTATCTATTATGAAAGGCTCTATTTCACCACCACAGCAATGCAACTTAGCATCTATGTGATTCAAGCAGGGCCTTTCTTGAAATTTTAAAATGTTCTGATGACCTTGTGCAGCTTAAAAAATCATTAAAAATTAAATTCATTAAGTGTACAGTGAAGTACAAATGCTTAATGAAGTTCAGGAGAACGTAGTAGTTTCTGAATCACATTTCTGACTAATGCAAGCAGCTTAAATGGGTGATTGCCAAACCCTGCAGGGAATTCTGGGACATTAAAATGAATACCAAACTTTAACAGAGGAAATCTGAAACTCAATACACCTTTATAACAGTAGCAAAAAAGCAAATAAAGTCAACATGACTTGTGGCAGATGAAGTCGTTTGGCGCAGACAGTCTTTGGTGCTAATCAAAGCTTCGGCAATGACACTAAACTGTATCCTTGGACTGGAGCCTGCTCAGCTTTTACTGCGGACTCCAAAGTCCAGATCAGGGCCGTAAAACTGAACTGAAGTATGTCAGTGTGTATCTAACTTGTGGTCAAACCAGGAGAAGATTAGCATTAAGAGCTAAATGAGAATCAGCAGCACAAGGTGATGCATTCAAGGATTCTCGGGGACAAAAATTTGTTCTCTCTCAACATCTTGGGGCTGACAGTTGCTCTAATTTGGAGGGTGTGTCTGTCTGTAAACAACAGCATAAACATTCAGAGCCTCCCCTGACACTGAGAAGGAGTGAACAAGCATTTGATCCCACGTGTCCCTGCATGCAGGTGTGCTGTCAGGTGCACATCAGGCTCCACTGCATGTGCCTTCCTACCTGCTGTGCTGGGGCTGTGGAGGCAGGTCTGAGGCGCCATGCCTGTGTGAACCGACGTGGTGGCTCGGCTGCTTAGGTCCACCACGGAGGGGGTGGGTGGGGCAGGCGGCGGGGCCTGCTGCAGAGGGGCGGCCTGCGGTGGCTGTGCTGTCTGCGGGGCCTGGTCGCTCTGGGCTGTGTTTGCTGGGATGCCGTTTTCTGACAGGAACTCCTCCAGGTCCATGTACTCCAGCTGAAAGTTGTCCCCATCATAGGGAAGGGTCTTGTCCCACAGGGTCGGCCCGAGGAAGGCCGACTGTGGGTGGTTGGCGGCGCTGCTCTCATCGTCAAGCTTCTTCTCTTTTTCCTTATCTTTGCCAAATCCTGCAAAGATTTGCACACAGTTATTTCAGTGTCCAACTGTACATCTTAAAAGCGTCACTTCAACCAATTTAGCAAAATGTGAAATAATGAGGGGGATATTTCCATCACAGGTTAATAAACATACTGAAAAATGTCAGTTCATTATTTCTGAAGGTCTAGTGTTTAATTGACTGCACTGAAGTGGTGCCAAAAATCTCAGCTATAAAGACACTCTTCCATATGTTTATATAGACTTTTTTCTGTTTTCTGTTATAAAAAGATTTTAGATATGCAAATTATTTATTTGCACACTGGATATATGCAAGTCATTTTGCACATTGTATATTTTTTACATTATAGATTTTTCTACAAAATTTCCATAATGTATATTTTGCACCTTACAGAATACAAGCACTTTTTTAAAACTTTGAGCCTAAAAGATTTATGGCACAAAACCTAATCACAGCAGAACAAGAAGATTTAGTATAGTGTCAGATGTGGGTTGTTGACTGATTGTAGCCGCTGTAATAAAGTAATTTCCAACAATGAATGAATATTGTATCTATCACCATAAACAAATAAAGCCAAACTCACTTTGTTTCATAACACCTTGCATATTATGCATGTTTGGACCAACTGCTTCTCACTGTCCCACCCTTCTCTTTCTATCAAATGTTAACCCTCCATTGAAATCTTAAGAAAAATCTCGAAATGCACTTGATGTCAATTACTTGTGTTTGCTCCTAATGGTTCTATTTCATCATTTTATTTTAGAATTTGATTTTACACGTTGTTTCTTTTGTATTTTATTTTTAATTTTTCAAGTTTTTATCCTGTCCTGCTTGTTGCACACACTTTTTGTTTTGTTTCATAAAATGCATAACCTAGGCTTTTAAAAATATGCTACATGCATAAACATGACCTAAATTTGGTGAAAAATATGCTGCTATTGGCCTGAATTGACCCTTTATGGTTTAAAACTAGGTCTCCATGTCCTAGGTCTCCTAATGTAAAGACACTCAGTACATTAAAAACAAACAGTGGGTGAGGAGGTGTACTGCAGGCAACCACAACAGCCACAGAGCAGAAAACACGCCCTCTATCGGCAGCTAGCGGTGTCGCTAATATAAATCCCACTGAAGACAGGAGGGTTTAAAAGGTTATAAACAGCACCTCTAATCTGAAAACAGCCCAGTCACAATAATAACACAGTCTGCACCACGCTAATTTGGACAATAAAGCTAAAATAGCATCTTAGCTAGTTCCCGTCAACCTGTCAGTCAAGTAATATTCAGCCGAGACAACCAGCTTTATGGTTTTAATATCTCTGTAGCGCCTCGGATAATTACACTATGTTGTTTGTTTATCGACCAAGATCGTGTAATAGTGAGAGAAGTCACTCTTGGAGGGTTTGGTGAACCTGCGTCCTTCACTGCGTTGTATCTGTCAAACCCGGAGCGAAAGCAAGCAGCGGTCTGTGGACGTGCAGGTCAAGTTCGAGCCGTTAAAAACGTACCTTCGTCGTGATGGAAAGGCAGCTTCAGCGGGTTCTCCAGCAGCGACTTGAGGACGCCGTGAGTCGGCGGCAGAAAAGTTGGGTTTATAGGAAGAGGTCTGGCCATTTTCTCCATATGTCTTGAAGGGCAGTTGGAGAACAAAGCTCGCAAAGACTAAATTCCCCCCCCGCAATGTACGAAAAAGACGCGACCGAACTCGCTATCCGGCCCGTGGGGGTCCGCGCAGGTGGGCAAAACGACGCCGGGGGCTCGGAGGGGACAAGACGAGTCTCCGCGCAGCAGCAGGACGGCGAGCGGCTGGCTGTCTGTCGTCGAGGCTGGCTGGCAAATAGCTGGAGGAGAGGAGGCGGAGGGCGGAGGGAGCCGCTACACTCCTCCATCCATGTGCGGAGACGGACGCCGCTGACGTCAAAGCACCGGGAGGGCGGAGACCGCGGGGCGTTCACGGAGCGTAGGGGAAAAAACAACTCGGCTGCTGGGGTGGCTCTGCGTTCAGGGACGCTCGGAAATATTGAAGTTGTTTATGTCTGAGGCGAACATCACTATGGTGGATATAATATTAATAATAATAATAATAATAACGATAATAATAATAATAATAATAATAGTTAAATAAAATCAAATATGATCAACTTGTTTGATCTTTATCCTCTTTAGTCTGCATCTTATGCACAACATTTGTGATTTTTTTCTTCATTTTTTTCCCACATTTTTTAACCAGTATTTGAAACTAAAGTGACTTTGCCTGTTTTCTCTTCTTAAAACAATAATAACAACAATAATCATAATCATATACTTCTTATTAGTTTATTATTATTTGTTGTATTTAGTCGGAATATTTGTGATTTCATATTATTTTTATGTTTTCGTTTGATCAGTTTGTGAAGCCAAAGTTATTTTGCCTCAAGCTGTTTCCTTTCTGCAATCCTTATTAGGATGAGGGATATTTAGAGGAACAGACATTAGTTCATTTTTAACTTTTAGAAAATACAACAGATTTTTGTACATCTACAGCATATGACCTAAAATTGGCATTTAAAATCACACACTTCTGACTTGTTTGTTCTTTATTCTCTTTAATCCACATTTTCTGCACATTATATAAGTTTTTTGTTTGATCGGCTATTTATTTTTTTATATTCATGCTATTTAATTTCCCATTTGTTACTGTGATGTGTTTGGCTTTGTTGAAAAATTGAGGTGAACACATGAAGCAGGAGTCCGAGTGTCTTCCCACGAAATTTTTGGGGATAAAACATTTAATTTTCTGCATTCTGGTAAATGTTTAGGTACCAATTTGTCCCTTGTTCTGCATCAGTTCATAGGGGAAATGTTTGTATTTATGTAAAGTGAACCATAAAACTGAGACAATGTGGTCCTTTTCTTCTTTTGGGTTTTGTATTAAAGAGGGCACTTACACGTGTTCTAAATATTGTGGCCGGCTGAAATGTACCTCTGTGATAACGTGTAATTTTATGTTACAGTTTAAAGGCCCTTTCAAGGATCACCAGAAGTAAAGGAGGAATATTTTGTGAAGTGATTCATTTTGATTGATCCATTTTGTGACTACTTATGTCATTTTGTTATGTGATCTTGCATTGCATGTGATAAACCGAATTAAAGCAGATCTTCATAAACTGGAATTTGTTGTATAAATATATATTCATTAAAAATGTTTATTATTTCAAATCTTTAGTTTTATCATACAGTATTTGATGACAGTGAAGTTTAGAGGGGAAATCATTACTGAAACTGCTAACATCTTAATTTTTTTAGGAACTTACATCAAACTGGTTGGAAATCAAGGATTTAGTTTCTAGCAACGCCATTTATTTTGGGAGTTTCTGATTTTTTTAATGTAAAATCTTAATCTAAAATTGAACACATTGCTCATTCATGCAGTTAAAGTTATTTCCTTCTAAAAAGTGGTAAAGAAGAATATAAAGTAGCATAAAATGTAATATATATTTGTAATTTGCACCTTTCTTTACTCTTTACTTCTTCATGTATGCACTAATAGTCTGATTTTATTTAATGTTACTATGCATATATAAATTATTTCCTATGTATATATTCATTTAAAGCATTTTGCTGTAGATTTTTCTACTGGGATGAATAAAGCTTTCAATTTATTTAATGTTTTTGCAGAATATACATATCACAACTTGCAAAAAAAAAAATACAAAGATAACCAAAAAACCTATCAGATTTGGTTCATAAGATCATTGCATTAATAATTGATTTAACTCATTAAATAAGACGGTGCTTTTATAAAGTCATCCAAATTCCAGAAAGTATTTTTGTTCTTCATATTTGAAGAACAGCTGCTTTTTTCCATCCATGACCATCAACCATCACCACAAAACCATATTTTACGTGAGTTATTGCGCAAAAAGTCACAGTTTAAGCTTGTAATTTGATTTTATGCACCACCAACGAACAATAAAAACTGATATTAACAAGGTCTATCATGAGGAGTGTTCAAAGTTAGATCATTCATATTCTACGTATTCCTAATTCATTGTATGGCTCATAAAACTGATCAAATCAACACAGTGTGGGGGTGTAAACGAGGAGGTTCATCACACAGGCCTCAGTTTGTTTTGACCCCTGGAGCCTCCCAGCAGGTTCAACCAGCCATTATAGTACCAAATGTTCTTGCTGAGGAACAGTTCCTTCTCAAAAGTGCTGTTCATGGTATTAATTATGGATCTCTTGGGACAAATTGTTCAGGATTTGGTATAATCAGTCAAGCCTGTGGAAGATTTACAGCTGATTTTATGACATGACACCAGATTGACTCACTAAATTCATGCTCGCTCATGAAGTCGCATCAATCAAATGTTGATTGATGCTATTTCCTCAGCAAATGTTCTTGCTGAGGAACATTTCGTTCCTTCTCAAAAGTGCTGCTCTTGGTGTTAATTGTGGCTCTCTTGGGACAAATTGTTCAGGATTTGGTGCAATCAGTCAAGCTTGTGGAAGATTTACAGCTGATTTTATGACATGACACCAGATTGACTCCCTAATTCATGCTCGCTCATGAAATGGCATCAATCACAGATACTGTCAGCTGTATACTGAAGCTGTGGCTTATTACTCAAACTCTTTCATGTTTTAGCTGCTCCTGTGTAATTTTATTGCATTTGCTGCACCCGCAAGGTATTTAGAGTCGGTATGTCAACCTATAAAGATTTGTGATGGACAGGTTCATTACTAGACTGCACCTTCTCAGTACAGCTGCATTTACATGTCGGCTCTAAAAGTTATGGGGTTTTTTAAAATGTTGTTTTTTCAACTCGACCAAAAGCATCTCAGAAATCATCACTGTGGCCAAGTTACTCTAAAAACACACTAAATCCATTTATTACACCACCAATAAAAGTGGATCCAGCAGCAGCTTTCTGATGGTTTGGGTGCCTTGGGACAAAGCAAAAAACAACATATGAGTGTCTGAAATCCTTTAATGGTTTATGCAAGCATGTTTTTGTGTCAAAATACTTCCCCAAAGTCAAGACCAGTGTCCCATTTTTGATGAATAAAGTTATTGTGTGACAGTGACACAGATTCGATCCGACTTGCACAGTTTCCCTTCTCAGATGGCATACGTTCATATATGAGCTCTCCAATTTAAAAAAAAAAAAAAATCAAAGTGTGTTGCTGTGCCCTTTGCATCATTTGTGAGACTCAAACATGCAAAAATGAGCCCCCTCAGAGCTGCTGTGAATCCGAGCAACCAGGGAACAATCGGCTGTGGTGGCACAGCTAAGAATGACGTGAATCTAAACTTGACCTACTTTCAGCCAATGGGTGTTGTCCGACTGTAACTCTATCTGAGCAGGTCGTGGCACATGGAAACTCATGCTTTCTAGTGTAGTAGTGGCTGAGTCATGGCATAAACTCCTGCTCTGCCCATTTGTTTGTTTTAAATGATTACACTGCATTATCAGCACACGCACACACAGACACAAAACCCCACAGAAAAACAGGGGATGAGAAAAAAAAGCTGAAAAGAAACTAATTGCGTGAAGAGAGACACGCCAAAAGCTAATGAAAAGAACTGAAATGCAGACATGGATTAGGACCAGACTGAGGCAAATCCTTTTATGTGAAACTGTCCTCATGCCTATGAAAGTTTCATGCCCGATCAAACCGTACCATCAAAGAGAGTCTTTTTTGTGCATCACCCTGCTGATTGGAAAACGTCCTCTCATCCCTGAAATTCAAGCTGTTACTGTATTTTGAATTTGCCTTTTAAATTCAGCGAGGCTCTCCAGGGGACCTGTTAAACCGTTGGATCATTAAGAAAGTGACTTATTGGCCAAGGACATTTGTCATTCATGATTTTAGCTCCGTCTTAAGTTAGCTTTTACTTCTCTTTAATGCCAAACATTCAGTCCTTCAACATGCAATTAAACAGCCAAAAGGCTAAAATGTGTTAATGACGCACATTTTAGCCTTTATTGTTCAATCTACTGCAAGGAAAATAAAAGTTCTAATTTGATAACATGCAGCTTATCAGAAATAGCTTATGCGTTATGTGTAAACAGCGTAATGTCACGAAATGTTGACAGCATGTAAATGTGGAGACATGAAAGCGGAGACAGTCATGTGCAGGTTTACACGCCAAACAGCTCAGAGAACTCGCCTGCTGCTGCTGTTTGTCACTGTCACATTATAGGGACTCACTCTTCCCCACCCAGGGGCGCAAAACCTTCATCTCCACAAGTTAAGCCACTCATATTAGGATTAATTTGTTGCTTTTTTTTACCGTCAAAATATTCAAATATGAGCTCATGCAACCACTAATATTGTGGAAAACCTCATTAGATCCAAATATATTCCATCACATTTTGAATTATCAACTGGTGGCTGAATTTTGTGTCTTCCTTTGTATCAATAAAGTCTGATCCCTCAGTAATTTATGCCAAAAAAGGTGTAAGTTGGTGCATAAAAACTTGCCAAAATGCAAGAAAAGAAATGTTCAATTGTCTTCCTTTATATCAATAAAGTCTGATCCCTCGGTAATTTATGCCAAAAAAGGTGTAAGTTGGTGCATTAAAAACTTGCAAAAATGCAAGAAAAGAAATGTTCAATTGGTAAAATTTCATGCAATAGGACCCCAGACTTCATGCATCCCCTCAGTAGTCAAATAAAATGTATGTATAGAGTACTGCTTGTTTTATAAAGCAATTAAACATCCTGTAATGCCTGTTTGACATCTATCTCAACATCTTTCCAAAACCACAGTCCCCATTCCTGTGGATATTACGCAGATTTCACTGTAGGTGGTTTTTGTTGCGACTTTGTAGTTGTCATTCCTGCAAGTTTAGATTTGATGCCCCCCAGGCGTATCGTTGTAAGTCAAGGCATGCACACAGAGGTTTAGCAGAACAAGACTGTGTCTGCATGGTTGCCTTGTCTTTTCAGTATGAGACCGCATTAGTAAAGTCACTTTTTTATTGTCGTGACAAGGCTGTTGAACCCAAACGCAGACACGGAGGCATGGGAAGCAGCTAAGAGACTGTTTACTTTACAGGCAGGCAGGAAAACTGGGGAATAAACTGTTCTGGGGAAGTCAGGCTGAGGACGCTTGCAGCAGGAAGCTAGGGCTTGTACTGGTTGCTGGAAGCTTCGGGATAAGACTAAAGCTGGGGGGCAAGCAAGGGGAAAATACTGAGGGCAAAGTGCGAGTCCACCTGAGAGCTCAACCCATGAAAGAGGCAGATAAAGGAAGAAGTCTTGGAACAAGCACTGAGGGCACAGTAGAACAGGAACAGAATATTGACATAACGGTAAAGAATAACCAAATGACTGGAACCACAACTGACAGCTCCAACAGACTTCATGATCTGGAAGGGAGGAGTAGGCAGAGCAGAGTATTTGAAGCCAGCCTGATGGGTGTGATGTGGTGCAGCTGGTGAGGCTCTGCTCCAGCACCAACACACCTGTCTACACTCCTGTAATCACACAAACACGCACACACACACACACACACACAGAAGCTTCACATCTCATTTAACCGAATCCAGCCTCCTTTGTCCTTTTGTCTGCAGAAATCAATCTTGGTGCACCATCACGAAGGACAAAAAAGGACTCGTTCATGTGAAAGAAAAAAAAGGATTTCTACAAATTAATGTCAATTAATTAAAAATATAAATATAAGAGACTGCATAAGTTTTTACCCCCTTTAAAGAGACTCACCTCATTCAACACAGGTGCAGCAGTTAGTGAAATGGGGATCATCTGAGTGCAGTGAATCAAGTTATTGTAGTATGAAGACACCCACATCTGAAAGGTCTGCTCACTGGTGAATGGTGGCTTTAACTACACCATGAACACAAAACAACAACCCAGGCAACTCTGTAAAAAGGCTATGGAAAAGCAAAAGCAAGGAGATGAATAGTAGAAAATATCCAAGTCACTGAATATCCTTTGGCTTACAGTTAAATCCATCATGAAGACAAAGAAAGGATGTGTCACATGGGTAAATCTGTCTCAAAAACTGAGTGACCAAGCCAGAAAAAGACCAGTGAGTGAGGCCACCAAGACACCTATGACTCCTCTAAAGGAGTTACAAGCTTCAGTGGCTGAGATGAGAAGGATGCAACTGTTCTTCACCAGTTAAAACTGTATGTGAGAGTAGCAAAGAGAAAGCCCCTGTTGAAAAAAAGCTCATCTAAGCCTCTAAATGTATAAAGTCAGAAAAACTATATTATTTCCTTGGGGACTGTTGTGTCTTCAGGATAAAGTTAGCAAACAGAATTTTATTTTTTTTTACAGAATACACATATGTCACAGCCATCCAAAGTCACAGTGAGTGCTCCTGCAGCATCTCATAATGTTCTTTACAAAGTCACACTACACGGATGTTCATGCAATGAAAGAAAACTCCTGCATAACACGCAGTAAAAGTCTATATCAGAAGATCTCAAAGCGTAGTGAACGTAAACATGAAATGACCTAAGCTGCTGTTTTTGTGCCTCTTATGTCACTTTTAAAGGATTTTGCCACATAAATAGATTTTCTTATCTATTCAGTGAACAACACAATAGGAAAATATCGGGAAATCTGATTGTCTAATCCTGACATTGCCCTTAGTTAAACTGTCTAATCTCCTCTGCTTCCACACACAAGTCTTTGTAGCTCACTGTCACAGTATGAAATCACATTTTCACAGGCCTGAACTTCTTAGAATTTGCCTTTTTATGTGTCCTTGACTAACTCTGCTGCAGTGATTCAGTGGCATGCTGCTCTGTTCAGCTGACCGCTTTCATACAAGACACGTTTTGTTCGGCTTACACGTCATCAATTTCCTTTTACAGAGTTTTCTCACAGCTTAATAGCCCTTGATTTCCTTGCACTGACTGGACAAAACACCTAAGGGCACAGAGAAAATGAAGAATACTCTAAAATGCATATATTTAGCTGCAACTGACAGAGCTGATGTGACCCACCGATACGTGGACCCTTACCTTTAGCCTTTGACCTTGCAGCAACTCTCAATCATTCATGTCTTTATGAGAAGAATTTCAGTTTCTCAGAGGAAAAACAATACTTGTGCTGCCTCAAGTGAAATTTTGAAAAAGTTGTTGACTCAACATACCATGGGCGAAACTGCTCATCATCTCTCTGAAACCTAGTTTGACTGGTTGTTTTGTTCCATAAGACAAAATAAATGTTGCTTACTAGCCAAAGTAATGTTCATTCTGATCATGAAGAAGGTAGAAGCTTTAAACATGTCAAATAAGCACAAGAAAGTAAATGACATATTTAGTTGTAGTGCAGAAATTCTGATGTAAATGATGTTTGCTGCACTTTGTTGGTTAAAAACTGTATTAACACATCAAAAAATTCTGAACTATCGACACTGTGCTCACATTTTAGATTTATTATGACTTACACTTTCCAAAGATATCATCATATATCAAATCACTAATGCCCATAGTGCAGAAAAACCCAAGACATCTACTTAGAAATTATGGAACAGCGTGTGTTCCTTGCCACTCCATAACTCCAGGTTTTTTCCAGCATCAAAGTGCAAACATCCATCCATTGTCTTCCACTTATCTGGGGTTGGGTCGCAGTGGCAGCAGACTTATGTGAACAAAGACAGGCAAAAACATAAAGCGAGGCTCAAAGTGTACACCACAGCAAAACTTGCTAAATCCACATTATACTTATTCTGACTCTCTAGATATAGACGATAGGTATAAGCCTGTCATTTCCATCACCATCACATGTGGTTCTCCTCTCCTTCTACTATCTGCATGTAACTACGGGCAGAAATAACCACTAAAAAACAATATAAACACTAAAAATGGAAAGTCTGGAGAAGGTTTAGATCCTGCAGTAAGGCAGCTCATTTGCTTAGAAAAGGGAAAGAGTAAGTTGAGCTAGAAAGTGAAGCTCTTGATTTATCACTTGGTCCACGTTTCAAACCCTATCTATGGTCAGGAGCTCTGGGTAAAGGCTGAAAGGAAGAGACTGCAGATAAAAGTCTTAAAAAATGGGTTTCCTCTGTAGGGTGGCTGGCTGGGGTCAGTCTTAGAGACAGGGTGAGGAGTTTGGACATCCAAAAGGAGTTCGGAAAGGAGCCAGTTGAGGTGATTCGGGCATCTAAATTGGATGCTTCTGAGGCATGTTTGTTGGAGGTTTTACTTGGACCAGAATGACTGGATTGTGCTCCTATATCTTAAATCAGATCTAAAAAAAAAGAGCCTCTGGGATACGTAGGAAGATATCGCTGTCGTCAGGGTCCAAGATCAGGTGGAAAACCTGAGGCTAGAGGAGCAAATGCTGTTATAGGTTATATGGTTTTGAAATGGGATGTTCAGAAATCACATGAGTGGAAAGTGTGGGGTCCACATTCTTTGCACATTTGCATACAGTGCTTTGGATTAAATGTCCTGGTTCCTGGTTGGTTGGTTGGTTGGTTGGATGGATGGATGGATGGATGGATGGATGGATGGATGGATGGATGGATGGATGGATGGATGGATGGATGGATGGATGGATGGATAAGACAGGCTTGCTTAGGTATTTTAATAAATTAGCCATTTTCCACATTCAAATGTTCCACCGAAACAAGTTTGCAGGGGCACCCTTGCAAGATGACTATGATTGGTTTGAAGAAGTACAGACAATCCAGGATATTCTCCAGTACTGTGAAGAATGGTCTAGCCATGCAGGACTACTATACTTGTTGCAGCGACATGAAAACTCCAGGCTGATAAGTTACAGACTGATTCTCACCCAGTAATTAGGTTGTGCTGATCTTTATGTGCCCAGCTGACAAAACTGAGGTTAAGTAAAGTAAAGTGAATTAGTGTTTCTTTTTTGGCTTTCATGAGTAGCCATGCATTATTTTATTGCATAAAATAAAAACACAAGTTGAATTTTCAGTTCATTTGAGTATTAGTGGAATCCAGCATCCAAAAACAGACTCATTGCATATATAGTAATTTATTGGTTGGTATTTCAGCCATGGCTCTGTGCACATGTTGAAACAAGGAAGGGCCTTTCCCAAACTCTTGCAACAAAGCTGGAAGCTGATGAAAATACCTTTGTATTTGTGAGCACAATATTTCCCTTCACTGGAGCTAACCAGGAAAAATGGTCCCAGAAACCAAAAGTACACCAAGGTATGCGGACAGGTGTGTCACGTATGTTATCATAACTCATCAAGCCAAAAAAAATCTCACTGAAGGACGTCTGTCTTCTGTAAAGCTGAGGAAGAACAAACAACGAGGAGTTACTTCATGCATCCAACATCAGTCTGGCTGCATTTAGACCGTCCTGACTGTGTGAATAAACAATAACAACTGTGTTTCAGAAATCTAATACTCAAAGCAAAACCCTGACCCGATGCCACAAATGGGTCAAGCTGTGTCAGACACTAGTGTTTTTTTATTTCTGAGAAGTGGGATAACAGAAGGAGGAGGGCAAGCGAATAAGCTTCATGAAATATACAAGAATAATCCTGCAGCACAGAGGCTTTATGCCTGCTGTTGCTGCTGCTCAAACGATCCTGAATCTGCAACAAAACTGCTCCTGTTACATAACACTTAGCAAAGCAATTACATGGACTGAGCCGGTTATCCCTCGCTCCACACAGCAGTGTTTGAATCTGCACAAACCTCCCAGCACAAACACTGCTCAGTCAGGACAGGAGGAAGCCGTCACTCAGGCCTTTCAGATGCTTCTGTCAGAGGCAGAATACTTGCCTTAAAAGAATACTCACAGGAGCACAATGTAATCACCTGATATGTCTGGAATGCCGATAAAACCGTACAAGCTGCATTTCATGCAAGTTTTAGGCCTAATTTGGAAGAGAGATCGTCCTATTTTTATCATGTTTAAAATGATGCATTACTTAACTATAAAATAAAGGATACAACAAAAAAGAGATGATCATAAAAACCTAACAATGAAGTGTTTATACCATGATAAATGACTGGATTGTGTTCCAATATCATAAAACAGATCTATAAAGAGCCTCTGGGATACATAGGAACATATTGCTGTCGTCAGGGTCCAAGATCAGGTGGAAAACCTGAGGCTAGAGGAGTAAATGCTGTTATAGGAGCAGATTCGTTTATATGGTTTTAAAATGGCATGTTCAGAAATCACATATGAGTGGGAAGCGTGGGGGTCCACATTCTTTTTGCATACAGTGCAGCTGGAGGAAATGTCTTGGTTCCTGTGCTTGCAGATTCAGATTGTCACATACAAGCACCAGCAGCAGTCACACACAGGCTTCCAGTAACAATGGAAGGACATTTAAGTGTTGCTACCCTTAAGCTTTCTGATTTTCTTAATCCCTATGTACGAGGGTAATTCAAAAATTTCTCAATCTCACCCAAAAACAAGGGGCATAACTCTCATTTTGCGACATAGCTCTGCACTATAAAGCCTTATATCACTGTCCACAAAAACTCCAAAAGCTGGAGTCCTACTTGCATGGTCACCATTCAGAGTGATGAAGATGTCATGCATGCTGTTGAGGAGTATCTGGAGGCTCAGGATGTTGACCTTTCCTACAAAGTCATAGCAAAGCATTAACATCGGTGGACCGCCTGCATTGATTTCAGACAGAGGAAGTCAAAAAGGTGCTAGGAACCAACTTTTCAGGCTGGATTTATCTGCAGCTAGCTTACAAAACAGCTGTGTCTCCATCTAACTCCCTAATAGTTCAAGTAGAGTAATGAAGTGACCCCATTTAGGGGGATCATTAATTTATACTTAATGGCCATGTAGTATCATTCCAAGAGACAAAACTGCAGTTAATAGGTACGGTGAGGCCAGAAGACTGTAGTACATAGAAACAGCAGTGTTCTTGTATTTCAGTTTGACATTAGTGAATCCCTGTATTACAAGTATGACAGAGATTTGATGCATAATTGTTTTCATTTTCATTTTTTATGTTCATGCATTCTTCTGTTTTCTTTTGCTTGTCCTTGGAAGCAGGAATCCCAAGGTGGTCCAAGGCCAGATGATATATGTAACCCTTCTAGCAAGTTCTGGGGCTACTCCAGGGTCACCTCCCTGTTGGATTTGCCCAGATAACCTCCAGACTCAGTCAACTAATTCCAATCAGATGCCCAAACCCCCTCAGCTGGCTCCTTTCAGCAAGAAGGAGCAAATACTCTACTTTGATCCCTCCAGATGTCCAAGCTCCTCACCCTATCTCTAAAGCTAAACCCAGCTACCCTACAGAGGAAGCCCATTTTGTCTCCTTTTATCTGCAATCTCAGTTTTTCAGTCCCGACTCAGAGCTCATGACCAGAGATGAGGGTTGGAATGGAGACCGACTGGACTGCTCAGCTCCCTCTTCAACAGGCAATGCAACACCCGCATTACTTTATTATCGTCATTATTTTTAAAAGCAACCGGCAGTCCATCAGAGTATGAGACACCACTTTTCCTTGAAAATAATGTTGAGCTGTTACTGCTGTAGGCTAAAAGATAGTTTGCTGGATTTGTTAGTGTTTGCAGCTTCTATTAGACCAAAAAACACCCTTGTTAAATGTATCTTGTGATTCAATTTCTGTAATTTACAACATACGTCATGTCAGGGCACTTCACATAGTGAGGTCAAGACCTTTATAATGTTATACTGTAGAGAGAAATCCAACAAATCCAAAGATTCCTTTTGAGCAAACACTTGGCGACAGTTTTGGAAAAGGCTAAAAAAAGACACCTTCGTCCAAACTCCTTGTATATACACTCCAGTTCCATGTACACATCACGTAAACACATGGAAAACTTCGTGACTGCTTGACAGGCATGTTGTGGTGACTTTCAGAGGCTTGTTTAGTGAACCAGAAAACATAAAGCAGTCTCATTCAACTCTCTGAGCCAGTTTGAGTCACTCTGGGCTCATTTTTCACTGCAGTATAGAGGCCTGCACCTCTGTGGAACCAGCACAACCCTGGCCGGAAGTAAAGGGAACCCCGGAAATGTCTTTTGTACAGTTTGACACAGCTATAAAACCAGAAACCATGAATAAAGAATAATTAAATGAACGTGTCACATAAATGCAGTGTGGTTTATGGAAGGTGTCCACAGGTGTTACCAACACTGGAGAAAAATGATGGCATTTTGAATTTCTTTCCACATTTGTCTCTTACCCTGTTGTTGTAAACACAGCCTGCAGTTCAACCCACAAGTTACTGCATTTTAGTGGCATGACTGTGCAGCTCAATCTCTAATAATTTCTCAGCTGCACTAACGAATGCAAAACTTTTGGATCTAACAGAATCTGGTTAATGGAAAGGGTTCATTTTTTGGCATAGGATGAAGTGATTTTAAAGAAATATCACAATTTTGAGCTTAGATTTGGTCTGTTTTTCTGATGAAACCATACCTCAGACGTGATACATTCGAAGACGTTGTGAATCTAATAATAGTTTTTTTCTTTTTTCACAGTGGAGATTTTTTTCTTAAAAGAGAGCATGCTTTTCAAACCCTCCAGTGGGTTTTGTGGTGAAATGGGTTCAAACTCATTTTGATTTTCATCAAACTCACTCCAGCTTTGTTCTGCCGTGACATTTATCTGTTATTTTGTCCACCTCCAGGTTTACAGTTAAAATAAACCCCATGCTGACAGCTATGGTGCATGTTTCCTTGTTCTGAGAAACCGCATACTTTGTCGCTTGCATTAGAAATAGTTGTCCAATGCCAAACACTTGCATTGTTGTAGCAACAGTACTTCCTTAGTAAGCAAACTGGGCTATGAGCAACACTTGAACAAGATCTAATGTCACTGGGAAGTGTTTAACCAAACGGTGATTCAGAAAAAAATAGGTGAATCACGACAAAGGATGCTCATGTTTTTCCTGGCAATCTCACCAGGCAAAGGAAAAGAAACTAGATGGGATCTGCTTGAGGTGTCAGTTAATGAATCAAATGGATGTAAATCACGACTACAATTAAGCTCAATGTTTCCACAAAACTGCAAAGTAATGCACATTCACAGCATGTGAAGCTAATTACACCAAACCACGCTCTGTCGCCTTTAAAATGCAAACAGACGCTGTGTTTTAGCAGCTCTCGCTTCGGGCTTGAACAGAGCGGCTCTGCATTTCCTGCTGACTCTCCACCTACCTGCTCATCATCTCCACTTGCCAGCAGGTGAGAGATGCCGAGGTGCGGGGTTGTTCATCTCCGCATCCCACACACCGCATTAAACACTCACATCCCCTCGCTCGCTGCCATCCACTCGGATGCCCACACACATCGAGAGGGCTGCAGGTGAAACAAGTGGCTGACAGTGAAAGTATATTTCTGGAGCCTGCAATGTGCCGAGAGTCCATTTATAGAGGCAGGAGAGGAAAAGGGAGGCATGGATGGATGTTTGGATGTGGCTGTTTAACATGCAGAAAGAAGAATGAGTCAAAAAAAAATATCTTAAATTGGTACATATTTAGTCTGATTAACAGCAATAAACTGTTTTCTTTTTAGAATTACACCATCTTTCATGCTTTGGCCTTATTGCTGATGATATAACATGATATTTATGCCAATTAAACATTCTGAATTATTATTCTCATAATATTTAAAGATAGACATCGAAAGAATACTTCACTTTTCTCTGCTTTGTACTCAAGGTCTCTTCAGCTGAAAAGCAAACTGATGCTAAGACTTATCACAGAGGGCAGTAATAATGTGAAAAGTACTTCCATCCATTAAAGTGATTACTCTCTTTACAGCAATTTTTCTGTTCGGTCAGAGTGACACCGAATGAATGATTCGGCAGCTTTGTCGAGAGAAAGTCAGTAACAGTGTGTGAAATCCAGCTCCAGTACTGTGGAAATTCTACTTCGGCTGAATATAGACTGTATTTGCTAATTAAAGCTGAGAGCTCAGACAAAACAAACTGAATTTCAGCTGTTACAGTTTGTTTTGTCAGAGCCTCTTCACTAATCTTACAGTAAATGCTGAAGCTGAGCCACTTGCGTAGACGCGTATGTGAAAGAATAAGTAGAAAATGTAGGTAGGCGCGGTGACGTGGAGGATTTGAAGGTGATGGATGCTTACAGGCAGGCTGGCACAGGTAGAGACGCAACAAAAGGCAACATCAATGTGGCGTAAATGGGAGTCCACAGCGTCAAAACACACAATGTAGTAGAAATGGACTGTAGAAATAGTGGGGAACAGGTGAGAGAGTGGGTGTGGTGAACCAGGAGAGCTGGCAGTGTCTGGTGGAAGGATTAAAAACTGAACCTAATGTAGCTGAATTGGGCAGAATAAACAACCAGGAGGGAATGGTGACAGATTAAAGTGTTTGATTACAACAGACTTTATGTACATGAGTGAGCTTAATCTGCACTTTGGAGGATTCACTCTTGTAATTTATAGCAAGCGGCATCCAAAAGTTTGGGGTTTCATCAAGCATTCTGCAAGACTGCTGTTCTATTTTCATATTTTACAGTCTCAAAATAACAAATGTCCCTTGCGTAAATGTTTCGTCACCCCGCGTGGTCAGCACTTAGTTACACCCCAATTGACAAGTCGCAGCTTGTAAAGGCTTTTTTTTGGAGCAGCCAAGAGTCATTTGGTTCTTCTTTGGGGGATTTTTGTCTATTATTCCAGCAAAAAAGTTTCTCGTTCTGTGAGATTCCTGCAGTTGCTGCTCTTTTTGTGGCCTGTTTATAATGATGAGGTTGGGGATCATTGCAAAAACTTTTGACTTTCTCTGTAGAGGTAGTCCTTTTTTACAGACGCTGTGATATTTGCTTGGTAAATCTGCACTTATTTAACCGGATCCATTCTGCCCTCTACCAGTGAAATGCTCCCCATGATGAAAGATGGAGATTTATCCCTAGTGATCTGATCTCTTCTTTAGGCCTCATGCATGTGCTCCTGGTCTTTTCTATTGTCTAAAACTGTGCAAAACAAAAATATTACACTAATCTTGTTTAAAATTTTGGAGATCAGGTCTTTAACTCACTTCAAACAGAAATTTAAATAGCAGTGGCCGAACTATTACATGCCGCTGTATCAGATTATATTGATATATTTATACAAGACAAGTGAGAAATGGAGGAAAATCCCCAAGAAATGCTTCCATACAGGCCATGAGGACTCGTTAGATAGTTTGGAAATTATGTGAATCATATGCAAAAATATGTGGACGCCCACTTCATGTGGATTTCTAGTTGCTCTAGTAGCGGTTGGGTCTGTCAGCTCACTTCTTTAATCCAGACTGAAACACCTGAACAACTATTGTATGGTCTGCTATAAAATTGCCAGCTGAGAGACGTGGTCCCTCCAGCATGTCCTAGGTCTACCGTGAGGCCTCCTCCCGGTGGGACATGAAGGCATCCTGAACAAATGTCCGAGCCACCTCAGCTGGCTCCTCTCGACATAGAGAAGTAGTGGCTCCACTCCAAGCTCCTTCCTGGTGACTGAGCTCCTCACCCTATCTCTAAGGGTGCACCCAGCCACCCTGTGGAGGAAACTCATTTCAGCTGCTGGTATCCGGGATCTCGTTCTTTCGGTCATGACCCAAAGCTCATGACCATAAGTAAGGGCTGGAACGTAGATTGACTGGTAAATCAAAAGGCTCACTTTTCGAACCAGCTCCTTCTTCACCATGACGGACCGGTACGACAACCACATGACTGCAGACACTGCACCGATTCGCCTGTCAATCTCGCGCTCCATCCTTCCCTCACTCGTGAAGAAGACCCCGAGTTTAGATACCTAAACTCCTCTACTTGAGGCTGAGCCTCTCCACCGACCCAGAGAGAGCAAGCCACCTTTTTCTGGTTGAGAACCATGGTTTCGGATTTGAAGGTGCTGATCGCCATCCCAGTAACTTCCCACTCGGCTGCAAACCGCTCTGGTGCACGGTGAAGGTCCAGGCTCAATGAAGCCAACAGGACCACACCATCTGCAAAAAGCAGAGATGAAATTAGATATGTAGAATAAAATGATTCTGATAAAATATCATGATTTTTACTTTAGATTTTGTTCATTTTCTCTATGGAGCAGCATGTCTCACAGATGAATAGCTCAAGAATGTTGAAAATTCAATGTTTTGTTGTGTTTTCACAGTTTCTGGCTCTAATAAATGATGCAATTTTGAAGCAATTTCAAATGAAAACATGCCTTTCAACCCCACCTGTGAGTTTTGTGATTCAGAGGGTTAATTTGTTTATTTCTGTATGTTTGTAACCTATATCTATTGTCGGATCATGTCTCCATGCCAAACGTCTACTTCCCTTTCTCCTCCATTTTCTGATTCATCCTTTAATTTGCATCACCTCCTTTTGTTGCTGCATCCTGTCCTCTCTACCTTGCCCTCCTTCACGTGGCGGACAGTATTTCCTCCTGTGTGGACCAGTGGGGAGGTGTTACTGGGAGGGTGACAGCACATGGAGAACCCGATCCTCCTTGTTGGACACAACCCACCAAAACAACAGTGCCTGCGGGGATGAAACAGAAGGACTGTTGTGATCCTCTCCTCCAGTATTGATAGATACGAGGCACTAGGTTTGATTACATGCTGGGTGCAAACTGCGCTGCTGAGTCTAATGTGGCATGACAACCAGGCTTCATTCATGGTCTGCGTGATTCTGCAAGACTGTTGCAGTATTCAAGCTGGTGGAGATCCGTGTTTGCAGCCTGCTCACACACGCAGAGAGAGAAAGACTGCGAGACACACACATCCAAAAACAAAATCGCAGGCGCACACTCCCCTGCTGTGCTCTGCTTCCAGATTTGTATGGAGTCACATGCTGTCAGCATGGACAGACACGTTTCCAAGCACATGCCCTCTGCCTCTCCATCCCTTCTCTTTTTTCTCTCTCTTATTTTGCAGTCTCCTCTCCCTCCTCTCACTCTCTTTTTACATTTCTCTCTTGATCCTGTGTTCTTGTGCTCTAAACAAAAAACCTGTTGTGTTGATGTTACGGGCCTTGTGCGTCTTTTCCGTGGTCATGCGTCTTGCAGGGGAGCAATGTGAGTCAGAAAGGAGAAAATGGCCAGCAAACGTCCACACGGCACGACAGACCACTTTAATTTAGCCCTCTCATTTTTCCATGACATGAAGCGTAAACAATCCGGACCCAGCGGAGCGCCTCATTAAACGACTGCTGTCTTCTGCCATTCCAGTGTTCACTTGATTGAAGTTATTGCTGTTGAGGCTAGGCCAGGGAATCACTGCAGTCAGAGAATAAGTGATTATCCACTACAATTAACTCCATCAGACTGTGACAGGCTTCTTCAAACAGGTATATTGATGTCCATGCTACAGTAGGAAAAAATCACCACCAGTGGTTGAAAATGTGAAAATATTAGTCTGCTGTACATAGAGGACAGCAGCAGCTATCAACTGAGCCGTAGACTTGCATCATATGACTTGAACTGGTGAAACTATTGAATTGAGATTTTGACCAGACACTGGAATTGGACCTTGTTAGATTCAGCTTTTAGTCTTGATTTAGGACTTGTTTGTCTTGACTTTGACTAGATCTGGAATTGGGTGTTGTTGGTTTCAATTTTTGTTCTTGGCTTAAGAGTTGCCGGTGTTAACTTTGATCAGATCTGAAATTTAGCCTTGTTAGTCTCAATTTCTGGTCTTGACTTAGATCTTGCTGGTCTTGTTGTTGACTTGATCTGGAACTGGACCTTGTTGGTCTCATTTTTTCTTCTCAACTTGGGACTTGTTGGATGAAATTTTGGGGTTCTTGAGTTTGACTATATCTGTACTTAGGCCTTGTTAGTCTCAATTTCTGGTCTTGACTTGAACTAGACACTGGAATTGGGGCTTGAATGTCTCAATATTTGGTCTCAACTTAGGAGTTGTTGGTCTTTACTTTAACAAGATCTGGAATTAGACTTCATAGGTCTCAATTTTCGGTTTTGACTTGGGGCTTCATGACCTTGACGCGGACTTGACCTACAAGCCTTGTTGGTCTGAATTTGTGGTCCTAGCTTGGGACTTGTTGACTATTACTAGATTCCGAATTGGGCAATGTTGATCTCAATGTTTGGTCTTGACTTACTGTAAGAGTTGCTGGTCTTGACTTTAAACAGATTTGGAATTTCCTATATTGATTTCAATTTTTGACCTTGGCATGTTACTTGGTTGGTCTTGACTTTGACTTGATCGGGAATTGGGCTTTGTTGGCCTCAATTTTTGTTCTTGAATTACTTTAGGAGTTACTGGCCTTGACTTCAACCAAATACTGGAATTGGGCCTTTTGTCTCAAGTCTAGTCTTGACTTATGACTTGTCGGTCTTGGCTTTGACTTGATCTGGAATGTCTCTCAGTTTTTGGTCTTTATTTGGGAATTCTTGGTTTTGACCTTGACTAGACCTTCTTATTCTCTTTTGTCAGCTGGTATTGATCATGTTTTATGCTGTCCAGAGATCAAGACAAGAAAAGAAGCAAAAACAGCTGATCAGTCGTATAGCTACATATTCCCTATTTCTAATGCAATACTTTAAAATGTGAATAAAAATACAACATGGAAACATGGCTAGTGTTGTTTGAACTTGGTTTACACATTTAAAGGAAGCTTCATTCATTCAATAAACAGATGTAGGAACAATTGTGTGCTGGACTTGCCTGCACAGTGGATTGAATTCAGTTCCATTCAACACTTTGAGGAATGCGAGCCAGGTCATATCAGTGTCAGACCTCAATGTTCTTGCGACTGAATAGGAGCAAATGCCAAAGATTAATCACTAAGCATTTTAAAATGATATGTTCAACAATCACATCTGGTTGCAATCTAAGGGTGTTCACACATTGTATCCAGAACTTGATGAAGAAATCCCTCCTGGAAAAAAAGAAGTGTGGGAACCTTCAGTCATTCGTACAACATGAACAGCTACAAGATGCTGCAAACACCTGTTCAGTTACATTTCCTGAATCTGTTCCTGCTGCTTTAGCAGCTCAGGAGCTCACAAGCAACTATTTTGCACTACTAAAATGCTTTTAGGGGGAAAGCTTATGCAAACCCACCTGCACTTGTCATCACTTTCACTTTTCATCATAATTACAAAGGATTTGTGTAATAATTACTTCCCTTATTTCATGTTGAACTAGTATGTTTGGGTGAGACAGCAGAGTGAGAGATCAGTATCAAAGGTAAACCAGTTCATGTTTATCTGCCTGATTCATGAAGCAGAAGAGAGGCTGGCAAACATGGCAGTAAGTGTGCATAAAAGCAGCACTCAGGGGTTGTTTGGGGTAAGACTCTGCTGGTTTGTGTCTCTTTAAGGGCGGAGCTCAGTGAGCGCAGCAGATGGTGGCTGCAGGTAATGCACCGGCCATACTTTGACCCGTTGACTCATCTGTGTCAGCAGCATTTACCTTCAAATAAGAGGACCCTGCAGAAATGACAAAGCAGTACAGAGCGAACAACAGAACAGGCAGACAAGACTCCATCCATTACTGATCATGGCTGACTTGCACCTACTGGTTTGGTCACTCTTTGTGTGATGAGGCTGTTTGAAAAATCACTAAACACTTTGCTGGCTGGACTTTTCCAGAGCAGAAACACAGGCGGCTCAACTGACACTACACTGCAGCTGGTAGACAAAACAACCATGGTGTTAATCCAAATGCAGTTTACTACTGCTTTCACTCTAATTACCATAAAAAATGAATGCAGGAGCTGCATCCAACAGGATTCAGATGTGACTGGTGAACAATCACATATGCCACATGTGCATTTTATTATTGAGCTCAACCCTCTACACTGCTCCTCTTTTGCTCTTTTGCTGCTTTAAGTTAAAATGAACTGGCTTCTGCTAGTTCATTTCACTTTGCATATTCCTGATCCTAATTCAACCCTAAGCATTCTCACTTATGTTTTGAATAAAACCTAATTTTGTCATTCACTTTGGGTTTTCAGTTGCTCTTGGGTTAGGTTTCAGCACCAAAACTACGTGGTTAGCTTCAGGAAAATATCACACTTTGGTTAACAGTTTGACAGCAATAAATACTTGTTAGCAGCTTGGTTAAGTATCGGAAAATACTGTGGTTTGGGTTAAAACACAGCTTTTTCACTACATGTTGGAAGCTTCATTTTCTTGGTTAACAGGGTGTATTTAATCTATAATTGGCTGGCTGAAAAGGAACAACAGTAAGGTGATGAAATAAATGAAAAAAATATGATTGGAAATGTATTTTTGATACGTCACAAACATAATTCTGCAGAAAATATGCTTCCCCCATAACATAATTGAGAATGCAGTTTAGTTGTGCCCACTGCTGGTTTCAGGAATTAATAGTTCCGAGGAAGTTTAAGTCCTCATTTGATGTGATCTTTGCCCTTAGGTAGTGTGTGGTTACAGGTATGTTCCCAATTTTATCTCGGTGTCCACTTGTTAACTTTAAATCGCATTGAATGTCAGATTAAGCTGCTAAAATGTCAGGGTGCAAGTGAGGGAAGAACTGATGAAATTCCCATCCATCCCCAATAACTGTCACCACATCCTTCCTCCTGCGTCAACACCGACTGTTTCCAAGGTAAAGGCTTTGCATATGGGATGACAAATCACCAGAACCTGAGCTGCTTCATTTGCATCTTGTGCTTCTAATTGGACTGATGATCCAAGGTGACACAACCCTCTTCTGAAAAACAGGCCTCATACTCTGCAGAGTCTCAAGTGTAGCCTTGTGAATGAACACTGAGTGTGTCTGCATGCACTCAGTAATCCATTGAGTGGCAGAATTCCAGTTCTAGTGCTGCTTAGGCTGAACTAAAGGTGAAAGAAGTTTCCATGCCGCAGGAACAGCTTTGAAATGGGAGCGAGCCAAGTTTCTAAACCGGGTTTCTCCTAATTGGATGTGTTTACTACTGAGAAGCTGGTTTGTTTCAGTTGAATGGGTTGGGAGCAGAATTCTCTCAGAGCTAAATGCAGTGACAGATGCACCCTTTTGTGCAGCTGAATGGTCGAGTCACACTGCATCCTTCAGGCCTGTCTGTTATTTCCGGTGTAGCCGTGTTGGTACGGCAACAGCAGCTGCTGCTCCCGTCCTGCTTCAGGCGGCCAGAGCAGCGCCAGGCCAGCGACTGCAGAGCTCAGGCTTCAGCAGGGGCAGGAGGGAAGAGCAGGAGGACAAGTGGTGTGTGTGTGTGCGTGTGTGATTGTACGAGTGTGTGTATTTCAGGGGGAGTTGTCCTCCGGCTGTCTGGTGTTGTCACGGAAGCCCCTTGGAGGCTCGCCAGCCGGCCTTTAGGCCAAATGATTCATCCAGGCGATAATGTCAAAGCGTTAGCAGCTAACAAGCATTTAGCTGCTATGGAGCTGGATCGGCTGTGCGATATAGAAAGTGAGAAAAGAAATCCTTAAGAAGAAGTCTCAACTAGTTCCAAACAATAACTCAATAGTTTAAAGCCTGTAAAAGCGCATTTTTGTGTGCTGACTACATATGTGGCTTGTTATTGCATTTACAAATGCATTTACAGCAATCGCTTGCAACCCTGTAACCAGTTATACAGAAACAGAAACACAACAGAGATAACATAAACACTATTAGAACCCATTAATGCAGCTTCAGGAAGGTGGATTAGACAACATAAGACAGAACTTTTTTAATCCTGAAGGAAATTCTTGTGCTACATTTTGACTCAGTAGCAATGCTAAACTCACACTGTGCAGCAAAACTACAAAGCTGTACCGCTTGATGTTAAAATTGCAATTTAACTATTTTTACACACATCATTAAACAATAAAAACAAAAAAACACACGACTTAATGTGAAATTACGTCTATAAAATGTATTTTAATTCTGGAGAACTTTTGTATTCTCATAAGATGGTTATTTTACAGTATTTTTTGCCGCCTCAGCTATCAGGGCTTTTACTACAGTTTGTATTCCTGCCAAACTCGTCAGCCATAATCACAGGAGTTGTACAGCGTCGTATCATTAGAGTAAAATAGTTGACCCCTAGCTGACCAGCTGATGGGAGGATTAACTAAGCAAATCCTGCGGTGTCCTGGAAATCTTACCGAGCCACCTTAATGTGTCGGAGGGCACTTTGGATCATTGCACTGAGCCAGAAGTGAAAAACAGTCAAACATGATGCCGCATATGATAAACCAGTGTTCAGTTATTTAGCCTACAGAAGTGTTCTTTCCTGTGCTTAACATTCAGGCTCACACTTCCCATACCTCAGTAAATCTGCTTTAATAATGAAGGATTAGTTGTTGTTCTCGTAACCTGCACTTATGTCACCTCACTGAGAAGAAAATCATGGCAGCAACATGTGAGTCATGTGAATGACATAATGTAAAGACATGGCAGAAACGCCGGTATCAGATCCTTCTCCTTCCTAGACTGTTTTTTTTTTCTTTCTTCTAAAAATCAGAATCAGCCTTCAAACTGTGAATCTGTGATGATGAGACATTACAATAACAACAATGTGCAACCTTGGAGTTATAAGCAGTTTCTCTGTTTCTAGGCAACCTCATCTGCGTCGACTGCGGCAAGTTCAAAGGATCAGATGGGAGTTCACGCTGTCACTCTTACGTATTATGGTTAAGACGACCTACTTTTACGTATATACTCTCTATACGCTGGCTGCCTCTGAGCCAATCACCTCTTAAATAGATGATGGCTTATTGACATGCTTCCTTCAACTTACTGTGACCTTTTTTTTCTCGCATCTTTCGTCGGCCGGGATGAAAAAGCAACAGCAGCAATTTAAAAGCAGCCCTGCAGAGTCAGTTTAACCCTCAGTGCTCATCCACCTCCACCTCGTCTTTAATAATACTTCTATTTTGGTCGTTTTCAGATGTCTGACCAGCACAATATTCACAGCACCGTGTGGGAGGATGTTCCTCAACAGCAAATGGTGGAAATAAAACATGCCTCACCAGGAGCTGTTAATGTATTTTCTCATTTTCTTACATACCTTTCATTTGAACCTTTTAGTGCCCCATGAGGTGCTAAAAGCTGTTTCACAGGATCTAAGAGGCTGCCGCAAAATTTGTTTTCCTTCTCAGGATATAGGCATAAATATGATCGAGCTTTTACATTTCCTCTCCAAAAAAAAAATCTAGTGTCTGCGAGCTCTTTTGTGAAAAACTGAAGGTCTGCAGGAAGAAAATATCCTTGAAATGAATAGCAATAACCACTCAATAGCTGAACAGGCAAAGAAAACTTTTAACTGAAAACTTTAACAGAGAGGTGAGGCAAGCAGACGGAATTATGATGAGGTACATTTTTGTGATATAACAGCAGATGCAGCCTAACAGAAGAATAGATTATGATTAAAAGCATGTAAAATGAAAATTAAGACGCATAAACTACCTGCGTACTATACATAAATTACCTGAAAGTGGTCTGCACTGTCAAATGTGAATACAAATAGGTATTGAAATACATATTCATGTGGATTATGTAAGAAAAGGGGTGATCTAGAGGGATGATATTTTAGTGCAGGTAGAAGGAAACATTTAGGATGCTAAATGTGACATATCAACCTTCTGGTTATACTATTTGCTGGTTCAAGTCTTCACTGCGTTGGCTGAGGTCTTTTCAACATGCTGCAGTGCTGTGTGTCAAAAAATAACTATTCACTTGTCATTCTCGCCTTTTATTGGCACCATTCATCTGTAGTACACCTCTTAAAGCACTACAGCACTGTATAGCAGAGCCTCTGGTTACACCGTGTTTGGACATCAACATTTTAACGCCTCAAAAAAGATGAGTCACTGTTTGACCAACTAAGATTTCAACATCAGCATCAATTGATAACTAGCTTTATATCCTCTAATCTCTGCTGACTAAGCGGGTTCTGTATCTCACTTTGTTACCTTCAACATACACTTTAACCGTCACCTTGACACTTCTAAAAGACACTGCCAATTCTGTGTTTATATTGTTCTAATGATACTTCTGTGTGTATCCAGAGGGTTTTAGATGATTATATTAACCTGTGTAACTTCACTAACCTCTCAGAAGTTGGCTGGCACCTATAGGGTTCATCTTAGTGTACGTCCAAATTAGCCGCAGCCCTCTATGTTTTTACTTCCTCAGTAATAGCTCGGGCTTTGTGCCATATCATATTTAGATTGCCAACTTCTGACTCAGCTAAACCTCTTTTTATGGTTACCTGGACTTGACCTTTGATTATTACTATATCAGCTAACCACCCTGAGATGTCACCTGATTTTAAAGTGTGCTATACAAATAAAACATATTATTATTACCTGAGAGAACAACTACTAATGGAAAGAGGTTTCACCCTTAATAACTCTCAATAGTGCCTCACTGTTAGTGTGCTTTTGGGATCTCAAGGAGCATCTGGAGCTGGAAATATTACAGCATTACGTCAGAGTGGATTAATATGATGATGGGCCCCTACTAATCCCCCACTCTTCCCATGTTTACGTGCTATAGTATGTCACCTCCAAGTTCCCATTAGCTCTCAGTGCAACTAAAACTCCAATAATGGAATAAAACTTAATGCAGGCTTGTTGTCTGTTATTTGATTTAACACAGGTTTATTAGAGAAATGCACAATGTGAGGACAATACAAAGGAAAATATGAAGCTCTCAGAAGTGATTTTGACATGTTCAAAAAGGAGGATCTTGTAACACAGATGCAGCAATATTAGATATTGTACTTTTGTGGTGCAAACTATATGATAAATTACCATAATATATTGACATTTAAGACTTCTGGGGCATCTGTACATGTCCTTTGGCCCCAAGACAGTTGTCTGCTTGGTAAATCCAGATTTGATGACATAACATTATGACCACCTGCCTAATATTGTGTTGTAGGAAGTTTGGAGGTCAAATCAACATGTTGGGCCATTGTCATGTTCCTCAACATGTTCCTCATGGTTTGATGTTGTTTCCATGTGGTGGGGTGCATTTTCCTGCAGGGGTAGGTCAGTGACATTTGGGATTTCCATTTGCATGAGGGAGTGTACTTGTTGTGGGACAGTGTTTATTTGGGTGTCTAAGTCTCATCAACATGGATGTTAAAATGCAAGGTTTTCCAGCAGAACACCACATAGTACCAATATGATCAATGTTATTCACTTCACCTGTCAGTGATCATAATGTTGTGACTGATCATGTTCAGCACTTAACTCTAAAAGACACATAATCGCATAGCTTGAGGATGCTGGTTAAACTGTAGCCTGCATGCACTGAATTAACAAACTGCAGCATTCTTTATTGTTAAGATCATCGAAAAATGAGCCACTATTTCCATTCACGAAAAGAACTGGAAGTCTGATGTAACTCTGCGAAAACTCATCTCTTCATGTTTACCTGCCTGACAAGTGAAGCACAGGAGAGGTTGGCAAACATGGCAGCATAAAAGCAGCACTCAGGGGTTGTTCAGGGTGAGACTCTGTCCCGGTGTGAACACAGCAGATGGCGGTTGTAGGTTTTGAACCCTTCATACTTTGACCCAATGACTCCTCTGCGTCAGCACTTATCTTCAAACGAAAGGATCCCGCAGCAATGACACAGCAAAAATGGAAGAACAACAGAACAGATAGAAAAGACTCTGTTTGCTATTGATCATGATTGACCTGCAGCTACAGGATGGATCTGCTTAACACTCCATCTGTCTGTAGTACATGAAGGAACCAACTTGTCAAAAACCAAAAGAGAGAAAACGAGCAGAAATGGCAGATCATAGAAGGTTTTTGTAGTGTTTTTTTATTGCATTTTAGATAAGTTTTAAAGAGAGTTTATGACCAATGAAACAGCATTCGGCATAAGTCACAATATTACGTTGTCAGAGATTATATCCATGACAACATCTGATAACATTTAAACAATAAGTTATCTACCAATTCAAATCGTGCCCAAAGTCCTTATAGGTACGTTTTACAGCCATCTTGGTAAGACTCCAAGGAAGTCATGTCAGGCTAATAAGACCGACAAGACGACAAGACAGAGATCCATAACAAAAATTCTATTATCCCTGGAACAAAAACTGCATGTACAGAATCATGTTATCATAAATAAATGTATATGCAGTATTTTTTTAGACTTATCAAAAGCTTTTGATACAGTCAGTCATAATATATTACATGCAAAACTACATAAATATGACTTTTAGGGAACTGCTTTTAAATGGTTGCAGAATCCAGTTTTGTATGCTCTTATTCTGATAATGTTTGCTGAAGATACCACTTTGGTTATGTCTCTTTCAAATGTAAATGTACCTCTAAATCAAGCCCATACGGGATTATCTGCATATGACTAATGGTTTAAGAGTAACAAACTAGCTTTGAATATCAAAAAAACAACTATATGACTTTTAGTGGTAAAAAATCATTTTCAACTAGCTCTAAGCTCAATATTGCCTCAGTTGAAATAGCTTGTGTCATCAGGTTTCTGAGCGTTTTTGTAGATGAGAACCTAAACTGGAAAGAGCATGTTGACTGGGTGACTAAATAAATAAATAAATCCCTGGGCATTATAAGAAAGGTAGTCATCATGTTGATTCTAAATGTACACTTGCTTTATACTACACTTTAATTTATCCATATCTGTCGTACTGTAATATAGTGTGGGCAAACACTTTCCCATCAACTTTAAATAGAATATTGATTTTGCAGAAGCACTTTGTTAGAATTGCAACCCATTCCAAGCCACTGACTCATCTGCTAATTTATTCCTCAAACTAAATTTACTTAATATTTATGATATTAATATTTATCAGATTTTTTTGTATAAAATTCACTACAATCAAACTACCTTCTGCCTCTCCCTGCACTTTTAATGTTTCATTATGTCTTTGATTAATGCTATGTATGTGCAAAAAGTAAAATCAAAATCAAATCACCAGTCGAATCTGAATAAAAAAACTTTGAAAATTAGGTTTAGAAAGCTTTTCCCCAAAACGTTATACGTCTTCCATGCACACATAAAGCTTTGCGACTGTTGTGTCAGTAACTATAAACTGTAGATGTTTTTCAAGTTGATTACTTCCAAGTTCTATCTTTAAGTTACTGAAAAGGAATTTTTTAGGTGTTGTATTTTAATGGCATAATTGTGAACACACAAGTTTTAAAGTTGACATTTTTTTTTTTTAGAAATGAAGCTGTGTTAGATATGGAGGGGACTTGAGATCCTGACCTTAACATGAAGAAACATCCAAATATAAAACCCATTTCATTAAGTTACCTCAACTTAAATTTAGTTTTAAATCAGCTAATGCAGAAATTTGAGCTAAATGCACATGTTGGCCAAAAGCTCCATTGACTGTTAACTAGATCTGAGTTCTAGTTTACACTGAGCAACATGCAAATAACCAAGAAGTAACACAAAGCAACATCTCACTGCCTTCAGTGGATTTACTCACAATCAGTACTTAGAGGCAAACAGAGCAATACATGGAGTAGAATTGGCTCAACTCCTCCACAATTACCCCCTTTTTGTTCACTAAATGGAAAAAAATCTTGGAAGCATTTTGCTTGTTGGACTCTTACAGGGAAAACAGTGATTTAACAAGTATGCACCTAAGGCAAGAAATCACTGTTTTACTGTGTTTGCACTCTGATGACGAAGCAAAGAACTATTACTGCTGTGGTTGTTTAAATTGTGAAGCTTTAGAGGCATTTATAATTTAACCAAAATAGGCCAATGGCATTCAAAATGCAGTGGCTGAATTATCACACAACCCATACTTGGCCCTGTGGATGTCAAGGTGTAAAGTTAGGATAACCACCTAGAAGTGAAAAGAGTAAAATTAATTCCATAAAACGTGAATATTCTCCCAAATTACCACCTTATTTAGGTATGACAAGAAAAAACAACATCACAAAAGTATGCATTATTTCTTCAACTGAGCTGTACCTGTGTTAGAGAAGATTTTTTTTTTATCACACCTGCAAGAAGCTGATTTGAAATGTTCCCCATCTCTGGCTGTGCAAGACATGTTGGCTGATTTTCCCTGTGGAGGACGAGGCAGAGAACCCACCACCGAGCCACGCAACAGAGACAAACCTGGCAGCTGTGTGGGCTGATGTTCCCACTGAAACCATTCAACACGGTACGCTCTCCTCGCTGCTGACGGGAAAGGATTTAATGTTCAAATACACCGGGAATTTCATATGATTTCTTAAATGAGCACAAACCATAGAAAAAAAAGGATGGCGGATGCAGAATATACCAACATTACATTACATTCCTGTCATGAATATGAAATTGTTTCATCTGTTCTGTGAAGTGACAAAAAAGTTAGAAAACGGCTAGAAATCTGTGGAATTCAGATAAACTAATTATGCATAATTCAACCTTTTCCAAGTGACATTAAAGCTCTTTAAAGATCAAAAAACCTACTGATGCTCTTGGCACAGTTTGATGTTGAAGATGTGTGTAATAGCAGACAGTGGGGTGCTCCTGACTGTGACAAATTCAGACTCAGGCCTGTTGTTGGTATTCCTGATTTATGAATAAAGCATACACTGATAGATGCATTAAGCTTTGCATCTACAGGAAAACAGCAAGAGAATTTCCAAGAAGGCACATATAATAGGACGCTTATTAGAAAGGCTGGCCCTCCATAAAATCAGAGAATATGGCAAATTGGATCTTGGCTGCTGTACAAAACATAAATGAAGCAAATGTCACATCTGAATTTTTAGTTTTTTTTCAACAAATGGATGTTGGGTCAGGGTTTTTAACAGACTGTTGTTGGTAGCGGTTGATGGGTTAAGAGCCTAGTCCGCTATAACAATCAGGCTTTCAGCAACAAGCGCCCAAATACATCAGTATTATCCAAAATGACTGTAAAAAAAATGTCTAAAGAGGCATTTTATGGTCCTCCATCTCTATGATTAGGATCTGGCTATGCTTAGGAAACTAAAAGGGTTTAGGAAAGGGATCATGCTTAAGAGAAACTGTTCTTGCAAAAACACATCTGGAGCTTTAATGATAATAGAGTAATTTCTTGGTAGCTGTTGAACAATGGGTGCTTGACTTTAGCCTGTAGTTTAAAAGCAGATGTCTTGTTTCCTCTTGTCTCCTTTGTTTATTTGTGTGTGTGTCAAATCAGGATAAAGTCTCAAAAGTCAGCAACCTCACCAAATGATGAATCACATAAAAAGCAATGAGAAAACAAAGGAGCAGCAGTGTTGATGCACGGTTGGCTAGTTAGCCTTTTCAGTGCAGTAAAGAAGTTTCTGGTATTTCGGACAGCGAGGCCGAGTCACGCATCACTTCCACCACAGTCTAGAAACCCACTTTTTCAGACTACTTGTCAGCCTGAAGCATGGTGCTGAAGACACTTTGACATTTGTTTCAAAGGGGCAGAACATCAAACTGGACGTCTGATCTAGTTGAGACCAAAAATGTTGGTTCCAATCCAAAACTGAGTCATGGAACCCAAATCTAGCATGCATAATTTAATCATCAAAAAGAGTGACCCAATTTCAGGGGTACCAGAGCATGGCCAGACCGAACCCAACTGAAAGGACTCGAGATTAATAAACACAATCCAAAATGTGATAAAGCCAACAGCTGATGCTATGCCTTAGAGCAGGCCATCCTGAAAAACCAAAGCATGGTGGTGGCAGCATTATTATGTGGGGATGCGTCTTGGCAGCAGGCCCTGGAAGGCTTGTGTAGGTAGAGGGTAAAATTCTTGCAGGAAGGTATAGGAAAACCCTTGAGGGCAGCCTGATCTAGTCTGCGAAAGAACTGCCTGTTGGGAGAAGACTTGTTTCCCAGCAAGACAATGACCCAAAGCATACAGCTGAATCTACACAGAAATTATTTAAAGACGCAGAGATGAAGGTCGGGAGTGGCCGAGTCAGAGACCAGACCTCAATCCAGTGAAATCGGTGATGAAATAGTAGCTAATGCAGTGCTAACTCTTGGCCTAAGGGAAGAGTGGATAGGTTGGCAGAGCATGCTAACTTTAGCAGTTGCTAAAGCTGAATCTATTTGTTTCCTTTGTATTTCTTGGTTGAAAAAAAGGTGACAAAAGGCATTCACACCTTTTCAGCATGTGAGCAACTGGCTAACTTGCTCCTTCATGACGCAAATTGCTAATGGTGACTAATTTTAGCTAACACCTTCAGACAGATTTATGTGACCTTTTAGAGAAAGGATTTTTTTTAAAGGGCAACACATTCTTAGGCGGAAGAGCAATTGAAGATTGTCAGGTTTTTTCACAACATACCTGACATTTTATATACATGCCATTCTCATCCACACCTTCATACTTGCTGGGTGAGGCATTATTCCTTCCAGTCAGCAGAAAAATCAAACAACTTTCCTGTACCTGAGAAGTGTCTTGAGGAAACTAACAGATCTGTGTATTCCATAAAGTTCTTTGCAACAATCCTGTAAGTTAGAGAAGATGTTTTTGTAGCTGCACTTTTTTCCGGGAAGCCAAAACCTCCCACAACTCTAATATGTAATGACTAAAGATCAGTTTTAAAGATTAATGTCGGAGCCACAAACAGGGAGGCAGGTGATCAGACAACCTGTTTGAAGGGGTTTTTATCAGGCAGAAATGAAACCATGACAGATTTCAAAAAAGGGCCACATCTGTAATCTCCATCTGTGTAACGAGGAAATGAAAAGGTTATCAGAACCGCAGCAGGAAGAAGATAATTTATTCCTGCTCAGACACTGTCTTTATTCTGGCCGGGTATCAATTTGAAACCTGCAGGCTTTGTGCTCGGAGACATTCAGCCTTTTCCTCATTGGCATTAACGGTGCGACAGCTTACATCATCTGCAGCTATTGGGGCGGTTATTTATTCAACCTGACAAATCATATCAAGAAACTAAGGGAATTTATGGTAATTATAGGAGCGAAGAGGATAAGCTTTAATAAAATTTTCAATACACCTTTGCCTTGACAGCAATGTTGATTTGGCACAACTGTTGAATAATTAAAACTTAGCTAGGTGAAAAACTCATTCTTCTTTTTGCTCCATTTTTGGTCTCTACCGATGTTTTAGGGAAATATGTACAGTTTAGTTTTGGGGTTTTGGGGTTTTTAGAGGCTTATAACCAAAACCAGCACTATGACTGGCCCTTTTCACATTGTCACATATTTTCACCTGGTGCATTTGTATTCTAAAAATGTCAGCTATAGCTACTTGAGTCTTATGAAGCATAGGAATGGGTGATAAACAATAGTAAAATGTGCTAATATTAGATGTTTCGTCAGTAACAATAAGATTTGATAACTTAAATGCATCAGATGCAAACAACCACAAAAGTACTTTATGGAAACACAAAGTTTGGTTGTATTAATAAGTCCCTGCTGTGCTCCCTCCCTGGTTCATAAACAGCCTATCATATCCCTTAATGATGAAGTCGCTGTGGCTTCCATGCAGGTCTCCAAAGGCACGCTAGTCTGCAGCTGCCTGGATGTCTTGCTGCCTCTTTCAGTCAGGCCTCCCGTGGAGCAGGCAGGTACTCGCAGCCGTCTTTGCAAAACAAGCTGCGCAAACAAAACACATCCGTAGCCCTGTGTTCCCTGCCACCTACACCCAAGCGACGCATCCTGGAGGCCTGCTTCCATGCTGACAGACTGATGTTGGGGGTGCATGTGGAAATCTAGTCCTGGCCAACCAGTAGGAACCTCAACGCGGTGCGGTGTGGATTCGCTCTGGTTACCCTGGTTTTACTTCACTCTGTATTTAATCTGTATCAAGGGGAGATCATTCTTTCATCCTTATTTATTGTAATTTGTGTCTATGTGTTTTTCATATTCAAAACAAATTAAAACTGCTATGTGTGCCCTAATAAATAGGCTTAAGTGGTTGACCACGGGGTTAAATTTAAAATAAACCTTTTCCCTCCTGGTCCTTAATGATCTAAATCATTCACAGAGTTCTAATAAAGCATTTAAATTGACCACATTTAACATTAAATGATTGAAAACAGAATCATTGTACAAAACATTCTAATTTAGATCCAAGAGCTACTAAATTGAATAGTTACTTTCTACGCTCCCTATACTATCTACGTGTTTCCATTTTCAAAATCTCCTCATGGGAAACAACAACAATCTCCTCATAGCAGCCTGCCAAGCTGAAAACTTCATGTTCTGCTGAAGGTTTGGATCATGCATCGAAGCAGTCCTGAAGGGCAGTGCTTATATCTCTGCATGCAAACAATTCCCTGTTGCTATTTTAAGTACATGTCGCTGCATCCTGTTCTTCCTGCCCAAGATGATTGTGGCTGCTTTAAAGAAGTACATTATGTTGCCAAGAATTTTCTCCCCCCACAAGAGAATGACGAGGTGCAGCCAGATCATTCTACAGAGCATTTACTAGCACTAGAGGATGGTATAGCTATGCAAAACTATCAGTGACAATGAACCAGGCTCAGGTGGCAGCTCAAAAAGGAAGGAGAATTCTTGGTCAGTCCCTAACTATGAGACTGACAGTTGTGGTGCAACAGATGGTCATTCATGGCTCCACAGATTTTCACATGCAGCCGAACATTGCCGCTATTAACTTCATACTGTGTGTTTTTGCATTTGTGTGTCACTGCTGTATTTTCTGATGAAGCCCGTCCAAAGCAACATCCCATAAAGTGCATCAATCTCAGATCATCCAAAGTCCTCTGAGTTACATAACAGCTCTGCATTCCAGGTAGGATCCCAGGCTGGGCTAAAGCGCCTGTGGACTGAATATGAATTCACTTAGCACAGAAAATATTTCATACCAAGTGCAAATATGCCGTATATACCTGCCGGTACAGATTTTTATCAGTGCACTGCGAGCTGCGCAGGGGCTGTGTGAGGAGGGGATGAACTTGATGTGAGTTCATTTTGTCTGCATGAGTGTTTGCAGAAGCCTCATTTTATTTCTTTCCATGCTCTCTCATGTTAAAACATATCATGACCTCTGTTGCTGTGATCCTCCTGCTCCAGCTACTGTTTATTCATCATGACTTCTCATTAAACATCCGTCTGTGGCATAAAATTTACTATCTGACGTGAGCCGAGAGGTCACGTACTGAGGCAGCAGTTTAAGGATGAGACAGCAAAACTGACGGGGAAGTTTCATTTGGCTTTTCCAGAGCTAAACGTTACATTAAATGACTGGTCTGGGCGTGTTGTTGTTGTTGCATGGTGGGTTTCTTTTTTCTCTCTTATGCCCTGCACACCACTGGCTGGCTGCATGTCACCCAGATCACAGTCAAGAACCCTCACCGCACAATCATTCCAGTTGCTGAATAATACAAAGCAAACAGTGACCTACTTTCGAAGTAGGGAACAAGCTGGAGAGAAGAGCTGGAGTGGAATCCAGCATGGAGGTGGACTGAGGGCGGAGCGGAGGTCGAGCAGGAGGCAGGCGGAGAGCTGATGGACGGGTTTAGAGATTGGTTTTCATCGCGATTTAGGCAGAAAGGGGCGTGCCTGTGGGGAGGAGATGTGAGCAGCGAGCGTGGTCTGCCATGTGAGCTGCGGAGTTCGATCCAACAGGCCCCATCCACGGCTTATGGCTCGCTGCAAATGTGATTAAAACAGGCAGGCACAAGAATACTGCAGCGAGCCCCTATCCTGGAGGCCTCCCTGCACAAGGAATGCAGTCCACAGAAACAGGGCCTCACACATGTGTCACACCATCAATCTGGGCAATGTACACTTTCTGACCCTGAGGCCTCCCTTCTACATTCCTGCTATTTTCTACCTTTTGTTTATATCGTGTTTATCTCGCCAGAGAGCTGCAGGTACGCCGTGGTGTTGCACTTGTTGCTAGGGCGTTTACCTCCTGCCCCGACACAGAAAACTGACAAACAGGAAACAGAAAGTGCACGCTTAAATCCAGACGTTTCCCCTGCTGCAACCTACAACTCATTTATAATTATCATCTCGCCTTAATTTGCTACACTGACATGCTTCACAATTAATTACAGGTTGATCAGAGCTTGTTATGCCTTGTTTTATAGTATAATTAATGGCTACTCCAACATCTAGTGACTTTTAATCATCTGGGGCTCCATTAGATTGGATGGAAATATCGGCTTTAAGGTAGAGTAACTTGGTCGCTTGTGCAGAATTTCTGTTTAAAGATGCACAGGGCAAGAAACAGCTCTTTTTTTTTAATTACTCAGAATGAAACAGAAACGCTGCTGATTGTTTGCATTAATTTAATTCTGATGTGCTGCAGGTTTCACTCCTCCACACGAAGGATGTTGCGTTTACTTTTGCAAGTTGTGTCCTGAATAGAAATGACTTCTCTGCTCTTTGTGATAGCAGACTGTCTGGGTCAGTAAAGGTGAACTGTCCCGCAGTCAGAGATTGAAGGAATGAAGTTCAACACTGGTAAACGTTTACCTTTATTTGACATGTGCAGCCAAAACATGCAACAAGTTGCCCAACCAGAGTACACAAAGAGATGTGGTGCAGGTGATGATTCTCTGTAGGCTCATCGCCCCATTTGACCCCTTCTACACTCACATCTGATTATAAAGTGCCTAATATTTTATTTTTAACAGAAGATTTGTTATCCTTTCCACAAGGAAATCTGAAATCTCAACAGTGCAACAGCTTTAACCGCTCAATATTTAAACCAAAATCTCCATTTCTGACATCATTTTATCCTCTTTTAGATGTGGACGGCTTATTTTGGCCTTATGTTGGCATGCACTGAGTTCTATTCATGCCCAAATCATAGAAACTCTGGCACATGTTGCTTTTAGCTTGGTACTGAATGTTTTTTAACCACCTCTGTAGGAGTACAAACTGCTCAGGAAACCAACGTTTGCAGACATGAAAGGAGATTATGGTATCAAGTATTCTGAATCAATAACAATTCTGACCTCAAACAAGCTCGTTAACTCTGCAAACATATTGCAATCGCTACATTCAACTTTCTATATCAGCTTGCAGAGATGCGTCTCAAATTTGCGGTACCACTTTCTGGTGTTACCACGATTTCACACTTTCAACAAGGAGAGGTCATTTGGAAGTAAACGACAAAATTAATTTCAGAAACACAAGCATGCTAAATAAAAGGGGTTTTGGTGGTTGGACTCCAGTGAAAAGAGTCTGGGAGCTGGGGGTGGTGGAGCAGAGTTAGCTGATGGCTGGTGGAGACTGACCGAGATGCCCTGGACATGGACGAGACGGACAGGGTCTATGAGCTAATTGGCTTAAACAATGTGGGCAATCAGATCATTGGACAAGAGTAGTGATGCTGAAATTGAGAGTGACAGCATGAGCAAATGGAAGAGGTGAAGTGAAGAGCCACGGTTAGTGTGTGCGAGAATCTGAAGTCAACTGGAAGGAGGTTCTTTGGTCTGAGTAGACTAAAATTGAGCTTTTTGGCCATCAGATGAGATCCCTACACATCACCATAAGCCCACCATCCAAACTGAGAAGCATGGTGGTGGCAGCATCATGATGTGGGGACACTTCTCAGCAACGAGCCTTGCAAAGATGAAGGGTAAAAAAATACGGAAAATCCTGGAGGACAACCTGATTTTAGTCTGCAAGAAACCAGCGACATGGAAGAAGATGTGTTTTCTTGGAAGACAATGACCTGAAGAGTACAGCCACACCTACACAAAATGGCTTAAAGACAACAAAGTGAATGTTTTGGAGTGTAAAAGTCCAGACGTCAATCCAACTAAGAATCAATTTCTGGACTTAAAAAAGGCTGTTCACTCACAATCACGGCGTAACACTCAAGGCTGTAATTGTGGCCAAAGGTACATCTACTAAAGACTTACTTGAAGGTCTTGAATATTCATGCAATCACTTATTTCACATTTTATATTTTTCAATAACCTGACATTAATTATAGAAATCTGTTTTCACTTTGATGTGAAAGAATCTTTTTTGTAAATTCTTGTTGAAAAGCAATAAGACACTTTAAGCGAGGTGAAGACTTTTCAGGGACTGTATTCAGTGAGATGAATAGAGAGTGTAAGTGATCACATCTTCCTGACTGAACTTATGCATGAGCTTCGTTTGACACCATTTTTGGAGAAACAGGCTAAAACGCTGGGACTGCTGCCAGTCTTCTGCAAACACACTCTGAAAGTTGCTTCTGTAGACTCTAATACACCACCGACACATTAGCAAAGTGAAAATGTGATAATTTGTATGTTGACTGATGAGTAATGCTGCCACTTGACTGGAAGGAACTGTTCTCAGACTTGCCTCTGGAGGCCGTCGGAGGGACGGCATCTTTTTAAACAGGTCACACATTAACCCACATATGTGGAATGTTTCAGACAAAAGTGCCAGACATGGAGCTTTCTCTCTTGGACTCTGACAGCCGGCGTTGTCTCTCGGTGAGACTCCCGCTCCTCTGGCAGCCAGACAAAGTTAAAGAGTCACGACGCGCAGCTCGGAGAGGCTGCAGGAGGTGGATGTATGGGGGATGAGAGGGAAATGTAGGGCACGTCGTCAGCACTTTGCATCCAGCAGCCGCAGTATATGTGCCGATGTGTACAGTACATGTGGGGTGAGCCTGGGTGGTATAAATAGATCAGGACACACTGGGCTAAGGTTCACCCTGACTGGTTTCCAGTTTTACCAGTTTGTCGCTCTTGCTGTGAACAACCAGGATGGGTTTCAGTCTCAGCTTGATCTTTATTAATAAAATATAGATGTCACCGTGACTAATAGATGAGACATACTGGTAACGACTGCGCTGCTGAAGAGGTAATTTGGTTAATCATGCTGCGTGGTGTTTGTCAATACAAACCAAATTTGGTCATTTATCAAAAATGGCACCGGCCTGAGAGTGAGAGTGTCACGCATACAAAGCAGACGACGTTGTTCAGTACACTGTTAACTCTTTCACTACTGGAATCCCTTACTGTAGGCTGGCAACGGTGACTCGCATCTGATCCCAAAATATGACCAATGTATTCGTACAGAGCCAGCTTTAACAAGATGTTGTACGAATGAAAACTGGACGTTGTTAATATTCACCATAATGTCAAAAGAAATGTGTGGAAATGTGTGTCTGTTTTAACCACAAATGTCTCTAAACAGTATTTTTTAAGTAATATGTGATATAGATTTAGGAAATAAACCCTAGAATGAGGACATATGACAAGACTTGTATAAGTGCTACCCCCACACCTCCACACTTCAAATGCTGTCAACCGTGTTTTGTGATTTTCTTCACGAAATGCCAAAAAAACAGGAGGTAAGAAACCATCAGCACAATCTGGGAACTCAAACAAAGCACTAATTTCTAAAATTAACAACCTTGGATTCTACCAGAGATGAGGAGGAAACAGCACCAAGTCAAAACAAAAGAGCCGTTACTGGCAGGAAAAAAAAGAAGGCAAAACAAAGCATGAGAAGCAGGTTGAGACAAAAAGTGCCAAAAACATGGACGGGCTGAACTTGAAACTGAACATGAGAGGGTTAAGACACAAAGAGCAGATGAACAGTGGAGGGCTGGAGGCTTTTTATAGTGATTTACTGAGTGGGAACAGGTGAGTTGAGAGGAGAGGCGGGTCAGGTGACACCACCGGAGGGAAAGTGGAGGCAGGTGGGAGGAGGGACATCTGAAAAGACAAGGAAGCAGAGAAATCCCAGAAAAAACCCCAGAACCATGACAGACTTTGTGATATGACTGAAACGGAAAGAATAAAGACTACCAACTCTGAAGAGGTGTCTCTAGTGGTACAGAGGAAACACTAATAATGTGTGGTATTAATCTCAAACACTGCAAAGAAATTTCCTGGAAAATGCTGGCAGCTGTGGTCACCAGTATTTTACTGCATTTTTACAGTGTTGCAATTGTAATTTACTTAAATAGTAAATTAATGTATAACTAACACATTAAAATATGAGGTTTACTATTTGTTGCTGTAACTAAAGTTACCAGTAACATGTTGTCTTTATATAGTGTTGCCACTATAATCAATTTTAACTGCATTGTGCACTGTAAAAAAGCAAAGCAAGGGTGCCAGAAAAGTATACTATAAAAATGCTGAAATACTATAAGATTCAAAAACCTTAAAAATGGTGAAAATGTTGGCAAATATCTGTAAAAAATAAAGATGCTTTTAGCAGATTTAAAAAGTAAAACTGTGTAATCTGACCATCACAAATTGTAAAAAAAAATTAATGATTATTTTTAAAAATAAAGATTTTTGCTGTGGATGATATCTACAGTTTCGGCCTGTTTTTTGTTGTTGTTGTTTTTAACTGTTAACATATAAATGAATACTTTTTTCTTTGGATTAGGGGTGTAATGGTACACAAAAATGACGTTTCGGTACATACCTCGGTACGAAAGTCACGGTTCAGTTCAGTTCGGTTCGGTTTGGTTAGGAACCCTCTGGAGTCGAAGGGCGCATCAAAATGACATCATCGATTTAAGATGACGTAGCAGCAAGACACCTCGCTGAGTCTCCGTTTCAACTTGTGCAAAAAGTGCAGATTTCAAACTATCTACCAGTTACTGAATTGTGCTGAGGCCAGGTAAAACCAGAGCTATGACAAATAATAAACGCCATACTTTTTCCCACGTTTGGAGCTCCTTACGGCTTTGGTCTGGTCCACTCTTTTTACTCCTTTTTCATACCCAAGTGATCCCAGACGGGTGGTTTTAACCACGGCGGAGCCTCTTCCAGCTCTGGCTTCTTGCTGTTAGCATTAGCCATTCCATTGGCTAGCCGTACGTCACAGAAGTGCCGGCAGGAGAAAAAACGGTTCGTCACATCCTGTGTTCCACTGGAAACTCCTACTTGTTTTTAGTTCCGCAATACTGAGCAACTGTGAGACGGAGAAGGTCCAACACAACTGTGGGCACTACGGGGTTTGCAGTTAAAACAATTCTGTACATCGGCCATTCTTAATAGTCTTAAAATCTTCGTACCGCGGTACACCTCTGTACTGAACTGAAAGTGCCTGTACTGAACGGTTCGGTTCTGTTTGGTGTATTGTTACACCCCTACTTTGGATGATCTTACTAGCTATTATCTGTAATTTAACGAAGCAGTAGCTTAGCTGCTTACATTTTTTTCGTTTTGTTTTTTCAGTTTACTCCATCAGTTTTGACTCTCGCTTCTGTTAACAAGAAAAACATCACATTCAGCAGTTTTAAACCGTATTTCGTTAAAACAGAACACTGCTATTTGAGTTTGGCTGCATTTTTACAGTGACTTATTGCAGAGTGTTTGACCTGACTGGCTGTAACTCACCAGCTTGTTGTTTAAAGTGCTGAATTCTGAACTTACACAGGACAAACTTTTCATTTTCAATAGGTAGTTTTGTTTAGTTCAAGCTAATAAATGATCACAAGTAAAAGTTAAACATATTCTCAAATAAATATGCTTCCTAAAGTTGTTACTTTTTGTAAATGTTTCCCTTTAACTTAGAAAAAAAGGCATTCTAGACACAAAAACACACATTTCCCCACATATTGGAATGGATACTCTAATAATATGTCACATCCACAAAGAATTAAGTATTCTCTGTTTATTCAAAGTGTTTGAAGATCCCATGATTCTAAATCTGGTCTTCCATCGTAACACCAACAAAACGCTCCAACAGATGACCTTGAGTAAATGGTCTCTCTTTGTGGATTATCTGAAACACAACTCTGCTAGTGTGAACCGAAGGAGGGATTACTGGGAAGGCTTGACCTCTGACCCCGACCACCAGCAAAGATGCTGGTTAGCTTCATGCAGCTGTGTGCAGCCACTCACACCCATCATACACAGCAGATCTGGAGCTGATCAATTATACCAAAGCATGTGCTCTGCATCAGCAGCGCAGGTGTTAGGATAATCAGTCATGGGGTAATTTAAATTTGCTTTAACAGAAATTAAGAAAAGCAAAATACAATGTTTTGATTTCTGGGTCTCCAAGAAAAACATCTGCAAAATAACAGGAAAAGTACTGGCAGCTCATTACGTGGAATTTGTTAGGTAATTTCAAACAAATGGTTTTTTGTTGTTGTGTCTGCAGTAAAAAAAATAAAAATAAAAAATAAAATAAAAGATGGCATTTCTGGGCATTTTTCATATTTTAATAATGACACTATCTTTTTTTAAAAAAATGCAAATTAGCATAGTAAATAATAGTAAATAAAAGAATAAATGGACATTTCTTTAAATCAATGGTGTACAAAAACTACACATTTTAAATAAATCCATAAATTGGCAAAAAAAAAATAGTTTTATATTAGCAAATCATTACACACATTTTATCTTTCAATAAAAAAAACAAACATAAATCCAAGCTGAAGGATAATAAATAATAATAATAATAATAACAATAATAATAATAATAATAAACAACTTCACTTTTCAAAACAAATGTTACAAAGTGCTTTCCAGTAAAAATAAAATAAAGCACACAAAATATGTTATAAATAAAATAACAATACAATAAAGCACACAAATACATCATGTAAGAGAGCCCATATTTGATTTATGCACCAGCTTGGTTGGTAAAACCAGTAATAAAAACAAGAGACTACAAAAACATAAAACTTAAATAAAATCAGCAAAAGCTCTCCGATAAATGTGTTTCAAGAAGTGGCTTAAAAGAGAGCACATAATCATAAAACCAAGCATTTTACACTAATCAAACTGGTAGTAAAGTAATTTTTTTGTAAAACAAACAAAAAAAAAAGGATTTAAGCCTTCAGTCTCTGTGCAGGTCTGGAAAATGTGCAGTGAGACACTGGCAGACGGACGCACTCTGCCTTCTAATCAGCAGTTGTATATTCATTCCAGCATAGAGCAGCTCCTCATCATCACGAGTGGTCACTGTGGGCTCTCAGGTACGATGGTGTCGGTCACATGTTGGCGTGTCACTGGTTGTGTAAGTCACCTTCCCACTCTACATGAGTGTTTGAGCAGGTCAGACTCTGGGGTCCTGCAAATGGAGAAGTGGCCGCTGTCGACCTTTTTTCATGGACATTCTGACACGTCGCAGCAGAGAAGACACATGTGTAAATGATGTAATTAATGAGGGAGGCTTCAGTGTGTTCGGATGCTTCAGGCCCGGCTCATGCGTACACACGTATGAAGGATTAGCACGTTGGAAAAGCAACAAAAACAAAAAAACAAAATGACACAATTTATCAGAGTCAGGAACTGCAAAGACAGAATAAATAAGTGCATTTTTAACTACTCATCTGTGACGCACTGGTCTGTCAGGCAAAATCACTTTATTCTGCATGTCATACGTTTAAAAAAAATCACCCAAAATGTATTGTTTGTATGAAGCAGATTCTGTAAAAAAAACAAAATTATGCTCTTTATATCACAACTGAAAAGTAATTTGCGGCCAAGCTGCAACCAACAGTCAAATGACAAAAAATAATAGAATATTTGTCTGAACTGGGCTGAACTGCAGGCTGTGTTTGGACAGAGCAGAGCGGAGGCAAGTATGGAAACAAATTAAAAATGTAAACGGTGAAATATCTGTCTTCTGTTAACCACCACTTTTTAATATAATTTTTTTTTATTAATGGTAACAACTGTGAATACTTGGAAAAAGGATGAACATGTTGATTCCTGGTTTCTTTAAGTTTTTGTCAAATTAGTAATTAATGAAATTCGTTTTCCTGTTTTTAGAGGTTTATGGGATCAGAACTGGTTCCGACTGTACAGAAGACATTTCTGAGTTCTCTCTACTTCTAGTCATGGTTGTGCTGTTTCCATAGAAGTGCAAGACTTTATATTGCGGTGAAAAATGAGCTCACAGAGAGCAAAAACACCCACAAACTGCTTTTTGGTTCATTCAAACACTGTTTAAGTCACTGAAGATGGAGCCTTTGGTCGACTCCGTCCAAACTCTGTGTGTAATTTGCTGCAATGGTGAATGTGGCTGAAATAGTGCCGGTGCTAACGTTGGTAACAGGACTTTTGAACATGATGGAGAAACGGAGCACATTGCAAGCAGTCCACGCTCATGATCCCCTACTTCTTTAATGTGCTGTTGGGTTAGTGTTAAATCATCACCTGTTATTTGGACTAGCTCCTGACAGCGATTAGGGTTTTGTGTTTTCATGTGAACACCTTTTTTTCAGAGCAAAGAAGTACCTGTGTGGATTCGGCCTCATTTTCAGGCTCATGTTGCTTCACTGTTGCTCTGCGATGGCTTATTGGGTCACACGATCAGAGCATTTGTTAACATTATTAGAGACACCTGCGCTTTTCCTGCTGAGAGTCAAACATGTAGCATGGAAAAGGCCTGTCGGATTCATATTCTTGTACTCTTTTGCAAGCTTTTCACCTGGAAAGATGTAAAAAAAATCTTTTATTACTTTAAGGTTTGGTTGAAAAGAGCACAAGATGCATTACAATCATGTTTTACACATTTTCTGCACATTATTTGAGCTTTTATCATCATTATCCGGTTGTGTCCTACTTTAACGGCACCTGGGTTGATCTTCAATAACCCAGATCAGACAGCTGGACATTCATTTTCATTTTATTTTGCTGATTTTCTGAAAATGTCCACTACATTTGGATATAAATCTGTCTATTGCAGCCCATCTTTTTAAATCTTTGAAGAGTTTTTGCTGTTAAAAGCATAAACACACAAAAACTTTCGAAGACATGTTGCACAAAATAATGTTTTATTTTACTGCTTCATCTCAACTTTGTGCTCTCATAGGCCGAAATTAAATGTTTTAACTTTACGTTGTGTCTTCTGATTGTTTGATATGTTGTATTTAACAAGAAGAGCAACAAGACCACAATATTGTCAGCAAAAACATGACAGGTAAATGAGGATTCTCCCTGAATAAGATCTATTATTTGATCTTGAGTTAACAGCCAGCTACAGGTGAGGTGCCCTCTTGACAACGCGGTGTTATAAAAGCCTCCACCATCAGAGAATCGGCGGCCCCGAGGACGTGATGCAACTAATTGTAAGGAGCCGTTATATCACGTTGTGAAGTCAGGGTTACAAAATGGAAACGTGGCAGGGGATGTGATCTTTGAAGCGACGGGAAGCCCGGTGTAGAAGAAGAGGATGGTTGTCACTGAAGCTGCAGGGAATTCAGCTCAGTGAGAAAAGGCCAAATGACTCAAAAGAAGACTCACTGATTGAAATGCATTCTGTCTGTGTTGGCTGCGTGGAAGCCCACAAACGCGACGCTGGCAGGAGGAGAAGAAGAAGAAGAAGAAGAAAAAAAAACCTGCTGCAGTGTGAAAGCGGCCTGGTTGTTTCCTTGGGAACTAAAATGAAGCTTTCCATCTTGGAGTTAAGTGCTGGGAGAGAGTGACACTGACCAATTAAGGGGTGAGAGAGCCGGCGGTGCTGCGCCTCTCACATGGCCTTGATAAATTATCTTCAAGAGGCTTTTGAATCACCTTTAGTGAAGAATGGAATTAAAAAAGCAAGGAGCGAAAAAGCACTGCGCACTATTAAAGCCTCTGACTCGACTTCATCTCACACGCTTTTATCTTTTTTCTCCTAAAATGTTCTCAATCTTTAATTGACAAGAGTAGCATTGGAATATTTTTTATCCCTGCATTCACAGAGCAGCACTCCACCTCTGTTAGTCTAATTAGAGCCTTTATAATGCATTTGGGTAAAAGGGACTCTGATTGTTAAGACTTTCATGCACACTAGCTGTTGTGTATTTTTAGGTCCTTTGAAATGAAAAGAAGATCTGAATCAACAAGACAGAAACCTTTTGCAAAGGTCAGTTCTCTCAAGCCAAATGTATCTCCTCTATTCTGTCCCACTTGATGATCTCAGCAGCACCAGTAAGCTCTCAGAACCCCAAACAGTAGTTACTAGTTAGTATTTTTAATTTTAAAAAAAGTTTAGCTTAAGTTTTAGGTTAAATTTCTTTATTTATTTTACAAAAACTAAAAAAAAAACTGAATTAACATTGTTGTTACCAGTAAACTGTGACTCTACGTACTATAGATAGTTAACTATTAAGGTTTTATTCTGTACCGTCTCCTATCTGCTCTGTGTAAACACTGCCTGCAGTTCAGCCCAAAAAAATCCCTGAATTTTTGTGACTTGACTGTTGGTTGCAGCTGAGTCATTAATGGCTTCATGGTTTTTATGCTGAAAAAGTGGAATTTTTAATATTTTTACAGAATCTGGTTAATGCAAATACTTTTTAAATACATTTTTTAATAAAATGAGAATGTAGAGAAAGATTAGATTTGTTTTCCGATGGAACCACATGTCCCACATGGATCATCAGAAAACTGAAAATCCAATCATTTTTTCTGTTTTTGTAATTCCTATCTCTGATAAATGTTGAAATTTTGGTGATTGTTCTTAAAAGTAACATGACGTTTAAACCCACTGGCAGGTTTTGGGGTTCAGAGGGTTAAAAAGGCTCACTGTATGTTTTCTTATCTTAAAGCTGACATCTGGAAATACAGAAGACAGTCTCAAGAAGGCCGAAGAAGTCGTGGAGATTGTACAGAGTTGATCAGAGAAAGAGGTTGGTAATAAAAAAGAGATTTTGGTCAGCCTGCACAGCTGTGTTGGAAATGCTTGGGTTGATTGGGGAGACATGGACAAAGCACAAAGGTATCATCGGAAAGACCTGGAACTGGCAACACAGTGGTGAAGGACAGTTATTTAAAGGGGGAAAACTGTACTCTCACCCATTTAAATGATTAAAAATATGCTTTCTTACATACAGAAAGAAACCCAGTGCAATAGGCCTTAAACTCGCCTGCACAGAGCAGAAAAACAGACTTAAAATGTTCTATGTGGCGCTAATGGAAAGGCCAAAGTGTTATTTAATAGTTATTACATGTAGTCTAGACACTTCTGTGCAGGTTATATCCAATGCAGTAGGATGTATGACCAACCTGTAAGTCACAGAGTGGAGATGTGGAGCTCAGGGTGGTGGATGGGCGCGTCTCCTCCTCACCTAAGCGCCTATTATTTTACCTGCTTAACTCAAACTATGTTTCACAAGTTCATAATACCACTTACCGCCACATGGCTATGAAAACAAGGCGGGGCGGACTAATCTGTGTAGCAAAGGCAACACAAAGGGCTTTACATAAGACATGAAAGGCTTTGGGATGAGGTAATATAAAAACACACATAAAAGGATTAAGATAAAGCTGAGGTTTATAGCAGATCTGAAGTTTTCTGGGAATTTTTCAGGGTGCATTAACGAATTCTACTGTGTTTTAGTTTTTCTGTCACTCTAGCATGGTCCATCATGCAGTCTGAGTTTGAGCTTCTTCATTTTCAGAACTGGGCAGCTGGAAATTGGCCCCATCGCGATGACAAAGGAAGGGACAGGTGGTTAAATAAGACATTGCTTCATTTAAATTTCACATCTTGAATGATAATATATAATGAAATGTAAAATGCTTTCTGTAGACTAGACTGATTGATTTTCATACAAAGTTTACAGTAAATTTCACTAGCATTCATCAATTTATTTTAAAAAGTGTCCCAAGATGATGCTTGGTCCTGAGTGCCATTAAAAGTAACGTGGCCATTCGGTGTTTATCTTCTTTGTGTTGAATTTCTTGTATTGAAACAGAAAAGTATGGCCAGGTTGTATCACTAAAGAAGATTCATCCCCTGAGGAGTAAGAATTTCCACAGTAGCTGTAATATTTTAAACCAAAAAACCCAATATGGCTTCTTATATGACTTCTAAAAGGAAAGTTATTGAGTCACCTTTTGAGTCATCCTCAGGGCACCATGATTAGCCTAGATTAATTTCTTGACTAGCTCAAGTTGTGACACTAGTAATAATTAACAATTCTGGCCTTGAATATATGTATCTGCTATGATATATCATCATGAATTATCCATCATCAAACCAAAGAAACTAAACAGACCTTATTCTATCTCTAGTACAGCAGTTTGAAAGGTTGGTGTGGTTTTGGGGATCAAAGGAAAGCAAATGTTTTCAGGTTATTCTTTCGTAAAAGCCACATATTAGGTCTTGTACTATTCTGTTATGGGTTAAACATGTGATGTTACAGAGTGTGTTCTGACTCTTGTAAACAGGCCAAGTAGACGTGAGCTCTTGTGTTCTGTTCCGTTAAACGTCATGAAATAAATGTCTGCCTCCCTTATAGCGATTCCTTTTTCCATTTCCTGTGACTGACTTGCGATCAACACATGTTTTGTTGTTGGTAGCACATAACATAACAACTTCAAAGCAAACGCTGTGGAATTCACACATTCAGAGTCGCCTATAGCTGCTATCGTCATGTTTTCTGTCTATCACCGCAATTAAAGAAACACATACAGGCCTCTACACACAAACAGCAAAAAAAAAAAGTGTTAAAAAAAAGGCAGCTTTTCACTGCAAGAACTCAGTGAACGTGTGAACATCTGCAGGAAATGCACCATAATCATCCTTTTTAGCCTTTCACTGTGGTGTGGGACCCAACGACTTCTACCACAATGTTAACTCAGACAGCAACAAATAGCAGCTGCTGGACGTACATCCAGTTCTATAAGTACAAAGGAAATGGAACAGTGAAGGGTTTGTTATGTTAGCCTACATGGTGATTTTTGCACTGGAGACGGTGATGACTGCTACTCAACGAAGACATCGAGTGAGCAAACCAATCAGCCCAACCCAATCTTGCTTCTCCAATTTCATCCACATCGAGATCTGCAGTTTCTCAGGGCCACTCAGAGGTTCCTGCCCTGGAGGTGGTGCTTTTCTCCCCTGAAAGAGGTTTTACAGTGGCAGGTTTTTACAGTTAGAACATGCACAAAGGTTCAGGCCGCCCTAAAGCAGTCCGCAATTTCTTTAAGTGGAAAATCGGCTAAAAAGCTTCTTCGAACATTCCAACCTGATGACCTCCAAACTATCTCCAAGGTCCATTAGCATCCTGACAGGAGGCAGAGAACATCCGGGACAGTTTGCAGTCACACCTACAACCAGTTTAGAACCACCAGTTTATTTGCCGTGTGTGTCTTCGGACTGCAGGAGAAAACATCTGCAGGTACATGAAGGAAATGCAAACTCCACTGTAAACAGCAGCTTCAAACCCAGAACCTTCTTGCTATGAGGTGATCGTGTTAACAGCTGCTACATTACATTATGTTGTGTTTAAACAAGTTTTAACCATAATTTGTTGAAACATTTACTCTTATTTCACAGATTTTTCCTTTTTTTGTTAAATTACAGATGCCAGTAAGTGAAATCACAAACCGAAAAGTGTTCATTTACATGTTAACCCTGAAAAACACGTCAAAACTGTAAATAAGGCCCCATATCAAAAATCTCTATTTTTAAAAATGGTAATTCCTTCATTTAAAAATGTTTGACAATAAAATTACATCATTTTTTACTTCAAAATGTTGTTATTTTACTTATATGTTCTGTTATTTGAATGAAAATTATGTATTTAAAGGAATTAAAGAACTGCTACTATATAGATTTTTCCTGTTTTGTTAAATTAAAGATAACATTGTATAAAATCACAGAAAAAAATATTACTTGTTATATTACATGTTTACCCTGAAAATACAAATGAAAACTGTAAATAAAAATCTGTATTTTTACAAATGGTAACCTTCTTTTGCAACTTTAGACAGTGACATTACACTATTTTTTTACTGTATTCAGCAAAAACATCATTACTTCACTGATATTTATCATTATTTGAAAGAAAAATTATGGATGTTAAAGGTTAAAAAGTGGTAAATCATTTATTAAACGGTGTGCCTCTGTTTTGCTTAATTACAGACAATTATTTTTAAAAATATATCTAGAAAAATCACAGAAAAAAGTATTCAGTCACGTTAACCTGAATTTTAACCTTATTTTTTCCTGTATTTAATCAGTAAAAAAATCACTCTTACAGATATTTGCTGTAATAATTTTGTATATTAAGAACTGAATAATAGAACATTTATTTTACAATTCATTCTTTTACAATAAAAGGAGTTTTACTGTATTTAAATGATCTAAAAATGTAATTATTTTACAAATGTTTGTCGTTATTTTCATGATTCTTGAACACATTACATTATTCCATCAATTTAAAAAAATTAAATTCGGGCAACCATGCTGTCAGACTTTTACATTTTAATTTGAATTTTTGAATGATCCAGTCAGGAACTAACAAACTGCACTAGCTGACACATCAGTGATAAACATAAAGTGAGAAAAAAACTGAAAACAAACAAGCCAGGGTCGGAGCCGCGGTTGTTATGACAGGAAAAAGTTGAAAAGCAAAAAATCCCTGACACAGATTTTCCCTTGAAGTCTGAGCGGCTGGAAGCTTTTCACACAATAAAAGCTTTGACCTTGGTGGAACTTCAATTTTATACAAACACTGGTCATTACAGGATAACTTGCAGCAGCTGTGTCAAACGTTTTAATGTAATTTGAGTTGTTTATGTGGTGAGTCAACCTTTGTCTTCGTTAGTTAGAATAACTGAGACAGATCTGGCAGAAAGTGCAGCCGAGGAACAAAAGATCAATTTTTGGTCTGCCCCCACCAGCCCCTCCCCCCTCCACATCAACGGAGCAGCTGTGGAGATCGTCCCCTCCATCAGGTGCCTTGGTGTCCACCTCTCCGACACCCTCACCTGGCCCACCAACGCCACAGATGTCATCAGGAAAGCCCGTCTATTTCCTGACGAAGCTGAGAAGGGCAGGACTGAACACTGATGTCCTTCTACAGCTGTGCAGTGGAGGGTGTCCTGACCTCCTGCCTCTCTGTGAGCTATGGTGGCTGCATGGTGGCAGAGAAGAAGGCACTGCAGCAGGTGGTGAAGCACAAAGGACCATCAGGTGCAACTTACCACCGACTGTAGGGCTCTGTCCCTGCATCTCTACACCACCAGATGCAGGGACAGAGCCCTACAGAGCAGCCATGTCATGATTCATTTTAAAATGCTGCAGCCAGCCCTGTAAATGTATATATATATATATGTCCATTTTATTTGTTTTTGTGTATATTGTATAGGTGTATATGTGTGTGTATATACATATGTTTATGTGTATATATATATAGATACAGACTTTAAGCATTCTAGTAATGTTTACTATTTATTATGCTGAAGGTCTTTATTATATTTATTACTAGTCTATTTATATCTTATCTTTTATAAGACCTGATAATCTGCGTTTTGCTCATCCTGTAAAGGGTCGAATGACAATAAAGAAGTCTGAGTCTGAGTCTGAACATATCATCCTCATTCACTGTATGAACCAAATAAAAACACACGAGGTGGTTGATGACATAATTTCCACCATGGTCCACTTGACCATATCACATGTTCTTGAACAACAATGGAAAGCTGTTTTGAAGTAAACAGAGGCCTAGAGGGAGCTCAGAATAATAAAGTCTGAACATAAATCTGACCCATGCATCCAGTGATTTCTGTCTGTAATCATATTTTGGCACCCATAGGAGTCTGTTTTCCACCATTAACATGCACTGATCAGTGCTTTATGTGAAAAAATTTCACAAAACTCTGCACTTGAGCTCAACTCAATGAGAATTCTTTGCAGCTTTTGGCTTGTTTGTGCAGAAACTGAGCAGCAGCTAAAGTGTTCGGATAAACCTGCTGTACACCAGCAAACAGCAGACAAGCACAGGTAATAACAAGCATCTATAAAGCTTTTCTCAGGAGTCAGAAGAGGCCGATGCAGCCGGCTAACTGCATTCAAACGGCTGCTGAAGTTGCTCCGTGTCTGCTGAAGGTGTAGTTTGCCAACACTTTATAATGTGATAAATGTAATATATTGTGCTGTTATCATATTCGGTGTGGCCATAACACAAGATCAAGATAGATTGCACAGATTTGCAAAGATGGTAAAAAGGAAAATGATCTACATGCATGCGACGCCATTTTCACCTTATCTTTGTCCTTTAAAGCGCTTTACAAGACAAAGGGGCTGACATGAAAGGTGCCTTTAAAGGTTCATTGTGTCGCCTCAAGGACGCCTTGGCATGTGGAGCAGCCAGGGTTCGAGCTGCCAGCCTTGACAACAACAGAATCACAGAAAAATAAACACGTGTGAGCTTTAAAAGGAGAATGTCTGGTGCTTGTGCAGCCTTTAAAAAGGCCTTTTAATCATATGTGACCAGTGGTTGAACCTTGGTGCTTTTGCACTTTTGCATATTTGCACCCACATGTACTTAGTAGCTTCAACTGACAATATAAAACAGGCAGAAGGCAAAAAAACACAAACATGGCAAGGAAGTAGCCTCAGTTTCTGTCCAATCTGTGTTTTTCCTGCAGTAGCTGTGCAATAAACGCTCTAGAAAATGCCGTTACGGGACACATAAACCCGCCGCTCTCCCCTCCGAGGTGCCTCTGATGTGGGTCCAAGAGGATCTCATGTGATGTTTTCAGACTGAGGATGACCCAGAGGCACCGCTTGATCCTGGCCCTCTGACACCAGGAGCGAGCAGCAGCCAGCCACATGTCCAAACCCATCCAGCGGAGAGACGGCAGGGATACAACGAAGAGGTCAGAGTGAAGGAACCGAGTCCTCTTTGTGGAACTGACTCGGAGCGGAAGCAGCTCGAGCTGGATGAGCATTTCTAACGTCCCATTAGCATGTAAACATCAGCAGCTCTGCCTCTATGTGTGTGTGTGTGTGTGTGTGTGTGTGTGTGTGTTGAGGCCTCTCAGTGAAAAATGCCTCAGAGTGCTCTCAGGATCCATTTGCTGCTGCTGCTGCTGCTGGGAGAGAGGTTTTTATTTTAAAGCGCTGAGATTTGTGGGAGTCCTACATATTTGGGGAGCTCTGGGATCCGGTCCAGGCCAGGTGTGGAGCAGCTGTTATCCAGGTTAAAGCCTCCACAGAGGGTCACCTCGGCTCATCCTTCGCCCACACAGCCTCCCAGAGTAGAACATCCTTCCTCTGGTGCTCCAAACCACCCACACCTCTCTTTTCCTGTCTCTCTTTCACTGCTTATTTTTCTTCCTTTTTTAACTCTCCCACTCTGTCTCCATCACGCTCTCATCCTTCTCTGTCCTCATTCCCCTCCTCATTCGCTCACTCACTGCTGCTGCTGCTGATGATGATGATGATGGAAATGGCTGCTGCTGCCATCGGATGCTGAGAGGCTGAAAAATAAACTACATTCAGCATAGGTGGCACTTCTACTGAGCACTGTTGTGAACACTCTGGTGTCTGTTCCAGCACTTGTGACTTTGTTGCTGTATGTGTATGTGTGTGTGTGTGTGTGTAGACCAGGAGTGTGGACGTGACAGTTTGCATGCTTTGCTCTGCGCCGCCATCATGTGGTCAGTAGGGGAGTGAAAGTGTAAATCAAAGAGCAGTTTTTGTATTATAATCCTAACTTACACATTAAAATTTTGCTGCTACTTGTGTGGACTGGATCCGATGAAGGTCTGAGGACCAAAACGCCTTTTAAAAAGTGAGTTTTGTAGATTTATTTTAACAGTCAGAGCTACTTTCTGGAGTTTGTGTTTACCTTCTTTAACACAGTGGTGATGAAAGGTTTACTATTTGCTGGTACCTTTATTCTGAAAAACCGCCAGAGCACAAAAACTGATGATTTATGTGCATCATTATATGCAGCACAACAAGATTCTCACTTGGGGTGTCGCTATGTACCGGTATTAATCATAAATGTGATATTTAACAAATTAAATACTGATAGAATGTTAATAATATGCATGATAATATAACTTCCTGGTTGACACTGCAGCAGTTATCCTAACAGACTCTCTCCACCTTCCTATACTTGTATTTTGAGTGCAGTTAATTTGCCAGAATATAGTCAAAACACGCAATAAACAAAGTTAAACATGAATTTGACTGATAACGTTATTATTTTCAACAGATATCGCGATAATGTCATCATCATGAGTTGTTTTTGTCATGATAATCTGATACCATTACAGCCCCAGAATAAGATCAAACTGTATTTATCCCAGAGGAAGCTCTTTATTAGTTCACACCAAAGAAAGAACAGCTTATTACTTTAAACAGGCACTTCATGCGTTGTGCAAAAGATGCATCAGATGTGCATTTATTTCATGCGACACAACCCCTAACATATTTATTATGGTATAGATGGTGGTGGCTCATTTCCAAAAGACGCTTCAGTTAAAACTCTGAAAAAAAAAATGGCAAAGCTTGGTGGAAGTTTGTGTTTTAAGCTCATAAAGAATTTGATTTAAACATATGATGTATAGGAAAGTAAATGATGCTTAATAAAGGAAGGCGGTTTAAAATATTAGAACAGTAGAAGCATTAGGGAGAACCCTGCTGGATTTCAAAAATGTTTTGCGCAAAGTGTTTCTGGGACAGAATGTAAGAAGAAATTTAAATGGAAAATCCAAACTAGTGAGCTAATAAATACTTAATTGTTCAGCAGGGGCTTGTCTCACCAAACTGGCAACATCAAACCTGCAGTTTAGATCATGAGATCGTGTTAAATTTGACAAGTTTCGCTTATCAAAATCTGATTTAGCCTCAGTCTTGAGGATGCGGCCACCAATCTGTGTGTGATCTATATATGCAATATGTTCTTGTGGCAAATTGTCATGTGGTCACCAAAGCATAACACACCAAAATAGAAAACAATGACTAAAACAAGATCAGTGAAAAGACAAAGCACAGATGACCGTACAGATATTAAGGCTGCAGCCTGCAGGCAGACTCTCTGCTCCAGTTCCAGCTTCCTCGGCTTCCAGCGGATGTGAGCTTGTGTCTGTGACGCCGACAGGCTGAAAGGCTCGTTGTTGTGCTTTTCTTTTCTTTTTTCCTGTGTTCTGTCAAAACAGGGATTGCAATAATTACCAAATAATTGGATTTGGTCTCTTAAAATAGACGGATCACAAGAGGAAATCCACGTGGAAAGGGAGGTTTTGTGTAACCAGGACTGAGCTCCAGCGTTTAGCAGTGTGGAGCTTCTGACTGACTAGAAAGTCCAATTTTCATATAAAGGAATCATTTTCCCTGAATGTCGTCCACTCTGGGATGATTATCAGAAGGTCCTTGTGGAAACAGCAGCGTTGAGGAGCTGCAGTGTGACATGAGAGGTCAGATATTATCAGAGGATTAGAGTCCTGGAATAGTTTTCCTCTGGGAGTACAAACAGCAAGCAGCCTCATTACCTGAGTTTGAGCTAAGAAAAGAAACCAGGCTCTAGATTTGGGTCTATAGAAGAAAAATCGGATCTCCTGAAGAGACTCGGGACAATAATTTTCACCAATCATCAGAGCTCAGTTGTAGTTTTCTAGGCAGATGGCTCACTCTTCCTCATCTGAGCCCCTCCAGCTTCCAGAGTATCAACACTCGATTCAGGCAGTCGCAACAAGCTCTGGTTTCTATGGCGACTCCACCTACACAGCCAGCAGCAAGGCAACACAAATGTGCTCCCAACGCCAATCTCTCTCCCACCCTCCACGTCGCTCCAGCGCTTTGAACGCTGCTGCTGCTGCTGCTTCACGCCGTTAGTCACCTTCCCCCGGAGTCTGCCAGGACTGAATATTCACACAGAGACTCAATGTGTGCACACAGAGGAGCTTTCCTGTCTGCAGACGGAGGTCATCAGCGCACCCGGCTAGTGCAGCCATTGCGTAACTGTTATTCTGAAGAGTTGGAGAAGTAATGGGTCCCTTCTGCTGGAGGTTAAACCTTCCAGGGACTTTTTTTTAAATAGAATGAGGTTTTGAAAGATGATTTTTAAAAATATTTTTCAACAGCTTGTCTGCATTTTGTTACTGAGGCTGTAACAAAGGAGGAGCGCACAGTGTCTGGGTGTCCTCGGGTTTTCTTTTGCAGACGCTGGATGAGGGTCATCAGTGAATGAGCCACAGCTGGGCCCAGTGGCTCTGCTCATTAGACCTCATTCACCCTCCCCTCCTCCAGCCAAGCAGCAGCAGGCTTTTCTGTTTTATTGTTTGAGGAGCACTTCTGGGTTGGTTTGAGGTTGAATTCATATATTTTTTAATTATCACACATTGCCGTCTAGCTGTTTTGTTGCAGCTTTGAGTAACATAAACAAACCAAACCACACCAAACAAAGAGTGAGTGTCTCCAAAGCACCAGAGGCCATGTTGGATTATTCAGCTTATATAGACTCTCCAGCAGGTGAACCAAATCTCTTGATTGAGGTGGGAGGGACCTGGAAAGAAGAAACCTGCAGATCATTAGCAGACACACAAGCCCGTTACAACGCTTTCATTATTTTAAAAAAAATGCTATCGGAAAATGAATCAGTTCAGTTCTCACACTACCTGGTCCCAACTACAATACAGTACAAGAAAACTGGTCATTGTCTTGTCATTGATTCATATTTGGTGCACATTTGCAACAGCACGACACATAAAAGAAGTGATTTTCATAAAAGCCAATCTGTTTTTTCTTCATTTTTGCACCATTCTTAATAACTTGTTCTTTTGTTTGCTCATTGTTTCCAGTTTTAGCCTAATCCATCCAATAAGCAGGATCAGTTTTGCTTAGATAACGACACCTTTTCCTATTTTTTTTTTCTCATTTCGTAATGCAAATAAATGACGCACAGCGCACATCTGCCCACAGACCTTCCATCTGTACACCTGTGAATGCAAACAGACAGTGTTGCATGTGTGTTAATGAGCCGCCAGACCTGTTAGTGCATCAGCAAGATACTTTATGTTTGAACAACGCAACAATCTCAGGAGTCTTTGTGTGGAGTCAGAAGTGTCATCATCTGGAAAACTTCTTCTGCTGTAACGTCTCAGGATCATCATGTTTAGTATAAATGTGTGGTATTTAGATACAAAAAGCAAATAAAGGATGCTTTAATTAAATAAAGCTATAAATAGGTCTGTTTCTCGGTTAACTTGCAGCTTTTTTTGGTGCAAAATGTAATCAATATTTCATGTGATCACCCATAATTGGCATATCCAAATGGAAAAAGCGTACAATGGAAGAACTGTGAGGCAAAAATGAATGGATGTGACTTTACTTTGAAGTAAAACCTTCTAGTTTCTGAAAATGAAGCCGTTACTCAGTGGCTAAACCCAGCTTGAATGGATTCGTTAGTGACCTGTCAGCTGCTAACACCTGTTCCTAATGAGTCTGGCTGTGTCAATCAGACATCTCCCTGATGTATAGTCAGTGTTTGGGCATCATGTTGATGGATATCAAACTTTCCCTGTGCATACTTTGACACCAGGATTCTGCCTGCGTGGCGGCTGCAGTGAGGAAACACCTTCGACATGGCAGCTTTATTTAGCTCCTCCAACACAAAGGAGGAATGTAGGAACTCTGCAGGGTGCAGACTGGATAATTGTTTCACTGTTGCCTGGGCGTCTGTTTATAGAAATACACATCAGTGCAACATCCAACGCTGAGGAATGCTCCAGCCTTCAGAGAGCAGAGTAAGAGTCGTTTCTGTCGATGAAATATCAAAACGGCAAGTCTTAGACTGCGCTCTGGATCATCTGCTGAACTTCAGGGGGCTTTCAGCAGCAACCATTGTTCTCTTATTGTACAAAAGTTATCGTTTTTGGATCTTATTTCAATTACTGATGTTAGAAGCTTGACCATGGACAGAACAACAGTGAAGTGAATGAATCTGATTTGGTTTCTTGATTTTCTTTTTTCCCCCTCACAGTTCTTTGACTTGCAGCAAAGTCTTCAAACACACTTGTTTTCTTTGGATTTCTTTGGTCTCTTTGTCCTTTTAAAAAAAAAAAATCCTCCTTTTCTTCCTCTTATTGTAACATTTTCAAGTGCTTTAAAGAGTTTGCTTGCTTCTTAAAAACATCTGAGGAGCTCGGCCACATTTAACCATTTTTCAACCTTGACTTCATGTTTTTTTTCCACTTTTCTGCTTCAAAATCAGTTTATTTCAGTTTTATGCTACTTTCAGGGGCAGGGCCACCTTGTATGCAAGTCTTCTGCAACATATATTTAACTTGTGTGCTTTTATTTTTTCTTTTGATAGGCTTTCTTGTTCAGTAAATTGTCATCTACAAGTTAAAAATAAACTTTGCATGCATTTATTCTTTGATTTCTTCCTCTGTTCCTTTTGTTTAAGGTTCTACACATTTAAACACAACATTCTGTTCTCTACCTGAACACTTGTGTCATTAGAATCCAGCCATGTTGTGTTACAGGATAAGATTTTAATGCCTTTCCAACCATCGAACAAGCTGAAAAATGTTCCTCTGCTGCCCCTCTGTGGAGATGAGTGGAACTGCATCCATCTTTGGCTAACTGGGAGTTGTGAGCTAATTTATTTAACATTACAAAAAGCTGAGCCCAGCTCTGATATTAAAGCAAAGCCAATGCAGGAAGAGGACTTTAAATTAATTTATTAAAAAAAAGCATTTCTCCACTGAAGCAGAACAAACATCAATTTTTTTCCTTTTACTATTGTTTGGAACGTGTACAATCAGAAAAACGGACTCGCCAGGTCGCCAGAACAGAGCAAAAAATAATCAAGCAAAAGGAGGGAAGGGTGGGCGGAGGGGTCTGCCAACACCACAACGTCTACACAGCTGGGAGGGACCAGGAGGAAGAGGAGGGTGTGTGGGGGGGGGAAACAAAACGAAGAAGAAGAAGAAGGGAGGGAAATGAAAACACAAACATTTAATCAAGTGCAGGTCTGGTTTGGACAAAGCAGGTCTTTTTTTCCTCTGTTCAATTTACAGTTAACAACTTCTCCGTTGTCGGATACATGCAAAGGTCAACATCTGGAACTACACATGGAGATTTCATATGCTTATATCGGTTATCTGTGCAAGTATTAAAATATGTAGGTATAACGAAGCAGTTTCATATGGATATGTCAGAACGAGAGGGGGGAAAAGAAACGAAAAGTTTACGAAAAAACTATTACACTGTTTTCACTGAACAGAAAAAGAAGTTCACATAAAAAGAGTGAGATTTCTAACTTAGTTACCGAAATGTCACCGACCTCACCATTTTGTACGCTTCCTTTAATTAAATTATTACTTATCTAGATAAGTGAAAATACATAAAAAAAATCCTATGCTCCACATTTTTGAACAACAAAATACTGCATATCTACGTACAGCTGCGATTAAGGAAGGTCAGTATTGTGAGAGGCTAGCTGCCAGAGTTTCAGGAATATTGGCTCCGAGTTGATCCCTTTCTGAATGACCGTTTCTTTTTTTTCTCATTTATTAAAAAAAACAATCTAACCAGTGAGTGCTCGTCATACTCGTTGCTCGGTTGGTCACGTCGTCCAGAGCCGTCCCGACAGCTGAGGGGAGGATGTTGTCTGCTGACTGCCGGAGTCCCCAATCTGCTCTGAGGTAGATTCGACAGAAAGGTGGCGTCCAGCCCGAGCTGAGTCTCCCAGTCGGATCACATGAGGTCGAAGGTCAGCTCGTAAGGGTTAATTGTTGTTAAGGCTTCCTGTGGTCTTGCTTTAGTCACTCTCCTGTTTCAGTGGCTCACAGGGGACACCTTTGTCTTTTTATTTTTGTTCTCAACCCACATTCCAGGTTTTTTTTTTTTGTTTTTCTTTTTTTTAAAGGGGGTGGACATTTTTTTCTCGTGATGCTCTAGAACAGATAACCCAAACTGAAAATGAAAAGAATCTTCTCCGTTTGGCACCTCGGGAGTCAGTGGTAGGTGGAGGAGAAACAAAACGTACGACGTGGGAGGGGGGGTGAACGAGAAAGAGAAGAGAGAAACCGTGGATGAGGGAGGAGAAGGTGGTGGTGTTGGGGGGCGGGGCGGTGTGGTGCGTGGTTCAACAGACTAGTTGTGGTGGCTGCCTTGGTCGTTAGCTGCCGACGAGTCCGAGTCTGCCGCGGCGGTGGCGGTCGTCTCGTCCTCCGATTTGCTGCGCTTGGCGTCCGGCTGTTCGCTGGCCGGCTGGTCCCCGTTCTGCCGCTTGGTGGGGAGGGAGGCCGAGGCGGAGGCGTGGGCCGCCAGCAGGTGGAGGGGGCTCGCCACAGCTGGAGCTGTTAGAAAGCAGGAGGAGGGGGGACGAGTTAACAGAGGAAACACTTGACGGCTGGAGCTGCTCAAACTGTGGTTAACTGACATCTACAAGCAGCAGGCCTGTGGCAAGTGTGGTTTGGATCAGAGGCTGTAAGTGTGGCAGACGTTTTAAAGGTCCAGCGGAGGCAGTGAAATGCTTTCTTGTTAAACGCAATCGTCAGATCTTGTGTTTAACTTGAATTTGTGCAATTCCTTAATGGCCGCCATGTCAAACTTGATCACTGTGAGCATGAAACTGGCACTAAAATGACAATAAGTGAGTTTTTTGATTACTGATGAACTGTTTGGGCATTTTTCACACTGACCTGTCAAACATTCCTGTGTCTTCTGCTTGTTAAATACGTTTTCCAACTTTTTCCACTATAATCGGTTGTATGCAATCTGAATTTTGAGCAGATTAATCACCTAAACTTTGTGCAGCTGTACTGATACAAAGTTTTGTTGTCTAAAATAATATGATAAATTAAAAAAAGTGAATAAATGAGTGCAAACATAACAGTAATGGGGCTTTTTGTTGTTGCTTTTTTAAAATATTTAATAACAGTGACATGCGGTTGATTGCGGCATAGTTTAAATAGCTTTTGGTATATTATACTAACGTTCCAAACGACAGCTTCTCTTTTTCTACCAAACCATTTGTGTGATGAGGGTCTAGCACCAAAACGTTAAATTAATAAATGTATTTTTGCAATTTAAACAGTGTATGGGAGTCAGTTGGAAACTTCTATTGTGCACTTGCCTCATCAAATAGGTGTGCAAATCGCTCCTGGTTCTTTAACCATGGTACATTATGCTTAAAATAATTTTAAAAATGTACTTTTTTACAAGTCATGTTGATTTCTCCACACTTCATTTGGTCCATTAATGTATGACATCCGATACTCGGTGTGGACAAGCTAGTTTTGAGCCACAGTGATGAACAGATTTGGTGTCAACTGTTCAATTAATCTTCACTTGTCTTAGTAACTGATAATCTGACTTGGATTCAAGATTCTTCAATGTGTATATTTCCTGGTTTCTCTTCTCCTCTATGACAGTAAACTGAATATCTTTGGCTTGTGGGCAAAACGAAACATCTGAGGATGTCAACTGTAGCATCGAGAATCCCTTCTAGCCATTTTATAGACCAAACAACTAACCAGGAAAATAATCAACAATGAAAATAATAGTTGCAGCCCTGCTGGCATCGGTCTGAAAAATCTTGAGGCAACAGCTATACAAAACCCATCAGATGTAATCCTTCAAAACAAACAAAGCCAGTGTTTTTCTAAGGAGACATTTGCATGAACCTCCCCACACCTGCTCCTCGCTGTGTGACTCACCTGAGCTGATGGGTCCCTGGATGGCAGTGGTGATGCTGTGGGTGCCATTCTGTGTGATGGCCTTAATGGGCAGCTGGTGTTGGCCCATGGGGGCCTGCTGCACTATGGTAACAGTCTGCAGGGGCGTGGCTGACTGGGAGCTCTGGATGATGCGACTGGAGGCACCTATAGAGGTGATGGTGGGAACCGTCTCTACTTTGACTGAGGAGGAGGAGGAACAGAAACACACAAACAGAGACTTTAGAGGTGGATGAAGTGTCACGCTAGAAACCTTAGAGCTGTGTCGTCTTAACCAGGGTGGAGCTCCATGGTGAGGCTAAACAAAAACACAGACGACACCTGATCTGATGGGGCTGAGCCACTTTCTGGTTGAGGCACATTGAGGAAAAGATCAATAAATCAAATAATATAAATGCAATAAAATGCCAGGTAACTTTTCCACAATCTTTGACATTTGATTACAAGAATCAAATGTCATGTTTGACTGAATGCAGTGGTGATTTTACATATGTTTCCTCATCCCAGTGGAGGAAGGGATGCTCACTAAGCTGCAACCTAATACCAGATATAATTCAGAACTGGCAGGTTTGACTGCAGGAAAGGTGAAAATATTCTGCAAAAATGTCAGAGACCGACACAAACATCAAAGAGCAGGAGAGGATGAGAAACTGGCAGCTTAAAGGAAACATCTTATCTGACCGTCTAGCCTCCTCTATTAGATGCCAAACATTGCACACATTCTGTGCCACTCCTGCCTTATTTTTACTGTAACTGCTTCTTTTTTCATAAATAGAAACAACATTTTTGTGCAACAACATAATACATTCGATGCAATACAGGGAAACCAGCAATGATGCAAGCAGTTTAATAAATAATAGATCAATAAATTATTCAATAACTATAAATCAATAAACTGGGGGCTTTTGAAATATGCATATACGCCTTCATTGCGGACAAGTAAATAGTTTTCTTTATTGCTAATTTACACACAAACGCAATGAACTGAAACCATAAAGTAAATTTGGACAGAACTGTACAGTTACATGAGGCTGAATTCTGTTGTGATACCTTAGTTTAATAGCAGTTATACTCATTGTTTAGTAATATTTTCTCTGATTATTTTTCCATACTTCACTGAAATGTTTTGAATAATTACAAAATGGATATTAAAGCACTTCTTTTTTACTTCAGTTAAAAATTGATTGGTTGATTTTGATTCTAAAAAACCTTTAAGCATTGATACTAAAATAAAGTTGGAAAGCTTTAAGACTTTTTGTTTGTGAAGAATTTGCCAGAAACACTTTTATAGGTTTTACAGGACAAATGACTCATATCAGTAGTTTCAAGAACAAGATTTGAAAAACTTTTCAAGGAGAATCATCCGTGATTATTTGAAACACACAGTCTGTGTTGTTACGTCTGTGTCTGTGGTTATACAGAAAATACTTCACTTTTTCTAAAAAAATAAAACACAAATTTCAGATGAGGGGAACCTTTTCAAGGGAAATCATTTGTGATAATTTTAAGAATGTTATCTCATGGGCTCAAGCAGCTTCTGTATTATTTCCATAATATTATATACACCAATCAGGCATAACATTATGACCACCTGCCTAATATTGCATTGGTCCCCCTTATGGGGTCAAAAATGCTCTGAACTATTGGACATGGACAACAGGACCTCTCAGGGTGTCCTATGGGGTCTGGAACCAGGATGTTGGCACTGGATCCTTTGGGTACTCTGGCTTGTGCAGTGGGGTCTCTGTCAATCAAACTAGTTCCACTGCATCCTGTTGATGCTTGATCACAATGGGGTGTAGGAAGTCTGGAGGTCAAATCAACATGTTGGGCCATTGCCATGTTCGTCAACATGTTCCTGATTGTTGGATGTTGTTTCCATGTGGTGGGGTGCATTTGCAGTGACATTTGGGATTTCCATTTGCATGAGGGAGTGTGCTTGTTGTGGGACAATGTTTATTTGGGTGTCTAAGTCTCATCAATACGGATGTTAAAATCCAAGGTTTTCCATCAGAACTCCACATAGTACCAACATGATCAATGTTATTCACTTCACCTGTCAGTGGTCAGGATGTTGTGGCTGATCGGTGCATAAACACTAAATATACTTAGTGCTTCAACACTTAGAAAGATTCTGCACCGTCTCACCTTTGACTTCTGTGTGGTCTCCGTTCTCCTGCGGATCGCTCTTGATGATGGTGGCTGGCTGGGCGATGACGGCGGGGCTGAGGGAACCCGCCGGGATCTGCTGCAGGACGTGGACAGTCTGGACAGCAGGCTGGGAGGTGCTGGTGCTCACTGGGGAGGCCATGGTATAAGTCACTGGCTTGATGGTTTGAGGTAACTGACGCTGGACTGCTATGAGTACCGGCTGGTTGTTAACAGGCGAGCCTGGAGCGGGAAAAGTAGAGCACAGGGCAATATTTATTCATGAGAACAGATGACATTTATACAGAGGAACTGTGCAGGGTCATAAAAACAAGGCTGCAGAGAGTATCTCAGTGACACAGGGATGAAACAGTAGAGAGGGGAAAACAAAAAGTGCAGGTGCAGAATAAACAGACCAGAGTGTTATCTAGCATAGTAATATTCAAGGCTGTTATTTTAAATATTCAGTTGTCAAAAGCATTAAATTGAGCTTTTTTATTTGCAAATCTGTAAAGAACCAGACAAATTTAATGTGACTTGTAACTGTTTTAACTGGGAACAATAAAATGATCCAACAAACAATGTGAGTGGCAATAAAACTGTAAAACCAGCAGCTGAAAGAAGCCCTGACAGCCCCAATTAAATGTTCGACCTCTGTGAATGTAAACAAAGACAGTGTGCAGTGATTGTGCACCTCTACCTGACAATGTGTAAAGAAAAAGTTGTTCTGCAGGAAGACGTAAGCGACGGTCTGGTACCTGATGTGTTTTGTGCAAAGCGTGCTTCCTGGATCACTGCCAGTTTGGGCTGGACCACTGTGGTAGACACCGGGGCGGGAGCAGAGGAGGTCTCCAGCTCCAGGGGGACCGGGGAGCCCTCTCGTGATAGGCTGTCAGGGGTCTGGACGCCGCTGGAGTGAGCGGAGAGAACCCCCGAGTGATTGGGAGACGCTGGGGCACTCCTGAGGGAGATACAAATGTTGATGCAGTTAACAACAGAAAAGGGGATTTGTCTGCGTAACTAATGTCCTCAGATAACAAACCCTGCAGCAATAGCAACAGTTTTAAAGGAGCATGTCAGTATTGTAACAGCATCTTGCTCTTTAATGAGTTTTTAAGTAGTTTATGGACAAACATGGAGTCTGTGGTGTGAAGGCATAAAGTAAGTCTGGGAAAATACTTAGAAAAGGCTAAATTAACTGTTACTTTTGGTCTTTCAGGGGATTGTCTTATTATAAACAAATAAAAACAATCAAGCAATTTACAGATGAGGGAAAAAAACAGGTCTACCAATGTTTTATTTTACTTTAATATGTATATATGTAGTATTTTGTGATCTCTACATCAGCTTGTTTTCATCTGCGTTTTGACATCCCTTTATCTAAAGTGTTACAAAGAATGGCTTTGCTTGACTGGTGGACTACAATGTTAGCATCTTATCATCATTTTTATGTTTTCAAACAAGCTTAAGAGTCACAGAACCCTTTGGACAGAGTCTTTGTATAAACGTTGTCTTACAGCTTCCCTACATAAAATAGATGACACATATAATACATTATACGATTTATAAATGGTTTGTTTAGTTTAATATGCAGGAGTACTCGTCAAGAAATTCTATATTAATCTTACTATTATGGTACATATGAACTCTTTGTTTTGTAGTTGTGTGTTTGAACACTGTGAAATGTAAACAGATGCCAGTGATAACGACTGATACGGAACTCCAGTTATTGGCAGGAGAATGTGTGAGCTTGTTTCCTGGATATAACGAATGTAAACTGTAAAGCTTGTTTGCACACTGTGAGACTAGTGGCCTGCACCAAAAATATCTGAGGCACAACTCCAAAAACAGAGCAGTTTATGAGCACATGTTTGGTGATATGTTCACGCCAGGATTAACTGCAGTGAAATGTGTTCTGTTACTTGTTTGTTGTTATGAGTCTTTAACAGTGACATGAATTATTATTATGAAGGCTGACCTGGAGGAGAGGGGTCCGTGTGGGGTCCTGAAGCAGGGGACGCCCCGGGGCCTTCGTTTTCTGAAGGCCTGCTCGATGAGTTTGCCCTCTGATGACGGGTCTATCCTCCAGAACGAACCTTTACCCGGTTCCTCCTGCGACCGCGCCACTTTGATGAAGTAACGGTTCAACGACAAGTTGTGACGGATCGAGTTCTGCAACAGGGGAACAGCACAAGTGATGCTACAGCAAAAATGCTTTTATTAACAATTACGGTTAACATTATGTTTGTAACTGGTACAACTGTGCACTAAGGGTTTTGGTGCAGGTCTGTTAGAGCTGTAAAGCAACCAACGAACATGAGGCCAAACACACCTGCCAGCCCTTGTCTGCTGTCCTGTAGTAAGGGTAGTTCTTTGTGATGTGATTGTAGATTCCATTTAGTGTGAGCTGCTTGTCCGGAGCCAGCGTTATGGCCTGGACTATCAGCTGTGCATAGGAGTACGGAGGTTTGGAGTCGTCCTGTGGGGCAGAGACCAAGAATACAGATCAATCAATCACTCAAAAAATCTGTAATACACAGTAAAAAAAAAGAACTTTCTTCATGTCTTCTGATCAAAAAAACTTGGGACTTTTTTCAGTGTCATGCAACACTGACTGAACCGACACAGAACCAAACAAGCATCCTGACTGCTGTTGTCTTGTTCCTGTATTCAAGGGCTGAAGAATTTGGGGAAAATATCTAATTGTGGTTCTAAGATTTAATTTTCAACTAAATAAAATCAAGCTTCAGCTCAATATTCACTGTATAATAGACTTTAAATGTATGAGGGAGTGAAACACAACTGTTATACATGAAAAACTGCATACATTCGTAAAACTTTGTTACAACAGTTTAAACTCTGGGTCAGACACACTGGATAATATATATCCTAAACTGTCGCGTTTGCATTTCGCTTATTGCATATTTTCAAATCATGACTTTGATTTGATACTGATTTTTAGGTCAGCACTGCTGCATTCTTAAGAGCAACATGATACCTCATTTTCTCAATTTTAGGTGTAGAAATCACTCTTTTGTCATTCAGAAACTGTTTACATGTCATGTCTGATGATTACATCTCAAACGTATTATGTTTTACTAAAAAAAAAAAGATTGCTGTACCAAAATATAGCACTTATGTGTGTCTGTCAGGCTGAATTCATGTAGCTAAATGCTTTGAATCAGATGATCAGATGGTGATATTATGCATAGAACTAGAATAATTGGTTTATTAGCTGATCAAAAGAAAATCTACACAAAATATTTGATGGTTTTGGTTTCTTAAATGTGATCCTGACATGTTTTTTCCTACTTTAACTGTAGTAAGGCTGGACTGTTTGAAGTCACAACCTTGGGCTCTGGGAAATGTTCATGCTTATTTTGTCTTCTTGCTGTTTATAGACGAAGCAGTTGCTCATGAATATAATCAGCAGAAAAATGAGAGATGACAATGATTGTAGCCTCATTTACTATAAAATTTTCCTCAAGGACAACATGGAGACATTTCTTACTATATGCTTTGTATGAATGAGGAGCCAGCAACTCAAAATTGTGAGAAAAACTATAAGAGCATCTGAAAGTGTTAACAGCAGCAGCGTTTACCACACTGCAATACTTCTTGAAATGTTGGAGAGAGAACAGAGAGACCAGGCCTGAGGTCTCACCTTGGGACTGTCCCCTCCAGAGGCCTCTTTGTCGTTCTCAGGCTGGGAGTTGTCATTTATAAGCTGCAGTTCTGCAGAGCTGACCATTCGACCACCCATCCTGTAGCCTGAAGAGCCTGCACCCCGAGGACTGGAGGGGCAGGAGTTAGCAGCACTGCAGGGAGAGGAAGAAAAGGAAAAGACAGTCAGCTGCCAAGAAACTCACTTTAAAGATAACTTACACTTACAATAGCGAAGACAAAATCAACAACCAACTATAGGTTTGGATTAAGTGCTTAAACCTAAAGTACGACAGGCTTGGCATTTCCCAGAAGGGGCACGGCTACGTTCTGCGACTCGGATCATCTGCAGTCTGTGCTGCAGTGCCACGCTTTTGGCCGACATCTATGCAAATCGCCCTACCTCCCAGATTGTCTGGAAACACTGCAATCACTTCAGGAGCCACAATCAGGCCAACAGCAGCAGCAACGCTTTAAAATCTTAATCAAGTCTAATTATCTAGTAAACACATGAACAACCAGATAAGACTTAATGTAAAGGACGATTTCCATATTTAATGTCTGTTTCTGTCCTCAAGGGATTCTGGAGATGTTGGTAAACCAAAAAAAAAAGCAGCAGTGGATCAGGACACCCACATGTGCATCACCTGCTTCCTCTGTCAGTACCTCAAATGTTTTTTTGTCAACACACCTTATCATTTAACCTTCACTGAGCAAGTGAATGACAGAAGAAACCTGGTTGGTTTTCTTTAGCCATCTGGTTGAGATCAGGGTTTGAGAGGATATAAGGGTCTGAGATGGAGCTGCCTCCCTCTCTGAGCTCTGCAGTCAGAACTAAGCCTAAGCTGATCACTACATAGAGGCCATGTCAAGGTCAGCTGACACCCTCAAGGTCACTGAGGAGACCATGTGGGAGTGAGTTTTCTTACCGCCGAGAACTCACCCCGGATCAGAAAACTTTGTGGCACTAGAGCAAAGTGCTAAACAGCTGAACAGATTCGTTAAACATTTATATTAATGATATACTGATTGTTGGCAATTGACAACATTCCAGTACATACACTTTAAAATACAACATATCTGACTTAGTCCTGAACTTCCATCCTTGTCTTTGGTGGTTTCGGTCCATTAAACTTGGACCATATCAAGATGGAGTAAAGCATTTAATGTCTGACAGCACTACGATGAAGTTATTTTAATTTGAACTATGACATTTTAGAATGTGAACCTTCTGTATCCCAACATCGGCCAGCGGGTTAAAAAGCATTTTATCTTTTTTTATTAAAAAATACCCAAATTACACCATTTACCGAACCAGGAACTGTAAGAATGTAAAGAATTTTCAGGTTTACAACTTTTTGATGGTCCTTGAACTACTCATCTGAGGCATGAGGTTCAGTAGAGAAACTTCAAAATCCCTTTAATCTACACCTCATTCAAAAATTTACCAAAAATAAAGTTTTCGCTATAATCAGATTCTGTAAAAAAATAAAAATTCTGCGTTCCTCGGCACAACCGGGAAGCCATTTGTGACGCAGCTGCGACCAACAGTCACATGACAAAAATTTGGGGATTTTAGGAGACACGTTGTACACACTAACTCCCTGTTTTTAGTATGATTTATGCCAGTATAAATGTGTTACACTACACAGAAGACATTTTTGAGTTCTCTCTACTTCTAGCCATGGTTATGCTTTTCCTATTGAGGTGAAGGACTTTATACTACAGTAAAAATGAGCCCACCGTGAGTAAAAATGTAACAGGATCACAGAAATGCCCAGACATTGGGGTTCAGAGGGTTAAATGATGAATCCTCAAGTTGATTTCTGAAGTAAAACCATTAAAGAAGCAGGTGAATTTTTGATCCCACAAGCTACTTCTTTCAAAAAAAACCAAAAAAAACACAAAGAGAATACATAATTTCCAACAATGCGTACCTAATGGTGCCAGTAGGCGATGGCAGGGGGCTCATTAGGTGAGCGATGTTGTCTGGAATGTTGATGGTCAGGGGGGAGATCTGGGGCTGGACTGGTTTCACTGGGGACTCGGGCGCCTCACGTTTCACCTTCTTCCCACTGGACAGGGCTGTGAATGTGATCTTAATGTTTGTGCTGGGGAACCTGAAAGTGCACCTGCAAAAGGAAACGCACACAGGATTGAAAAACTTTCTGAACACTCACAACTGTATTTAAACAAGTGGCGAAGCACCCGTCAATGAAAACAGCAATTCAGTCCAGGACAACATCACATAAACCTCCGCTTTGGTAGAAGCAAATAATAAAGTTCCCATCTGACTTTAATGTGTAATTAAATGTGAATACCGTTGCATTTTGTGATGACCCACTGATATGTCCCTGTTTTGAGAGGAAGTGGTGGCTTCACTGGAAACTGAGCTAAAGTAAGCAGGGTCAAATATAAGGCATGCATGAGCCTCAGCGCCGTGTCAACAATAGCAACGTGTCTCAAACTACTTTTCTGCAGCCAGTTGATTGATCAGATCATACAAATCAGAAAACAGAAAATGTACTGATTGTATTTATCAAGTGAAAACGGTACTTCCTCTGGTTACAGCCTCTCAGATGTGATAATTTGCTGCAAAATTGAATATTTGGTCTTTACACTGTAGGTATGAGCCTTCTGAAGGTATGATAATGAGCACCAACGACACATTTTCTGACATTTTATAAGCTAAATTAAGTGTTTGATTGTGAATATAATCAACAACTAAAGCTCAAGCAGGTATTTAAAACTGCTGCAACACCCACTGCTCTGTTATACCCAACGCTGTGTGAGCCTCCCTACATTTTCCACAATGACTTTCAGCACGCGGCAGAAAATAGGGTAAGGACTTGTTCCACTTTCCTTTATATGCAGAATGCCTTGTTGCTGCATTAAATTATGCTCCAAAGAGGCTGTGTGTGTATGAGAGAGAGAATTTGGCGTCTCGTCTCCTAGAATGGATCTGCTGCATGTCCCGTTTCCTCTCGGTAAACTAGGTTGCCGCTGTTCTCTTCATTTATGCAAAATTGATAAAACCCAGCGAGGCGTGCTGCTGATCACCATGACACCAAACCATCAGAGGAGCTGACACCGTCAGATGGGAAGATTTGTGGATGAAGGCGAGGCTCTTGGCCGACTTTTGGAGAAACATCCACCAAATGTGAAGTTACTGTCACTTAAGAGAAATTAAAGGGGCACTCCACCAATTTTCCACAAGGGCCAAGACTAACATTGAGTGTGTGAATGTTTTTGACCACAAACAATGTATGAAAAACTGATAATATGGGTTTAAAAGAAATTAGTAGGCAGTTACTACCAAAAGATTCCGCATTTTATTATGGAACTTGCTAGATCTAGTGTTTCTAAGGAGCTAAAAGTTAGAATTTCTCTCTTTTTCTGATCATTCAGTCTTTAATTTCTGTCTCGTGCATCCTCAAACTTGAAGGAAGTAGCCTGAGTAAAGGAACAACTCAACCGACTTTAATTCAAAGTCAAATTCTTTAGGATAGCCTATGTGGGCTGCTTCACAATTAATTCTCCTTAGCTTAAACTTCTATTTAATGAAACATCCCATTCTCCTGCATTAGAGATGACTGGGAAGTCTGTGTCTTAACGATGTCATAAACACCTGCAAAATTTAATGCAACAGGTCTCTGCTATTAGCACTAATAATTTATATCCAGAGGAAAAAATCTTATCGAAGTGGATATGCAAAGACATCACCACAGAAACTTTAGTTGCAAGGTGGATTTTATCGGTAATCAAAATATTCTGGGGTTGTCGCAGCATCACTGGTGTACAATTAGATGTTTATATCAGAGGGATGAAGGAAAACCGTGGTGGCAACATTCACAGATCCCACCGAATAGAACGGACTTGTCTAAATCACTGTTGGGATCGGGCGGCCAGACACCCTGGAGACGGCGCAGGCACACATTGGTTTTCACGAGACTGCCAGGCACAGCAGTTTTTGGTTTTTTTTGCCAGGCCCTCACAGAGCTGGCATCTGCTGAGAGAACTGTATCCCCGACACCTACATCTCAAATTAGCTTTGCCGCTCGCAGGAGGACACTGAAACACTTCCTGGAGCCAGACTGGTGAGGGGAGACACTTTCATTATGCATGCACCCTTTCAGGAAGGGTTGAGTCTTCTCTGCGGAGCTGATGAAGTCGTGGAAGATCCTTAAATAACATCAGGCAATTTTAATATCAAGCAACTGACAGAGTAGGAACAATGAAATCTAAATATATCGATAAAAGATACAAGATCAGACTGTATTTGGTTCCTTTATGTTCTTGCCTGTATGTCACCCTGCTGTCAGTGAACGCAACTGTATGTGCGTATAAACACTGGCTCAAACTCTAACAGCCTTCTGATAGGAATATAAGGCATAATTTTAGAATGTATATTGCACAGGTAAGCAATTTACTGGCTGCCTCATCAACAGTAATCGTATAACACTCAACTATATGGATTATCAGTGGATTTTTAAGCCACTTTTAATGCAATAATACAAATATTTTGCCTTGAAATTCTCTGTGACACTGCGGCGAGGGAGTATCTGTAAATGTCAGTTTGTGCAATAAGGGAAATTGCAATGAGGTCTGTTTTTTCTATTTCCTGATGACTCAAAAGATTAATCAAGAAACTGATGTGAAAAGCTGCGATTATTTATCAATTGTCAGCTATTAGATTAACATTCACCATTTTAAAGTTTGAAAGAAAATAAGCATAAATTGTCGGATTCCAGTTTCCTAAATTTACACATGATTTTTTCTTTACTCTTCTGTGACAGTAAAACCTAATATCTTTAGGTTGTGGACAAAACAAAACATTCAAGGACATCATCCTGGACTTTTTTAGCATTTTTTTTTTTGACATTTTATAGATCAAACCACTATTAGGATAATGCAGAAAGTAACTGACAGATTGTATGACAAAACATAAAGGAGCAAATCTGGGAAATGCAAATGTTGTGAATGAATTAGAAGATTGAGTTGAAGAGTTTCATGTTTATTTAGGAGTGAAATACTGTCAAAAGTCTTGAAAGGTTCCTGATTCCTACCAGTAAATATTTGAGATGTGAGATAAAATAGGTACTCAAGCCTGATAATCTAACCAACCATTCAAGTCCAGTATTAAATACTTTACTAGCTATGTGCAACACATCAGTTTAAATTCCTAATTGCACTTTCTTATTGTCTAGACGAAGTTTATAGAAGGAAAAGCTGTGTTTATTATGTTATTGAACAACCCCCTCCTGCATGTAATCACAGCAGCGTCTTATAAACCTTATTTTTCTCTCGTATGAACAATGAGGCCTAAACTCCAAAAACGCAAATGCACAGTTGCTACGCTGCTAAGCTGTGAGGACAGCAACAAACAAAGCTTGTTCGACTGAGAGCTTTCACTTGATTTTCACCCCCACCCAGCCTGCAAAAGAGAGAATGTAAACAAAAGAAGACAGGAAGAGCACCAACTTGGAGAGAATTTGTGGGTGTGGAAGAGGACGGGCAGGAGGAGGGGGGGGAGAGGAAGGGGAAGGGAAGGCTGTTGCTTTCTGCTGGCTCTGTTTACATCACCAAAGAGGAATCCCTGGAATACAACCGACCTGTCCCCTGAGCCACAGCTCTGCGAGTTCTCTCATGCTGTCAATCTGCTTCTTCAGCTGCACCCGTCTTATCATGGACAGTGTTAGTCGTTTAAGGGTCTTCTCTAGCTTTAGGATTACAGCAAAGCGTGTGCTAGCTGGTGTCTTACTCAGGGAAGTCCATGTAGTAAAGACTAATTAAAAGCTCCTTATTGACAGTTGGTTCGATCAATACAAGAATCTGAAACCGCTGCTGCTCCTTCCTTGTTCCTCATGGTGCCAACATAATAAAGTGCATTGATAAACTGTAGGTATGATGTGGCTAAAGAGCAGCTTTTAAACTCTGCAGCCGAAGAAAACAGCTCTGTGCAACAGGCCAATTTAGAAATTGCATCAAGTCAAAACAAGTCGACTTTGTGCAGCGCAAAGGAAAAAAAGGTGGTTTCATATTGAGGGATTGCACAATAGCTGAGAGCAGTGTGCAAAGTCTGACCAGTGTTGGCAGAAACTGGCAGGTTTGTCTACATTACAGGGTAGTGAAGTGAATGAACTGCAGCCACTTTATTGGCATGCTGAAATCCCAAACAAATCTCAGTGGCCAACATGTAAACACCCTGGTTTGGTTTGATTTACGTGATGCACAAATGGTTTGTAGTTGTAATTCTGCTTGTGGACACATATTTCCACCCAGTCTTCTTGCATGGCAGAAATTACAAAATAAAACTAGAGTAGAATGTAGTTTAGCTTAACCATACATAAGACAGGATGTAAAAATCGCACACAACTTCAAATATCCAACAGAAAAAAGCCAAAGACTTCCATTCTGGCACTAGATGTATAAAAGTTCTATTGTTATTGTTGTTTATTCTGTCAATCCTTTTTGATATATCAGATGATCAAACCTTGAGACAAAATTTCTCAGAAAACAGTGTAATGACTCATTGTTTGTTTTTGCGGATAAAAAAAAATACAATCTGCAGATTTAAAAACAGGACACTGGCAATTCTTAATTCCTAAGGAGCCGAAAGATGAGATTTTTTTAGCAATTTTACGGCTGCAGCAAATTAATAGTGTTGGTTAAGTGGTTTTGTTCAAAATGTCAGAAAAAACATTAAAAAATGACAATCACTGTCAAAGACCTCATGGGAATGTCTTCAAATTGGTTGTTTTTTTTGTTCAGAAATCCAAAAATATCAAATTTACAAAGGTTACTAATCATCACAATGGAGAACACATGGGTTAATTCGATTACCAAAGTTGTCTGTGAGTGATTTTTATTAAGGAAAGGCATTGAATTGCTGTTGTTGTTTTTTTTTACCAGGAGCTTCAGCAGTATGAGTAACATGGCCTACATCCAAATCATGCAGGAAATATTTACTGGAATACAAATGCCAAATTTTACAGCTCACTGGAAAAGTGACTGACTTGCCTGATAAATGTTTGTGTTTAAAGAATATTTCACAACTGCCCTTTATCAACAAGTCAAACAATGGAGGAACAGTGCAAGCTGCAACCTGCAAGACACAACTCAGAAACTCCACCAGCCTCCCTTACAAAAACTTCTCATTTAATTTCAGAAGGAAGAATTCAATTTATATTCTTGTTTAATAGTTAATGTAAGCTAGTTACTGGAGAAAGGCGTTGGTTAGTGTGAATTCGGGCTACCGGAATAGAGGTGAAAGGTCCCACAGGTTGCGCTGTTGGGAGTCGACAGGGCGGGGACGGGCTGGTTTGTTTACGTTTAGGGGTCGAGAAGAGATCCATTCACAACTACAGAGAAGCTAACTGCCAGCTAACATGTTGGCATGAGCACAACGAGGGATGTTTACAGTATCACGAGAATACATTTGTGACTTTAGGGTGTCCACGTGATAGAGAAACCCACCACCAGTCAATATCAACAATAGTATCCCTGTAGGTCGGTTATTTTGGCTAACTAGCTGCACTAGAGACACAGAGGAATGCGGCTAAAGCTAAGTTAACCACTGGATGGAATGTGGAATGAAGGCAGGCGGCTAATTAACACTGTTGCTAACAAGAATGTCAACAAAGAAAATGGCATTGGGAACAGGATGCGGAGTTCTTGCTAACATGCTAAAACACGTGGTGCTCTAGACCCTGCTGGCCAATATAAACCCAAAGTTGTTCACTTTAGCTGGCCGGCTACCGGGAGCTAGCGTCCACATGTTCTCCAGGAAGGGGGGAAACTTACATTCGTGGAAGCTGCAGAGGAGGGGCGCCCCGTCTCAGGAACACTCCGTCTACAAACACCCCGTTTTTACCGAGACACCTCAGGTAGAAATCGCCGCTGCCTGTGCCGTCGTCGCTGGCGGTGAATATCTCCAGATGCCTCCGGGAGATGAAGCTCGAGTGGCCCATGCTCACGTCCACGGAGCCCTGAGACGAGTTCCGGCCGATGGTCACCGAGCGCTTTTTCATCATGTATTCGAATTCACGGCCCTCGAGCCGGGCAACCGGCCCAGACGATCCGCTCACCACAGCCATGCTCCGGGGAAAGTCTCTCAATGCCGAATACTGGGGGCTCTAAAACACCGGTGTACGGACGCCCGACTGCGGCCCTTTCGGAGGATATGAAGCAAAACTACAAGAAGGGCATCAAATTCAAAACAGGAATCCGGAGGGGAACATGCGAGGCCAGGGACAGCGGCTCCGACCCACCGCCGAGAGAAAGGGGAGCAGAGAGATCCAACCAAACAGAGCAGGAGGCGGGCATGACGGCACTGACAGCGCTTTAAACCAATCAGAACCCAGGACGCTGATGCGGCTCCGCTGCTGCGACCAATCACAGGCGAGAATTAATCCGAGGACAGATTCAAGGTCGGTTGGTGGGTAGCTATACGCGCATATGCTGCTCGGGGTGCAGTAAGAGGCGGATGGAGTGTTTTAACCGAACGAGAAAGGAGCGGAGCGACCAGGTTACACGTGCAACCGGTCGTAATGCTCACTACAGGTAAAGATAATCGATAATCCGCGGTAATGCATCAATATCACCGAATAATCGTGTATCCGAACCCAGAATCGACCACGTGTGTGGTGGAAGGTTGCGGGATTTTGCTTTCCTCGATGTCCAAGGCGCAGCAGAGCAAAGCCTCGGTGCATGATGGATCTTCCTGGTCCACTACGGAATCCATGCCCGGTTTTGCACCTTGCTCCCTTTGCAGCATCTTGTCACTGTGGAATCATGAGGGTTAGCTGACTTATAAACGATTGTTGTGACAGTGTGTAATCAGTAGCAACAAATCTAGTTTCCTCGACAGAAGGACAGACAGTTAGACAGACAGACCTACCTGATGTTGGCCTGCTGAGGCTGCAGCTTTGTGATCTTGTTCTGTCTGCAGGCCATGTTGTCATCAGAGTGAGTGACCCTGCCATCTGTGGGCCACTTGTTTGTAAACACTGTATGTGGGTGTGCGCGTACCCGTGCATGCGCGTGCAACTGTTGAATGCCTCCATCAGAAGATAACGCCTCTGAGGAGGTGTGAAGTCATAATCAGGCATTAACTGTGTGCTTTCAGAGGCTGCAGCAAAGAGGTAACACCAAGGTCAATAATGGTTTTATTACTGAGGATCTCAAGCTGCAGTTTGTAGGAGTCTGGTATGAGTCATCATAGAGACAAATGATGATCAGGAAGAAAACGGTTTAAACTTTGATGTTGTGGTAAAAGAGGTGAGGAAGCTGTCAAAACTGAAAACCTTTCTGAGAAATCACTCACACCCATTTCATGCACTGGAGGTGATTCAGAACAACACCTTCATTCACAGGGTGAAACCAACGAGGCCACAGGATGTTCTTTCTACAAGGGCGCTTTAAAAAGTCTCAGCCTCACCAGGAAATGGCACAGAAAAAAGCATTATTTTTAACATCCATCCATCCATCCATTATCTATACACCGCTTAATCCTCTGTGGGGGGGAGGGGGCAGGAGCCTATATCCCAGCCAACTTGGGCAAAGGCAGGGGACACCCTGGACAGGTTGCTAGTCTATCACAGGGCTACACATAAAGACAGACAACCAAGCACACTCTCACAACCTCTGCATGTTTTTGGATTGTGGGAGGAAGCCAGGGTACCCGATGAAAACCCACGCATGCACAGGAGTACATGCAAACTCCACACAGAAAGATCCCAGGCCTCCTAACAGGGATGCAAACCGGAGAAGGTCACATCTTGAGCTTTATTATCACTCTGAAAATAGTGACCATGCACGAGGAAGTTCAGTTTGGGAAACAGTTTGGGGGTTAAAGGTGAGGCGAGTAGGGTTCACTTGGGAACAGGGCAAAGCCACATTTAGCCACACAAGCTAGAACGTTTAGATAGTTTGTTCCTGAAAATTACTAGGAAGCAATTTAATTAGCCGCATATTTTAGCAGAAATATCAACAAATGTTAGGATGTGCTGCCAATTTCTCTTTAATGTCAATGTAAATTAAAGATTGTTAGGTGTTGGATGGTTGCTCAGACTAAACCAGCAATTTGAGGCAATTTTTCCCTTGAATTGTGATGGCTATTTTCTTTTACTGTTTTCCTGTTTTTATAAATCATAATTAGTCATTAGCACATACAGCATTTTCTGCAATTAAAAGAAGCCTCAAAATAGACATGCCAAGTAGAATTTTGACTGAAATACTTGACAGCGTAATCCAACTAATTGTTGTTTGAGGTCCACTCAGTCATCACTATGAGGGACAGGAATCCCATAGAGGTTCTCTAAGCAGAATTCTGCAGGTCCATATTAAACTTCTACAGAAAAACACTGACAAATGTATGCAGGGCAGAACTCAGCTGTTGCCTGTTGATGACCAACATTAAAAAATTGTGGTTGCATCTCACATCGAGTCCTTTAGACACACTGAGATTTCAGGCACTGCAAACCCCACAGCTGAATCCCATAACCTCTAATCAACCACATTATTACACTAAAAAAGATCTTTATCTGGAATACTGGAGTCGTCAAACCAAAGTTCAAAAGAAACTTCATTGCTATCTGGCCCTAAACCATTAATATATGAATATGAATTGGCAGAATATCTCTTTACTGCAAATGCAGAGCAGAGGCAGATCCAGATCAAATGGAGACCCAGTGACCACAGTATAGGCACTAGGAATGTACATGACGACAACTCCTGGCTGCCAAAAGAAGAAAGAGTCTGTGGTCACTGCATGGCAGGTGAGTAGAGGCCGTGATGCACTTCTCTTAAACTGTGACAAATATAACGGTATAGGATAGAAGTAGTTTAAAAATGTCAGTGATCCCAAACTTTATAGAATTAAATCTAGCTGCACAAGATTATTTGTCACACATTAAGGGTCAAATAATTAAAACATCACCGAATATGACAGTTATTATACATATTGCACATACACACATTCACCCATCATTATCTGAACACCACTTAATAGTCACGGGGGGCTGGAGCCTATCCCAGCCAACTCGGGTGAAGGCAGGGGACACCCTGGACAGGTCGCCAGTCTATCGCAGGGCTACACATAGAATTAGACAAGCACACTCTCATTCACACCTACGCACAACTTAGAATCACCAATTAACCTCAGCATGTTTTTGGACTATGAAAGCAAGCTGGAGTACCAGGTGAAAACCCACGCTGCACAGGGAGAACATCAAACTCCACACGGAAACATCCCATAACCAGGACGCGAACCAGGGATCTTCTAGTTGTGAGGTGACGGTGCTAACAACCACCACTGTTAGCCCACATACGCACGTACAACCTAATTTCACTTTTATTTCATTTATACTCTCCTTAATACTTTGGCAACTCTGTGAACCTGATTTTAATACAAAAAACATTTAATATTGAATTGAAAACAATAATCCAAGTACAGCTTTCCGCCCTGAAGCAAACTTTACAGCTACAATGAAAACCTCCTGCCTCTTACCTCCTTCTTCCTCACTGGTCTCTGTTGCATGTTGTGCCGATGACGGTCCAGACTGACATGTGCAATTATAAGCCACAGTTTTTCACATATTATCACTTTTTGCACATGGAATACATTCATTTTTTCAACAAAATATGCAGATATTGTAAATTTGTAAAGGCATGCATTTAAACAGTTGCAACTGTATTGATGAAAATATGATTTCCATTCTACTCTTAAAAGAAACAATAAAAAAAACGAGTCAACATTGATCTGACAAAGTGCTTTAATGTGCTTTTACTGCTTCTTCTTCTCTTCTTTCTTTTGAAGTTGAAGTCAGAAGAAGTTGATGTGCGCTTTGACCTCCAACTTCAGCTCCACCAACCACTGGAGGGAGACATGCACCTGTTCCAACGCTCCACAGATGACATCATGAAGCCATCAGCCATTTTAAGCCTTCAGGCCCGAGGTAGTGAGAGTGGAATAATAAACACACCATCATCACTTCATCACCGGCTCAATAAGAGATTTATCTGCCTGCAGCCAGAGTACACAAGCATTTATCTGCTTATTAATACCACCATTTATATAGAGGGCTGATTATCCATATATGAGCCGTGTAATGGACCTGATCTTTATCCAACAATACATCCATGCATATTAGATGGTTTAAATCTGACAGTGCTGTTAATACAAACATTAAATAACACATCACGTCAGGATGATTCGATGGAGCAACACAGAAACCCACTTTTGAATTATTAAGACGCTGGAAATATTTATTATTCATCTGGTTTCTTTGTAGTTTGTGGGAAGCACTTGTGTGTCCACTGGTGACAGTCAGTCCAGGAAGAGCAGCAAACCGCTAATTCCTGGTCGAAGCTCTTTCCAGCCACACAATCCCAACCTCACATCTGCTCATCTTTGCCCTGAAAACAGCATCTGCAGCATCATCACGCCGCGTGGAAATCTGAGACCCCGTGGTCTCGAAAGTAAAGCCCCTTGTAATCTGCGTCTCTCACGGGACGCGCTATTATTGCGTTGGAGTGTTCGGTCGTGATTAAGATTGTAATGACATATAGCATCAAGACAACTTGGGGATTACAGCAGAGGAGAGGCAGGGCGGCGTCCCCTGAGAGGAGGGGCGGAGCAGCAGGGTTTCCATCTCTGAGAAGAGAGAAGAGAGAGACCCATTACGCCTCTCCTCCATTTCCTCTCTCAGGGGCACCGACCAAATGGACACATTAATAACACTGCCCAAGTCTGAGGGAGCTAATGGTGCCTTGAGTGCTGATTAAGGCTGGGAAGATTTGGGCGTGGAGGAAGAGTATTAGTTTCATTCTGCTCCCAGACTGTTGCATGGATCTAGATTTAAGTTTGGTTTTTTCACTGTGCAAAGTCCTGCCTACACTGTGAACAATATACCTTTTAAACACTTATTAGCTGTAATGTTTTGAACAGTTTTGAACTAGTAAATAACTGGTAAAATCACAGACAAGTAACAATGAACACCTTAAACATAAAAATCTGTATTTTTACAAAAGCTTATTTGTTCCTTTACAGTGTCCCACACTAAAATTACTATTTCATAATATTTTTATGCATTTAAATGAAATATCTCACTTTTTAATTAATTTTCTTTTAAATGACAGCAAATATCTTTATGTATATTAAGGACTTAAAAATGACATTTTTTTGTACAGATTTTACAGAATTTTCCTGTTTTAAAATATCTAGTAAAGTCACAGCAAAGTAGTGTTAATTAACATGTTGCCTTTAAAAAAAATAACAACAAAAACATGCCAAATCTGTATTTTTTTCACAAATAGTAATTCATTCTCTTACAATGTTTGACTTAAAACTCTTTTTCAGTATTTAGATTTAAAAGAAAAAAAACATTATTTACAGATATTTGCTGTTATTTGAAATTGAAATTAGCAAATTTATATTAAGGTTAAAGATGGTAAATAAGTTTTTTTTTACTGTTACTGTCCAGATTTTTCTTTCACAAAGTATTACTGTAAAATTACATAGTTTTACTGTAATTAAACATGCAAGGAATATAATTTTTTTTTAAACTTTTTTTAAAGCATTTTTTCTGGCACTCTTGCTGCCCTTGCTGGATTTTTTCTTTTCCACAGTTTGCAGCACATTACAGTAGTTGCTTGAGTGTAATTGCTTTGTGAAGAAACGCCTTTCCTCATACTGTTTACCGCAGTATGAAGGCATTTACTTTGGGCCAGGCCAAGCCAGTTTGGCTTGTTTCACTTTTAGGTGCAGCCTCACAAAGAAACGCCACACCGGTCAATTTACAGCATGTTTAGTTACTCATTTCCAAAGCCTCTCCATGTTACGTGAGCATGCTGTTAACATATAAATATCAACTCACAACATACGCATACAACAACACTGGGATAAATAAGGCACATAGCATCAGCATGGTGCAGCTTCTAAAAACGTCCTTCCAACTAAAGTGCTGAGAAATACATTTCCCATTCCACCAAAGTCCAGAAATCAGGGCCACTCAGTGCACTGACAAGTTGTTTTCCTCCTGAATCCAAAGGGTGGAATAGAGTTGGTGTTTTATCTCCTGGGATTAGTCAAATGTGCTCCTGGTCCTTCCTGGATTTGGAATTATCACATCCTTCACTGAGGCAAAACCTCAAGGGGTTCCAGAGAAACATAGGCTGACATGATTTTTGATGTGCTTCAGTTCAACCTGCCGGTTCCTTCTTTGTCCTTCATGGCTGGTTCGAAGGAGTCCGATGCCTCAGCCACATCTGTCCCAGTCCGGCTTCACTCTTACTGCTGTCACAGTATGTCGTGTTTGGGCAGGTTGAGCTCCTCCTCGGACACAGTGAGGTATGACATGTACCAGAATATCCAGAAGACCAGGCTGAGGAAGATCAACACAGGCCCGGACAGCACAAAGAAGTCCCAGAAACTCAAAGGTGCGAAGATCCCGACGAAGAAGAGGACGAGGCCGACAATGTCCAAAATCAAAGCGATGGACAGGAAGAACTTGGTCCATGAACTGCGCTCCATAGCTGGGCCGAGCGAGAGGAGCAGGTGGATTTAGTCTGAAGGTCTGACAAGAATGAGAGCAAGTCTCTCCAGAACAGTGCTTTTCCTTCTTTGAGGATCATTGTTATTCACTTAAAGCACACCTTACATTTCTCTCATAGCACAAGACGTAGTGGCAGGACTGGTATCCAACCACAATGACAGCAGCTGATGCCTCCAAGTCCATCTTCATTCCTTCACAGGCCCGACTTGTTTTGCACCTTTGGTGTCATTAAAGTGACACATCAGCCTTTAGTCTGCAACCAGCGTGACAGATTTATGCACATATATTTCATAATCAGTTGCCACTGAGCTTGTGTTTACACAGTGATAAGCTTGCTATAATTAATCAGGGCCCCCCTGATCTTTTTGTTCCGCTAATGAAACCAAAGTGATGCGAGGCTGCACGAGTGTGTCGCATCTCTTATCAGATTGCTCAAAGCCTCCTCATGACTTTAGCTCAGAGACTTTTCCCAGGAAACATATTTACCCTTTCTGTTTAGTTTGGGAGCAGCTCTGCAGGGTGGATACACTGCATTCAAGTCCCTAAATATTTAATCATTCACGGTTCGTGCATCTTAACAACAATGTCACCTATTGTGAGGCGGCTGTCACAATGAGGAAACGCATGTCATGGAAACTTCTCTTTGAGCAGCTTGTTTGACCAGTCAGGCTTCCACTATTTGCCTCATCTCTCCGGCTTTGACTGGCTGTCCTGCGGAGATGGATGAGGTTTTATTTACTGTAACGTTGTCACGGCTTTGTTTAAGGTGAGTTGTGTAGTCAGTCACGCCAGCAGAAGCCATTTCAGTCTGTGATGAACTGAACCCTGTCAGAGCTGAGGTTTGCATAAGGTGTGTCATTACTACACTCAGATCTGTGGATCAAACTCTGAGACGAATAAACTTAGAGTTATTAGCAGATATACATACATGTTAGATCTATATTGTGGGTTAAACCAGGTCCTGAGCGACACATGATCCCCTGTGGAGAATTTTTTAGGTTTGTTTTCCCAACATCAAACCGCTGAGTCAAACCAGTCCGACCAGTGCGTCTGCTGCTTTGACAGCAAATCAAACATGACTCCACTGTGTCTGTTTGCAGCTACAAATGAAGAGTAAACAAAGTTCACATGCACGATGGTGAGCTATTACTGACCAAACATGTCAACTTGTTGGGTGGACACAGTCTTTTCAGAGAAAGAAAACTGTAGTTGAGCTTTGGCACTGCAGGGTTTAAGCCACCACAGAGAAAGAAACGGCATTTATTCTGTATTTCTTCCTGGGTAACTGGGTTTATTAAGGCTGCAATTACTCTGGTTATGAACAGTCGATATATAACAATGTTTTGGGGCTAAAAAAACACTGTCCAGACATTGTTATTTATGTAGCACATTTAAAACAGTAGATTAGGAAATTACCTAACAAGTTTAAATATTAATGTCAAGGCCCTGCAGTGTGATTTATGATGAGGAAATACCTGAGTATAATAAATATTACAGTTAAAAGGGTAAAAAAATAACATTAAAAAATGCACATTTACCCAACTACATTGAACTGTTGGGTTAAGACCTTACAATATTATAATTTACGGAGCTTTACCAGACTAAATGAAATATTAGACACTCTAAAATATACATGGAAATCTCAATCAATGCAAAGATTCCCTATGAGCAAGCACAATAAATAAAGATTTAGCATCTAGCAGTAGGTCTGTTTTTACCTGCTAAGGACCATGTTTTATCACATTAGGTGCATAAGAAAGCATATAAGCACAGTTCTATTCATTAAATTGCACTAAAGCCCTATAAATTTTGCCCCTTGTCAAGACGGGCTTCAAGTTTCGGTTGTAGTGCAGGCAATGCTTTGGCGCTCTCATCAACTCATCATACTAACAAATGAGCCACAAACTAAGAGTCACATGCCTCCTAAAGGTCTGGAGCCTCTGAGAGTCTGGCACTTGCAGTACAATAAAATAAAAGACATAAAAAACGGTTCTGTTTTAGCTCATCGGTGCACAGTTTCTAAGAAGTTTGCTTGAAAGAACTCTGCAAGTTGGCAGCGGCTCGTATTTGCATGTTCGGCTGACCTGCTGTGCACCGAAAGACTCTTGTGGTTCCACTTGCAAGTCATTTGAATTGATTAACAGAGAACTCATTTTCTTCTCTCTCTGTAAGGAGTGTTAAACTCTTTCTAGGAAATGCATAAGGAGATTTTTTTTTGAGAAAATCATGGACCTGAAACTGAAAGTTTTAGTGACATTTTAAACTATTAAATGAGCAGGGTGCACTGCAGGCCTTTTACCTCAGTATTTGTGAGATCCAGGCTGCAGACCTGAATGGATGCATGATCTTTTTGAAGTGTCACTTTGCAGAAGCATCGTCCTTCCGTCACAGTTTAAACTAAGGCCCTGCTGCAGCCAGTCCTGCACAGTTTAAAGCCCACATGAAGCAGTCAGATGGTGGTGGCTGTCCTCTCCTTCTTCTCCACATCAGAGGAGTCCATGGAGTCATCATACCCTTCGTTGTGGTAAGCTGTGGATTTGCCCCACGTCACCCTGCTGGCTTTGGCTGGAGGTGTCTCCTCATCCTCCACGCACTTCACCCGTTCCTCTCCTCTCAGCTTCTGGCTCAGCCTCTCGGACAGCTTCCTGGCCAGCTTCACGATGCTGTTGCTCTTCTGCAGACCGTCATCCACGGACACCCGCACGTTCCCCATGTACCACATGAGCCAGAAGGCCAGGCTGGCGAACACGATCAGGGAGCCGGTGTAGATCAAGAAGTCGCCGTAGAAGCGGCCGTCGAGGCGCACGTTGGCGAAAATCCCGACGAAGAGCAGGATGATACCGGTAACGTCGAATAAAACGGCCATCAGGAACATAGGCACACAGGTGCCGATGTATTTGATCGGATTCATCTTGGAGCAGCTTTACGCGTGAATAACGGCGAGACGCTTCATCCTTTGTACCTGCGCACCTGGAGAACCGCCCCACCCCAGCCTGGGGATAAACAAGGTGTTTCCCTCCAGGCTTATTCAGTTTACACACCAACCAAACACACACACTGCCGTGGCTTCCAGCAGGCAGGCTCCTTGTTTTAAAACGCACCACTGTGCCATCCAAAATTACGCAAATGGTGCAGGACTGACAGGACATTTTAACATAGGATTTGCCAGTCAAATGATACGTCATGACATCATTCATCTGAATCTGATTGGTATGCAGGAGAAACCAGCTTCAGCTGAGCTTTTAAAGAAGCAAATATTGGAACTTAACATCTTTTCCACCTGATTTTGCACGGCATGTAAGACAGGATGTGTAAAATTGCAATTAATTTTCAGCATTTTGTCTTGTTTTCTATTTTAAAACACAAATACACTGTTAGAGTTCTTTATAGTCAAATCTAAATATAGATTTGACTATAAAATCAAATCTATATTTAGATTTAACTTTATAGCTGTTTTAGGCAGTGGTGGAAGAAGTATTTAGATGCCATACTTAAGTAAAAGTACTCCATTACAAAGTCCTGCCTGTAAAATCTTTCAAGTGAAAGTAGCTGCAAGATACAGTTAAAGTATGAAAGTAAAAGTACTGGTTTGGTCCCTCTGGCTGTAAATGATTATAAATGGCATCATTAGATTATTAATAGTTACTGTTGTAGCTGCTGCAGGTTTGAACGATCCAGTTTTATATTCAGGGACATGCAGATGAATCCAAGGGCTCCAAATATGATTAATGGATGAAGGACAAAACAAAGCTCCGACACACAAATCTGTCTTCAGTTTCTCTCTTGTCTTTGATTTCTGATGAGATATTAGATTAGTGGAACATTTATTGAAATGGAGCTATCTGAAAATCACTAATTGGTGGAGCTGCTGGCGAGGCAGACATCGGAAATGTGACCCGACTACATGCTGCTTCTTCTCGGAGGGAAAAAAAGATGGAATCTACCGGTTTAATCGAACAATGTGTTGTGTTTTAAAAGCTTGTTATATTATCCATTGTTTAAAATCATCTTTAAAGGAACTACAGCTGTCAGATAAATGTAGTGGAGTAAAAGGTATAATAGTTCCCTCTGAAATGTAGAGGAGTGAAAGTAAATAGAATGAAACAGAACAGTGTGAATACTTCAAAACAGCACTTAGGTACAGTAATTATATATGTGTATATATATACATATGTAGTTACTTTCCACCACTGCTTTTTAGATGATATAATGATTATCAGTGACTAATCATTATATTTAGCATTTATTATTCTGTCCGGTATTTTCCTGATTAATCATTTGGTCCATAAAAGGCTGCCGACTTTTAGTGTCTTATTTTGTTGGTCTAAAACCGACAGATATTCGGTTTAATATCAAAGACAGAAAAATCTGACGGCCAGAAAACACTGAGTTTTTCCCATTTTGATCATCATTCATTAATTAAGCTGCAGACACAACGCTCATGACAGCAGAGCTTGAGTTGTAAATGGCTTCTAACGAATAATTTTAATAGTTATATACTTCAAAACTGGACTAGAGATTAACTTTGATAATATTACCTTGATATCATCATCTGTTAATTATCTATGTTTCTATGTCATACTGGGCCTTGAGTATGAGGAAGAACATTTCATTTTGTGTCCTAGACAGTGAAGAAATCTACAAGTGTATTTCTAATAAGATTCATTTAGTGTGTTAAGATTATAGCTCTTCCTTTATATCCCCCAATATGTACCAATAAGTAATGCATTGTTATTGTGTAGATTTAATGTTTATAAAGGGAATACATGAAAGTTGAGTCTGTAGTTGTGTAAATGAGTATTTGAAAGGTCTGACTTTTCTTTTACTGTCTCTTTCTGTCACCTGGACATGCCAACAGCTGATATTTTTTGGCTTAAAATGTAAAACTTGCTCCTTTTTGGGGCACTTGAGTAAATTAGGTCGGCATTGTAACACATTAAGATGATAAGCATGGACTAATTAAACATCCAGAAGCCCAATCTCAATTTCCCCGACGCAGACGGACAGACTTTGAGGTGTTGTCCTGTTAAGTTTGCCAGAGATCAGGGCCGTCTCTCTGTCAAATCATGAGGGTTCTGATTCTTCGATAACATTATGCTGCCTTTAGTAGTTTGAAATTGTTGCCGTATAAATGTTGCCCTGCACTAAATGTACACAAACGAAGCACAGATGGTGCAGGGAGGAAATCTGCAGGGAGGTTTAAGTGGCAGCATTTGGCTGCTTGCTGTTGTGGTTATTATTTGCATGCTTTTAGAACTCTTTGCATTTTCCGTCAGCATAGAATTCAGAGATGTGCCTGACTTTTGGTCCTTTGCAAAAATGTAGGAACACTGTAATGTCACTAACAGAGAGTGATTGCCTGAGCAGGGAGTCAAACTGTGAATGCCACATGATAAGTGATTGTTTTTAAGCAAAATGTGCCATCATGATAGATCCTTTCCTCCCTTTTTTGCCATTTCGAGCCCCAAAAAGCTGAAGCATTACAGCTGCATCATATTAAGTTTGTGAAGGTTTAGTCCATGGATGATTGGATTGGATCATTATTATCGATGGAATAATTTAGGGTTTGGTTTTTGGCCACCTGAAGAATGTAATTCCAGTATTCGCTCCTTTTAGCTCAGATTTTAGGCTCCTGAAAAATATCCGTCTGTGTAGCAGTTAAATGCTTCATTCATTCACCAGCTAGTCCCTATAAGTGTGTCTGTTTGCTTCTGTGCAGGAAGGATTCAGTTGCCAGGAGCTGCCCTCTGTCAGATAAATGAAATATCAGTGAATGAACCGAATCAGTCAAGCAAACACCGAGCTAAAAGAGGCTAAAAGAGAGCTTCAGGGAACTGAGGAGTTCATTACAACAAGCAATTTCTTTCTCAAATAGTCATCCGATTCCTCGTTAATATAAAAATATCGATTAAAGCTGTTCTAAATACAATCAACACTGCGAGTCTCATTCATATTTCATGTCCATTATAGACGCTGGATCTGAAGGGGTTACTTGAAATCTCCTGCCGCACAATATTTAAATCTCATGCTTTCAGGTCACACCAGTCAAATTCTTTACCCTTTTACATAATTCAAGGATGAATGCACTCAGATTCAAAGTATCCTTTGCAGCCGCTCGGCTCCACAGTGAGGACTCCAGCGGATGGGGCTACGCACAGTAAACTGGGAAGTGACAATTAGAAGCTCTCACAACTTTTAATTATTCATGATTTTTTTTTCCTTCTTTCCATATACTGTACCACACAACATTAGGAAATCCCACTTGTCCACTTTCCCCCCTTTCGTAAATATTCATAAGGACACTTTGCTTTCTAGTATCCTCCTCGCTAAACTGTGTGTGAATGTGTGAATAATTGCCTTTTATATGGCACATTGTTGTCCTTGTGCGCTCACCTTCTTTCTTTCAGCAGCCGCGGTTATTAATGCAAACGTTGCCATGCACACTTGAGGACTGAGAAAGCGTCATCAATCCCGGTAAATCAGAGAAACAAACATAAATGTCACCACGCAGAGTCTTTTAATAATTATGTTCCACAGAGGATCCCATGCTGAAATGATTAACTTCAATCTAGTGTGCTTTTCAAAGTTTCCTCTTCTGAATTACTTCCAGAACAAAATGTCAGCACCAGCGCCGTCACAGATTGAACGCCGGAGGCCTGTAGTAACTGAGGGGCCGCTTCATGTTCGACCGCTTCCTGTTCTCTTTGGTGATGGGGATGAGGACCACGCCCACCACAAAAACCATCAGCCCGATGGACAGCAGGGCCGGCCCCAGGATGTTGGTGACTTTCTTGCAGTGTCCGGCGAAGTAGAGGCCGCTGATGATGATGCCGCATGCCAGGAAGCTGCCGCCGGTGGACATGAAGTGGATGGGGAACCAGTAGACTTCACGCTTGCTGCGGGAGGTCTCGGTGGTCCACACGGACTCGCTGCGGGACAGACTGAACACGGTGCTCTCTGTGCGGCTCGGGGGCGTCAGCTGGTCCCTGGACTGGGAGAGGGTGCACTCTCCCAGGGGGATGTTCTCTGGGCAGCCTGGCATGGCCTCCTGGGTGACTCTGTGGAAGTCATGTGGAAAAAGATTCAGCCTGGAAGGGAACATGTGTCTCTTTCTAGTAAAACAAAGTCACTAGTGCATACAAGATGATAAATAGTGATAGCGATTTTGTCCTTTCCATCCCAAAAATGTGCATAACTGTGATCCAGAAGCCACCAACCAATCAAGACAAATTTAAATCTTTAAATCTTGACTTACATAAATCCAAATATGTCATTCCGACACTATTTCAAACATAAATTGCTGCTTCTCCCACTCGACAACAGTAGTAAACAACACCTACCTCTAAAATCTGACCAAGAATACACAATAAAGTCACTTAAGGATCAGAAAACGTCCAGAAACTCAGAAAACATCTAGAAACTGACCAAAAAAATCGTCCGTCCGACTCCAGAAACCAGCAAAATGCAGCGCTGCAACCATCTAACCCACCCTCCTGCTCTATCTCCACCTCCTCAAGAGAGTCCTGTGACCACCATCCCCTTACCATCATCTACCATCGCAGGCGGTCCGTCCTGATGTTACGTCCGAGGTGAGGAGATTGCTATCCAGTCCCCAGAGGATATCCATAGAACCCCCAAAACCACTCAGACAAACGTCTCCGCTGGGCTCTAAAGAGGATTTCAACAAACTTCTACAAGCAGCTCGGGTGTTGCCTTTTTCTTTGCAACGCCTGACATTTTCCAGGACAGGACAATGAGAGGGGAAAGGATCTGCCTCAATTGGCCGGTGCTCTTTCCCACACAAAGAGAAGCAGGGCAGGGCAGCGACGAGGAAATGGCTCTCTGTTAGAGAACGATTGATGTAGCGAGCAATCAGCCATACAGAAACTTTCCAATACAGCCTGATATGTTGGCACACTATTGATCCCAAAGTGGCCTGGGGCAATTATCTGCAAGTTGTAGTTTTGTCCACTGAACATGAGATCAATAAAAATCTGTGTAGCATAATTAACCCGCAGAAAAAAGAGGAAATCACTCAGAATTTTGGTCATATTTAGGAGTTTTTCTTTCTGCTCATCTTGTTATTCAGCCTCTTCTTGCGTCAGACAGAAAGAGGGGAAACACAAGAGGGATGTTGCTGCAATACGACACTCCTGCTTCCATTTAACAGCCCCCGAGATTGCATTTGTGTCGTTGTTGCTCTATGTGCTCTTTTGGAAAGACAAGTGTCAGTATGTGGCCATTGATCCGAACATGAGCTCACACTTTAACACAATTACACTCTACAGAGAGCTGCTAAGCTGTGAAAATGGCTCTTCGGTGCTGCTGCTTGTACTCGGCAAAAACACCGAAACCTCCTGCCTGATTTCATTAGATTACTGCTGTCATCTGTTTGAAATGCACCGTCCTGTGGAGCAACACTGACATGATGAAACCTGTCAATACTTGTAATGAGCTGCATAATCCAACAGAGGGCAGTATAAGCATGTAACATGGCCTGACATTCAGGTTTGCTTTGTCATTAAGTTTTAGTGAAATATTTCATAGCAGGATTAATCGGTTAATTCAGTGTTTTGGTAATTACCTCAGTTCGACACGCCGAATGGATCAAAGTCTTTTATTTTGAAGCCGCATGTGAGGAATTAATTATCCATTCCATGTACAGTATCTTGCAATTATGATGTGCCTAATTCTCTTTAATGGTCCATTTAAGTGGGTTGTGTCCCGTTCACTTGATCATAGTAATCACAGGGTGTTTTCCACTGGTCAGTAAACCTGCAGCAGGATGAGGTGGAGCTGCAGACCTCCATGAAACTGGGCGTTTGATTGTGTTTGGATGTAATGTCAGAGAAAAGTCGAAGAATTATTGACTCATGTAGGCATTTTAGGGGGATTTGTCAGTGAAATGTATCAGTTCAAGTGCATTGTAAATCAAAAACACCAAATATTCCTCAGTCCCGGCTTCTCTATTGGTAGGATTTGCTGTTTATCCCAGTTTTAAGTGATAATAAATTAATCATTTTTTGAATTTGGACTGCTTGTCAGACAAGCGGGTAATTACAACAGGCACATTTCATTATTTTTCTAAGATTTATAGAATAAACATCCAATTAATCAATGGATAAACTGCTAAGCAAGTCAATTTATAATGCATAGTCATTCAGTCATTATGTACAGCCCTAGCTTGAAGACCAACACTGAAATAGTGGATATTTTGTGCAGAATTTATATCGTCTGACACAAAATAAATAACTGCTAACCGAAAGACGGATTGATGAAACTCATTTAAATGGCAGTAACTGTGCAAGAAAGGATGACTCACCTCATTTGCTCAATTGCCATCATCTATTACCATCCGCTAAATGGCCTGGACAAATTGTTATATGTATTTTAGACCTTAAAGACAGCAATTTGTTTGATTAAATTATAATGTGAAATGCTAATTAACGTGTAATTCAGACGTACACCTATCAGGCATAATGTTCTGCCATTCTGCTCTGAACCATTGGGCATGGACAAGAGGACCTCTCAGGTGTCCTATGGGGTTTGGAACCAGAACATTGGCACTGGATCCTTTGGGTACTCTGGCTTGTACAGTGGAGCCTCTGACAATCCAACTTGTTCCACTGCATCCTGTTGATGCTTGATCACAATGGGGTCTACAAAGTTTGGAGGTCTAATTAACATGTTGGTTCATTGTCATGTTCCTCAACATGTTCCTGATTGTTGGATGTTTTTTCCATGTGGTTGGGTACATTTTCCTGCAGGTGTAGACCAGTGACATTTGGGATTTCCATTTGCATGAGGGAGTGTGCTTGTGTGTGGGACAGTGTTTATTTGGGTGTCTAAGTCTCATCAACATGGATGTTAAAATCCAAGGTTTTCCATCAGAACACCACATAGTACCAATATGATCAATGTTATTCACTTCACCTGTCAGTGGTCAGAATGTTGTGGCTGATCGGTGTATGTACCTGTGGTCAAAGACAAACCTGTATCATATGACAGGCAGATTTGTGTTCAAAGTTAAAAGTTGAGGCAGTATATTTGTAAAGCAAACTACAGGTATCAGTCTAATCCTGTATGATAATACAAACACACAGAAGGTTGCCGGGGATTAGAGCTAATAAGCCTCGTCTTGAGTCAGCACGCTGAGTTTGTTGGTTTGGCTGAGGATTCAAATGAACTGTGGACTTTGAGGTGCAGCACTCACACCCTCTAGTTAAAGCCACCAGAACTAAGATGCTCTAACAACTCCGACCCCTTGCCCTTTCTCTTTCTCTAGAGTTACTTTCTGGCCAAATGAAGCCTTGTTAACTCCTGAGCAAATATCAATAAAAAATGTGGAGATAATAATTCCTCCGTGGAAAAAAAATCACATTTCAGGTAATACAAGGCTGATTTTTCAACACACTGAGCTTCTGTCTCTACAGGTGACCTTGGGAAAGTAATTAATCTGCTTTGCATATTTGCAGCTTTTTTGTTGAGTAATCCCAGAGGTGGAGGCGCACAAACAACTGTAGCATAAAGGCTTTTTCACCCTTCGTAACGCAGAGCGGAAACGCGATATTCTCTGAAAAGGTAAACACCAGCCATTGATTCTCTGCTTGATATCAGTGATCTGTGATGCTAAATGCATTTCGATGAAACACAAGTATTTACTTTTCAGATGTATCTGCTTTCCACCGATGAGCCAATACTGAAATTTCTTCCTAGTTTATTATGTTTCAGCTGATATGATCGTGAATCACCAAATGCCGTATTCTTTTCCGAAGTCTGTGTTTTGCTCAGAGCAAACACATAAACTGGGATTTATCTCTGTTAACAGGTATCAGATACCACTTCTGCATGAGGAGTCAGTGCAAATAAAGCTTATTAAGTGCATTAATTTCTGTGTAAAAGCAGATTCAAATTTTACTACAGTGCAGCTTATCTACAAAACCAGCTTGTAAATGTGTGAGATTTGGAGTTTCAAACTAATCGAAGTAGCTTACGAAGCTTTATGTGCATTTGGAATAACTTAAAGTAACATGAAAGTGGTTTGACATGCACCATAGAATAAAATAAAGCAACATAAAGTGGTAGTGTTTAACTATTCTCTTCACAATCAATGTCTAAAAGGCATCTTTGTCTCATATGATGGTTGTAAGGGATCAATAGATTACTGCTGCTAGTGGTTTTGCATCTGTATTGACGGGCAAAACCGACTGAGACACATTCAAGTGTATCCATATTTAGATTTTTAACTAACAATATGGCTTATGTAGTTGAAGGCTTGATGAAACCAGTTTGTTTCTCCAGAGCCTCTGTAGTCCCACAACAGTTTAAGTTTTTCATTCTTTTTCTCCATCTCTTAAGAGATTTAAATGAACAGGGACTAGACAGACTAACAGCAACGCCAACAAGGTCTGTGCACATTAAACAGCTAATGAATTCAATCACAACCCAGATAATGTTGTGAAGTATGACAGACATGTTGTCCTAGGTCACGTGCATGTGACAATGAAAGATGGTTTTACATGCATTTTTCGGCGTGGACAGTGAAGGCACGCTGTCACTCCAGTCTTTACTTGATGATCACGTCCGCATGTACCAATCTACATGGCCGTCTAGTTTATTCATATTGCTGGCATAAAAATATGCACATAATGCATGCTCCCAGCAGACAGAGAAAAGGTGACTGCAGCTCGCCTCCGACGGTCCTTGGGCCTCCATGACGTCAATGGCCTGCACTGTTCCTCCCCTGCTGTGTCATGTCAGAGACGGAGAAAGGCAGGCACTGCTAATAGATTCTGTGGGAAAGGGGGAAAAAAAAAGTGGATTGTATAAACAGATCAATAGCTCAGCCACGTCTCATTTCTGACAGATTTGTTTTTCCACTCTGATAATTGGGCAGAGAACACAGTGTGCCACACTCCTGCTGATCTGACGGTTTGTACGTCTCCGGGTTCTCTGGGCTCGCTGCTGTTTTTTCAGTTCAACATTTCGGATGGTGCCGATGAACTGAAACTGGCCAGGGGGACACGCAGGTAAGATTTTTTTATTTGCACGTTTCCCAGACTGAAATTGGGTAGACTAAATTTAGGCTGATTGTTGGGCCAGAGGTGCCGTCGATAAAGTCAAGTTTATTTATACTAGTGGAGCATTTTAAAGCTACAAAGACCAAAGTACTGCACAGCATTTTAAAAACAGAATCGCAAAATGGACACTCACGCCATCAACAATATCATAAAAGATGGAAAATACTAAATAAAATAGTCTCTACTCAGGCTGGAGTATATGTTAAGGTAGTCTTTAGAGATCACTGGATGGAGGCTGCAGATATCGGCTTGTTATTGGTTGCATATTTCACGTGGCTTCCTCTTACCTGATTAAAAATTTGATGTTTGCAATAGGTTTGGACCATGTAATGGGGCAGCCCTGATCCACCATAACTGTTCCCTCCATCACTATTTCAGGGGACACTGTTGCTGCATCCCGGGCTCACCCAAAATAATAGCAACTGGTTATATAGCAGAGTGATAATGAGGGGCATTATCCCTCCAGTTCATTGTGAAATAAGTGCTAGTCATCTATCTGCTAGTGCAGTCCATTTTTCTGCTGGTGCAACATGTGTTATCTATTGTGTAATATGCATTTTTCACTGTGCAACATACAGTTTTTTACTTGAACAGTCTCTTTTTGCAGATGCCCCAATTGTGTTGCACTGAAGGACAAGCATTTCCAACTTCACTTTGTATTATAACAATAAAGGCTTTTCATTTCTATTCCCGTTTCTTCAGACAGAGCTTTCTGCACATTCCAATGTTAGAATATAGTCTGGCTATGAGAGACGACGGGGAGATCTAATGGGAAGGAGTGGAGTGATTTGAAGTTTAGGTGCAGCAACAGAAAATGGAATTCAGAACTACTAGAGGCATCTAGTCAGCCGAGTTCTGCAAGATGTGATGGACCTAGTCCGTTTAAAGACTTAACCACAAATAGTAAGAGGTTAAAATTAATTCTGAAACAAGCAGGCAATCAGTGAAATGGGACTAAAGTAGGAGTAATGTGGTGTCACTTGTGGATACCAGTTAAAAAGGAGAGCTCAACCAGTTGCAGTCGTGAGATTGTTTTGATACTAAGACCTTTATGTATAATGAGAGAGTTGCAGTAGTCTAGTCTACATTAAATAATTATTCAGTCTTCGTCATTGTCTTTGTATAGTCAAGAGGAAAACCTCAGGTAAATATTCCAATTTATTAGTCTACAACCAGCAGTCTGGCACATTGAGTCAGATGAAGGACAAGTTCTCCAAAATTTAAGTGTCAGTTTTGCTGTTTTCATATATTTGCTAGTTTTACACTTGTAATTGTGACTAACCTGAACAGGGGTTGTTGCCACAATATGATCTGTTTGTATGATGTGTTGTCTGACCACCTTGTAAATCAATTGCTAAAAGCGGGGGCATGCAATATTGTTTTAATATTTTAATATTTATATTTAATGGTGCAACAAACAGACCAGTCGCGGCGTGAAGTAGCTGTGAGTGTTGGACTGTCACTTTGTGAAAGTTTGGGAACTCGTTGGACACCATTTCTGAGTTTTTAGGAAGATGTGGGGACGAGGAGGCTTCTAAAGCTACCTGACCGGTCTGATGGTTCGTTTCTGATGGAGCATATTGCTGCCTTTACTTTGCAATCATCACCTCCATTATAGCGATTTGGGAGATGCAGACTTTGGCAAAAATGCAGCAGACCATAATGCACAGTGACAAAATCTCTGCCTCCTCTTTCATTTCACGTGGCTTCTGGTCCGGTTTGAATAACCGCAGCCAGACATCAAAGAGAAATGACTCACAATCATTATCAAAAGTTCACCTGATAACCAGCCATTTTCTTGAATCTTCTTAGATAAAAATAATGTAAAGACTCTTCCTTTCATTTTCTCCTTCTTTGGTAGCATTTATACCCGCTGACATGTAAACAGAACAACGTATGCACACAAACAGGCTGTTTATTCAGCAGACAAGTCGCAATCACGGGCAGGTCTAGAGCTGCATATTTCTTACAGGAAAACAACCAATAAACCTAAACCAACATGATTAATTTAAAACTGAACAATACAGGCTAAAAGCAACACAGCTGCTGCAAATAAAAGCAGGAGGAAAGGTGGTAAACATCAACTGTATGAACGTTTAAGTTAACAAACGTATCAGTTTTGCTGCGCCACAAGTACATCGACATATAGACAACTGCGTATTCATTTGAATTAATGTGTTGCTTCGATTTAAGCTTTATTCTTTCAGCTGCAGCCCTGACAGTCTTGGGAACAAGTAACAAACGAAAACTTAAAGCATGATTCAAACTGGTAAGTAGGCTTACTTGCAAATCTTGTAAGGTCACCAAGTACAAGGCTTCAGTGCTTTAATCAATGGGGATGATAATGCCAGACAAAGGCCAACAGAAAAATAGAAATTGCTTTGAAATTTTTGCAGTGAACAGGAAGAAAATAAAGCAAGGAAGACTGGAGTTCAGATCAGTGATAATCTATATAAGGAGTGACGTAAAAGCCATCACTGAGTCATGCCCCGTCTGTCCACTTTTGTTTTCTGGAACAGACAAAAGACCTCTGCCCAAGGATCTGAAAGTACATACTGATGCATAAAAGGTCGGAAATATGACTTGAAAAGGGTTCATGAAGGCCCTTTAAAGTAACCAGTAAAAGCTTAAAATGCATCCTAGAACATAGGGGGAGCCAGTGTAAAGAGGCTAAAACAGCAGCGATGTGCTCATGTCCCCTGGTTCTGTTTAAAAGCCAGATGGCTCTCTCATATCTGCGCTCCTCAGGGAAAGACAAGGTCACTAACAACTTGCCTCGTCCACAGACCCTCTCTCAATTTGTGCTCCACAGGATCTTCCAAAAATGGTGATGCCGTTTGGCCAATAGGTGGCTTTTTTTTTTAGCCCATGTTGATCTGTTATCTTGAACATAATCTGCTTCGGTTATATTCTCAATAATCGAGTGCAGAGTCAAACCTGAAGCTATCGCGACAACTTCATGGAGTGTTGCCATGAGATTTTGAAGCAGCAAGACTTCTGTCGGCTGCAGCTGCACACTTTGTGGTATCAGTCTTCACATTTCACTGTCTGCAAGAAAGCAAATGGGCGTTTTTCCTTAAAACTTAAGCTATTTTTATAAGCTCAGGGATCATGCAGTCACTTTAGTAGGAGTTTTTATAGAAAATCAAGTATCTGCTACGAACTGTGGCCCCCAAGGTGCAACAGTCCATCAACATTTCCTCCCATATGTGACTCACTTTATTGACGGATTTAAAAATGTATATATACTATGATGCAACAGCACAGGATTTATGATGCAAGTTGTAGAAAAAGGTTACATTTCTTGCCAGATCAGAGACTCTAGATGCAGAAGAAGAATCAGGAAAAGGGGTAAAATTCAAGCCAGGCAGTTATACGTGGTTAAAGCTAACCAGTCTAGGCAGGGGAGAGACAAAAAGCCAAAAACTAGAGTGCAGATCTAAGTCAGAAACCATTAAGGCTAACATTAGAAAGAAACCTAGAAAGCAGCAAACACACAAGAACGAACAAAGACAATCTGACAGAGGAGCAGAGAAACCAGCGGAGTTTATGCGGTGTTAGCTGATAGCGAAACCAGAAGCAGGTGAGTAATTGGAAGCAGGTGTGGATGATCAAGAGAGTGGGAGACACATGAGGACAGGCAACTAAAAAGACAATATTTCGTGTTGCATTTGGCCAAAAGAGTAATTAAAGGCATTTAAATAAAAGTGTGACTTGACCTAAAGGTGCCAGCTCACTGCCAGTCTGCACAAGCATGCTGCTTTAGGGGAGAAATCAGCCAGAATGAGCAGGGCGCTGCCTTCGATGATGGAGCCTATCTTTGCATGTTACTGGAAGTATCAGTGGGTGAAGCACACTGGCCGGAAGAATACACTCAAAGGGCGATTTTCACACTTGAAATGAATAATTTGCTGATTTCTCTAACATGTTGTCTAATAATGAGTCTGCGTTGAGTCACAAAGTCCCGTTCTGATGTGGAAAAACGTCACAGGAGAGGAGCCGACAGCCTTTTAAATAAAGACACGGCAGAGAAAAGCCTTCGCTGACGACATGTGTAGTCGGAGACGCTGAATGGAAACCAGACGATTTTCTCCATTTCTGTATTTGATGTCGGTCAGATTGATTTTTACACATTTAGCCGTCTGCAGCCGACGGAGCGAGCTCTAAAAATAGCAGCGTCTAAATTTCAGTTCAGCCTTTCATGTTGAATTCCACACAGCTTTCATCAAAGAGCATCAGAGGTGTTTTATGTATGAAGACGTGCACCTACATTCTGGCACCGAGCCTAAAAGTTTGGTTGTGTGCACTTACATTCCAGGGCAGAAATGATCTAAAAGGCTGTGTAGAGAAAAGTGTACTAGGGGTGAATTTCTCTTTAACATAGGCTGTATGGAAGTGTTCTTCTGGTGCTTCTGTTAATGTATACTGCCTGAACGGTGTTTAAGAAGCTACAAGTATGGTTTAAATTGTGTTGTTGCTCTGTAAGAGAGCTTAAAACGTCCAGATTGCAAGACTCTCATGGAGGTCACAGTGTTGTCTGCATTAAGGTGACACTTTGCTTGCCGTCAAGTGTGTACTTTGCATAATTTCAAAAGAAACAAAGAACACCTGAACAGCTGTAACTTTTGGACTGTAAAGTTTGTTGCAGTGGGATACAGTGTGCAAGTGCCCTCAGTAACATCACCTATAGAATAGAGTTTTTAAAGCTCAGGCTATTAAAGTAGCCCTAACAAAGTATGTACTTTTTCATGCAGTTGACATACTAACTGGAGCTTCATCATTAAACTTTGACCATTGCACTCTGTAGTATAGTACACTCTTTGTGGCTCAAGGTTGCTAATACTCGCGATGTTTGTGATGCAACTATGTAGACAATTGTGGGTCACAATGGCCACAAACACATGAAGGCTTGCAAGCTGCAAAATTCAACCAGGCTTAGTAGGACGTCCGGGTATTTTTTTGGCTACTACATTTGACACAGCATGTATTAGGACACACTAAATCTTTTTCTAGGGGACTACGTAGTACAGTAGTATGGATTTTGAAATGCACCATCAGTGTGGTGGCTTCATCTGTCACCATCTTGGCAGTACCTGACTTCTCCCAGCTCTGGGCTACTTCAGAAATGAGCAAAGAGGCCTACAGGATAAAGTAGGTGTAGCTAAAGGATGGGTGGATGGACAGACGGAAGGACTGATGCAAAAGCTGGCGTGAGCTGAGGTGGGCCATGCAAATATCTGTGGGCCATGAACTGTCCTGTGAAAGCCCCCACCTGTCATTTAAAGTGGTCACGCCCTTCATCATGTGTAACTTTAAGCCTTAATATAATGTTAATGGATGAGTTATATACAAACTGAACTCCTGTACAGCTGTCATGAATGAGGAAATGAGCTACAGAGACCAAAACTAATTATTACACCAGGCTGTAAACATGTTTACTTCTATTCTAAAGTTGGACATTTTAACATGGGGAACTATGGGCACTCACTCACTTTGGAGGCAGCCTCAAGTGGCCATTCAAGGAACTGCAGTTTTTGGCACTTGCATGTTAATTTTCACTCAGTATCTTTTTTTGCAACAAGCATTCCTGCCCTCGAAGCACAGTTATGTGGTCCTAATGACCAAAACATAATCAAAGCATCATCAGATAATCTTTTTTTTTTTACTGCAAGCAATTCAACTGGGTGCACTGGAGCCAAACAGGAAACAGAAGCGTCTCAGTGGTGCACAGCTATACCATCTAAAACCAATTTGGTTTTCGAAGTCCTTTATTTTAATATAGCTTTATTTACGGGTAGTTGCTCTCGTGTGGCTAATGTTTCTTTATGGCTGCTATAAAATAGAATTTTAAACAAGCAACAGTTTGCTAACAAACCTGCTAAATATCAGTTTAAAAGGTGATAGCAGGCGTAATTCTGCTCTTTATTTACAGATCATTGGGCTAAACAAGGACCCAGCCGATTGTATAGGTAAACAAATGTTTCTTTCCACAATTTTCTGTTTAAAATATAATCATGAGGCGTTGAAAGTGCAGAAAATGTTGCATCTTAGGTTTTGTTTTCACAAAAAAGAGGAACATTAGCATGAGTTAGAACATAGTTAACAATGCAATGGCATGATGACGGACTGAGACAAAGCAGACAAAGCAGATGAGGTGACAAGTGCAACCCACATCAAGTCAAGTGCCATGTAGAGAGAAACCAAGGACACAGATGTCAGGAACGTGGACAGTAATTGATTAAAAGGTGACCTTCGTGCAGCAAAGCAAAAAAAAAAAAAAAATCACCGGAGCATGACGACGAATCCATGGGTTGCCACTTTCAAGTCAAAATGAAGATTTTGCAGCATCCATAGAAGCTACCCGTGACAGAAATTAACGGGAAGGGCAGCCGACAGTTGAACCTGTGCTGCGAATATTAGATTTTCAAGATGTCATCTGAGATCACATCAGGTTTTCAGAGTGTGACTGCCCTTCTTGTGTGCACCAACACTGGCTCCGAATTTATAAGCTTGAGGTGAGAAGAAATTTAGCAAGATTTTTTTGCTTAAAATTCAGTTTTTCTACACAAGATTAAGAAAGTAGATGTATAGAGAACTTAGAGAAAGTGAGATGAATACAAAAAAAAAACTCCAGTTCAGTCCACTAAGAGAGAACTGACATGACCATCTGTTGCTTAAAAAAAGTTTCAGGGAGCCGTCTTCACCCTTTTAGAAGCAATAAAACTCTAATCATGTCAGCCGTGAAACTGAGTCCAGAGCGTTTGGTCGAGGTTTCAAACTAGGTAGAGCAATATTACAGCGAGTTATGACTCTGCTTCACAAGAGAGTCTGACATCTCATATCAGACAGTGAGAGGGCTCAGCTTCCTGAACCAAGGGAAATAAGAGCAATCTATCCCGGGTCAAAGGGATAAAGGCACACCACCATCCCTACCTGTATATATGACTCAGGTTGCACAATCAGTACTCCATAATGCAAAGGTTTCCATAGCAACCAAGCTGTAAAGCTATGTGGTGTTTGGTACATTTTGTCTTTGTTGAAGTGCAGAGATCACAGGTCACAGCTTAGATATGTCCCACCTTTGATGGAGAAGCCCTCAGTAGATGTAGCTGGAGTTCCTTTTGAAATGCTAATTCCCCTCTGAGCAGCAGGGACCAATCAATGACATTGATCCACATGCCCATCAGGAGTATGGAGCGAATCCTGCAGTCATATAGATAAGTATTTTACATCCCCTTTCCCCCTCGTAGGACCCCATATTATGTGTGTCTGCTGAGCAGGCTAACCAAGGCCAGCATTCAATGACGCTTTGATGGCCAAGGCCGTACAGATGTTCAGGCCTAATCAAGATAAATGGGAGCCTTTTGTTGCATGCTGAAAAGTCGATATGGTGGTCCTGCTGTGTTACCTGGAGAAACTCCCCGTGGAGCTCTGAGGCCTCGCAGACAGAGGAAACAGTTCAGGACTCCCAAAACAAGCAGCAATTAGCCAGTTTCCTTCTGCTAAACTCTGATCCTGCTATTTCAGCTTAAAAAGGCCACTTAACTCAGGATTTGGAAAATAATTCAGGGCATGATTCAGCACTGTGATAATGTGTGACATTTTGAGTACCACAACTGTTATTGTACACTTAAAGGTATAAATGTCATGGCATTTCGTGTGTGCATAAGTTTAATTTTGAAAGCAGCATATACGGCATTTTACATTTGATAAGTGCACATATAATAGACCAGCAAGTTCAAGTGGAATGAAACTTGACTGCCCCAAAAAATATGCACTTTTAGGTGGGTCTACGATGAATAGACCCACCTAAAAGTGACAAAGATACAAGTTGATCAGTTTTTACTGTCTCTGTAAGGAAGTAAGGGTGCTGCAAAAAGTGCTAAATAGATATCATCAGCCCATATTGGTCTATTAAAGATACATCCATATCCAGGTATATGTGTTAATTTGTAATGTCAGTCACAGCCTTTTTACACTTTGGCACAATGGCTAATGTTTTAAATGTGCTATGAAAAACAGTCTAGTAAAGAAAGACTCGTTTAAAGACTTATAAGACCCTCTATTTTAAACAATAACTTGTGTCTGATATGGTTTTCCATGAAAACAAAAAACAAACCAGAGCTATATCCCCCGTTCACTGAGGTGAAATAATGCATGACAACAACAAATTTTTGTAGTGTTGGAGCTGTTAGACCTTTAATATAGCTGTATTCACAGTTGCTACGTCTTTATTTTTGTAGAATAGATCTTTTTGTTTGTCCACCTTGATTTAAGGCTCAATGTTATGCCTGTAGAATACTAGTAAATAGTGTAAACGAATATTAGAATTGTGCTTCTGACGTCTTGCACCTGCTTGGAACAGGGCTAAAATAAGCAGATATTTTGATTAATTGGAGAAACATGCATGCTCTTTAGTTTTACAGTTGAATTATGTAATTTACAGACGTTTACAAAAGCACAGCAGTTTTTCAGACTATTGTTAATACAGAAACCAATGATGAGTATGAAATCTGTAGTGATAAACCATAATACACTATGATAAACAGGGTGTAGCTGCTGAAGTAATGATGGGGCAGCGTGACCACACATCAACATAATCAATCAGTGACATTTAGGCTGCCTGCACAGTTAAAAGAGACTAACAGTCTTCAGCTTGACACAAGGAGCCCAGTTTAAGTTGTCGTTTTTGAGCTGCATGTTGAATATGAATCTTGAATGACAGTCTGCTGTAAAAGCCAATTTTCCAAGTATTTGTAGGTTTAATGTGGGTTCTGTTTAAAGATCTAATAGCAGGACAGTGAGAGTCACAAATGGAGGTAGACAGAACTATGTATTGAGTCTTTATGTAGTCTGAATTTCAAAGAAGCCTGTGATTAAGAGCCTGGGGCGTATGAAATTGTGTCATCTTCAAAGAAATTGACTTTGACGCACTGAGTGAGGATATCCCCAAACAAGCCTATGATTATGAGCATATTTACATTTTTATGTATTTCCCAGGTGAAAGCTAATGTTGCTGTTTATCACTGAGTCTTCAGTGTCGAGGCAGAGCTTGATCTCACACGTCACAGACCGCATTATCCTCAGTTCTGAAGCCATGATGTAAAATCATCATTTGTTGCTGTGACCATGAACTGCCTCCACAGGAGCCTCTCTCACAAACAATCATCCTGACGGGCTCCTCCGGTCTCTCGTGCCTTTATGAGCCCATTTCATTAATTTCCCCCTCAGTGGAGATGGCACAGTGGTAGATGAAGTCAGACCACCTGTTCAACTCGGTCCATTTATGTGTCAGTCTGAGGACGGTGGGAATTGTTTTTAATGCAGTTTTGATTGTTTGTTTGCCATTTTCGTATTGCTTGTTATGCAGGGTAACATTTGGACGAAGGGAAGAGACATTCATGGCGAGGATGAAACAGGTCGCTTTGTGTCCTGCGCGCCACATGATCGTAATCACACCACGGAGTCTGAATTTGTTTGACCCTTTATTCTCTAGGAAGGTTGTGGAACAGAAAAAAAGGGCTTCAAACACACACAATGGGTTGACTGTCAGGATCTGAAGTAATATTAGTGGACAATAGGAGTTTGGCAAAAAAAAATTGTATGTATTTGGATCAAGCTGCAATTTCTGGAGCAAATAAATGAAGCCAACAAGGTGGTGCCAAAATATGCAGTTCCTTGAATGGCCACTTGAGGCTAAGCGAGACAGTCCTCATAGAACTCATTGTTAAAATGCCCAACTTTGCAGCAGAATTAAACATGTTTACAGCCTGGAACAAAAAAACGATTTTGGCCTTTATGGCTAATTTCCTCGCTAATGACAGGGTTTGGAGAGTGATTTTTTTTATCTATATACAACTCTGGATAAACTCTGGATGCCAATAATTTCTCCCTCTGAAGTCTGAGAAGGCTCTGTGCACATTCGCATGCAACCCAAGATTTGTGTTCACACACTGACTACTTTACAAGGGCATTAGTGGGCATGCACGGAAAACAAAGATCCCAATTAGCTGCACATGTATGAAACAGACATTCCAAGTAGCCTAGAAAGAACCGCAATGCATCCATGGTGTCTATAGCGTCAGTATGCAAGACAACAAGGGGGGGTATAATCAAGACTTTAAGGCGTAAGTTTTGGGATGTCTGCAGAGGAGTCCATGTGGACTTCAAAAGACTTGAAAATTTACATCCCATGGACTCTAGCAGAGCTTTGCATACCCTTGGACGGAGAATTCATAACACTGGCCTGAAGCAGAGTCAAGTACTGCTACAATGGTGATGGCCTGAGCCACCATACTGAGCTTAGAAAGGTAACCTATGGGCCGCCATATAGCTCGCTGAGTTAGGGTGTTACCATGTAGGCGGCCATGAGTTCAAGTCCGGCTAACGACCCCTTTGCTGCATGAGTCTCTCTCCTCTCTCTACCCCCCTTCAGCCTGTCTCTCCCTATCATTAAAATGGAAACCCGCCCCCTCCCCCACAAAAAAAAATATTAGAAAAGTAACCTGTAGGTGGCCTCATGGAGGGGTCATCTGTTTTTATATACAGTCTATGGTTCTGACTTTTTTTTTTTGCAAGATTTGCAGTAATATTTTGTACATTTATAAAACTCAATATTAGTTTCTCTACATATACCGCAATATGTGCAATATCAGTATTTTCTATTGAGAGAATAATCTGTGTAGTATAATAGTAGATCAAATCTGTGCAAAATCAGTGTTTGTCTTATTAGTATTGCTACCTATGAAGGAATCTGTGTAATACAATCATTTTTCAAGACATAGATTTGTGCAGTATTGCTATTTTCCACATCCAGAGGAATCTGTGCAGTATCTAAATTTCTACAAGTGGAAGGATCTGTACAATATCAGCAGTACTAATGTATTTTTCTTGTTTATTTTTATTTGTACTATTTCCTCATTAGTTTGCACTCTCCCCTTTGCTGTCGTAACACTGCAGATTTCCCCAATGAGGGATTAATAAAAGCTTATCTTATCTTATCTTAGTTTAGTCAGGCACACATTCATGCACGTCACAAACCTTTTTTCCGTTCAATATTTCACTACTTCAGTCCAGCCCACCCACTTAGCATGCTTTATAACAGCGTTCATTCATTCTGCCTGCTCTGTGCTCATCACATCGCTGCTTCACCAGCCTCTACAGATCTGAAAATCTCCTCCTTCTCCTCCTCCTCTTCCTTTCAAAGCCCCATATCATACCCCTTTAACAACGTCCCCAGAATGAGCCTTTCAAGTTTCGGCTCAAAATACTCCACAGATCGCTAATTCCTCTTCGCCCGTGATACCCCTGGTTTTAGCTCTGTTCTGAACAAGCTGTTTCAGCAGCTTTCAGACGCCTCGTCTGCATCTCAACAGGTTGCACACCTGAACAGCTCATTCACAGACTAATCTAGTAATAAAAGAAAGAAACAAGGAAAACAACCGCATCTCATATTTTGTGGGGCGGCAAAACACAGGAGACTCATAATTGCATTTTAAAACAATGAAAATGTTGTATATGACACCTTTAAAGCTGGTTAAAGTTGGATTGTTCCACAGCATCATTTAAGCACTGTGAGCTGCAAACACAAATACATGTCGTTCTGAAATAAAGAGTTAAATCTGACCCAGTGTCCTGTCTAAAATGGGATACATCAGGATCAGCAGCAGACCATGCTGTGCATCTCCGTGTTGTTGAATAGATGCTGACAACCCTGTCAGGATGTTTGGCTGCTACTCTGACCATTTTATCAATGAGCCTCTCCATTAGATGTTTGATTGATGACATATATTGATGAAATTCCTGCGCGATGACGGAGGCCTCACTTCCTCCGTGCTGCTTGAGCTTTAAAGATTTCATTCAGGTCTAAAGATTTCATTCAGTACTTTCTCTGACAAACAAGCGGAGGAACACTTACTACCGCAGATTGCATTGATACGATTGATTTTTTACCCCTTCATTTTCATCTCTCTATCGAGACAAGCATTGATTTTTTTTGCTCGTTTCATTTCAGAAGAGGAACAGGATTATAATTACAGCCTCTCCTCGGCGTCTGCAGACTCAAAACAAACCATTTCTACCCCGAAATGGTTGTTTACCTGAACGTGTTTATTGTTGCAGTTACACTCCTAAACTGTATATCTGATGCATTTGTCACCTCCTCTCTGCACGCTCACACTCGTGTTTGGTAATTGACTCAAAACATTGTCAGTACCAACACCTTCTTGGCAGCTTTACTTTCTTACACCTGAAACTGAATTATTCATGAGTGTACTGTTTTTCTCCCGAATCTGTTGTTGCTTTCTCCAAACTGTCATGCCACATTTTAATTGTTCTGCAGCCTGCCCAGACTCACACAGCTAACACAAACAGGTTTGACCTTAACGGGGCAATCTTTTTGCCATTTGAGATCAAAACATTTATGAGTTTCTTTATTTTTTTTCCCCTCGCGGGGCTTTGTGGGGACAGTTGAAAGGCCAGATAAAGTGAATTCACAGAGGAGACTGCTCCTTTTTCTTACCGCTTTCTTTTTCTCTGTCGTACAAGCCAGTTAAGGTCAACAGCCTTTTATCAGACTCGCTGAGAGCTTTGCCCATAAATCCAGTGAGAGGCACGTATTTAAGAATTTCTTACACTCAAATCAATATATGTGACTGTGAATGATTCTCCCGAAGCCAGAAACCACAGAGCGAAGACTCAAAAAAAAATGTGATATCATCAGGTATACAGCCCGGAGCTGGTCCACAGAAAGTGAATTAGAAAAGATAGCAGGGTCGAGTGTTGGAGCTTCCAGGGTTATTTTCTGGCGATATCAGAGTGCATCTGACAGCACAACTAACGCATGGAGCGGCAGCAAGGAAAAGCCTGAAAAACAAAAGCGGCGAGTTCAAAAAGTCATACATTCATTTTCTGTTTAGCAGTGTCAGGGTTTACAGAGTCTATAAAAAGGAAGCTTTCCCATTTAGTTGCTTTTAAACACTGAATTGTGGTCAGTTGAACTCAGCTGTTTTGACAAGAATTTACTAAAAAGACTCTTTCATGTCAAAGTGAAAACAGATTTTTACAAAGTTATATCAATTAGGAAAATAATAAGCATTCATCTCTTTTAAAGTGACTCATCTAATTCAATACAGGTGCAGCCAACTATTAAAATCACAGAAAAAAAGTTTTAAAAGAGTATTAATTTACATGTTAATGGTAAAACAAATAAAAGAGAAAGAAAGAAAGAAAACTGCATCAAAATGTCTGCATCAAAATCTGTATTTTTACAAACAGTAATTTTGTTCTTTTACAGTGTGTGACCATAACATATAAATTGATATTTTAAATAACTAAAAAGTTCTATTATTTTACAGATATTTGCTTTTATTTTCATTCGTTTTACAGTTTTTTTTTAACATTACGGTAGTCTGCCATACCATTTTTTAAATTTACTGTGACATGTCAGTGCTGCTGCTGTCCTGCATGGCTTCCTGCTCTTTCAGCCCTTTCACCACCCCAACATCCACAAGTAGGCTCGATCAATCAATCAGTCAATCAATAGACTTTATTTGTCCCCAGTTGGTGATGCCGCAGTGGGGATGCATAGATTTAGTACATAGCCAAACAGGACACATAAATGCAGCACTAAAAACAGAATTACGCAGCATAAATGCAAAGATAACGAACAAATAACTAACTTTTCCTCCTGGAGTATAGGAGGGAGACGGCAGGGGGGTATACTGGAGTGTTTGAATCTATTGCTTTTGGCTGGTGGAGGTGTGAAGAGGGCATCAGAGGGCACGAACTGTTGATGTGAAGTATAGAAACAATCAGACAGGATGGATTCTGCTTTATTCTTCTCGCTGTTTGTTGTATAGAACCTGCGGAGATCTCTGTGGGGAGCGACGAGCTCGGAGCCAAGATGCCAAACATCTGAACTTCATTCTGCTGCTGTAAGAAAACATGCGTTGAAATATAGCTGTATAGTGTATTGTTAAGATTCCCCTGCACTGGAAGCAAAATGACTGGCCTGAATGAGGAAATATGTCCACATACTTTTGACTATATAGTGTATAATATCACAGATTGCAACCTTTAACACAGAGGTCATTTGGAATAGTGTCTAAATCCCTGATGTACTGGAAGTTTAGACCCCTGTACTGGACTCCTTTGCTTCTTACTATCATTGGATGATGCACATTAACACCCAGCAGTTACCTGGTAACAAGCAAAGACACACTTTATTCCAGGCTTTAGGTATCTTGTGCAGTGCTGGGTGAAATTAGCACTCTCTGATTTGGCAAATCACAGGAGGGAAAACAATGTTAATTAGGTTAGCAGTTAGCCTGGTTTCCACATCCCAGGAATTGAATGCAGCACTTTTTTCTTTTCATTTAGCAATTCGCGGAGTCTGGTTTGTGCCCCTCTCTGAAATGATTCTACACTCTGAATTTTTTATGCCGTCTGACCTCGATTTTAGGTCCTAAATTTCAGATGACCCCAGCGGAGTTCTCGAGTTGTTGTGTGATTTTGATAGATTCCGTTTCATGGGGGAAATCTCAACCATATTCACATAACAGGACACCAGATGTGGTTTTTACCCTGCAAGATGAGAAACCTCCATTTTAGCACAATCTCTTCTATAGGACGACAAAGGTTCTATACGTACTTTCTTGCTTCAACAGTGAGGTTACACACAAAAAAATGGAAAGCGTGTCATTTTTTAAACCTGCTGCATGAATCAGTATAAAATCCAACACAAAGCATCAGCACGACCCTAATCAAATCTGAAAAATTGATGTAAGCTTTAATATAGGCTGCTATGACATCTAACTTCATTTTATTGCCTGTATCAACACAGTTTTTTGGTACTTGTTGTGCTGAAAAAACATTTTTTACACCTGTGATAGAAGTATGTTTGTTGACTACCTACTTAGTTGTATTTTGCACAGTTTTAAGGGATATCTAGACACAAATTACCCCCCGAAAAAACGTTGCATGGTGGGGGATGTGCTGCTACAGGTACAAATGAGAAGATGAAAAACAATCCACGAAGGCAAGATAGACTAATGGCTCCATGCCGTACATGAGCAGGTATCTAATGAGCTGAAGATCTTGTTTGATCATTAGAACTTCCACGTACAAATATGACAGCCCTCTTCCACCTTCAGAGGCTTACAAGCGCACTGTCAGTATCAATAACCGTAAGGTGCTCGCTCAAAGCCGAAATGGGCATCACACAGCTCGAACACAAGGTGCAGCTTTTCCTTTAGGCTCAAGAAAATAAATCAGAGCTCTGTAGGTTCCCCTGCCTTAGAAATCAAGGTCATACAGTGTCTTTTAAATCTAGGACAGTTCGCCTCATGAGACGAGCTGTTCATCTACCTCGTATTACCACGGTGGCACCACGCAACTGCACAAAAACCGCACCACGAGTACTGATATCACGGCACAGCTGGACAGGTTTGTGCCACAAAACCCCCTGAAAAGTTTGAAATGAAAATTTTTGTTGTTGTTGTTCTCATGTAAGTCCCGGCATCTCTACAGTAACGGGTCCTAGTGATCCACAGGAGGATCCCGGGCCCCGTGTTGCGCCTGTTGCAGCATCGGTGCTGGTGATTGATGGATTTGTGATGTGAACTCTTGAACATCCAACCTACTGGAGGCATCCCAGAGCTGTTTACTGCTGAGAAATTTATGGACCATGGTAAGTATTTTCTTTTGTGTGCTTACTTTGTGCCCCTCCAGTAAATTCCTCTGAGAGGCTTCAGCCTAGTTGCCCAGATTAAGTCTCTGCCTGTAAGTGGTCGCTTTGAGCTGGCATGCAACTTTTTACTGAAGAAGAGTTTCCCTCCCTGCACATAAATCTAAAAAACTTTGGGACAGCGTAGATGTTTTTAAACCACTCACTTGCAGCCCGTTGCTTTGTGGACACTTGGACAAAAGGAAACATTGTGTGAAGAAACATCCCCAAACATGCTTATATTGACGAATGAGCACAATGAACACATGTGCAGCTGTAAACAAGTGCTGGTCTCTGTCGGTGGCTCCCTCTGTCAGACAGTTCTCAGCAGGATACAATCAGATCAGCAGCATCTTGGTGACGGCTTGTGAACATCCTCGTTTCATCATGTTCAAACAGTGGGAAGCCTCACATCTCACCTCAGCCCTCTCCTCACACAGAGAAAACAGAAGATGCTTTATACTATTGTGTTGCCTCTAGAAAGCAGACAAAGACTGCCACATATAACACTGATTTAACGTAAACATATACACATCACAATGGCAAGCTGTTTTAACATTTACAGTAACTATAAAAAGCATGCAACCCCTTTGGAAGTTGTGCCCTTTTCTTGCTTTTCAACAGTGAATCATGAGCATTTTCACTCACTCCCTTCAAGTTAGTATTTAGTATATACCTTTGGCCACAATTATAGCATTCAGCCTGTGGAGATAGGTTTCAGTCAGTCTTGCACATCTGGACACTGCAATTTCACCTCGTTCTTCGTTGCAAGACTACTCAAGCACTGCCAGGTTGCACAGGGATCATGAGTCAAGTCCGGCCACAAATTCTCATCTGGATTGAGGTCTGGGCTCTGACTCAGCTACTTCAGAACTTTCAACTTGTTGTCTCTAACCATTTCTGTGAGGCTTGAGCTTCGGGTCATTGTCTTGCTGAATGACAAACCGGTTGTCCTCCAGGATTTCCCTGCATTTATTTTACCCTCCACCTTTACAAATCTTCCATGGCCTGCTGCCGCGAAGCATCTCCACATCATGATGCTGCCACCACCATGCTTCACAGTGGGGATAGTGTGTTTGTTTATTTGTGATGTTTGGTGTTCACCAAGAATAGCATCTAGCCTGATGGCATAAAAGCTCAATTTTGGTCTCATTAAAAGTCTGTTTTCACTCTGACGTCATTTTATTTGATCTGTTTTGTACATTTTTTGTTTAAAAAGTCGAATTAAATCGACCATGATTCAATGATTCCATGTTGAAAAGCAATAAAAAGAGAAAACTTCCCCAGGGGGTGATTGCTTTTTACAGGCACATAATAGCTAGACTGGATATGCACTGCAGGTCTTCATAATTAAATTTTTCCTCGGCTAAAATAACATTTCAGATATCCACAATGTCATTCTTCCTCAAAGAAATGTCACTTTTGCCATTCAGGTGTATGAGATTTTTCATTACAGATATCTACAATTCAGTCACAGACATCAGTTATTAGATATCTTAAATTAGGTTTGAACTAGTCAGAATGACATTGTAGATGTCTTAGATTGGTATTATGACTGGTGAAAATGATGTTTTAGATATTAAACTGTGCAGGCAGAGTGGAGTGGCTGCTAATTATTGGCTGCCATGGGATCGAGAAGGCAGATTAGAGAGGTGAAAATAGCACTAAATAAATAAATCAATCAAAAATGGTCACTAATTTAAATTTGGTAGTCTCCTTGTGCAGCATTACACTGCTCCAAGTGCTCCTGCAACACTTGTATTGCTACCTGAAACTCCAGTTATGTAAACATATGAAGCACCGTCTGCAGCAAGTGCTAAATCTCCTACAATGCTTTATAATGGCAACTTGAATTTCATTTTGGGGAAGAGGAAAGAGTTACAGGGGGTGAAATCTACTGAGCAGGGCAGGTGGAGAGTGATGACTGTGTTGTTCCAGCCCCCCAAAAAAATCATACATAAAATCTGACATTGCTTGTTATATTGGAGTTCCTCCTAAAAGAACTGTCAGTGAAAATTTCACAAGTTGACGGTCTGGTGCTGGTTTAACCTTGGAGGGAAGCTCAACCTTTAACCAACAGGTCTGCTCACTGTGGAGCTCCTGTTATGACAGCAAATAAAGTGTGAGCAGTTTAATAAACCCCTGAGCGCTTTCATTTGGTCACAAGGAATGAAAGGTGTTCTCCCAGATTCCTCTATATATTTATATATTTCTTCTGCTGGCATTTGATCAAGTGGACACGCGAGCTGGTCTCAGACTCAGGAGAGGCCCTGAACTCTGGTGTGCTGCTCATTGATCCGCTCTGTGACCTGAACTGTCTGAAGTCTGGAGTATCTGCTCTGCTTCATGAAAAAAAAAAAAACTCAAAGTGACTTTGACCAGAGGATGGGGAAAAAAACGAAGGTGAAAAGAGGAAGGAAGGCGGGAGAGAATGACAGAGAAGAGTAAGAATCCGGTGTGTGTGAATTTAACAAAACCATTGTTATCTTGGTAGCAGATGGAGAATGAATTGTGTGTATGGTTTGTGATTAATGAAGGTGGTTGTCAATAAGACAATGCAGGCGGGATATTAATTCATCAGTTTGGCAGGAAGCTCCGTCTGTAATTGAACAACACTCACTCTGAATGTGGAGCACACAGAAATACAGCTTTTTTATAGCTGGGAATGTAGCTGGGAGTTATGCTCAGTGTCAGAACATAACATGGCAAATTATATTAGACACAAGTATCTCACATAAAAGGTCAATTAAGCAGCTTTTTAATTGGAATTTGCAGGACTGCCAGTAGTTTAGCTGCTTCACATAAAAGGTCAATTAAGCAGCTTTTTAATTGGAATTTGCAGGACTGCCAAAAAAATGAAGTCGCGGGACTGAGAGGAGAACCACTAACTACCAGGAGTAGACATGTGGGAACTGTGGGAACATAGAGCCTAATTTTGAAACATATTAGGAATGTGAGACCATAGGGATGTGAGAACACAGGCCGTGGGAATATAGGACTGGGAGAACATAGGGCTGTGGGAACATAGACATGCTACCAGTGTCTGTACAAGTTTGTGCCAGCATTTGCGTTTAGTGCTAATCAGCAAAAACCTAAAATGCCTAAAATGCTAAACTAAGATGGCAGATTAAATGTGTTATACAGTACATTGTATCTGCAGAACCACAGTGTGTCTAAGGTCCACCGATAGCTCACGGAGTTAAGGCGTTACCATGTCTGTGCAGGTCGCCAGCAGCGGTTAGAGTCCGGCTCATGACCCTTTGCTACATGTCTCCTTCCCCTCTGTACCTCCTTTCACCCTATCTTATCTTATCTGTCTCAATAAAAATGGGAAAACTCCCCAAAAATGTTTTTTTAAAAACAGTGTGTCTAAGTAGAGCCTTTTATCCTTCATTTTTGTGGCTCTACTGAGTGTTTTCTGTCACATCACTACCATCTACTTTTGTTTAATAAGTAAATACATATTCATACTTCTTATGAAACCAGGAACATTTGATTGCATAATGAAGTTTACAGCAACATCTGCTGTGATTTGTTGTAAAACTCTGCAGCTGCCGTCGTAAACATGAGGCTTTCTTTGAACACAGTGTTCACTGACGAGGATGTTTCCGTGATATTTGATGAGGGATTTAATAATACCTCCCATAATTGTTGTGATTACTGTTATGATGGTAATTATCATCATCATTTCTTGGACGGAGTCCTCATCCCTGATACTTCGCTCAGCGGCCCTGTAACTTCGCATGGCAGGTAAAATTGACCGAGGTGATGAGGTCTGAGCAGAGTGGAGGTATACAGCTGATCATCCGTGGTCCGGCGGTGCTTTGCTGGGCCTCATTAGGAAAGGACTCTAATCATATCCAAGTTATGGATTATTACCTACAGGTAGCCACTTCATAATCATCCACTTCTTAATTTGTAAAGGTTCGGGGTTATAAAAACAGGAGAAAGCTCATTTTGTGGCTCTTATCGAGGATTCACTGTGAAATATCTCTCCGGCACAAAGGAACTAATGAGGCTTGTGTTGACTGCAAAGAGCAGCACACCTAGACAGACCACAAGAAAAACAAGACACACTGCACAATCATATTATTGAAGCTTCACCCAATTGTTGACCTCGAAAAAAATCATAAAATAGTCCAATTTTCTGCAGCCTTGGTGCCAATTTTATTCCAAGAATATATATGAAGCCCACAAACTGGGCAAAAGACCAACACATCACTATTTAAGATTACATCATCACCAAATAAGAATGGATAAACTGTCGACCAACAACTCAGTGCAAAGAATCAGGGCTGAATGGTTTGACCAAACACTAATTATAGCTCACTGCAGATGCAGTGCAGCGGTCCAGATGCTCTAATGCAGCTTTTCTTATCACCATGGGAGTCAACCGACTGCAGCTACTAACAGGTCAGTGCCTTTTATTTTATTTAAAAAACAAAAAGGTCTACTTCTTAAAAGATGGAGCGTACAATCCTGGGTAACTGGGAGCTAATGACTACGTCCTCCCAGTGAGGGAACGATAGGATTCCTCTGAACCCAATCGTTCTCTCACTGGGAGAGAGTGAGAGACTGTCTATGGTCCAGATGTGTTTGCATGACTCTCCTCAGCTCCATTCATGCTCCACCTCTTTGCTCATTTTTGGATTTTTGGATTAGTGGGAGTCAAACAATGCCAAGATAGCGACTGCCAGAGCTTCACAACTGCTCCTCAGGAATCCTATAGGAGACGTCATGAAAGGTTTGTCCATCTTTATGTACAGTCAGTGAGTTCAGTGCCCATTCAAGGTCAGCATCAGTGAAAGTGGAACAATTTGTGGAGAAAAAAAATGATTACGGCTTTTCTGCTTTCTTTTTTCCTGCGATACAGGAATACATTACTCAACACAATCTCTATTATGCCTGTAAGAACATCGGGTGAAGAATGTGTGAAGGTTATTCATAAAAACTCATAAAACCAAAGGGGAAAAAAAATCTGACATTGAGATTGTGTACGTTTGCAGAATAGACACCTTAGTCGATTTTATGGATTTCACTCTTTATACCGTAATTACACAAGTTACCTTTTTTTTTGAACAACAAAGAAAAAAATCTTCCCGTCCTGCCTCGTTCAACAGCTATCCATTCTGCTGCAGAAACACTCGGGGCCATCTCACAGACAGCTCCGCTATTGACTGCTCTCATTTAAGCCATGGTGAAGCAGTATGTCAGCGGGATCGATACCAGCCGCCCAACACCACGCGTGTGTGTGTGTTCGGCAATGAGAACAGCCTCGGCCTATTAGCTGCATTCATCATCAGACTCCCGTGGTGGTCCGGTCGCTGGTGAATGCCACGGTGTTTACACAGCCTCCTTAAGCACCCTGCTCTGTTAACTCTCTGCATTTACATGATGCCCACATTCATTCCTCCCTGCAGGTGAGAGCTTTGGAAACATAAATTGCAGGAATTGTTAGGTTTCCTGCTCAGGTCGGATGCCGTTGGTGCGATTGCAGCTCAGATAATGGCTCCCGTGTCCAGCCCAGGTTATCAGAGAAAGTACATTTATTATTTGAGTATTTCCTTTTACTGCTAAATCTCAGGAGGTAAATATTCCACTTTGCAGTCCAACCCATTTATCTGGCAGCTGTAGTGTGAGAATTTCAAGTTAAAGTTTGAGAAAATTTCATGAAAACTTTAAAAGAAGCTGGAAAATATGGAATAAAAGAATCATGTTGAGAGGCTGCAAATGTTGAACATGAGAATACCGAATGAAATCATAGAATATTTATCTTCTTTTATTGCAGTGTGCGGTGTGTGAGGTAATCCTGGACCCAAATGCAAGACACAGAACTCAACAGCTCAATAAGAAACTCGGAAAGTAGAAGGAGTGTAGAGAGAAACCGCTGGTCTCCCGGAGAGCGTTTCACCCCCTGGAGATGGCTGTGGAGTGGATGGTGAGGCGAAAACATGAGGAGACTGAGATTCTGAGGCGGAAAAGAATTAGCAGAGCTTCGATACAAACACAAGGAGGAAACCGACTTGGCCGACGCGTTGCTGCCGCCAAGGCAGGCTGAAACAATCTGGCGAGGAGTGAGGCGCAGAGCCGGGGTTTAAATATTGAAGAGGTGTGATTGGGGAATGGATCTCAGGTGTGGAGGTGAACTGGCAGCAGTTCACACTCGGAAACGAAGACAAAGACACAGAGAAAGAGAACAAACAGGGGACCAAACAGGAGGCACAGGGGAAAAGGAAAAACAATAGAAAGACTCAGAATGAGGAACAGGCATGCCAGGAACAGTGCAGCAATGAGTGTGTGTGTGTGTATGAATGAGGTGTATTTCAATAGGAAACAAAAAGGATGTGAGTATCCAATTTGCAATATGATGTGTGAATTTTATTTGATTAAAGTAGTCAACACTGATTTGGTCTGATTTTAACCGTGAATTATCCAAAACAGATTTTGGAATCTAACCCGAACGCTGCCATATGTGGTTCACATGCAGTTTGAGGGGGTCACCATGCCTTACTGATCCTCAAGAACACTCACAATTCTAGCTAACAGACAATCAGTTGTATATCCAGCATGTCCGAGATTCTGGCTGACTCTCTGATTTTCCGTGATTCAGTACTAGTTTACCTCAATGTGCTGGAGCAACTACAGAAGGAAACACTTCGGCTGCCGTTTAGCTCACTGAGTTAAGATGATACCACATGGGCTCAGTCCCTTTAGCAGCAGTCATGAGTTGGAGTCCAGCTCAAGACCCTTTGCTGTGTGTCACTCTCCTGTCTCCCCCACTTTCACTCTGTCTGTATCCAATAAAAAACTCTCTCTCTCAAACATGACTCAGATTGTTTGTGCCATGTTTAGCCATCCTGGTGTATTAGAACTTCTTTGAAATCAATAATGATAATATCATTATTTGTAAAGCAAGTTACAAAGGGTTATTTTTTGAATAAAACACATGTCAAATTACAGATAACAAATAATGCAAATAATGGTAACAAATTCAAAAAAATAAATAAGATCCCAAACATGCAATATAAACTAGATAAAATGGTTAAATCAAGTCAAGTCAACAGTTTTTGTGTCAAACACCTTCCAGAAAAAAGGCATGTTGAAATGGTGTTAGAAAAGTTAAGACCCCATATTACACAAAGTTGGACAAACCGCAATGGATCCATGGAATAAACTAGTTCTGTCTCACTGTCATCAGAGTAGGTGATGTGACGCAAAGCATGTAATCTGCTGAAAATCCATACAAAAAGAACCACACGCTGTTTCATTGTTCTCTGCACACACTGAGTGTGAGAAAGAAGATGTAGTTCAGTGTAACATGACACAATGTACAGTGTCATGTAAGCGTTTAGGCTCCAAGTATGATGGTTCCACCTCAATGTTTTACAGTCAGATAGGTCTTCTTTCATGAGATTCTTTATTTCTCCAAACACACTTTTGCTCATTGTAAACAAAAGGTTGTATTCTAACTTCATCTGCCCACAGGATTTCTTTCCAGAATGCATTAGGCTTGCTTAGATTTTCATTTGGAAGCTATTGATGCTGAATTTTGTGGTGAAGATGCAGGAAAGATTTTCCTCTGATGACTCTTCCATGAAGGTCATGTTTGTGCAATCCAGAGTCCAGATTGTTAAATCTTCCTGAAGGTCAAACTGCGGTTTTGATTTAAAATTCTGGCAATCCTACAAGGAGTTCTCTCAGAAAGTTTTCTTGTCCTTCGCTGTTCCTCTTAACTGTCATTTCTTAATGACGTAATGAACTGAGGAAACAGCTCAAAGTAAAAAAAAAGACTTTGCTATCTTCTTAAAGCCTTCTGCTGCTTTGTGGCCAACATTTATTTCAGCTTTCAAGAGTGTTAGGCAGCTGTTTTATGGGAGCCCATGGCTGCTGATATTCAGGACGAAGTTTGAGTCAGAGTATTTGTAAAACTTTAAAATTTGCATCACTTGACTTTTCCTATGGATTGTGGACAAGCTACAGCCCTGACTAGCTAATTAAGGTCTGTGACCCTGGTGTCCAAACCTTTGCATTGTGCTCCTTTTCTCACTTTGTAATGTTACAAAAAAACAAACACTGATCTTGATTAAAATGTAGGAAAAAAAAAGTTTCATCTAGGCACAATACTGACAGACCATCACCATCACAAATCATTGTGACAAGAAGCTGCTTACTTACACATCCATCAGCTACAGACAAACTTTATCAGCCAATTGGAGGCTTCTTTGTGTCCATGTAACACCTAAAGTCCAATATAACTCAATTTTAGCTCCATTGTTGGTCTCCTCCACCTGCTGGAGGAAATACATGATTTTTCATGGTGGGTGGGAAACAACAAGACGAGAGTTGAGGGCTGTAAACCAAAGCAATGAGCTGAAAGATGTTAAAGAGTTCCGCAAAGTTGATGGGAATGACAAGATTATTGTTAATTTGCATTTTCAAGTTGTTTACAAGCTGTAACTTTACACATTCTCAGGTGATTCATTTGTACATTCTTGCACACTTCAAATATTTGCATAGTTTTTTATAACTTACAATCTCTTGTATTTGCTGCACTTGCTGCTTTTTTGTCTTTTAACACTGACTGTCCACTGACTTGCAGCACTTGCTTTCCTAATCTGTGTGTCAGTGTTCAGAGTTATGCACTAAAGCGCCAAATCAGATTCCTTGTATGTGAACGCTTACATGGGAATAAAACTGCTTCTGATTCTGAGTCAGGTGCCAATTTGATCCTTTTGTTAATATGAAAACACTGACTGATGTGGCTTTAAACAATCAGTGCTTCCATCACTGTTGTTGTTGCTCCGACTGTTCGTCTGTGTTGCTGCCTGGTTTCCTTCCGTCCACTCTTTGTTTGGCACATCAATCAATCAAAGCAACGCTTGTCCCTCACGGCGCTGTGACTTCTGATCGGATCATGGCGCCGGTGACGCATAAGGTCAGCTGCAGCCCTATGAAGTCCGTCTCTCTGCCTGTCAACTCAGCCGACAAATTTCAAGAAATATTATGAGAATGAAACAAAGTCAGAAATTTCTGACTCTATCTCATTTTTTTCCTACAAAAGAAAAGGGCATCCAGTCAGAAACAGACTTCTGGGCTACACATCAGCGACACAGAATGACTGAACAAGAAGATTAATGGGCAAATTTTTTTGTAATTGTTGGGAGTGATATTTGGTTTAAATAGGTACGGTATATTTCCTGGAAGCATAGGCTGATATCTCTAATGGTTGCATCACTGCTAATGAGAGTGATTATGTCCCAGTACACACAACATCAGCTTTTTAGGATAAATGATACAGATGGCTGTTCATGATGCGCAGAATCATTGAAGCATCCCACTGACCTGATAAAGGACGCAGCAAGAACAAAATTAAATTGTTTAATGGCCAAACATCTGACCATTGCTCCTCCATTTGGGCCACACTTGTCCAAATAACCTTGTTCCTTTTTCCATCTAAATGCAAATAGACGGGTGTTGAAGAAAGTGGAAACCACTGCTATTTGCTATCGAACCATTTATGTGTGCACTATTGTGACCATAAGGTTTTGTCTGGTACTGACTCCTCTATGAATTTCAAGAGGGTTTCCGATGGCCCCAGACCTGATGGGAGCAGTAGGTATTAATACATGTGTCATAAAAGTAATAAGAGTCTGTGGGCTTCTTGTTGATGGTGTCAGTGACCAGATGTACGACCTAGCAAAGGTTTAGTCGGAAGCAAAGGGGGATTTTTTGATTTGTGTTTTTGGAAAAAAAAGAAAAAGAAGGAACAAGGTAAGAAAAATAGCACGGCTGGCACCAGAGACATGCATTGTGTTCAGTAGTGAGTGCAGTTTGAAGCCAATAAAAAACTATTGATAAGCTCAGTGGAAGGAACCGGGTTCTGATGGAGGTGAGCTGGATGGAGGAGGGTTGCATCGATCTGACCCAGTAATGACAGCTGGCAGCAGCACAGAAAGGAACAGTTTGAAAAACCAACACCCGGAAAAACACTGGCTGAAATTTTGCTTAACTTTCTATGTGTAGTGACATTTGTGACTGTAGCAATCTTTGGCAGAGCTACGATGACTGTGCAGAAGAAGTCCAGAACCCCTTGAAAACCCTTTTCTTTGGGATGGTGTTAACCTTGGAGTCCTGTAAAATCCTTTCTGCGCCACCTCAATGTCAGAATGTTACTAAAAAAAAGTGAAGCGTAAAGACAACGTGTTGCATTTAAAACAGGCAAATCCAATTTCAAGACAAAAGAATGCAAAGAACAGGGTGACAAGAAGAGTCACGGTAGACTGATTCAAACTATATGAGAGTCTGTTTTCTTTAAAGGAGTTTGAGGAAAAACTTTCTGCACGCAGTCACAGGGGTGGACTTTCATTCTTGGATGTAATAATGACAGATGGAACAGCAGCAAACCAAATGGGGAAGTTAACTTTCTCACCTCATCTTTTAATCACATGTAAAGACTAACCAGATTAAAGATACAGATGAGCTTTTTAGAAAATGAGGCTTTGAGATGGCTTTAATTCAGTTTCAGTCTTTTGACAGAGTGACAAGAAAAGAAAAGCACCTCTTGCGAAGAATCGTGTTCGATTACATTGTTTACTGGTTGCATAAACCTGAGATCATTTTTAAAAAAACTTGGCTTTGATTAAATGCGAAATAAATCCTTTGATTGAAGAAGTAAAAGGAAAAAATCAACGATAAGACAGACTAAATTCACCCAGTTTTATGAAAACATACTGCTAATCACTAATTTACAGAAAACTAAGAGGATGAAAAAGAAGTATCTGACATGTGCAAAAGCAGAAAGTAATAATTCTATTATGCCATTTCATCTTACATATGAAACTTGTGACTAAACCTCTGTTTAAGTGTAATAATAATTACAACAATAATAATAACTAGAGGAACAACAGGGTCCTACGCACTGTAGTGCTTCGGGCCCTAATAATAATGCATTGGTTTTATATAGCACTTTTCTAAGCACTCAAAGACGCTTTACGTTGCATTATTCTTTCACTCCATACTAGATGGTGGTAAGCTACCTATGTAGCCACAGCTGTCCTGGGGTAGACTGACGGAGGCTGCCAGTCTGCGCCGTCGGCCTCTCCGACCACCACCAACCACTCACTCTCACACTGCATCCACCCAGGCTTCCTGGTGTTTCCTTACAGTCTCCCATCCAGGCGCTGACCAACCCTCGCTTAGCCTCCGAGATCTAACAGGATCAGGCATCCACAAGGCGGTATGGCCAAGTGTGAGAGTATACAGTGTAAAGAAGATGTCAGAAATTAGACTGGACCTACAATCACTGGTTATATTATTTGTGATTAAGTCTCTGATGAAAAATAATAATTATAGCCAGTAGCTAGTGCACTTGCTAATATGCCCGAGCATCCAAAGACACAGAAGGTACATTTAGGGAGTGTGCAACCTCGCCAATTTGCAAAATGTGTCTATATTTCCCTACTTTACTTCTGGAACAAAAATAATCAGTTCAAGCCAGCTGAGAAAATTAGGTTTCACCTCATGAAACTAGGTCTATAGTCAGCTTGTTTCTCAGAAAATATCCAGAATCTTTTCTGGGTCACTGTTTCTGTGTTTTGAGAACAATGTTCTTACACACTAATTATCCATTATTCAACATTAAAACCACCTGTCTAGTATTGTATAGGCCGCCAATGCAGCTCTGACTCATTAGGCCTGGACACTTGACCTCTGAGGTCAGCCTTGTCTCCTAAAAAATATGCTCCTATACAACTTAACAATTATGTTTGGAGGGAAAGATATTTTCTGCTTGATTATCTTGTTGGTAACATGTCACAAATATGCTTCTAATCAACATATGTTTCCCATTTATTTTATCGCCTTGCTGTTGCTTCTTTTAAGCCAGCTTATTGCATAATAAATGGGGTAAGATTAATCACCCTGGTAATGCAGATAATGAAGGAGAAGCTTCAAACATGTAGTGAAAGTGTCTTTTTTAACCCAAACTGTACTCTTTTTCCAAAACTAACTAAGTAATTTGGTGCCTAAACTTGCCCAAGCTTCTAACTAGTTATAGTTGTGAAAGTAATGATAAAGGTTCACACTTATACAGCAACTTTTAAGATTAGGTAGAGTCTACAAAGTACAAACGTATGGTGGCAAGGTGGCCACGCAGGATATTTAAATACCATCGGGGCAACATGGGGTTCAATGTTTTACCCAGAGGTGCTTCAAGGCATGTAGGGGACAAGGATCAAGCTGCCAACCTTGCAATTGGTGGACAACCCACTGTACAACCTGAACCAAAGGGTGGTATTTTTCTATGTTGCTTGATGCCTAAACCTACCCGAAGAGTGTGTAAAGACAGTGAGCAAAAGCAAAACATCAAAGAATGATGGGTCCTCACGAGAAGCCCCAGTCTCTTGAGGGGAAAATCCTGTTGCTGACTTGTGCCCCCATCCTCACCTCCTACCTCTTCAAGCAGATTGCAAACAGGCTCTTTCAACCTGGACGCCTTTCCTACTATGTCACAGCCTTGTCTTTTGGGAGAAAATATGTTTCTTTTAAAATCTAAATGAGAATGTGGTGAAATTGTAAAAAAGAATGTCGTTTTTGGGAGACGGGTGGTGTCTGGTCCTGTAGGTCCGTGGATGGGCTTGTTCTGGCACCTCTCACTGATGCTTGATCAGATTGGGACGTGGGGTATTTGGAGGAGTGTGGCAGGGCATATTGTCTTGCTCTAGATGTGTTTGGTCTGCAACAATGTTCAGGTGGATGGTATGTGTCAAAGTAACATGCACATGAGTACTAGGACCAGAGGTTTCCCAGCAGAATGTTGGAATTGTAACGAGATGATCAATGTTATTGAATTAACTTGTCTGAGGTTTTAATGTTGGCCGATCGATGATGATGTATGTCCGGGTAATAGCAATTATCGACACATCCAGAATAATTATTGGTTTTTCCAATCTTGATAATGGGAAAGCAGCGCTGTAGCTTATCTTACCAAGGCTTATGAAGACTTAGCAAGTCGGTGGGTTTGACTGATTTTTTAGGCAAACGGGTGTAAGATGGTTTACAAACTGGTAGCTTTAACTTGCAACTGCAAGGATGGTAACAAACCATTATCACCCACTGATAGCACACCACAAATTTCTCACTATCACAATTTAGGTTGTCGTAATTCAGTTTGTTTACGAAACCTTGATACCACTTAAATAGTACATAAAAGAAAGAAAAAGTGATTAGATCAATGTTATACAACACACATGATGTGCTTTAATAATCTGTAAAGGAACAAAAATGCACAAGAACAGTCATATTTTGTGGTTTTGAAGCCTTTAAATTAGTCTCCTGTTATTTGTGCAATTACACAGACACCTTTTTTTCCATTCATACCACATTTATCTGTATTATAAAAAACGCCTCTTCGACTATGAAAGACAATACAATCCTAAAATCAAAAGGACAACGAAAGGCTTTATGGCAGCAAATGAACCTCACAACGTTTTAAAAAGAGTAAGTGGCTATAGAGTTATACTGCATGAACAGGAAATATTGCACATAGAGAAAAAGGCTCTTGGGATGACATCATTATTAATTAAGTGAAAAGAAGGAGCGGAAGTTTTGTGAGATTAGTTTTAGCGAGGTGGATGGATACAGATATTGGTCTAAAGCAGTCTACTGAACAGGTAACACCCCTCCCTCCCCCAGAGCGATCAAATGTTCTTCATTTTCTGCAAGCACTCTCCAGTATAGAAAGAAAACAAATCACATGTACAAAGACAACAATTCTGGAAAAAACGACAACCGCTAATTGACATCATTAAATGCAGACCTGGCATAAAAAAGTAAAGTGGCACATCAAGTTAAAGGAATACATTTCTTGATACATATGGCCAACTTTCCATTTACCCCTACAATGTCAATCGATCATAAACTCGTCGTTAATAAAAAAAAAATGGAGTCTACTTAAGAAAAACGTGCAACAAGACATGAGCGTAGTTCAACATAATCAGAGATTTATGTGCAATGAGACACTGCTTTCCTGCCATAGAAGTTACACAGTTCAAACCACAAGTAACATCGTATTCAAGTTTTTATATACAGTAGCTGACAACTTAAATATACGAAGAAACAGCAATTTTCCTGATGTCTTACTCATACAATAAGGTCAATCTGTCGAGTGTTTTCGCTAATTTTATAATTCTTGGCATTCTGGGAGTGGACAGTGCAAGTCTACAGAGATACGATACATTTCATCCCAAAGACTGTTTTTGACCTTCAAACAACAAACACATATTATATTTTCAAGGCTTTTGGACGTTCCAGCAGAAGTCTTCATGGATCCAAAATTATGGACAGAACCAGAAAATGACTTGATAACCAACTAAATTGCGTTTTTTAAAGAAGCTAGTTGTTTTCATTTGGGACTTTATTTGCGACTGAAATCTGTTGATTTGGAATTTAACATTCAAAACTTGGGATGCAATCGTCTGAAAGCTTCTGAACATTGGACATAATTGCTTTATTGACGTTAATAAGAACTTTACAGCCAAGACACGACTTACTTTCGAAACAATGACTTTGTCTGGCAGCAGCATGATGCTCCACCAACTAACTTGCAGTTGGAGTTGAAAAGTGCAGTGATATGTTCAATGTTTCTGCACTTAGGGAGAAATTTGTCTTTAAAAATGCATTTTTCTTGTGATTAGGACACACTGTGGCGAGCCCATCTGGGACCACTAATGGTATGTGTCCACAGGATCTGTCATTTCAATGCTTCTAATCCATTATCTATGCAATGAGCCATGCAATTCATTCTAGTAGCACTGGGTTGCATTTCAAGAGACGGGACATCTCATTGGCCACTTCTCATTTATGTAAAGTTTATCCAAACCAGGGGTGTCCAATGCAACCTCAAACATTTTCCAAATAACATTTTGGCAAACTATTTTCAGAACTGAAGAGAAATGAGCCACCTGAATGTCAAACTAAATTAACATTAGTTTGAAATCTAGGAGCAGACAGCCCACAAGTAATAATGTACGAGGGACTAACCTGTACTGGTTTCCTGTTAGAGAGCATTCTTCACTCATCTGTTATGACACTACATAGTTGGACGACTACCAAGCCAAGGTGGTCTGGGATGCGTTCTGATCACATGTCATTCATAATATGTCCTGAAGCGCCAAAGTCAAGGACGTAGTGTAAGGTCCAGAAAGTACATCATCAGTGCAGGATGTGATGGTTGTTATCCTGCAATCTTGTGCAAGTTGTAATTGACTTTGTCCCACCACTATTGGTACGCCTATATGAGTCCTTGAAACATTTTTGAAACAAATCTGGCACCTAATAGCTGTCCATGTGGCCCTTTGACCTTCTAGACATTATGTAGGCAATAATCTGAACACAACTGGTCAGTTGGACACTTTGGAGGGGGCTGATAGGCAAAGGTGTGAAGGGCGATTTGTCTCGGCTGTCTCAGTGTTTGGATCACTGTAATGCATTTTAAATCCAAGTGCAAACCAGGTCATTGAAACAGATCCAAGACCTGCAGCCATAAAACAAAGCTCCTTCCAACTCATTTGGACTGTATATTCTTTGGACCCTGTCCAGCACAGTTTCTGGACTGGATCCTCCTTACTAGGAACTAAGAGAACCAGTGAAGACTTCTACTCTCCAGTTCATGTTCTGATTGAACAGCTGAAAACAAAAGCACTGTTTATTTACATAGTTATGAGCCCATAAACCTTAAACAATGCTAATTCAGGTAATGCGCAGAGTTTTACAAATTTCCAATAAGAAGAACAATGTACCTAATGATTGTTTAACGTTTGAGACTTCTTCAATTGAATTGAGTCTTTTTGAGGTATATGTACTGTATCTTCTATCACTGTACACGCTTTTACTGCTGGTTCTGCTGGTAAATTATAATCGATTATATTGCACAAAAAGCTAAGACAACGAGACGTGTGACAAAAGCATGATTGTTCAATTAAGAGCATATGGGATCCATACAATAAGGCATTGCTTTAATGAAAACATCCGGACAAACATTTCACAGTTTAATTAATGCTTGATTGACTAGGGATTATGACGTCCTCTTTAGCACTGATTGTTTCAGTCAGCACATCGACACAAAACTAGAACTTGACCTATAAGCTCCCCGACACTGAGTACCTGATATGTAGAGATGGAAGCAGCTGGCCAGTCACAAACCGAGCAGGGCGGGCAGGGGAAGGGTCATCCTCGTGGATGACAAAGCAAGGGAACGCATGAATGAAAAATAAGCAAATTCAAATGACCATCAGGCTCCATTTTCACCTGTGGATTTATATCTGCAGACGGAAGCTGCCGATCGACACTGGTAAAAGGTTGTTTCGTACACAATCATTCTATGCTACAAGCACAGTTAGAAAAGAAAAAAATACTCCCCATATACATATTAGATCCACATATTTTGCAGACATCTGTGGAAATAATACTAATTTGGGGACTTTGCCTTATCTAAAATCAAAATTATTAAATAGGAATCCATGATAGATTCCAGGTGGGAGGGAAAATAAACAAAATAATAATGCCAGAGGGCCAGCTTCTCTTGTTTAATGCTGCTAATATAGCCTATTTACAATCATCTATTGTATGCAACAGAAATAGCTTCTCTTTTCACTAATAAGCTGATATGTTCTGGCCGTTCACCAAAGAAGAAGAGAAAAACTTAATCCAAAAAAAAGGGAATTCATAAATTGTGCTTTTTAACCCACAAATCCACTTCATCTTTGAAATGGGACAATTTCAAGAGGCACCACTTGAAGTGCTTACATCAGTTAATGAGAATCTCTAAAGCTATAACAAGGACTGAAAATACAAATAGTAAATATAGTATATTTATATATTTATAAAGTTGATACAATTCTCTTCCAGTCTCATGTCCTGTTTAAAAAATATTTTCTTCACGTTGTCGACAACGTCCGACATGAAGGATCTTTGTGTCAATGCGCAAAGCCCTTATGATGCTCTAAGAGAGAAACGTCTTTGCCAGGGTGGATTTTAGTTACCCAAAATCTGGATGACACAGAAAGCTTGTGCTAAAAAGCAGGAAGAGTTTTTAATGTAGGAGGTTGTTTTGACCAGAAGACCGAACAGTTTTACCGAGGAGACTTGCTGATATTGTAGATTTCTGTAGATGTCCGTGGTTGTGTGTCAGGAATCCGCCCACTCTGCAGTTAAACAGTTACCTCGTTCTTACTGGCAGTGCGGTATGTGTGGTGGTGGCCAGGAATGTACTGTAGGTGGTCCACCGTGTGTGTTCGTCGGGACGCAAACGCCTGCCGCTTAGACGTGGTCACTTGGTGGTTGACCGTCAGCGTGTTGTAGGAGTCGTTAGAGGCACTGGGTTGCGAGTGCATCTTGGTCATCTTGTGGCGGTCCATGACAGGCGTGGTGGGCATCAGCATGTCGGCGTGGGACATCGCCCTCGCCATGGCCTTCTCCCGGAACTTGTCGCGTCTCATTGCTGGGGACAGCAAGGGATCCTGGGAGTGCAGGCGGTCCGCCGAAAGTAGCTGCTCTTCTGAGAGGTGGCGACTGCTTCCATACGCTGCGGCCGCCATCACACCATATGAAGACAAGCCGTAGTCTCCGCGTCGTGGTGTCCTTGGAGGAGACAGGACGTGGTCCTGGGACATGGCCCTCTGGACCCGACGGGGACGCTGCCGCTGCTGGTGGTGCGACTGGGGTTCTGCATTCAGCTTCACCATGTGGGTTGGTCCCCGACCGCCAAAGTCAGGATGAAGATGCTTCCTCGTGTAGTAGTCGTCTATGTCTTTATCACCTGAAGAGTTAGAGGACAAATGTAATCAGAGAGACAGCACTATCAAGACTTACTGGCTCTGCTCTGAATGAATTTGGCCCTGTATACATTGGATTTATCATTTGTTTTATCTCCTAGAAACTCTGTGCATTCTATTCTAAGGGTTCTCACATTTCCTAGAATACTCCATAATAGTTGGAGAGGCAGCGTATGACATTAAATCCTTTCTTCTTTTGTTAAGTTTAGCACCTTCCCTTAATCAAAAGAAATATAATTAATGCAACTCATGCATGAGCATGAAAGAGTCCGGTACCATCAGGTTTTAGTCAGATAGAAAATTAAGCATTTCTTCTCCAGTAGCTTTACATATTCCTGAAAGCCTTCAGAAAATCTCTCTGGCCAACCTTGTAACTTGATTCCCAGTTGGTAAGAGGCTCTTTAATGAGTGTAATCACTATTTTCCCTTTGTTTTATCTGAGTTTTTATAGATCTATCAGCGGGAAAGCACCTGCTAGACTAACGCTGATGTTTGAGAGGTTCAGTATAGATAACGTGACCCTGGATAAGTTGGCTGTATTATTAGTCATATCTCTCTTAGAAACTCTGTGCATTCTACTCTAAGTAGTGATTCCCACATTTCCTAAAATACTCCACGATAGTTGGACTAATTTCAACAAATTTAGAGAAACTGCATGTGGCATGAAAACGTTTACTGTCTTGTCAAATTTGACATTTTTCCTAAATCAAAATATAGTTACTGAAACTCATGCAAGAGTCCATTTCTGACAGATTTTGGTCAAACTTTTTAAGATAAAAGCTTTGAAATTAAGCATTTCTTCTCCAGTGGCTTCATGTATTCCTGATAATCCCCCAAAAAACTCTCTGGCCTACCTGAAACTTGACGCCCAGCTAATAGGAGGCTTACTGGGTGTAATCACTAGTTTCCCTCTGTTGTGTTTTCATAGAGGGAGAGCACCTGCAGACCAGACTAACACTGTTGTTTGAGAGGCTCAACTTAGATGAGCTGCGATACGGTGTATCTCTAGTGACATGAATAAATCAAATGGCAAAGACATTCTGATCAGCCATGGTGTCAGATCCAACTGTTCGCCTACAAAAGTAGTAAAAAGTGGACACCTATCATCCCCCTGGTAACACTGGCAGTTAGAAGTGATAATTGTAATCACCACAGCAGCTGCAGAGTCCTGTTCAAACTGTTTTCAATTGTTTTGTCCTTTTCCTTCATGAAAAACAGGAAGCTCTCAGCAGTGCCCTTCAGCATGGAGAGGACTCATCAGCATACCACAGTACTCAACGGTTCATTCGCTGATGGTGCCTGAATGGACAACCAGTCCTCTGCCAGAAAGCCGGTCATCACAGTGCCGTGTGCACACTCATGACTTCATCATTACGGCAGCACAAACCACAGGCAGCTCTCTGCAGACCCCTACCTGTGTTTTGGCTGCGCTGGCACACAGGGGAAGGCTACGCAAGAAGCTCTCTGATTAACTGTTGCAGCCGAGGGGTCGTTACCTCTGCAGTGGTTAATTATTGCAGAACACGGAGGTCGAATTGCCGCTTTAGGACTGCACCACGCTTCACCGAGTTGTGGAGAAAGGGGATGATGGGAATTGTTTGTCTGGATGCTTGTCTCTCTGGGAGAGATGTCATGCCTGGATGCAGAAGGTCACCTTATTGTCCCTCCGTAAGGGGTTTTCATGTCCACTGCTCTGTGCATTCCTAATGAAGGAGGCCCAACTCTGGCCTGTGGCTCTGCGCTCCAGCACTTTTCCCTGAAGGCCTGGTTTAGATGTGACATTATGGCAGAAAATGTCAACCAAACTCAACCAGAGGCTACAAGGATACAGACAATCAACAAGCCGCGGCCCGTAGCTCCATTAATAGGCCGAACAGAAGTAGCCAGTCACCGTGACAGATCTGTAGTGATTATACACTCTAATGGTAATGTGGTAGCGATGTGTAGTGTCCTGCTTTAATAAGAACAACACATACTATATTATACTATAATTATCAAATACACATATGCACATATATATATATATACACATACGCACGCATGTATACATACACATAAATACACACACAGATGTATACATAGAAGCATTCACCCCCTTTGAAGTTCTCCCTTTTTATTGCATTTCAACAAGGTCAATGTAAGTAGGATTTTTTGACAAGAATTTACAAAAAAAGACTCTTTCATGTCAAAGTGAAAACCACTTTCTACAAAGCAATGTCAATTACTTAAAAATAAATAAATAGATGACAAATTGACTTACATAGGTGAAGGTAATTAGTGCTAGAAGTCACACAAGTAGTGATGATTCAATGTCGAAAGCAACAAAAGGGGAAAACTTCTAAGGGGCCGTAAATACTATGTACTATGCATATATACACATACAAACATATATATGTGGGTCATGTCAGCACAGATTGGTTAGAGTTAGTGCTTTGGACGAAACAATATTCTGAATTTATCCTGACAGCATCAAGCACAGAGGCAGCGTTGAGTTTCCATCAGCAGTAATCAGCATCAATCAGCAAATCAAAACAGGAGCAGATCAGGAAACAAGCAGGCTTCTTGTCATAATATGATAAAATATGAGGATAAATCAGAGGGCAGTGGAGTTTATTCTCTCTGCCGTTGTTGTAAACCAAGGCTACAAACGCCTTCCTCTTCCTCTATAACTGCCTCCGCTGCCTTTTGATTTAAGCCCCGCATTTTACGAGTGTCCACATGTTACTCTGTTTACACTTTAAGCGACGGAAATGATTTAAGAAGGCCAAGGAATATTGCTCCATCTCGTCTCTGCGGCACTGATAAACGCAGCACTTTACTATTAGCGTGATTGCGAGAGGCTGAAGGGTCCCAAACGTGAAACGGCGCAGCAAACACAAGAAATTGCTAACAACGGCTAATTAAACCCGAGCTCCCACTTTGCTAGATTACATTCAATGCAGCCGGTGTATTTATGTGTCAGCTATTGATCACAGAAGACTGTAATCATATAATGCAGTAACACTCGTGAAACTGGTGGAACATCAATTATAAAGTGATCTTTAGAGGTTTGGAGCAGGAGTGGTGGAACTTAAAGGAGGAAAAGAGGCAATGTAATTTTTTTTTCTTTTTTGGGAGGATTAAAGGTGGTTTGTTTGTTCTGAAAGGTGTTTTAATCCCTTTTAGGGTGATTAAGGTGAAAGACAACAGAGCCAAATAAGATTTTTTTTGCTGCCTCCTTGGAGGAGCTAAGAGGGTTATTTCAGAGCAGCGTCCTCAGTCCCTTTCTCGTTGACATCGGTGAAGGACAAGGCGAATCTGTCACACACAAAGACCCACACACACAGTTAAAATTGAAAATTTTAAATTGCAAATAAACCAGACTAATTTAATTTGGTAATCATCATCTCTCCAGATGGTTTAATTAAAAAAAGCAACTAATTATATTACTTTTGGGCTTGTTTCCAGAGATCTCACTCATGCTTGAACCTATATATTTATTATTATTTTCTTGAAGGTCTTTCTTCAAGGGACGACTTTGCTCGTTTGACAAATTCTGCTGGGCTCCTGCCTCAAATTCGAAAAGCTCCTTTGTAGTTCAGCGTGATTCATCTCTGTGATTTTCTATGTGTGTACAAGACTCCAGCAAGATAAGAGCAAAGCCCTGAGTTGATAAGGGGAAGAAGAGGCAAACATATAAAAGAAGAACGCTGAATGCGCTGAGAGGAGATTGCACTGATGCATGTTTTGCTATCACATAAACACGGAGTGGAAAAAAAAGGGACCAATGACACATTTAAATGGCTTTTTCTCTCTTTCGCTCTGTAACTTCTCTTAAGATTCAAGGACCTTGTATGGTTGCAATTTTATATCTGTTATGCATCACATTCATTTCTACTAATAATGCTTTGAAGGGGAAGTACAGCGCAAGTATTCTGAATATGGATAAAGGCCTCTGCAATGTTTTCATTGATATTAAACCCTGAGTAGCTTCTTGAGCCTCAAGGGAATGTTGTTTTCCGAAACATTTCCTCTCAACAAATCTGTTAAACGCGTTAACTCACATCATAATACACCAGCAAGCCTCCAATGTGTTTCCACTGTAGTGCTTGAATTACTCGACTGACAAATAGGCAACAAAGATGACAAACGTAGCAGCGTCGATTCTTGTCTGTTCACTTGGGTGCATTAAAAGAAACGCGCGTCTGAGAGGCGAGTCTTTCAGATAAAAGCTGGCGAGACAAAAATGTGCCGTTCATTTAAAGTTTTCACGCTCCGACGAGAGGAATCCAAGCAAACTGTGCCTCTCTCCGGTGATCTCATTGCTCTGCGGTAATTCAAAATGTTCAGCTTGTCTGAGAGCAGCTCATTTCAAAAACTGACGCATGAAAAATTGATGGTCCCAAGCGAAGGATCTGAAGTCTGAGCAAGAATGGAAGATTTTTTGAAAGATTTTTTTTTGTTCTTGGATCTTTTAAGGTTGTATTTGAACCAGGTTTGCAAAAATCTTGGAGAGCTCCTGCTGAGTTTGAAACAGAGGAGCGATAAATACAACCAGAATTAGCTTTTTATTGACTTTGGTATCATCTAAAAAGAACATTCACAAGAGAGAAGTAGTTTTCTGTTCAAGGTTTCCTATATTGTCTGCATTACCGAGCATCAGCCATATTGCTTTTCAACCTGCCTTTTACAAACTACACTCATCATTGTATCAATTAAATCTGAACTTGAATGCACAGAAACTATGCTATACTTCACTTCTTTAAATACATTGTTGCCACTTTCACAACCTCTGCACTGCACAGAGCTTTATTTATTTGTAGAGTTAAATCTACACCATAGCCAACACATATGACGTAAACCTGAAGTGTCGCTTTGATATTTTACCGTCAATTTATTAGTCAGCGGTTGGGTTTCTTTTCTGTTTTACCAACAAAATGCTCGTCAGCGGTTGGGTTTCTCTGCCACTCTGTTGAGTTTCTTCATGTGCTATGTTGGAGGTGAAGCTGATAAATGTGGAAAAATAGTTATTTTTCTCCCAAAATGATTGCAAACCCTCAAAATAGAGAAGACATGAGAACCAACTGAGTCTTCACACTGATCAGTAGAGCTGGGAAATCAAGAAAACAGCATGTAGCTACTTCGACAGATTGCTGGGTATTCTGTTTGCATTGTGAACATTTAATCATTGCGGATCACATGTGACGTTTTGTTTCGCTGGAATGTAGTGTTTGCATGTAAACAGCACCAGTCACAGGGGTTTAGGTCTGCGTTCCTGCAATGTGAGTCACAGTTTAGTGGAGGTTAAGTGTCAGCCTAAGGTGAAGGTATGCTGGATTTCAACGTGGAAGTATAAATCAACCTTAACTCAACGCTATCATGCAAGTTACCATGCCTGTAACATGCATACATGCTGCTATGGTCACAAAACCTTGCAACTTGCACGAAAATGTATATACAGTTCAAAATCAGTTTACTGTTTTTTAAATGCTAAAAACACATATGTAATCCATTTTGCTGTCACAACCCAAAGTTGGTTTTAGTCAACTTGTTTAGTCCATGCGAAATTGTGACTGACAGTGTTCCTGCTAGCTAAGCTAAATAAGTCAAATTAAATGGGTACCAGCACCAAAAAGGTCAGACGAGAAAGCACATTTTCCTTTCAATGTTTGATTGCAACTCACTATAAAATTAAAACGATGTAAGAAATTTGAAACTTAAAATTTTGTCTACCTCCATAAGATGTTTCCCCCTCCAATTTCAGACAGCAATCAGACCGAATAATTTGCATGGATAACCTTTTGTGTCTCCAGAGTGGGCTCAGAAATTGGCAAAACTGCAGTTTTAATGGAATAATTTACAAGATAAACCTTAATTGGAAAAGCTGCCTCCATATCAGGCATTCAAACACCACATTCATAACTTGCTTTATGAGGAATGCAACCGTTTTAAATAGCCAAGCCTTCGTTTTCATCCCTCATGTCCTATTTTGCAGTGCTATATGTAAGTGCTGTAAATTAATTGACTGTGATTGTTGCCACCCAGGTTTCTCCTGTGAAATATAACGTATGTCAAGAGACCATAATAATCAAAATGGAATCAATTAAAGCACACCTGAATAATCACGGGAAACATGCAACCAATCTAGAGAGCACTACGCATGCACCGGTCAGGAGGTTCAGACATCAGCATCCACTTCATCATCAAACTGAAAATGCCACAGCAAGGATAATGAACTGTAGTGTTGCAAAGACATTAAAGCGCCGTCGTGTCAGCGTATAGAAGCCATTCAGCTGAGAGAAGAAAAAAAATGCTCTAAATATGTCATTAAGAGACATTAGCAACATGACATGGGCCGCAGATGGAGCCAAATTACACGGCAATTAGATGTCAGTCGATGAGCCGATAGATGAGTCGATGGGATTGAGTATGGAGGCTCGGAGCATGTCGCCATGCATTTTAAGAAGTTTATTTCCCTAAAAAGGTGAAAAGTGAGAGGACTATCTGCGTGATGAGCCACCAAACATCTGGAGATACTTATCATGATGCGTGTCTCTGTAATGGACATGGAGATGTTTCATCAGGCCAGACGCAGTGAATGTGGCGACCCTTTAATGCACGGGGCATGAGGGTGACGTCATTCCCTTTATTTTTCTTGCATCAGGCAAAACACGGCGATGGAGGACGAATGAAGGACCACCTACTTAATCTGTGCAGAGAGTATTTACTTAAGTCAGACTTGAGGGCCAGCTCGTAGGAGGGCGGCAGATGGCTCAGGTTCTGGAAGGATCTGGAGAGGGACAGGTCGTAGGGCTCCGTGGCCGAGGTCAGGATGTTGTTCATCCGCTGTGGTCGCTCTACAGGGGACAGGGAGGAAGCGGTGCACTGCAGTCAGCACACAGTCAGTCAAAACGATGGGTTGTACACTGGGAGTCTTTACTGGAGGAGAGAAGGAAGCAGGGAGGGGAGGTGATGTGGTGAGGAAACGAAAGACTGAGCAGGACTACGGTGCGTTCAGGTGATGTTGGACAACCTCTGCTGGGCTTGACTCAATTTTTGGGGAACAAAAATGCTTTTTCTTGGTATATTTGATGAACAGCGTGTCAGAGTATTAACTACAAGATGGCAGGCAGGGAGCCACGTGAGGTTAATAAAGGTGCAAGTATGAGTAAATACAAATCTCTGACTCATTTTATTCAACGAGACAAATTTCCTTCCAGTCCAGCTGTATTTGCAGCAAACGGCGGATGTAAAACCTTGAAAGTAACAAAACACCCTGTTGTTTTTGTTATTTACTCCAGTCGCCTTTTGTTTTTAAAATGGAGTCAAACAGCTTTTGAATACTTTTATCTTGTACATATGTTTGCCTTAAATTTGTATCAATTTGCAGGTTTTTGATCTTGGACTGACACATGGGGAAATCGGTTCTATCAATACATTTGTGTAGTGTATATTTGGTGTACTCTTATTTACCGATGACATGTTTCTCTATATAGATCTGGAGCAATATTTACCGTGTTTTGTCAGAAGTACAATCCTGAGTGAGTAGCAATGTTTTCATACAATTGTTGAGCAAAACTTTTGAAAGGTTGCAAAAAAAATTTTTAAAAATTGGGAATCAGGCTTGTTTCTAACTAGGATGCATGGTGTCATCAGAAGGTGGCAGTAGAGGCGACATGACTGTAATAAACGGAGTAGAAGAAGCCAGATGCAAAAATTGGTGTTTGCCAACCGCTAAAAAATGAGGAAACAGACAAAAATCTGGGCATCTATGAGAGAGAAATAGAGAAAGGTCTTCAGGAATTTGTTTTCAGAGGGGAAAGTTGTAATTTTTCCTTCACGTTGCTGGTATTGGCTAGGTTTTATCTTGTCTCCCATCTCCCATCATGCACATTAATTCTTTTTCAAATAAAGTGAAAAACCACCTCATGCAAACGTAGAAACTTTTTTTGCGGAATTGACAATGTTTATTTTTCAGATTTTGTGGTTTCCTTTAACTTTTGCTCATGTTATATTTCAAAATATGTTTGAAATAGGCTATGGAAATTCATTAAGGGACAGGAGTTGCATCAACAACTACTATCGGTGCAGAATGTTTCACCAAGCAAGACGTGATCCAGTCTGGTATTCTTTCTTTACACTACTCTGTAAAAATTAGACTGAAACTTACAAAGAAGTTTAAAAGAAGAGGCAACATGCTTTGACAAACTGACTAAGAAATTCTCAAGATTAAGGTCATTAAGTATTGAATAAGAAACTGCACAATGTTTCCCTCAGTGAGGCCAAACCAAACTTCTTCTTTTCTGAAGGGCACTTTCTGGCTGCTTTCCACCTGGGCATCTCAAGGTTACTGTTTACTGACTGTTGACAAGTCGTAGCATCAATGAAATGGACTCATCTGTCTTTGCCATTGTGAGTCAGCTGGAAACCGCATCTGTCAACTGCGTCTAAGCAGCCCGAGCGACGGCTCACTGTGGAACGCCTTCGACAGCTCGTTTTGGGAAATCAGTGATATGTATGACACCATTAAGGCTCCCTGCACTGCGCGGAGCTCCTGTGGCTTCAGTATTTGGGACGCCCAGTCATGGGTCAGGAGGCGCAGTGGGTGGGAAGGACTTGGATACGGGCAGGGACTCTGGTGCTGGATTTAAAAATAGGACTTGGGCGACTACTGCAGCAAGGAGGACAGGGACACACAACACCAAGGAACATATGGTGTAGAGGGGAGACATTCACCGAGTCTAAAAGTGTGTGTTTGTGTGTGTGTGTGCATGGGGGGGAGATAGAGCTGGTTAGGTGGAGTGAAGGAGGGCAAAATAATGCGTGAAGAAAAGGTACTGAAATCGGACTACAGGTCATGGATTGTAATGCAGCGGCGTGAAATTTTGTGACTGCAAAAAACACACAAGCGCTTGAAAAAAAAACAGAACAGGATAATATAAATGACCCCCAGTGTGCAAGGAAGGAATCTTGATCTCTACCGTACATGGCATGTTGGAGAAAAGGTGATGGAAAAATAATACACATAAACACCATGTGTATGTGTATTACTTACCGTATCTCATTTGTCTGTGGGCTAACAAATCCAAGTGAGAAAGAAAGGATCAATGACAGTCAATGTGCACATTATGTTTCAACCAAACCTTCCAAACTAGCCCTCGGTCAAAGCCGCTATTGCAAGAACGTTGCCGAGGGGTTAACACAAAACCAGCGTCTCCTGAATTATGCATTGCAGCTACGATCCTCGTCAGAAGCTAAATAGACGTCAAAAGTGCTGTTTGAAGAGTTTTATTTGGTTCTGAAAGTACTTTTGAAACCCATTTTCCCTGCAAAAAGCCGTCCTGTTTAAGAGGCAGACACAGGCAGGATGTGGACCACAGTGCTCCATTAATGTGAAAAACTTTGTATAATGACTCAGTGACAATCTCTTAGTTTTAACCCAGAACACTGACGCAAAACATTGGCTTCGGCAGTTTTAGAATATCACGGAGGGGTTTTTTTGAAACAAAAAGTCCCGATTCCCTCTTTAATTACACGGTGTTTCATTTCATCGCCATTTAGATGCAGGGCCATTCAGTAATTCCACACTGAGAGCTGCTCCTCTTTCACAGAAAATCACATTTAGAAAAATAGACGGGATGCCATAACAGTAATTGGGTTTTCAATAACTTGAGCAAACTGCACAGATGATCCTTTGATTATCATGCACTTTTTGCTTTTCATTTTCTCCAAAGAATCCTCTATCAGCGTCTCACATTTTAATTTCCCCGTGAAAGATTTTGTCTTTGAAACAATCTATCACCAGAACTGTTTGTCTTTCTTTCACTCGGAGACAGGCAATAATGCGTATCATTTTTGGAAAGTCAAGTCAGGTCAATCACCACACTCAAAACTTGCCCTTTCATGCTCGTTCTAGGTTTACACAGTGAATTCTGAGTATCATGCAGCGTCACATCGGTAGTTAACGACTACATTGTTGTGTTTTCTTACCCAGTTTAGGTGTGAGGGCAGTCAGATCCAGGTGGCTATGCTGGTAGTCAAGGTGGTGGTTTCCTATTATAAGAAAAACAAAGAGCATTTAATTTGGCAGGTTCAAGCATCACGAAGAAAATCAGACATAACAGTTGTTGATGTTCTTTTGCATTTTGCATATTGTTCACTCATACCATAAAAGTGTGATTGAAAGTGGTATATTGTCTCAAATAGACTCTCAAAGCATCCACAGCCTTGATCATACATAACTTTAAGCCTTGATACAATTTAAGCGGGTAAGTTGTTTAAAAATTCACCTCCTGTGCAGCGGTCATGAATGAGGAAAGTACCTGTAGAGACCAAAACCATTTTTGCACAATGCTGTAAAAATGTGTATTTTTGCTGTGAAGTTGGATTTTTTAACATTGAGGTCTATGAGCATCAACTCAGTTTCGGAGCCAGCCTCAAGTGGACATTTGAGGAACTTCATTTTACAGACCCAGATGCTACACATGGAGTCCAGACTGGAATATCTCTCAGCTAGTTTTTTGTATTGTCATAAAGGTTTTTTTTTTCAAATATTCATGTTCTCCAGAGGATACATCCTTTGGTATCATCTGACTTGTTCTCCACTGCCACCACAAGACTGACATTTGGTATTTTGGGTGGCAAAATTATGCTACCCAAAATACCAAATGAATGTCTGGACTACTGAAAAGGTTGCCTTGAAAAACTATCTGAACTCCAACCAATTTCTGGGTGTTTTTTGCTTCTGTCACATTTTTTCTCACTGTAGCTTCATTTGTTACTGGAATATAAAGTCCTGCACCTCTTTGGAAACAGCAGAAGCATGGCCAGAAGTAGAGAGAACTCAGAAATGTCTTGTGTACAGTATAACAGCGTTAGAATGCCTTAAATCGTGATTATTTCCTATTTTTAAGTTGTTTTCACTCTTGTTTCCTAAACACAGCCTGCAGTTCAGTCTAGTTCAATCAAGAAGTCTCGAGTTTTGTTCTTGAACTTGTGTTTTTACAAAATCTGGTTGGAGCAAACAGTTAATTTTTTGGTCATTTTTTTAAAACGAGACATGTAGAAAAAAAGTGACTTTGATGAAATATTACAGTTTTAAGGTTAGATTTCCCAACGGATTCTTTCAGTTTATACAGTTTCTGGATCTGTAAAATGGTTGAATTTAGATATTTTAAATTGTCCAGTAAAATGGTTTGTCTAATCCCTACATGAGCCTCAACATGCTGAACTAAGATGCTGAACTTTCTAAACATTCTACATCTGCTGAACACCAGCATGTTAGCATTTAACTTCAACCACCACAGTCCTCTTGTTCCTCAAATACACTGGTTATCTGTTATCAGTGTGTTTTGGAAGGAGGTGAAAAGGGAAGTGATTGGGTTCCCACAGATTAATGAGCCAATCGCCAAAAAGAAGCCGCTTGCTGTAGATCTGCAGATATTGTGCTGTATAAATAACCTTGTCTCGCCTTGACAGTCCTCACACTTTGTGGATCATCTGGATAGTATGTCACCGTGGGGAAGTGGGGGAAAGCTGACCCTTAAATAATGTCCCTTTATGAGTTCTGCCCAACAGGCACTGCTATAACCCTGTCAGACAAATGCCATCCTGTATTTCAGAGCATCAGTCGGCTCTTTCCATCCACTCAAGCCGCCGTTTGCCGTTCCCCCAGATATGAGAGCTTTGATTTGTTCAGCGTCTCCAGTGAGCAGTAAACTGCCTCCGCTCACTTATGAGGAGGAGTGTTTCTTCCATTTGACAGAACCCACAATCCACCTCAGCTTTAGCAAAATGATTGATTGTAGCCTCTTTATACGAGAACATGGAAGCAGCTTCACCTCGTGGTGATCCATCTGTTTGATGTTGTGCTAATATTGTTATGCAGCAGCAACATCTTCTGAGGCCTCCATCACTGAGCAGCGATGGGAGTTCAAATAATTCCGGAGAAGGAAAATATTGCCTTTATTCAATTAGGGTTTTCTGAACAGCATACAAAGCGCGGATATGTGATCGTTGCACCTTATTTACATTTAAATATGTTCATCTATCATCCAGTAGGAGTACTAAAGACAGTAAAACCACTGCTCTGATAGCTCAAAACGATTTGTATGGGCGTTTTAAAAGGCTTTGAACTGACGACAGGGGGTTGAGTTGTGCTTTGTTAAAGATCAGTGCCTGTGTGTCAATGATGCCGCTTTCCCAGCGGGTGGATGTGACATTTCTGACAAATGTTATTTGACTTTTGCTAATATCCAGACTTAAATGTGGTGCTGCTTGGACTCCTTTTTTAGTCCGGACTGAAAATAATATTTGGGAATGCAGCGACTTCTCCAGTTAAATGGTTTTATTGCGCAATTACAAAACAGGCCTTTGGTCCGTTCTCCCTGCAGCTGTATGTAGTCTGCTTTCCAATAACACAGGTTTGATCAAGGGACCAATTATAGCAGCTCCAGAAAACTCTGCTAAATTACCCTGCTACGGACTTGAAAAGAAAGCGGCTTTGCACCAAATAAATAACAGCCTTTTACTATCTGCGTGGCTGCTTCTTTCCCCCCACAGCAGAGAGACGAAGCGCAACATAAATTTCACACATTAAAATGTACCACAAGTGTTTAACCAAGGTTCAAAAGTTTATCACCCTGCGAGGACGGGCTTTCTTTGAGGTAATCTTCGGTTCACGGCTCAGATGTGTGTGATCCAATTATCCTTTTTATGTGTCTGTATTTGAATGTTATTGGTAGTATTGTGCAGCACTTAACTGAACGTGCATTGTAAAAAAAATACAGTTTGTTCATGTGGAAGGTGAGTTTAAAGTGTCAGAGCTCAGTGATGTAGCCAGGCGTGAGACAGTGAGCAATCCCAACATAAAGCAATCAGAGGCAGCACATTCACAGCAAATACAGTTATTTCTAAGGCTGGAGTGTTTATTCCTTTAGTTCTGTTTGGTCAGTGGCAAACAATGTCATCTGAGCTCAAGCTACAGCACAATCCTTCAAATCGCATCTGTGTCCTCAAGTAAACCGAGAACTAAAGGATCTCGCAATGCGGTTAGAGTTTAGGGGGGGGATGAAAAACCAAACGATTGCAATCTGACGCACATATTTAATCATTGCTTCATTCGCTTTGAACAACAAGGAGAGGAAAATTACACCAACAGAGAGTAAGAGAGACATCGTGTAAAGTTGAGATCACAGGTAGCAGAATCTGTTTCTTTTTTTTTTGAAGACATTTCTCTTCAGAAATCTTTCAAACCCCAAACCCAGCAGGATGACACGTTACCAAACCCCTTCAGGCAATGCAATCTATCGCAACAGCCTTTTTTCACTATTCGTCGCTTCACATTTGCACTCACCAATGCTGGTCTTCATAAAATGTATTTTACTCAGTTATCAGGTACAGATGCACCAAAATACATTAAATATTCACATGAAAGAAAGAAAATGTGGGAAAAATGCTGCAGGGTTTTGCTCACAAGAGCCTCAGTGATGTTGGACGATAAGATCTGGCTCAGTTCATCCCAAATGTGTTGCATTGGTTTGATTTCAGGACTCATCAGGAGGAAGTCAAGTTCTTCCACAGCAAAATGAGAATAAACTGTTTCTTTATGGACCCGGCTTTGTGCACAGGAGCTCCATCATATAGACACAGGAAAGCTCCAAACACAAACAAAGGATTCTACTGTGGAAAATAATGCTTTACTGGAACAATCTAGTGTTATCAGATGGAAGAAGAAGAGCCCCGGACGAAAGGTACAACAATACAATAAGGACAAGGATACAGATAAAAGAATCTCTTTCAGACGGTAAACAAAAAGTAAAGGTTCAGGTACACAAACATGTATAAAATACTCAGAGACACATTGGCAAGTAAAATATGAAGCCTACAGTCCTTTGTGTGTTCCCTCATAGCTCATATTATTAGCTTTTCTTTCTGGTCTTATATGTTTTGCTGTTCTATTGACAATATGGTATTAATATTTTTACAGTTGCACCTGAGTGACATTCTTATTCAAACAATTTCTATTAGGACTTTATCAAAATTAATATAATTGGTTGTTAATATTTAATTTTGTCTTTACTCTCGGCATGGCTAATGTGTACAAAACAGATTGTTGTGTCCTGTTGTTTCAACCCGACTACAGCAAAGGGTGGATGTTATTATATTGTATCGACGTTTTACTGCTGCCTGATTTATGCACCGTCTAATGCATTTTTTGCGTCCCTTTGCTGTCTTACTGTACTATGTTTGCAGCTTCTTGCCAAGAAACTGTAGATGAAAATTAGTCAGCTGGCTAACGCTGGCACATTTTTGCAAAACAAGCTGATTAATGCCGGAAAATGAAATGGAACAACAGCCAGAGTTATAAATAATAAGCCAGTAAACTTTATGCTCCGTTCCACCTGTTTCTGAGGAGGAAGGCATCAATATTATGTCAGTTTTTTAAAATGACTGAAGGTAAATCTTTACTACGGAAGATACACTCAGGTAGTATAAAAGCAAAGGAATTTTAAAAATGCAGTTTTCTTGCTGTCAATCTTGAAATATTCTCAAGAAATACTCAGCCACACATTCAGTCTAACATCACAAATCTGCAAAAAAAAGCCTTGCAGTAGCTGATGTTAAAGCTTTAAACTGTTGCAGTCATACAAGCGAAGCAAATGTCAGAATGTCTTCCTCTTCTTCAGGATATCAATTTTATCACTCATCCCGGTGTTTCCACATCCTGAATCCACCTGACAGAGAGCCGCAGTATGTGAGGCAAATGGAAAAGAACGCGCCTGCTAAGTGTTAATACATAATGCAGGAGCTCTCACTGACAGTAAAGTGTGTCACATGGATTGGCTGTAGTAATGCAGGCAGCTCTGTCACAAATGAATTGAACGCTTCCAGGTTCCGGCGGGTGGACAGAGGGGATCCCACTGTGACCCAGATCCATTTTAAACGCCTCGCTCTGGGGAAGCTGACGGACAGACGCTGGCTACGGAGAGAGCCCCTGCTATATCATTAGGCTGGCAGAGTGTGAAGTACCATGTGGACTTGGTGGGACACATCACCTCGTTTTGCCCTTGTGAATATGGACGTGTGACGGAGAGGCCAAGTGACATAAACAAACAGACATGGCAGTTTGCTGTCATAGTCACTGAATATTACATTTCCTTTGAGGTGTTTATTCTTGAACCCCAGTTGCTTCCCCTGAATTGTGGCGATAAAAAGTAACAGATTAACAGTTGAGATCCTATTATCCCAGATGATGAGAAATAAAACACAGTAACTGTGTTGTTCTTGGATGTTGTAAAAAAGAAAAGTGTTATCTCTAAATTACATCTTTAGCTCTTAACATCTGTTTCTCATCACTGGAGAAACAACTGGGCCAATGGATGTGGGCCATATGAATAATTACAACATTACACAGTGCATAAAAAAGTATCACCCACTTAAATTTTGCTCTTCTTGTCTTGTTTTTTTTTTAACATTGAATCATGGTCAGTCTAGGTTTTGCAGACTGCTTCAGGTTGTCCTCCAGGATTTCCTTACACATAGCTGCACTGATTTTACCCTCTACCTTTACAAGCCTTCCAGGGCCTGCTGCCATCATGATGCTGCCACCACCATGCTTAACATCATGATGCTGCCGCCACCATGCTTCAGAGTAATAATGGCGTGTTTGTGGTAATGCGCAATGTTTGGTGTCTGCCAAACATAAATGTCTAGTCTGTGCTAACTGATTTGCAACATTAACAATTAAGTAATACAACAAGAGATATTAAAAAGGCATGGTTATAAATTGGCATAGATAGACTTCTTAGCATCCTCCTAGCAGTCAACCCGAGCAGGTAGGATTAAAGCTAGTAACATTAAAGCTGGTTCCTGTGCAGAAAAATGGTGACAAGCCTGAGGAGATGCTAACATACAAGTGTTGAACAAGTTGGCATGCAGAACAGAGTAATAAATCTTTAATTGGCATCTTTTAACTCAATTTTTGCTCAGTTATTACCAAAGGATTCCAGCTTCTGTGGGACGAACCCAACGCGAAGCTGAATTATAGGACAAAGGGAACTGAGGCTGGTTATCACGCAAAGATTAAAGAGGCAGAATTGTTAAACAGTCGGAAAATAAAACACCATTGTGCAAAGCGGTGACAAAAGTCCATTCCGAGGCACGAGCTGAGGCTGTATTATTATTATCATTATTATTTTCTTTTCACTGCACAAATTATCTGCCACTAATTAAGAAATTATCTTGGAGGACACAAATGTTGCTGCAAAAAAATGACTCAAATGTTTTGTTTCAGACATTAAATAACAAAGAACAGACTGCTGCATAAAAATAAAGAGGAGTGACTTTATTTCAGGCATCCAGCTGATGCTCTAATTAATCTGCTGGCTGCTATCCATCTTTGATTACTTTCTGGCATCTTGTTGACACCACCTCTGCATTCTCTGCCATATTTTCTCCAGTGAAACACTCCAAAGCTTATTAATGACACATCTCAGTATCCTGGGTGTTAAAAAAAATTACACTTTCTCGGTAGCCTTTTCCACTCTGTGCACTCAACTTAATTATGGCATTTCTCTCTACACATGAATAAATCTTAATTCGATCTACAAGCAAACAGCATCAGACTGAAATCCTCACATTCCTTTAAGACTGGGATATTTCAAGAAATGTTGTCGCCAGTGATTCACTTTGCTGACGACAAATCGCTTAATTTTCCATCTCACAGACTGCAGCTGTGGAAGATTCAGTCCCTCCGTCCTGCTTTTATTTAAATGCTGGAGAAGCAGCGTACAGCAGGAAGCGGCGATCCACACAGTCACAGAGTCTCTGAGCCTTACCCGTGCACTGTCACCAGCTTGACCGACGGCGTCTCTGGAAGAGCAGCTTCTCGGAGTCTGTGAATTACTAACAAGGATAAGCACAGATTTATCTGATGTCTTCTTCGATATGTCAGAAGTAACATCACACAAAGCTGCCGTTATCCTTGCCGTGGAATATGGGACTCCATGAGAACTGAAGGGAACGCTGGAGGATCCGAGTTAGCAGCTGAGGCTGGAGCAAAGTCTGGTTTCTAAAAGAGAAATCTGCTGTGTGACAAACAATTGGCTAAAACTGAGAACAGGTCTTAACCCTCTGAAACCCAAAACCTGCCCAGGGGTTCGAAGTTATCTCTAAAGAAAACGACACAATTTAATCACAACTGCAAACTGTAAAAACAGAATAGTTAATGAGTTTCAAAGGTCTGATGGTCTTTCAATGACTCATCTGTGAGAAGCCGTTCATTCGGGAACAGGAACCAAATTTAAACTTAAAATTGTCTCATAAAAAATCTCCAAAAATAAATAATTTGCAGTAACCAGATTCTGTAAAAAAACAACAAAAATTAGTTTGTTGGGGCAACTGTGAAGTCATTAGTGACTCATTTGCAGCCAATAGTCATGTGACAAAAATTCATGGACTCTTCTGCTTAACTGGGCTGAACTGCAGGCAGTGTTTATACAGAGCAGACAGAAGAAACAGGTATGGAAACAAATCAAAATGTGAAATTCAAAAGTTTAGTATGTACAGCCAGAATTCTTTTCCAGAATTGGTAACACTTGTGTTTACTTGGGAAAATGTTTTACAAAGTAATCGCAGGGGGTTTTTTTTCGACTTATACTACTAATTTCTTTGATTACACTAATAATCAAAGACGTTTTCATTGCGTTTTTCTGATTTATGGCCATATATCTGTGCCATATTGCACTGAAAACATTTTTGAGTTCTGTCTTCTTCTGCTCAGGATTGTGTTGTTTCCACAGAGGTGCAGGAGTTTATATTGCAGTAAAAAATTAGCTCACAGTTAGGAAAAAAATGTGACAAAAAAATGCAAAAACCAATCCCCAGAAACTGCTGACCTGAGATTCAGAGGGTTAAACCAGAAACAATGAATCACAAACCACAAGAACAGTCTTTCTACATTAAAACCTAATAAAAGTCTGCTACTTGGACACCTCGGCCCACTTACAATAGAGCACTTTTAGTTTGAGTCTGGTTAGGGTTGGCACCTCAGCTCCACTGAAGGGAAACATTTTTGTGCCTCTTTTGGCCCCTTTTTGTTGAACAAAACCACTTCTACAGTACTTCCAGTCTGATGCAGGAGAACCTGACAGGCCTGCACAGAGTCCTGACCTTCAACTCCATCCAGCACCTTTGGGATGAAATGAAAGTCCAACTAAGAGTTCAGCCTTAATGGACCATTAGAAGAAAAATACACACACACACACACACACTCCAAGGCTTGCTTTGATGCTGGTCTGCTTCTTCCACTTGCTAATGAGATGATGTGATACAAGAAAGTAAATTGTGGTAAAAGATCCAATGTTTTTTTGGACACCAGAGTTGATAAATATAGTCGACCACAAGGTTAAGAGTCGAAACAAAGTTCAGTCAGCAGTCCCTCATGTAATGGATTATAATGGGGATGTAGAATATGCACCGCTTTTGATATTTGGCAAGTAGAGTCTGACCTTTTCATGCCCCGTGAGGGACGGGCACCGAGCTCAGCACAACACAGAGTTATGATACCGACTCCCTCTGAGGGAGAGGAAGGTAGGTGGAGCCGGTAATTTATTCAGAGCTATCTGAACATCAGCGGGCAGCATGTGAAAGCACATCTTTCAGGTGAGCGCGAATCGTCGGCGGCTTATGTTTACAAAGAGGAGTTGTGCCACCCGAGCATAGCGGCAGATATGAGCCGACTGCCTGCTTCACTGGGAGTGTTTGCACATTTTACTGATCATTCTGGCAAAAGACTGCAGCTCTCGCTTTGACGGCTGTGTACTCACTGATACAAGCATGGAGGCTCTCTTGTCATGCAAAGCTAATGCGGGTTTAAATGTAATCTTATCAACTGGCATCATTGTTTGGACTTTACTCTTTTGGCTGGATGGGAGCAAAACTCTGCAGCCAGGTTTCAAAATCTGCTGGAAAGCCTGAAACTAGAGGAGTGGAGGCACATTAATATCAGTTTTCTGTGTTTGCATACTTTTGGACAAACTATGTGACAGCAATGAGTAACAACAGCATTATATTTCACTCAGTGTGTAACAGCACTCTTTGACTGCCTCTAGAACTAGTTAAAGGAAAGTTTCAGCTCCTTATCTTTTTGTTGAGCTTCTACGGCACGTTTACAGCCTTTTTTTCTGCATGAAGAACTTTTACAGAATGGAGCTCTTGCTTGAAAACGCATGCTCAAACCTAAAAAGTGGAATTTAATAAGGCTCATGGCACAAACAGAAGACAAAACGTGGCAGAAGTAATTAAGTGAAGACACACCAAGCATTTTATCTCATCTTATTTGGTGTAAAGGGAAGGCAGCCGAGTATTCCAGAAAATGAATTAACCAGTAAGTTATTTTCCATAATTACGCTCCGTGTTTTCCCATAATTACGTTGGTCGTTTTGGCACAGAGCAACTGTTGATAAGCAGACTGATGAGACGATTAAATGGAGGAGAAAAGGCAGGCTTTGTCAAGACACCGCAAACTGGAAAATTACAAGTGAGATCTTTTTTTTTTCCGGGACTTTGTAATTATGAGCCAAGCTCAGCTGCTTGTTGGCATTTAACAGGAGAGCGTTCAGAATGCTAAAAGTGTTTACATCTTTCACTTCAATTTGGAATGCCATTCATTTTCGACGCAGCTAATTTCGAGTTCAGACGGATCGGTCATGTGAGATTCTCGGTGAACTGGAGATTCACCCTGAACAAATGACTGAGGAATTCTCCATTTAGCCTCCAATGTGCACTTCAACACCTCAGAAATGAAGCAAAGGAGAGATTGTTTCCAGTCCAGGTGATTTTTACTTGTTTGTCGCTCTTCCTATGACATCCATGCCTTCAATTCTAACACATCTGAGTGCATGGAAGCAGTTCTTCTTCCTCCAAAAAGAACAGAGGCAGGAAAACCAAGGCGACTGTCTTGGCATTACATGACGAATTCCCACTAGGGGCCCCTGAGGCAGAGGATCTTTGTTTCCCCACTATTGATTAGGGATTGTGTGTCGCAGCTCCTGAATGCATCATGCGCTCCCTGACATGCTTTTTCCAGTCAAGAGGAGGCACAGAATGTTGTTTTTCCCCTCTCAGGCTGACCTTGCGACTTCTTAACAGAAAAAAGAAATGCCCGAGGACCCCGCAGGCCAAAAGCGCAGCGATTAATGAGTGTGGAGGGACGAGGAAGCAAAACAAAGCCGTGCTTTGGAAATATGCGCTGTGTATTATTTACATCCTAGCCAAGGTTTTACCCACAGTATGCTCCGTGTTTTGTAATTTGTGGGTTTCAGATATCTGGAGGAGTTTAGTTTCTCCGGTTGCAGTCTTGCCTTTAGTCCATTTGTCGCATTTTATTCCTGGTTGTTTGCAGAAGGTACACTGTAAAACCAGAAAAGTTGAACTTACCTACAACAAATGTGACAGAAGTGCTTTAATTTGAATGTTTCAAAAGCATGAATTACTATTTGAAGTTCAGTATGGCAATATCAGTTGCTTTGACCAGCTATTTTACTTAGTATCCTGAATTTATTGATTTTAGGGCAGTGACCGTATAATGGAGGATTTATGATCAGTAGATTTGTCATTCATAGTTTCACAATCCCATGGTGTCGTCCAACACATTCTCATTCCCAGGGCGTCAAATTCTGTCAAAGCCACTTGTGTCTGAGAGATATAAGACATAAGATGTCCTTCGGTGTCAGCTTCACCCACATCAATATTCATTGCAGATGGACATGGAGCAGTTTTTCCTACTTTGAAACTGCCTCATGAGAAGGTTGTAAAGGTGAAGGAGGTGGAAGTCACAGGACTTTACCTCAGGAAACTCAGGTTTGTGTCACGTGTCAGAATGATATTTTTAAGTTTTGTTTTATTTCATTCAGTAACTTAACTCTGTTTCATTCACATTTTGGTTACACTTAGGCACCAAAACTTCTTGGTTAAGTTTACAAACATCTCTATTTCACATCAGCACTTACACAGAGCTGATGGGTGACAAGCATAGAAAAAAATTAAAAGTGTAAATAAATGTAAATTGTGAAATATCTGCAGTATGTAGAGTCACTATAATATTTTTCAGTATTACTAACTTCTGTTGGCCCTTAAAAAATGTTGGACATGTTGATTCCAGGTTTTTTTTCCCCATTTTTGTAATTAAATAATCTGAGAAATCTCATATTTCTGTCATACTGCACAGATGACACTCTGAATTGTGGTCACTTCTAGCCATGGTTGCCCTTTTTCCAAAGAGTTGCAGGACTGAATTGCAGTGAAAAAAGGGTCCACAGTGAGTAAAAACATGACAGGAGCCTATATACCCACAATCTGCATGGAGAGTTAATTCTTTTAGCTTCAGTTTTGGTCTCCACCACCTCCAAAGGGAAATACACTATACAGTAATCCCTCGTCTATCGCAGGGGTTAGGTCCCAGAACCCCACCACGATAGATGAAATCCGCGAAGTAGCAACCTTATATTTTATTTTATTATTTATATATATTTTAAGGCTTTATAAACCCGCCCCACACTATTAACCTTTCCCATGCTCTTAAAAACTGGCTTTGATCACTGCCTATCAATCAGCGACCGACTAGCTCAAGTGGAAGCGGCCGTAGCTGTGTTTTCCATATGTGTGTCTATTTATCTACTGTACGCTACGTATTTTATATACAATTTAAAAATCTGCGATACAGCGAAACAGTAAACGCCGATATGGTGAGGGACTGTTGTATTGTCAAAAACACCGGGACATCTGCCTTTACACGCACATTAACTTTAATGACATCCCATTCTTAATCCGTAGGGTTTAATATGGAGTTGGCCCAAACTTTACAGCTATAACAGCCTCAACTCTTCTGGGAAGGCTTTCCACAAGGTTTAGGAGTGTGTTGATGGGAATATTTGACCATTCTTTCAGAAGCGCATTTGTGAGGTCACACACTGATGTTGGACCAGAAGGCCTGGCTGTCAGTCTCCGCTATAATTCATCCCAAAGGTGTTCTATCGGGTTGAGGTCAGGACTCTGTGCAGGCCAGTCAAGTTCTGCCACGTGAAACTCTTTCATCCATGTCTGTACTGACCTTACTCTGTGCGCTGGTGTGCAGTCATGTTGGAACAGGAAGGGGCCATCCCCAAACTGTTCCCACAAAGTTGGGAGCATGAAATTGTCCAAAATGTCTTGGTGTGCTGAAGCATTAAGAGTTCCTTTCACAAACGTTTGTAGAAGCAGTCTGCATGCCTAGGTGCTTGATTTTATACATCTGTGGCCATGGAAGTGATTGGAACACCTGAATTCAATTATTTGGAGGGGTGGGCCCATGCTTTTGGCAATATAGTGTATCTGCCTTATCAGCTGTTACATGCTCCACCATGTTTACTAGTTAGTCTTTAACTATCCTGTCTGCTGTTTGGCTCTGAGTAGTTGGTGAACGGTGGACTTTCAGAGCTTTTTGTCATAAAGTTGTGGGTTGGAGAGTTTGGAGAAGTGCAGTTTTGAATCATAATTCTTAAAGCTGGTGGTTAAACTGATCACTACTGCACCTTTTAAACACTCCATTGCAATTTGATGCACCTCTTACAGAAAAAACTCAGCAGCGCAGCTTTATCTGTAAACAGAATTTCCCTGCATGAAGATCTAAATGTCGCGTCACACTGTAAAATTATCTTTAATCCTATGATATTCGGTGTCACAAGCTACACAGAAATGCCAGAAATACATATTTCTTCAACTTGTTTTAGATAAAAGATTTACAATACAGGAAAAAATAATGTATTGCAATGAGATTGGTGTAATGAGGGAAAAGAAAAGGCTGGTTTGCATTCAGAATAGTGAGCTAACGCTGTATTAGAAGCTGTAGCTCATGAATTCCTAGAATGAGACTTTTACTCTGAAGATGTGTTGGCCCTCTCATTTCCAAAACCTAACCTTGGCGTCGCTGGAGGAAAAACAAAAGAGAAATAGCATCAGTGTCTAGTCATTTACTGACTACTCAGAGAATCTTTTATCAGGAAGCTTTGGAGTAAGTGGGTGTTATTTTACAGCCGTTTCCGTCAGTGGAGCATTTCTTGGCTCACCGCTGCATGTCTTTGAGTGGCTTTTTCTCCTTCACACTGCTGCCACTTTGGCAGAATTAAAGCAACAAGCGCCCTTTTCTTCCCTGCCTCATGAGTAATGCGTGATGATTACAACAGATAATTACATCTATTTACATCTAAATGTGATTGATACTTGTCCTACGGAGCTGAGCTTCCTTAAGCTGCTGCCGGAGCCGTTTGCCACTGATCTCGTTCTAATCTATCCATAATATTTGGATCCTCCATCTGAAGTTACCTAATTAAATGATCATTCGCGACAAGTAAACAATTGGGGATGATGATGCTAATTAACGCTGGCTGAACACTGTGAGGCAGCTCGTGTTGAGACGCCGCCATCGCATCCGATGGTGTTTATTAGGAGAGTTGTGATTAATACGGCTTCATAAGGAGTCAGAGTTAGATCTGTTTTCCCCAGCAGACTCCCGATGACTGCAGCAGCACCGCACACTGTCTGAGAGGCCACGGTTAAAGAATTGATTAGGTGCTGTCATCCACAATATCGACCGCCCTCATAAGAATCTCAAATGAACACTCGAGTGATAATGCCAGCACTCGTTAAAATCCAAGCGCAGTGGGACTTTCGGAAATGTCAAGACAGACCCAAATGGTTTCAAAACATGAGGACCTTTTTAAATAGATGCCACAAACCCCATTTTCATAACTAGCAACAATATCTTGATTGTGTGTTTATAATTTTAAAAGTATAATCAAAATTCTGCTCCCTTCTCCCTGCTGTGCTTTTTAATTTTTATTGGCCCTGCCTGAAGCCCCGGGGTGGAGGTGTTGAGAACATTTGCTCACCCTGTGTAGCCGCGTGTCAAACATGCCCTGTAGTCAGGTTGCGCCTCAACAGGTACACAGTCAGACTGCTTATTAAAACTTTGGCTTCGAGCCCGAGGAGCTTCTGGGGTTTTTTCAGATCTGTAACATGCCTGCAGCTTGCCAGTGGGCTGCAGGTGCAAAGTGTTTGCCAAAAGGTGTCTGGTTGGAGGTCTGACCTCAGATCAGAATGAGCCTTCATTTCCTTTGACAAGCTGTTATAATCCTGACACACTTGGGAACTTTTGCTCATATATGCTGTCGAGATCATGGTGCACCGTGACCTCTGAAGAAGAACCAAATGTCACATCTGTGAGAGGGTTATATATATATATATATATATATATATATATATATATATATATATAGTGGCTGTGGCTCAGAAACTGACTGCAAGTAAAGGGGTTTTATGTGGAACATTTGACACTTTTATACAGCTTTCAAAGGCTAAATTCAATCCATGAATGTAAAAATCAAAAAATACCATCAGTGTGTGTCCAATCACTGCATGGCAACTAGAAAAACAAGTGAGCTGATCATTTTCTTAGGTGCTACCTCAAAGTTTAAGGTGTGCATAAGCAACTTTTGCGCCTTGTTTAACCCTTTCCATGCTCCCATATCATTCCAATCATAAGGCTGCTGTTTACTCTGTTTTAGAATTTTGATCTGGCAACAACTGAAGTGTTGAGTTTCTCCTGGAGTCACTCTGTCCTGGTGTTCGGGAGTCTCACTGTATTATCCATGAAGGTTGTTCAGTTTGGCCTTAAGGTTGCGGAGCTGTTACTGATTGAATTTGGGTGTTTTTTCAGGCAGAAACTTAAAAAAAATACCCACAGGCTTCAAGGGGTTGAGGTCAGAGAAAGATCATCTTGTACTTTTAAAGAAAGCGTCACTTGAAGGTGCTGTGCAGGAAGTGAAAACACATTCTTCGGTGTCACAGTTTTGGATGCCCACTCATTCATCCTGACCTCATCTCCGAGGTGCTGCACAGCGTTATGGAGGAGTCACACTACTTCTACCTTTGTTACTGAGAGACACACTGCAGTCTTAATTTGCATGAATCAGGAGGATGCTTTCCTGTACTCAAATTATTTTCCACAGTGGGGTTTTGTTTTCAGTGCTGCTGTTTTCCGCTGATGAGGAGTGTGTGCTGTACACAGCCATTTGTCATTTCTGTGTTTTGATTGACTGAAAAAGTTACAGGCACACATTTTTTAGAACTCACAAATACTGTTGTCTTCTCATGATTAGGCAATGAAATCAGGAAGACGTTGGTGTTATGCAAAGTCAAAATGTTTTAGCATTTAGGCAGCCAAACCTGAAGTGAGTCAGGTTTCCCGTGTGACATTTAAACTCCTTATTTTTGTGAGTAAAACCTGACTTAGTCCTGATACCACCTCCTTCTCAATGTGTGCTTTTAGGTGTGTGCTGCACTTCAGATTTCATTTTTTTACCCCTCTGAACTCCAAGCATTTTCACTCACTGTGGGCTCATTTTTCACTGCAACATAAAGTCCTGAACATCTATGGAAACAGCACAACCATGACAGGAAGTAGAAAAAACTAAAATGTCACTCACAGACTCATAAAGGTGTCTTCTGTGCAGAATAGCAGTTATAATGCCATAAATCACAAAAGATAAAACATGAAAGTTGAATTTTTTTGATTATTCATTTGACAAAAATGTAAAAAATATTCATTCATATTCATCCCACTTTTAAAAAAGTACCCACAGATGTTACCAAAAATGGCAAAAAATGTGACTCTACGTATTATAGATATTTTATTACTTAGATTTTCAAGTCGTATTCCTATCTCCTCCATGTGAACACTGCCTGCAGTTCAACAGAAAAGTCCCAGAATTTTTGTCACCTGACTGAAGCTCACAGCTGAGTCACTGAGGGCTTCACTGTTGCACTGAGGACTGCAGAATTTTTTTGTTTTTACAGACTCTTGATAGTGTAAATGTTTATTTTTTGGCAAATAATAACTTGATTGCACAAACAGTTTATTTTGTCATTTAAAAAAAGGCATGTAGAGTAAAGGGATTGTGATGTACTATCCCAAATTTAAACTTCAATTTGGTGAAGTTTCCCAACATAATGCCACATTACAGATAAGTAGTTAAGGGGGCGTCAAAAACTTAAAAATATGGAGATTTTTTTTTTGTTGTACAGTGTTTGGTTTGGATAAATGCTGTAATTTTTTAAAAATTTATATGATAACAAGCCTTTTGTGTTCACTGGTAGGATTTAGAGTTCAGAGGGTTAATACATGTTTTCTCTTTTCCATTATATGCTAGCAAGTGTAGTCTGATGGGAAAAATGACAGTTGTGTCCATTTCCAGTGTGGAAAGAGCTAATGAATACGAAGGTTCTCAGGATAAACAGTGAAACATGTAATTATCCTGTTATGGTGGGGTTTATTTCTCAGTGCTCTCTGTTTGTAGAACAGCAGTTTGCACACTGTAATTTCCCCATTACTAAAAGGTAAACATATGTAGAAACCTATTCACAACTGCACAATTATAGTGGCCAGTGGCTACACAGCCGCCCGTTTATGAAGCCAGTTAATTGACTTATTTCTCAGGGAGGTCTTTGTGCTCTCTGTGGGTCCACAGAGGTGGGTTGTCGACCCCACGCTCACAGCACCACCCACAGCCCTCACTGCAGGAGAACCGCTAATTATACAACACCAGGGGAGGATACTGTGAAAAGGTAACAGCCTCGCTATATAACTTGGAAAAATGACTCTAAAAATGCTTATTTCTGCTGCTTTTCTTATGCATAAGCTCTTGTTGGAAATATGATATTGACCCGAGGCTGGTGGGTGTTCATATAAAAGAAATGAAAGCTGATCAGATGCAGCGTTGTAGCCTCCCAGCGAAAAACCGTGCGGTGAAATTAGATCATCGTAACAGGAGAAAGGATTTATTTTGATGGATAAAACAGAGAAATTGTTTTGGGAACATTCCTGAGGAATCAAGAAAACTCATTCCTATCGAAATCTGAAAGGCTGAACCTGAAAGGTTGAGATCAGATAAGGGGCAGAGGAAACAAGGGGAGATAAGGAGCAGGTGAGAGGCCAGAGATGAAAGAGAGGCCTGAAAGAGAATGAATGTGTATGAAACAGTGAAGTGATTGTCAGGCTTTGTGCCGGAGCTTTTGAAGAGCTGTCTGGTTTGTACAAAAGGAGGGGTCAGTGAGCAGATAAGGCTGGAATAGGTGGTCTGTCATATTCACAGGTGAAGAAATCCCACACTGCCAAACAAAGAGAATGAAAAATACAGGTGAGACTGGAGGATGGATGCAACCCTCCCGGGGAGGCGAGACATTTTCAGAGCCAGGCAACATCAAAGAGGTGAACATGACGAGCAGAAAAAGGCCTTGTTTTATAGGATTAGGTGTCAGCTTATATGTGCTGCTGACTACAAGATATATTCACACTGGAACTGCTGTTGTCCTGAGGATCTGTGAAGCCACTACATGTATGATTTGTGTGGTATTATAAATAGTAAAAAAATGTAAAGTATCGTGTAACATTCAAGCAGCTGGGGCGCTAAAAATAATGTAAAATAAACTGCAATTTACCAGAATTGAAATACATTTTCTAGCCCTAATTTTACTTTGTTAAAAAAAAAGGTAAAATCTCTACAGTTCGCATAAAATTACAGTAAATTACCGTATTCATTTTTAACAGTGAATAACTGCAAAATTAAATTTGTAATATTTTTTTTTATTTTGCTTAATTTCACAGCTGACCTTAAGCAGATTTACACATATTTATAGTTAGAAAAATCACCTAAATATAAAAAATCCCTAATAATACATTTAAAGTATGCAATTTAAATTTTGCTATCTTTTTTAAAAAATGTTATTTTACATTTGACTTTCTATTTTTGTAATTGTATTTATATTTTTGTCTTTTTCAAAAATATGGGAGGAAAAACATCCGTTAAAAAAAAGGAAAAATTTTATAAAATTACAGATTTTTCAAAAAGTGTAGTTATTTTATTTGGAAACATTTTTGTACGTTTAAAAATTGAGACAACCCAAGTGAAAGATTTGCATTCTGTGTGTGAATCAGCCCAATCTTAAGGCTTGGGGTTATGTATTGGATGAAGGGGGTACATATTAAGATTTTTTTCTGCTGTCATGTTTTTTGTTTGGATATTTTTGCATGTTTTGGTTCAGACAAATCTGAAATATGGTTTTTCATTGTGAATAATTTTGCAATTCAGTCTGTCAAGTGTTTTCATTTTGTTCAACCAACGGCCTCCAAGACCCCAAATATTCACAACACATATTTCAGAGTAACTGATATTTTTGCTTTTCCGAAACACTAAACTTCAAATTGAAATAAATAGCACTTTTACATGCTTATTCTCATTTCCACTTTTAGTCACTCAATCTGTCACACATTAAACCCTCTGCAAAGGCTTGTTTTGCTGAGCAGCAGTGAATGAAAAAACCATCTCCGCCTCCCGCTGTAGTGACATTTGTAAAGTCATTACCGAGTCCTGCTCCGTCCACACTCCTCCACATTCAAACACATTCTTTTCAATTTAATACCCGAGGTGTGGAGTCAACGGTAAAGCCTTAAATAGCTGTTAAAACACACCGTGCCCCCTTTTTTTTGCAGAGAACCAGGCGTTCAGAGCAAAACAGGGCTTACGCAGCGAGATCTTACGCCGTTCATTTACTGCTGGAGATAATTTGCGTTGGAGTAAATGAACTTCTTGCTACTTCTCGTCTTCCATCTGAGGACTCCTGCTGTCACTGAGCCTCCACCACTCACAATTTGATCTTTGCTTTCATGTCGCTTCAGTCCAGCTCTCTCCCCTCTAACCAAACACATCTCCCTTTTTAATTAGACCCAGGAAGAGACTGTGGTTTTCTTTTTTTTTTCCACCCGAACCTAAAATATATTATTCAATCTGAAAAAGGAGATGGAGAATTCTCTCCCTGTGTTTACCACAAATATGGGCCCTGTGGCTAATACACTGTGACGATCACACAGACAGCGCTTCATATATTAAAAAAAGAGAGAGCAGGAAATTGCACTTCAAGGGGGCCTGATAGATGAAAACTAAATAAAAACTGAACCCAGCCAAATGTGAGAGATGAAACGCTCGAGGAAGCGGGGTGTAAGGGAGTTAAAAACACACCTGTGCATCAACGGGAACAAACAGCATCCAGGCACTTCGCACAAGACAGAGCAATGCACTAACAAGCCCTCGGAGCGCCTCGTTTTTTTCCCCTCTTGCTGCTTTCTGTTCATTTTGGGTGCCAGACACATCAGTCTGTGAGTTCGCTGAGGTTATGACTGGTTGGAGACGGAATCCTAGTGGGCATTGCATGACTGAAATCCGTGTAGTGATTCAGGTGTCTGTCTGTGTCGGCTATTGCTCCTGACAAGGAAACATAATGTCCAAACAGGAGCTTTTGAGGATAGCAGGAGGGGAGTAGCTGGAGATAAACTGGCGGGTGTTTTTCGAATTAGGGCGGAGGCACAGCGGAATGAAATATATCAGCCATAAATCAGGAGTATCTGCAGGGGATTGATTAGCTGATACTAATGAACTCCTGCCAATGTCTTGCATTAATTGCTGAGTGATGAAGGTCGGGGCTATGAGTGTGAGCAGCAGGGAGCTTTATTTTAGACTAACTATTCCAACTATGTAGAAAAAAAGTGTGTCAAAAAAACTACCCCCATGGATTTATGAACTTTTGGTTTGTTTTTCAGGATTTGAGCAAGAAATCAATGCTGCAGCATACAGTGACATCTTAGACCATGTGCTCAGAGGCAGCAGGCTGGGGAAGAATGTGCCACCAGCAGATATGTTGAGTTTAAAGCCAGTTTTCAATGCCCCAAAGGTGTGCTTGAACCTGCTACATCACCATGGCAACTGATGCTGCACAGCTAACCTGCTCTGATGGAGTTTGGGATTTAAATCGGCTGTAGAAAACCATCTTCCTTTCATTAATTCGACTCCTCTATTAGCGATGCAGATTGTCAGCTGAGGGACCATCTGCAAACCTGTTGAGCTGTAGGCCCTGCAGTTACAGTATTGCACACTGCATGCATCATGTTGCCACGGGAACCTACATGCATCCAGTTGATGATGCAAAACATGCATCATCATTAATCTTGATGGTGATTTGCTTCCAAGTTGGTTTTACACTGTTGTTATTGCAGCTAATCTAACACATATTAGAAATTTGATCAGCCTATTGATATTTATCATAGATAACATTCAATCAGTAGCACTAATTTCCCTTTAATTTGGCCAAAAATGTAAATCGGTTCCACTTATTCTCCATTACAGGACAGCATCAGATCTGAGTGCACGTCTTTGAGTGTTTAAATGTATGGAAGTTTAACAGCTCTAATGTGCAGCTGCCTAATTAGAATGAAGCAGCTGCCTTCAGAGTGCCCTAAGTGGCCAAATAATCATATTAACTCACTCCATGAAAAATCTTCTACCAGCATTCCTCTCTTGCATCATTTGCAGTAACAGGGTTGCTATTTACTGTAATACACTTTTATGTTCCTCATAGCTCCACATTATAACAACCTTTTGCCCCTGATAGAAGCAGGCGGCAGGCATTCGATCCATTTTGTGCAGAAGAAAAGACAAATGACGGATTAAACGTACATTTTTATGTGAACAAGCACAGAGTCTGATGACGAAAATCTGGTTAGCAAAGAAAGCTGATAACTACTGTTGTGTTTCCCTTCTATCTCTGCCTGGGGTTTTGGGTTTTGTCAATCCAGCTAATCAAGTCTGGCTAAGTCAAACTTGCTTCCCAGTCCACCTACGGGTATACACTGATCCCTTTCCTCAACACGAGTCAGCACCTTTTGGATAAACTGGAACCCTCAACATCAGTAGTGGACTTCACTAATGTTATTGTAGGTGAATGGGAGCCGTCAGGTTCCAACAGTAGAAAGCCTGAGATCAGGAAAATGGCTGCTCTAACAGCAGTGCATTAATGACCATTGCATAGAATAATATTATGTAGTGTAAATGCAATGCAAAATTACATTTACATGGTCAGGCTTCTATGATAACCTGGTTTTTGTAACCAAAGTGGGCAGAGTGTATGCAGGAGACAAGCTTTAGACGTGGAAAGTATCGCCTTGACAGCAGATATTTGTATTTAAAGTTATTTAATTTAACGTCTGACTCAAACTGAAGTCCGTTTCTGCAGCCAGAACTATTTGAATGCTGTCCTCTTCCAGCTTTGTCATTTCGAACACTGTCAAAAGACAAAAAGGAAGGAGGCGGCATCCTTTACACACTCACTCTAGTTCCAATAATAAGTCACACATAAGAAGAACCTCTGTGCACTCTAAAACCTACATAGCAATCTAAACAGTAAACAGTGGATGTAACTGTGCTGTCACACTTCCAGCGTAACTTTTCTTGCATGTTCTGCAGCTTTTACAATCTGATTTGCGAGCGCTGATAGCATGCAGACGCCGGAACAAATGATTTTTGCTCGCAAACCGAAAATCCCACTGAGCCCTCGCATGTTCGTGCAAGTGTTTGTTCTGATGAATGAAACGTGCAGAATGAGCAAGAGGAAATTATCTCCCGTCGCAAATCAGTGCTAAATTTGAATAAAAGGACCCCAGAAAGAGAAAAAAACGTTTCTTCTCCTCGCTTGAAGTTTGTGTGCAATAAACAGTTGCTTTATTCTTCTGCTCTGGTCGAATCCCTGTTAAAGGTCATAGATTACCTTTGAAATGATCCCACTGACAAAACAAAGTTCTTCAAAAAACAATCGAAGGCAGAGATTTAAATGTAATTATGAAAAAAAAAGGTCTCCACCAACAACTTCCCAGAACTGCTGATCAGGGCGATGTGGAATAATGAGGCTCCATTATGAAGTGGCGGGCCCCTTTCTTTACTGCTGACAGGGTTAGAAACCGATCATCACCTTGGCAGATTAAAAACAATCGAGCACAAACATTTCAAATTCATAATTCATTTCCAGGGTGCAGCGTTTGACGAATGAAACCCGACTGGAGATCGTCGTCTGAGAGGAGCCGGTCCGAGGAGGGAGCAGGAGTTGTTCCATTAAGGTTGCAGAGAGAGCGCGAGAGAGGCACAGAATAACACAGCGCAGAGGGGAAAAGACCATTTCAAACAATATCCTGCTAATTAAATTTCTCCAAAAGTTGAGCAAAAGCCATTAAAATGACTTCCGTGCTGTTTGAGCGGAGCATTATTGGAATTGCATTCATCTGAAGCACATCAAGTGATAAAAGTGGCGATAAGTGAAAAAAAAAAGACCAAGCAGCCGCTGAATCACATCATTAAATCAGCTGCTCTCCTCCATAGAGGCCACTGTATCGCTTTTTACACAGTGCATGATTTAAAGGCCGAGTCTTCAAACATAACTTTATTCGCACGGTCCAGATCTGATGCACACCAGGAGGCAGATGTACAGTGCATGAAGCTGTGCATTCTGGTCCACTGTTCACATAAAGCCATTAATCTATTGGCTATTAAAGTAAAATATGGGGCTCCCAGACGGCCACTGGGCTCAGGGCTTTAGGCCCTTTCCCTTGTTTCATAATGTCCTTTTTATGCCATCTTTAGTGAATCACTCTGAGAGGTCTTTGTTACTATGGGCGCTGTAAATAAAATGTTCTCCATCTGATGCTTGATTATAGAACTTTAAATACAAAAAACAAAAAGATGCTCAACCAAAGACCAGACAGGGGGACGAATATTGTGATGCACAGGAACAGAAATCAGGGAAATGGTGTGCAGCACCTTGTGAACTATCACTTGCAGTGACATGCAAGTAAATGTAGATAAATAAATCAGCTGATAGCCATAAATAATGAAAGTGCATCCATTTAGGTGCTCTGATGCTGCTGGAGGACCAAGCTGGTATGATCCAGTGAAAATGCTCATGTTTGCATTGAGGAACTGGTGCAGCAGAGGATGTTATTAAAACTGTACAGTCACTTCTAAGGCTAACTGCTAATAAAGCTTTCAGATGATGAAATAAGGACCACTGTGTTTGTGGTAAGTGGGTTTGTTATAGCACTGCCTTTTTTCATTCAATATGCTCTGATTTCTGTCTTCTGTTCACCCATTCTAACATTTCATTCATGGGGGTTTGCAACGTCATAAAAACTACATACATCTGGACTTGTTCTTCATTCATAGTTAGATCAGCTGCTGAACTGATCAGTCACTGCTTGTGACAATATAGTGTTAACACGTTTTAGCAAAGTACCAAAAGTCAGGGAACCCGTGGACATCTGTAACAGACAGTTGGCTGAAAATACACACAACAGCAGTCAGATGCTGCTATTTTACACCATCCATACTTAGTTTTTGTACAGTTTGTGGAGAACAGGACGACCCCTGTTTGTACATCTTCATCCATGCTATGGAATATTAACAAGTCCCTCTGGCACTTAATGATCTGACGGTGCGGCAGACCTGAGCACTCATGCACTTAATGGGACTATGCCTCAAATCTAAATGTTGAGAATGGGATTTGACCATTGTCTTTGTACTTACTGCGTTAGGTTTCCAGTTTTCTGTTTTGTAACTTTAAACCCACTTTTTTTGCGAATAAAACTCACTTCACTTTTGTGTCAGCTTTGACCAAAATCTTTGCCAACAGTGTAGTTTTAGTTGCCGACATGCAACCAAATCTTAACCTACATGAGCTCATTTCTTGTTCGTCGACCTGCCGGGGCAAAGTTTTTGCAGCATTCCATTTTCAGCATGCAGGGCTTCATTCGCTGGAACAATGGTGTAGCAATTGTCTTGGGCTCCCTCCTATGGCCTGACACTAAAGAATACTTAAAGAGGGAAAAAAAGCTGAACTTGAGAAGGAGATAAGGGCAAATGAACCCGTGTGGGAAGTCTTAAAATACCCCTTTAACTAGGGCAGCACACGAGGCTCGGGGTGTAGCACGCTGCATGGAGAACCTGTCCACGCAGACGGGACACGAGTTACATAAACCAACATGAGACGCCGCAAGATCCTGCTAACTGGAGCTTCTGATAATGAAAAGGCACGGCGAGGGCCTGCGAGTGATCAGGACTGAAATGTCATCATCTCACCTGCTGTAAGGCGACCCAGTTGACTGAGCAGGTACAGCGCAGAGCCGGGGATTAACTCCGGAGCTTCCGCTTTGAATTTTAGCTCTGCCAGCCAAGCAACTTCCACAACTAAGGTCTTTTAAAACAACTGAAAGGAGCAGAGGTGGTTAAAGATTCATGGGTTCTATATTCACAGCCATCCGTTTCACTGATGAGGTCTATAGCGAGGGATTAGGGGAGCCTTGCATATTGTTAAAAGTAAATTGGTGTCTTTCAAATCTCGCAGCATTACCCAGTCTGTCCTGCACATATAATGAATTCCAGTAATGAACTGGCCTTATACAGGAGAGCACAATATGGGCTGTAAAGTGTTGTACTATGCAGACCACATTTGTCACCATTACAGTCAATATTTGGTGACTGCCACAAGATGAATGTGACTCTGGGGAACAATGAAAGAAGCCTGGTCTAATCTAATGTGAGTCATGATAGTCTCCGTGGCTCCTGTTGGCCCAGGTAATGGTCTGCATTATACAATACAACACCAGCTATTCTCCATCACTTCGCCATGATGCTCACACTGTAAAACATTAATACGAGTCTGAGAAGAAGCAATGGATCAAAGAAGCGACAGAATGATGCTTTTATGTTGAGAACTTCCTGATGCTGAAATGGAACAGTTAAGTTTTATTTCGGATTGGAGGCAGGACTGACCCAAATATTAGAGACACAATCACCTCCTTTTCTATTTGTGCTGGCTGTCTCTGGTGACCGAGCTCAAAGGGGACCGATTAAGCTTTTCATTTACTGTCACACATACTGTTTAATGTTACAATGTTAGATGTTCATATGCTAAAGTTTCACATAATGAAGATAAAGTAAATGTATGTAAAACGCTCCAGACTGCTTCTTTTGTACCTTTTTATCGTCAGCTTACGTCAGCTTTCTTTATACGATCATCTCCTCCCTGCACAGCTTGCTTATGAAGTCATACAATGGGGAACGTATGCACATGTTTTTGCACAACAGTCTAATTGAGCCATTTTAGAGGCATTTTATGTACTCCAGCATCCAAATAGTTGATGCTGCAGGGAGACACTATGCAGCTGTTTGGCGACGGCAGATTACCATTTTACTACCTACATTAACTGGGAGATACTTTCCACTTCAGACAGCATTTTACTGCATTTTGCACACATGCACCTATTTGCAGAGTCATAAGTGTAAAAAATTATATGGACAGCTTGTGATCGAAAGACTAGATCGACAGTTGCGTCACCAATTAAGCAGCTACTGGATGTTATATTTACATCTTGGTCCCAGTTGGTCAGAAGTAATCTGACTGGATTTGACTACCAGATGAATTTTAAAGATGGGCTTTTCAGAATAAAAAATATATTCTGAGATGAGATTAGAAAACATAAGAATTACTTCTTTTTTTAACCTCAACTGATCTGAACAATTTAATATTTAGCATTTGCTGATACCTGATGCAGTTGTCCCATATAAGGTAACACTTCAAGTAATGAAGACGCAATGTAGACTAGCTGTAGTACCTCGTTGCCCCACCAGGTTAGTTTATCTGTTTGTTTGTTCATTGTTTGTCTGTTACCAAGATAGCTTGAAAAGTTATTAAGGGATCTTAATGAAATTTTCAGGAAATGTCGATAATGGGACAAGGAAGAGATGATTAAATTTTGGTGATGTTCTGGATTACCATCTGGATCCAGGATTTTAAAACATAAGGTGGAAATCACAATATGGGTTGAAATGAGCTGTTTGGCAGAGGTCTATGCTCTCTGAGTGATTTCTAGTTACTGTAGTGGCTAGCAGAGAGCACTGTCGGGGCTTAGCTGGTAAAGGGGCACCATGACAAAGTCTTCTGTGATGCTTAATGACTTCCAGACAGTGCATATTTAACAATTCATACTGTTTTTAAACTCAAGTGGCACATCTAAATGCTTTGCTGTCTATACCATTCTTCTGGAGGAACAAATCACTCCTGTCCAGCTCCAGCAAACTAAAGCCAGACTGGTGATGCGTCTCCTAAAAGCAGAGTTCAAAACAGCTGATGAAAGAAATTGAAAATGGAGGTGGATGTTTCTGCAAATGAAGACCAACACTGACCCCATGCTGCATTGTTCTTTACATAGCTATTAGCTTATATTTTGCTATGTAGTCCCATAGCAAGTGTTGATAATGTGCATTTGGTAATATTGAAAAATGTGCATCTGCTCAGGGTGATCCAATCGAATGCTGCTTTGAAAAACCACTACTGAAGTAGGATGGATTACCTGATTTCGTCAAGCAATAGATGGGACTTCTTAATCTTTAGATTAAACTATTTGAACAACTGAGCCCTGCTGTAATCTTTGGTGCTGCGGATGTTTGTGCTGTCCAGGTTCATATTCCAGGCTCCAACATTTCTGTGTGGATTTGATGCTACTTTGTAGGTTCAGTTTGCCTCAGAGCCTCCCGTCTGGTCAAAAGATGAGATGGTCCTCTGCTGGTCAGAAGATAAGCCTTTAGGGTAGGCAATTTTTAAAAGGCTGCATAAATGGCCAGTATAGGATACATATATTTTATTTGGAACTATGAATCATGCAAAGCTACTCTGGTGGAGTCCTGTGAAATGAATGTAGAGCTGAAAATGAACACAATAGGTCCCCTTTAACTTGGAGTCAATTCAGCTAATTGGAGACATCAAATGGAATTGTTCTTGCCCCGTGACTGAATTGTTGCCAAAACCGTCTTGTTCAGCCAGTGGAAAACAAATGATAGTGTTACATCTATTAGGTCTGTCTTCAATTAACTTCTTAAACTCTTGATTATCGCTTTTAAATTCTCCTGTTAATATTCTTTGAATTAAATGGTTGGGTTGACTGTTTATACTCTGAACCCCAGCGCCTTAGATGAAGAAACAGATCCTCTCTCTGCTTACATCCCAATCAGAGACCATCTTGGTGCATTTATATTAGTAAACTGATCTATTTGAAACCTTGACATTTCTGTCTGATGAATATTCAATTCCATTACCATATTTAACACTGTATCTGCTAGATTACAACCTCCAGTTTCTCTCCAGTGCACTGTCTGCTCTATAGTTCTTTTGATCAGTATTCTCACAGTTTGACAGCTTCCAAACCAGACAAACATCTCCAGAACTTGCCTGAGATCGCCACAGTTTTCAGCTTTAAAATCAGTCCAGTGATGTCATCTTTTCATGCTGGGGTGCGCTGCAAGCAGGATCCGCTCTTGTCGAATTAAGCTTAGTTTAAATAGTGCTAATTTGCCAAAATGTGAACATATACAGGCTAAAATGGAGCTTGAGATGTAGCTCACAGTGCAACAACTGGGGGGACACGGTTTCAGTTTCATCTCATCTTACTGCAAACCCGCAGTTTTAAACTGTCCTCTCACAAAAAGCTATATTTATACACAGTGTCTGACCCTGTATCAGCTTGATTTCTCTATTTTTACTGAAGCTGTATGATTTTTTTATACTGTAGCGACTGAAATGCTCAAACCAACAACACTTCATGCTCTTGAGGCCTGCACCAATCCATCAGATGCATGCTGTTTATTCATTTAAACTTCCCCAGTTTAGGCTGAAAGCAGCTGCAGATCGTTGGAATCAAGTCAACGTCAGGACATTTTCTGCAACCAGATTTAAAATCAACTCGCTTAGGGTCATTTATTATTGACTTAAGGTTGTATTGGATTAAATATATGTAGTACAAGAAAAGGTAAAGTTCATTTAATTCCCATTTAACCCAGAGGTAATTTTTAATAACATATTTCACATACCTTCCCCTTGAGTCAGCCAGACTCTCCACAGAGGGAAAGAACTTACGATTGACGCTGCAGGCTATTCCTTGAGTTCTTTCCCCTCTGACCAGGTAAATCCAGCCACAAACAAGCTAAAACTGTCTGCCCATGAAGCATTTATTTTCTGCAACAGTGTTAAGGGAGCCGACCTCACCTCCCCACTTTTTGTTTTTTTACTCTTGAAATCTTTAGTTTAATAGGAATCCGACAGACACTCCCGACTCGAGGCTTGTCAGCAACAGAGAGAACGCCTCGAGGCCGCTCGCCGTCTCTGGACATTAACATGCACATTGAGTACGAGGCCTATGTCCATATCACTCTGTGTGTGCATCATATCTAACCTCCTCCTCCAGTCCCACACACACTACTGGCAACCCCATTTACAAAAGCAGTGTGCTGTCATGGTTACCAGATACAGACCAGCATGCCAACAGTTCTCATGAATTGTAAAGAAGCGTTTGAATCTTTAACATTCTGGTCGACGATTGTTGTGCTTATGCATGAAAGTCTTTGTGCACAAATCTGATATTTTAAAGCTGATAGATAATAACATTGGATCCAATCACTGTGTGATGGTTACACATAGTAACAAACCTTCCCCTGCAGTTCACCTCAACTCTGTGAACACTTTAGTGTCCTTCCGGTTCCATGTTTTGTTTTTTTTAATCTCAAACTTTACAGTTTCACTCTCGAACCTCAGTCCTTGAATCACGCAGCTCTGATAAACCTCCTGTTTACCTGCTGAGCACCAAATGGTACATGAAGAAACAAATAAAGCGAGTGAGCATAGGATGTAATTTTGGGTACTGTGTGACGGTAAACATGAATGCTAACATCACTGTTTGTGTATTCAGTGTGTAAATGGAAGATGTTCACCAACATGTTAGTCACAGCTGTTTAATGAGCTGATTATGTCACTTCAATGTGTTGCTTCACAGGTTTTGTTCTAAATTACAGTCGTCTGTCTTGCAGTTTGAAACTAAATTTACAGATCTAGGTTGCAGTGGAGCAGCTATTTAAAGAAGAAGGTGGTTGAAACTTTTTGCATGTTCTCTCTTTGTGGGTTTTACCAGTCGATTCATTGGTCATTCTAAGGCCTTGTCCACATGTACATGGGTATTTTACAAGATTTTCTGTGTGTTTTGGCCTTGAGTCCATGACAAAAAATGCAGTTTTAGGTCACGGACAAAGGACTTTAAACAGGGAGAAATGGAGACATTTTGAAGCAGTGACACAGGCAGCCACCTTCACGTCCTTCACAGGTCTTATCAGACACCACGTGTCTTTCCCTGATTTGTCACAGATCTCAAACAATTGCACATGTAGATCAATAAAATTTAGATCGCATGATGTGGGCTTGTTTGGCTTTTCAACCCAAAACCCTTGGGTGGGCTTGAAAGGTACGTTACACCATTTATCAGAGCCAGAAACTGCAAAAAGAGAAAGAATAGTCAGATCTTGAACTTTTAAAACGATCCATGAACTAATCATATGTGACAATACACTAACAATGAACAGTTTGCTCTAATCAGATTATGTAAAAAAACAAAACATCATGTGCTCCTGAGCACAGTCAGGTCAGTTCAGACTGTGCTGGCTGTGCTGTTTCCATAGAGGTGCAGGAAAAATCAGTCCACAGTAAATAAAAATGTGACAGGAGCAAAACAAAACAAACAAAAAAAACACCCAGCAACTACTCAGGATTCAGAGGATTAAGGAAGTATTATCATAAAAAGCAGGTCCTGCATTCTTAGCCAAAGTTACAACTTGTCTTACACACTTAAGATGTTTAATTGTTTATTTACCTTATATATGGGTGGCATAATGTTGCAAATGCTTGGAACATATTTCTCAGAAAAACATTTTTGTTTCGTAGAACTAGTGCACTGAGACCTCTGGGCCATGCAGTGTTATTGTGAATAAACAGCATATATTTGCAAAAGGGTCACCAAACTGGTCAATATATACATGCTAGAGGTACACTGCAAATGCAGCATGGAAACGTTGCACACACTCAGATCTGAGTTTGAAAGTTGACTCATATTGCAGCTTCTCCTTTATGAATATAATACTTCAACTTGTGCGTCATTTCTTAAAGAGTCATTTCCTCAGCTGGGTTAACATGTGGAAGAATGAATTACAGAGTTCTGAACAAGACCTTTGTGTCGAGGTTACATTTAGAAATAATCTTAGAAAAGAATCCTGAACAAAAAAAAGGGAAAAGATTTAATATAAAAGGAAGCAGAGAGTTGGCGAGTAGCAATATCATAAGCATGCAAGTTATTAATTCAGCGTCTGATCTCGACAGTGTGGGCATCGCAGCAGAAAGTAGGCCACAGATCCCAACCAAAGACCATGTAATTTTCTGAAATGATCATCGTCAGTGCAAAGGCCAATAAAGCGGAGGCACACCTCTCTGCTCGCTCTCCATAATGGGGTCAAGTGTTAAATATGCCGCCCCTCACAGTGAATTTCATTTCCCCTCTGATCTCCCTCTGATCAGCGTTGTACCGCCTGTCTGTGTTCTTAAGCCTTTTTTTCCCTCCCTGCGACATTTTAATTGCCCCAATAGCTGCTTGATACAAACATATAGAAATACCTCCAGTGCAGCATCAGTTAGTAAGTCATCACCACCGTTCACTTTAATCAAGACACGGGAACATCAAAGCCACCTGTAAGCAAATATGAATGAACGGCGACATCACGGCAGCAAAGGGTTTGATCTGTGAGATGAAGTGAATTAAAGGAGCCAATTAAAACTGAAGGACGTTTTCCTTTCAGTCACCGATTAAAAAAAATTAAGTGTTTGATTGACACTGTCAACCTAACAAAGCACCGGTTAACCTCCTCTAATCCCTGTTCAAATATGTTTCAATCACTCCGCACCAGTTTTGTTTTGCTAAGCAACACCAGTTTCTCAGTTCCCCTGATATCTCATGAACTCATCATAAATGTGACTTTTCGTTCACGATCCCCTCCTGACTGCTCAGTTAATTGCGTTTCCCTCCGTGAAAACGGATCCGTTGGGCGCGAGTGAATCGGTGACAAATCTCAGAAAAATAGGAGGAAATTTTATCTATATTTCATTAAAGTTTGTGAGGTGTGTTCGAAGAGCACAGCAGGAGGGAGACGTCGTGAATATTTAAAGAGGCGGAGGTGCTGCAGAGAGGTTCAGTCGGAATGTAGAATGACTGCAAATGAAGCATGTTGTATTTCGTTTAATTGAATGTTCTTTAGGAAGCATTAAAATGTGTAAAGAATTAATGGAGTCTGTGTCTGGATTGTCTGCATTGTGACAAAGTGGTTTTATATGGAGGATCCCCGCTCAGTGAATAAATCTCATTTTATTAGCTTGGAGTTTTGTTAAAGCTAGAGTGTGAGACTTTCACATGGATGTGAACGCCTAAACGAGTTCAAACAGCGGTCATTTAACCTATCCTACCAGCGGCAGGTCAATCTGGTTTCTGTGGGAACATTTCCAAAATGACGCACCACTAGTGATGCATCTCACATCAGCAAGCAACGATTGTTTTGCCAGAGCTACTAGGAGTACGGAGGAAAAACCTACAGAGCCTCCAAGAAAAGTTTCTGATGCTCCAGGTAAAGAAACTCGGCGTTCAGAGGAAGGATTACGGTGGTCGATTATGAGGCATAAGAGGATTCTTCAAAAAGATCTAGGACTCAACTGGAAACAAGGGCCGTAACCGCCATTTTGGGGCATAACTGTAGACCATAAAGCCTCATATCACTGCCCACAAAAAGTGATGAAGACGTCATGCATGCTGCAGAGGAGTATCTGGAGGCTCAAGATTTGACCTTCTTCCGCGACAGGATAGAGAAGCTTGAACGCTGAAGTGCACTGAAATTAAAGAGCACGATGTTGAAAAATAGAGTGTTTGTGTAACTATTTCCACTGCCAGAAGGGAAAGAAAAAAGTCTTGTTGGTTCAAGCCTCAGAAGAGTCAAGGAAAGAAAACTGAAGGAAATATAGCATATGTTGTTTTAAATCCAGCAACAGGTGCTGTAAAACCACTATTATGCAAGTGTTAAGTCTTGGATATAAAGATGAGGGACCAGATCCAACAAGACTTCTTAAATTTTGCCTTATTTTCAAGTTAAGCAAGAAACCAACAGAAAACTGCAGCTGATGTTTGTATCATGTGATTAATTATAAACCAAACATTGACCCAACAGAGACTACACCTCCATAGAAATGATTAAAATGTGGCTTTGTCTCTATGCGTCCTCGTTACAAATTTCAGTTTTAATCTCTTTAAAGTACATGGGTTCCTGTCAAGGCAAGTCAGTTTTGTTTCCACTATGAGTAAAGTTATCAAAGACAGAAGCCTCAAATGATAGCACATAAAAGTAAACACACTTTAGATGTTTCACTTCCATTACCAGGAAGAAAACAGCAGACTGATGGCACTCTACCCGCCGTAATAATCAAACACATAAATTCACATTTCTGGCTTCTAGTTGCACGAAAACCTCTACAGAGCTGCCTTTTTAATGCACCTGGGGAGAAAATAATTACAGCGCGAGTTAACCACATGCATTATGGTGCTTCTTCTTCAATATTTTCATTTAGTGTATCACAGAAAAAACTGTTTCCTAAACAGAGAACACCGGGAGCATGATGTATACCGGAATATATCCTGCTACTGATGTGCAATGTCTGTTAGACCGTGGTGGCATCTACAGCTGACATGCAACAATTAAATTAATTGGCAATTACAAAAACAATAATTGGCACAAACTCTCTTTGGGAAGAAAGACTTTTTTTCTTTCTGCGCCGCAAAAACAATCTAACTAATTACCGGGTTGATCCAGTCACGTGAAAAATGTCCGCTTTCAAGTACAAAATCATGCTGTGTCCGCAGTTTATGAGAACCAGGTGTAATTTTCTCAATTCTGGTGCAGGAAACCAGATTCGCTTCCAAACAGTGAGGGCTAGTTTGAAGGAAGCACTATAGAAAAAAGAGACAGCAGCAAGATTGTAGAGAATTTTCAGACTCTTGTTTTCAGATTAGAAAGTTTGGATTTGTGTCAAATTAACTAATTTTTGGAGCGTGTCACCTTCAGTTTTTAACTTTCTCAGATAGATTTTGTGCTACAGGCAAGTTTGACAAATAGGAAATCAAGTCATTTGGCCTTTTATCTCATCACTATTGTTCTGCCCGACCACAGAAGAAAGTCAGACGCCACGTAATGCCTCCTTAAAAACCCTCATTAACCAGTAAAGCCCCTTCATGACTGAGGAGAATTGAATAGCCAAGGTTAATAAGGAGCCACACAGCCTTCATCTGCATTCATGCAACCAGGCTGCGGCAGAAAGAGCAGGTGGAACTTCAATTTTCCAGCGTCGCACAAACAAAGCCGTTTTTCAAGCCAACAAGGATTCCTGATGGTGTCACAGGGAGGAAACACCATCTGTGCACAGCTGTCGGGCCTGTCAGGACGCTCAGAAAGATGTCAGAGCAGGATTACAGCGGGATGCTTTAACCACAGCAACAGCAGAGGAGGACAACGGTAAAATAGGTGCAGCCAGCGGAGAAAAGTCACAGTGTGCTTTAATTTACTGGAGAAAACTTTGAATACATTCTCCTGTGGACATGTCGGCAGCACTTTAAGGTTTTTTCCAAGAAGATTTAGTAGTTTTAAATCTGATTTTCTGCAGAGCATCAAGGGACGAGATGCTTATAGTTGTCAAACAGAATCCGGTAAGTAGGTTTTCACATATGAGGAATTGTTCTGCTGAATAAAGGTAAAGACTGACAGATCGTTTGAAAAGAAGGATGAAATGATTTAAAAAGAAAGTAAGTGTTTCCAGTCAATGGACAGTAAGTGCTCCAAGACAAATAAGTCAAATCAAACATGTCTGCAATGGAGTCCTGCAAAACTTTTTTGCATTAAAATGTTTGAAATTTAGATTTAAAATCATTTCAAAGCATAAAATAGATTCAAACAGAAACTTTCAGCTCTGTATTTTAAAAAAATGCTCAAATTCTGCACTGAGAACCAACTCTAATGGAAAAAAAGGCTGAAATGGCAAATTGTTGGATTTAACATTTCATCAAAGTGTTCAAAGAAAGTTTCTGCATAGTTAAGCTTGAGTTACACTCTTGTGTTAAAAACAACACCAGTGTGAGCATTTCCACTGGTCTGCTGTGTTGCTCTGCAATTCCAGAACTAGTTAGCAGTGGGGTTTCTGTGGCACTGTGTGCGCACTTCAGACAATGATGGCTAGAACAGAGCGGATCATACGGACGTTTAAGGCATTACATTTTGAATTTCCACCAGAATTATTGCAACACAAAAACCAACTGAGTCTAAACACGAATCAGTGGAGTGATGGAAATAAGAAAACAGCATCAAGCTTCACTGTCAAAATACCATTTCTTGTGTTTGCAGTTAGAGCAAGAGTTTCATTTTCAGAAATGCAACAAAGTAGCACAATATAAAAGTGCATTTAAGCTCCAGTTGAAGTACGATTCAGAAGGAACCTTATTTTTCTTTCTGATGAAGGCCGTTTGCTTTGGTGGATTCTATCAACTTGTAATCAGCTTTGTCCCTTTCTGATTTGGTCATAAGTGGTAAAAAGGTTTGCCGCTCCTTCAGTCCACACTTCTTCAGAATATTTCTGCTGCAATTCAACTGCTGTTTTCTTTAAATAGGAATACAGCATCAAGAAAAAATAACATAAGTGAAATGACAGAAATCACGTTTTACATTTTATGTTTGGGCAAAGTGAATATTTAAGTTGGAAGAAGTGGTGCTCCTTAAAATGAAGCTGGATTGATGCAAACTTGAACCAGTGGACTCAATATTACTTGTTTAGTTAACTGAGATAAAACTTAGTTCAACTGCATTTTACCAATTAAAGCAAATCATTTAGGTTTGCCTAACAATTCTTTTTCAGTTCAATGACATATTCCTCGTCATTCACCAAATGACAACACAAGTCAGTCGGATGAGATAAAGAGCATGATGACCAAACCAAATGTTTAGACAATCCTGTGCCTTTCTTGAGGTAAAAACATCAAATTAATTTAGTTCAGCTGAGGCGTTGATCCAAGTCAAATTGAATGACTAATCCTGTTTCTAGGACTGAGCGTCTGTGGCTCAAAGCGTGTCCAAACCCCTCCATGAATCCAGCCCTAGCATGAGCCTTTAATGGAGCTGTCAACTCAATAAACAAAGATGATTATGGTGCCAAACATGCTGTCAGATTCTGGTCCGAACTGCTCTTGGGTCAATCTCTTGTTGATTAAAGGTCTGTGCCGAGGTGAGGAACCTCTGGAGGAAGTTATTGCTGCTGTGTGGACTGGCAGCTCTCTAATGATCTCAGTGGGGAAACGTGACGAGCCTCAAAGGCAGCTGTTAACGTGGCTGCGACCAGAGAGCACCGAGGTCGTATCACAGCTTCTACCCGTCTGCTGAGTGGACAGACAGACCACAGGGACATATTTCAAAAACTATGATGTTTAGTTGGGAAAAGCGTGTTTCATGGAGGATTTCAGGTATTAGATGATGGTTCTAGTGAACTTAAGTGTGTCACGTGTGAAACATTTGAGCTTGGAATGCTTCTTTCTCTGATCAACAGTTGTCACTGAGCTCACTTTCACACTTATTTTCACCCAGTGCAACAACTGTGGAGAAAGCAGTGTTTTGCCAATATGCTGTCTTACATGGTCAGAAAGCAAAACCCTCTGAGACCAAACTGTGGTTTTGGATGTATAAATAAGTTTGCCTTGGCAAAGGTGCTCTGATTAAACCACATGAATCTAAAACACCTGTGTGGCTCTAATTAGTGGAAGTACCTGCAGGCTGCTGTGACCTGAGGCTGCTTTAAAGAGCTGGAATGGACTTCAGGTGGAATCAGACAGTTAAAACCAGAAACTAGAAGTATTTCTCCCTCTGAATCCTAAGCTGGGGGTGTCTTTGCTGTCCACAGGTGTTACCAATACTGCAAAAAAATGCTACTTGTTTCCTATCTGCTCTGTGTAAACTCAGCCTGCAGTTCAGCCAAATATTCACAGATTTTTTTTGTGACGTGATCACAGCTGAGTCACTCCAGTGCTGCACCAAAGAACTCCGAATTTATTTATTTATTCACATAGTTTCTGCAAATGGTTTATTTTCTGCACAGTTTTAAATGGCACAAGCAAAATAAAGTGATTCAATGGCTCGATTCTTAGATTTTTTTCTGTTATTTCAGGTCTCATTTTGGCATTTTTAAAGATAACTTGCCTTTTAAACTGCGGGGTTTTGAGCAAAAATGAGGTATACAAACCAGTCCTCCTTCTACCAACCTTGTTTCATCAAATGTCCCCAAATTTAGAAAAGATTCTGCCGTGTAGCTCACTGATTTAAGGTGTTACCACATGGCTGCAGGTCGCCAGCAGCGGTCATGAGTTCGAGTCCGGACTCTTTGCTGGATGTCTTTCTCTCTCCACTCTATCTCCTTTCACCTTGTCTCTCCCTCAAATCAGTAAAACTGGAAAAATCTCCTCAAAAAAATAATAAAAAATGATTCTCAACAGTCTAGCAAGAGACCACTGTAACTGACTCATGGTGGAGCTTTAAAAGAAAATAAATATAAAAACTGATGCAGCAAAACCTTTTTGTTCCTGCACATTCCTGTTCCTTGTTAAAAAATGGCACCTACATTATCCATATTGATGTCTATGTGCAAATGTATGTGTTTATCTGCATTAATCTGTTTATTAAGGCTGTTTTAGACAGAACACTGTACTAAATAGGCAGCAGTTCATTCTTTATCCCCTAAAAAAAATCACAAAAACTATGACTAAGTTATTTGCAAAATGCCTTCAAATGCACAGCATCTGCAATATATATCACAAGAAATAATATCTGCACAATAATCTGAGCTATTTCTTTACCAAATATGAACCAATTTATGTTTTGGGTTCTTTTTTTAGATTTTTCCTTTTGGTGCTGAAATCTGGACAGACATTTCTGGAAAAGAAGAAAAATAAGCCGAGCACTCTGAGCACCGCACCGTGTTCAAGGCTCCGCTCGAGCCGGAGAGCCTTCCAATTATCAAATGAAAACAAGATTGTCCTTTAGCAGATAACCCACACACTGAAACCTTGACAGCACAGAAAGATCTTGAAAATGGAGCGCGGGTTGAAAAAGAACACGTCCAAGGTCTGTTCTCTCCTGGGGGGTAAAAAGGTCATTTTTCTCTTTCCATTTGGTACCTTTTTGTCTACAGGTAGCGGATGACATGTTTCATGCGTAGAAGGAGGACACGTCTTTGGAAATGTGGCTCTTTTTTTCCCCCCTCGTGCGTCGTGCTGCCAGTGATGGGCAGATCGTACAGATGCCACATATGGTTGGATGTGTGTTCATGCTTGGAATGACTCAGACCCGTTTCAATTTCACACAGTGTCTGGTTTCTCTGTCGCAGCCTCCCAGTCTCCTCTCAGCATTTGTTTCTCTTTCTCCCCCTCTGAAGGCTAAATTCCAAATGATAAAAGTGTGTTTTGCATCCAATCTCCCGAACACAATGCTGACGCCTCCAGTAATGAGGTCATTATTATGCATATCACAGATATCAAGAGGAATGAGCTTAAAAGCTTACACGTTTAATTGATTAAGGCAAGCAGGCAGCCATGGCGCTCTGCAACAAAGACGGCTGCTTTCTTTTTTTTGAAGGTCGTGATATTTGAGCTACATATCCTACGAGTTCTAATTAAATATCAAAATACTTTGAATCCTAGAAATAAAGGGATGTCACTCTGAGGTTGTTCTTTAGAAAGCAGACGGCTGCGTGTTATTTTATTGCAACTTTTCGACTGAAGATGCTCTCTGGAGAGTCACTGTTTGCTATATTGGGGCTTTCAATCAGCTTTCATGTGGATGATTTGTAATTTGAAGCATAAATCTCAGAATGTTCACGAGAAGCATTGAGTTCTTTGGTATTTGTGCCACAAAGATTACAGAGCTATCATCTACATTTGGCGTGTTTTTGCGTTTCTTGAGATTCACTGCTTGTATTTGCGACATGTTTAATGAAGATGTTCAGATGCAACACTTCAGCCGTGTTTTTTCTATAATTTTCTGCTTTATTAGTCAGATTTTCTACCTGAATTATGACAGGTCTTAGAACTTTTGAAGCCAGATGTTTCAGAGTTGTAATTCCAGGATTTGGATTCAAATTCCAAAAACCAAAGACTTGAGACGCAAGTCTTCAGTTTGTTTGATGTGAGTGTCAGAACTTCACTCTATAAAGCCTGAAAACCTTAAAGCAAAAATGATTTACGTGTCAAATTTCACCCTGGTTAAAGCTAAAGTGCAGGACTTTTACATATAAACAAATATTGGCACATTCAAGGCTTCACACAATCTTCATTAAGGCCTATTATTTTTAGGTAAATCTCTGAATTTCTAGGTTTAAATCTGCTTTGTGCTGCAATATTCCCACACTGGCACACCGGGAGTGATGTATTTTGCATGAACCAGCAATGATAAGTTTGCCAGAGCTGAACAGGGGAGTGGCTGTAATGATGGAGACCGAGGCTCCACCAACCAGGAATATGACAGAACCAACCCAGCAAGGGTTCAAGTAAAGATTCTGATGCTCCAGGTAAAAAAGAAACACTCAGAGGAAGGATTAGTGTCTTTAAAAGGAAGTAACTGATGGCGAGGTGGAAGCATGCGTCAACAGTAATGAATAGAAAAACAACGAGACAGCAGTGAGGAGGTCTTCGATGTCTTGTATATATTTAGACATTGAGCCTGTGGTTTGAAGGGACAAGCGATGTGAAAGCAAGCTGTTAAAATGATTGTGACATTTTAATGCTGAGACACCTGAAATATATGAAAATTGCTTGCAACTTCCTAATGGAGCGTTCTGAATTGACTGGGACATGACACCGCTCGCATTAGATTAGATGGGACACCACATGTGGTCCTTGATGTCAGAGTCTTTCTAGATGTTCCCCTTCCGGACTCAGGATTTGATGTTGTCTTGGTTTGACGCCACTCCGCTTGCCTAAAGACTCAAACTTTGGACTGGAGACAAGCTTTCATTAATTAGAGACTATATGGAGACTTAATTGGATGTGACTTGACCTTGATTGGACTCGCATCAAAACTAAAAGCAGCTCTGCCTTTTTTTTTTTTTGTCTTTAATCTTAAATCTTGCAGATATTTGTCATCTGGACACTAGATATTTACATTTTATGGATGCAGATGGGTCTTTGTAGCAGCAACCACAAGGGAACCTTCTGATACAGTCCAGTGTTGCTGGACAAACTGGTGAACCCGGATCTATTTGGAGCTGTGGCATGATTCAGTCGACCTGAAACACTTGGACTAACGGGCTCTTTTGTCACGTACGCAGTGTTTTCTCCACCTGAGCAGCAGCAGCAGCAGCAGAGTTTTGGAAGCCCTGCTGCTCTCCGTGGCGCAATGTGACCTGGATGAGAGTCGGAGGATCTAATGTGGGGCAGCGCAGATTGCATTGTATCCACGGGGCCGGGGACCACAGCGCCGGGAAACTTCAGGGACACAAAGTGCTTAAAGCAGAACTCGGATTGCGGTGGCCTACTCTTCTCTCCAGTCTGTTCGGCTCGGCCCGCTGGTCGCAGGCCAAAAGGAGAAATTAAAGAAACGTAACTGATTCATTTACTCCCAGTTGATTAAATTTCTACAGACAAGGACTGGTAGATTGGAAGCAGATGTTGCTTAACCCCCTTATTTGTCATGTTTCTGTTGATTTATTTTATCCCGATGGACGTGCGCGGTTGGGGGAAATTAAATCAGATTGAGCTAGTTAATCCTGCCGTTAAATTGGCTTAAATTTCAGACCAGAAAGGGGCTATCAGTAAAAAACTAATATGTATTTGCTGCTTTCTGACTGGAGTCCTGAAACATGTTAAATGAGATTAACTACCTCCACCTGTGTTGGTCCTTGTTAGTGAGAGACGGGCTCCAGCCTTGAGCCAACAAAAGGACTGAAACTAACCGTTGAAGAGCTCCACAAAAAAATGGAAGCAAAACTTTAACCTATGCTCCGAAACTGACACCACCTCCACTGCTTTTTCTCAGAATGAAGCTCAAGCCTGCATTTTTCTGGCTTCTAAGAGTATTTTGTGGTCTCTATTACAATTGAGCTAATAATACATCTGGCCCTGGAGTAACTCGGTGTTCAAACAAGTTCAGTTAATTCAATTCAGGATGCTTCAAACAAGGTCGCCCGTATAATCACGTATTAAAAGAAACATGTCTGTATCTGTTCAAACAGCCCAACTCGAGGCCGCCGCATAAAAGTCTGCTCCCTGTGACAGACTTGGTGAATAGTACACTGTCAGACAGCCTCGTCGGACACGTCCATTGTGCTGCGCTCGATTGAAACCACGAAGAAGTGCCAGAAAAGTGTGAAATATTAAGAAAAGCCAGCTTGAAAGAGAGAAACTGTGCCTACTTTCACACCTCGGCACACTTGGCCAGTCGCAGTGGGTGTGACTGGCAGATTGTCTGTTTCGGAAAAGTTTCAGAAAGGGGGGTGTTTAGCTGCTGTCAGAAGATCTGATGAGCATTTTGTGTTGGGAACAAGTTAAATTAGTCCGAATGCATCTACTGTGATGGATAAATAACCTTATTACCATGTTTTTGTACCATGCACACCTGAAATGTTGGTAATGCAAAATACTGTGCACACAAATGGAGTAGGCTGAAGCTGAATGAGAAACTAAACTGTGGTGGATGTTTGATCAGACATTTTGGGTAATAATGACATTGTTTTCCTGCGTTTTTCCTTGTTAATAAGTCTTCTAACCTGGAGTTGGTTTGACATCCTGCCTGATTGCGCCTGTTTCATGCTACTGTTGGCTTTTTCTGGCAGTGTGAGCGCATTCCCAGATCTCAGTAATGATCTTGGTAAGTCTGATTTTATCATTACAGAGATAAACGACGGCCAAACTGTAATAAAACGCATTACTTCTTTAAACCGACTTGGATCTTAGCAAACTGGGCCGAACCTCCCGCCAGAGAGTCTGTCTTGAACACGCAATCGTTATCTACAGACTCATCATCAGCTTGGCGTGATGGATCCGTGAACAAACCCGGCTCATCTTCGAAATAATGCCTCTAACTAGGGCCAGCAGCAAGACAGCAGACGTCTCTCACGATCAGCCGCAATGTCAGAAAAGTCGAGTCAAAGCCGAGCCACGTCCGGAGACATCTTGTCGAGGAAACTGACCGCAGATCCAGTCAGCGCCCCTGGGCTCGGCTGTTCCTTTTGTCATGAGCTAATGTAAGCACGGATGCACACTCGCCTCCTCGGCCCGGATGCTGGTCTCTACCCCTCGGATCACAAGTTCAATTAATTTCACAGTTGGCGGCATCCACAGTCATTTCACCGGGGCCTGTTGTCTGGAACTGAAGAGAAATGGGAAGAATATGATGCACCCGGAGCTGAAAGCGCTCAGCTGCTCGGCCCCTCCCCTCCATCCCCTCCACCCATGAAGGCTCCAATCGCCCGGAGCCACATCTGATCTGATAGGGCCGAGGCTCTGCAGCATATTAAAGCTCATATCGCGGCGATAAGAGGGAGATGAGACGGGTGCATGCATCATTACAGCTCTTGCAAAGACGTCTCTTTTCCATCTCATTCAACAGAAATTTCGGGATTTATCAGAAAGTGCGCTTCATTTAGGGACTTTGAGCTAATTCACAGTCAGGCCAGTCGTAGCTGGTGGATGTGCTTCTGACTTGACCTTAAGTCGAGTTCAGCTAAAGCGCAACATTTTAAATATTTCCAACATATAATCTCCAAGAGCAGTACTGCAAAGGCCATGAACAGCTCAACAGTCTGCCTTCGGTTTGTTGCTTTATTTATACAGGCTTGTGTGTTTTTGCAGAAAAAAAAGGCTTCATGCGGAGCCAGAAGAGCGCTGAAGCAACAAGCTCAATCATCTGCAGGTGTGTAGCGGAGATACCGACTTACTGTGATCAATTTAAATTCACAAGACACCTGGACTACCACTGCAATCTATCATTAAACTGAACATCTCTACAATTTTACATCTTCTGTAGACGTTATAGACTCTGTGTGTGCACTAGAATAGAGCCGCTTGGTTAACTGACTGAAGAAAACTAACTGCATCTATTTTGCTCATCAATAATAATTGATTAAACATGCCAAATATTTGCAGGTTGAAGCTCCTCAAATGTAAAGATTCGATGCCTTTCTTTGTCATGTATGATCACAAATGAAATATCTTTGGGTTTTGGACTGTTGCAATCTGGAGACGCCACTTTGCATTAGTGACTGATGGGAAAATGAGCAGATTAATCCGTCATTGTCATTAATAATCATTCATTGTCATGAATTCAAATAAATCAAACAATTCTTGTTATTTTTTTGTGACTTGCTCGAAGAAACAAACATATTTGGACAAGAAAACTGGATCGCAGTTGTCCTTATTTCTTTTGAAAGGCATTCAGCTGTTCTCTTAATCACTGTCTGGACTGTATCAGCACTAAAACTCTGCCAAAAACATTTGTCACAGATGTGTAAGCACTGATTTGGAGAGTGTGCTTGATCACAAAACGGCACGCGAGACTGGAGACAAAAAAGACTTTGACTGGTTGGACTCTTGCTTATCATTGGTCAGTGCTGCAGCAGAGTTAAAGAAGCTAAAGGATGTCACTACAGAAATCCAATGCATGAGTCACATACTGCTCGGCTTCGACTTGCGACTGACTTTGTTTCAAGGGTGACCTGGTTTCACTAGTGCTTAGCATATCCTTACTGCTGGTTAGGAGGAAAAAATGCAGATATGGCCTCAGAACTTCTGCTGTCTATCCATCCATTCTTTTTCCATACTGCTTAACCCGACATCAGTGGAGCCTTGGACAATTCTAACATAGGATTGACTTTCCAGTTCACCGGACCTGCATTTGGGTGAAAGTATGTGGAGGAAATCCAGCTGGGTCAGTCCTCCACCTTTTTACTGCCGCTGTGGGCTGCACATCACCTCACTTAAATTAACACAAAACACCTAATGCTGATAGCACTCTGCAAACCACATTATACCCAAAGATGAATGAGAGCAGCATCCGTAAATATTATAATGAACCATCATGCATCCCTGCAGGCACTCAGCTGGCGTCCACTCTAATGAGCACTAAGAGAAGAGGCCACACAGCTTGTTGAAACATCTCTGATAGATGTTTCACATTATAGGCAAAAAGGCCCCCTGTAGAATATCCGAGGCTGTGAATGCACCCCGCTCCCCTCCGCCTTTCCATCTTTAACCGTTCCCCATCCCGCCTGTGTCACTCTGTCATGCAGGGCAGTGTGTGCTGGTTGATTTTCCAGGACAACACACAAGGGATGATACTAATCAAAGACCTATCAGTGCGTCCCGCTCGCAGCGCTAACACCTCAGTCTTACTCCACAGATTTGCTCCATGGTAAACCTGCAATCCCTGATCTCACTGTCGCAGCGTGGAACCAAGCGGGTGCAGATTTTTTCATATCCGCTGCTCGTTCTTATCTGTGCTTTTTAAAGATTTGTGAATGAAGCCCGGTGTGTGAGTGGGATGCATCGCCCAAGCGATTGCAGGTCTGCCCGAAGGGTCACAGGAAATCTGTGGGCGGCTCGGCTCCTTCCATTCACACAAAACATTGAGAGGCACTGACTAATGAAGCATTTAGAGGAGAAGACTCCGCCGGTGTCGTCAACCTGCGGATGAGTTGCAAGGGTAATTTCTGATGCCATTTTACATACAATTACCATCCATTTGTGCCCAGAGTGAAAGCTCGCCACCGCTCGCAATTTGACACTCGAGCGGCGTCATCGCCAGCGCCGCGTGGAGTGGAGTGGGAAAGAGTGGGAGGTTTGATGTGGAACAAAAATCGCGTCTCTACTCAACTGGGCGCTGATTTGTTTGTACGGCGGTTTTCTGTCTCTCTGATGAGCTCATTGTTCTTTTACAGCGTTCTTTGTGTAATGTGTGCGAGTGTATTCTGATTATAGATGTGCAAGCACTCCAGATTAGATCATTGTGCTGCATGCAGATGCTACACTCGACTAAAGTTAGATTTTGTCACCGTACTGTAAAAACCATGCATCACCAAAATAAAAACGAGCTTGAGGGCCGACAATCCAGAGGGTTTCATGGTGGTTTATGTAGTCTAAGGAACAAGAGAACCATTTCAACCCATAAAGTATATGTAATCTTCCAAACCCCAAGCAGGTTCTGGGCATTTTTCACTGAAATTTAAAGTCCTGCAGCTCCGTGGAAACCATTTCTAGAAGTAGAGAGAACTCAAAAATGCATTTTGTGCAGTATAACAAACCTGAGCTTCTTAAATTGTTATACATAAATCTAAAAAAATGGATTTAGCAAGTACAACATTTTAAAGAGCCAGCAGGTGTTACTAGTCCTGGGAAAAAATACTTTTCGATGTTTTACTACTGTACTTACATTTTGATTTGCTTCCACACTTGTCTCCTATCTTCATCAAGCTTAGTCGCTAATGGCTTTGTAGTTTTGCCAGGGAGTGCAAAATTTTTTGACTTTTAAGGAATGTGTTTAGTTCAAATTAAAAGAGGTGCAGAATAACATGAATTTCAAGAAATATCGAAAGTTTAAAGTTTAGATTTGGATAATTTTCCCAAAGGAACTATCTATGATTTGTTTCAGAAACTAAGGTAAAATCAGATGATTCTTTTTATTTTGACAGTCTGTGACGACAATGAATGGTGTGATTTTGGCTTTTTTTTTCTTTAGATAACGTGCCTTTTTTGGGTTTTGGGGTTCAGAGGGTTAAATTCACATTGCAAATCCAAATTCCAGAGACACGTGGTTTTTAAAGTCGCTGTTGTTAAGGTAGTTGAGTAAATTCCAAACAGTATGCTTCACTTTCTACTGAAACACATCTTATTTTATTGTGTATATTACAACAGAAGCTACCCAGTATTTTGTACCACTGCCCAACCACCAGAAAACGTACCTGAGGATACTTTACCCAAACACATCTGGACATACAGCATCAACCACCTGCCATGTAGACAATATGAAGAGTGCAAGATTGCCTGTAAGTGTGAGTAGCAATGGTGGAAATACTCCTTCATCTGTGGTCGGTGTGTGTCTGCACAGGAGGCATTCAGGCACAGTATTGAGCTGTGGGCCATCTGTGTTTTGGTGGGGCTCAGAGAGCAACACACAATCACTGCTACGTGGTTAAAATGCAGGAAACAGATTCCCATACATTTCATGTAGAGGGAGTAAAACACGGGTCATTAGACCGCCTGTGTAGACAGCTGCATTGATTAAAATAGCAGCATGTCTGTTCCATCAGAACATGTGAGATGACTGTAAAACATGGATGACACACTGTCGCTTATGTAGCTGTGGTTCTATAACATCTCGGCGACGGTTATGTGTCATATCTTGGCATTAGAAGGAAGCAGCTCGAATGCATCTGATAGAAGGAGAAGATCAGGGTGGGTCAGAGGGGTGCTGCTTCTTTTAGCACTGACCTTTGCTTAGGTTTGATTTTTAGACCAGTTTAGTGTCAGTGTGTATGTGTCTTCTCATTCAACGAGTGCAACTATTCTGAAATCGAGGCCCATTTGTTTTCCAAATGAGAACATTGTCCTTAACAACGGAGCCATTAACACTCAGCCTCTCCTCTCACACCGAAACTCCTTTTTCATCCTCGACTGTCAGCTATTTTTTCCTCCTCGTTTTGGTCTGAATGCAATCCCTCCTCATTGTAAAAGGAGCATATTTCCCGTATGATAAAAACAACGCTGCCTCAGGCTCCCTGCTTACTGTATCAGAGCTAATTCTTTGCATACCAATACAAGCCGTCCTCTTTTAAGTGCTGGTATTTGGTTGTGGCCGCGGTGCTGACGGAGGCATTTCCGTGTCCAGCTCTACCCTGTCCTTGCCCTCCGCTCATAATAGATATTGACAGGTGCGGCGCAGATAACGCTAATCTGCATCCTAACAGGATTTTACATGTCATATAGTGCTTTCTCATCGCCGCAGCATTCAATTCACCACTTTGTTATGCTGCTAATAGCATTTCACGGTGGCACAGCCCACGGCCTGCAGGGGGGGGGACGTGAAAGTGGAGCCCGACACGATCACAGGTTTTGCTCTTCTGAGCAGCGGCTGAGCAGGTGAACTAATGCTTATTGGACGCGGCATATGGTCTATTAACGCAGATGATGAAAAAAAAACATATATCATTAAAATGCACCAGTGCTAAATTTATTCATTGAACAAGGGGGCTGAAAAATGCTGTTTCGCCTTTAGCAGCCGCTTCTCCGATTGAATAATGCCCTTTGTGGGCTCTGGAGGACCTTGTAAAAGTCTAAGCTAATTAGAGTTATCTCAGCTTTGGCTTGAAGACTACAAACTTTTTAACGTCTGTGTTACAAACTGGAGGTGGGGAGACTGAAAGATGAGGAAGGAAAATACTCAAAGAAGCTCCACTGGGTTGCAGTGTGGGAAATGTTTGGACGCTGATGCATCAGTTCTGGCCGTTTCTTTTCTAGTAAGTCTCGAGTGAGTCTCCAAAATATATGAATTATGATTTTGCTTCCTATTCTTTGTTACCAGAAGTCATATCTATTGCTTTTTACTCTTCCTTTCCCTCCTTATGACCTTTATAACTTTATAACCCCTCAGCGGTTTTGTATCTGCCATAAATGTGAAGTTATATCCCATCTTACTGAGCCACATCTTTTGTATTGTTCATAGCTGGATCAATGCATTTTACCTGCATGATACATTTATATCGACGTTTTGGAGAGTTAAGTGTTGATGGAAGTGCAACATGCGACTGATAAACCCTTTGCACACTTGTACAATTCAAGGACTGCATTTAAATGTGCAGATCTTTCTTTATTTGCCTCTAAAGTTGATTTTCAGTTCCTTTTTAGGGGTAAAAATCCTAAAATTGTATCATATTTTTGCACTTTATACACCTCTGATTCAACTTCATGACATGTTTTGAAGGATAAAGTGTAATTAAACGCAGTTTAATGCAACACCAACAAACTGCAACCTTAAAATCGGAAGATTACGATGCTGCAGTAAGGGCCAAACTATCTCAAAAAGCGATCTCTACAGTAAAATACACATAAAACAGGTTTACTGAGTGAACACCAGTTATGTAAAAGGGTCATTTTTCACCAGGCAGACTAGAAATCTCAGAGTTAAATTAAGATTCTCTTCAGCGAGACATCGGATGTGATGACTGAACCTGATATTCAAAGGAATATTTAACTACATTCTGAAGTGGCTGACACAAATATGTGCTGACAGATATATAGGAGCCTTGACGTGAAAAATGGAAATATATATTTTTCCAATTTGAGATGAAGAATGAACGAATGAAGATAGAGTAAGTAAGATAGCGCAGGTCTGACCCTCCATCCGGTGAGCTCTTCTGATGAGATTTGGGTGTACAAACAGCTGCTCCATAATGCATGAGGGGAGGCTGGATGGGACGAGGTGTTAAGAGGCTATCGCTGCGTGTGTCGGGATGCGATGAATGGATCTCAGTATTCAGTCATGGAGATGCGGCTGGAGGGACTGGTGGGTTTCTCAGAGTGTGAGTTTTATCTAACCGACCCAATCAGGTTCATTAGCTGCTATTTAATAGACGGGTGAGATAAGGAGACGAATCAATTCATATTGTGCATTTGGCAGTTGCAGATCTGTGCACGGCGAGAGGACTGTCTTCCTGCTGTTCCAAATCACGCTCATTGAGGAACAAGCGGAAATTACCACTTCGCCAAACACTGCGCCGACTTAAAATGACCTGATAAGACCAATCACAGCCTTGATGGAGCCTGAAAACTGTCCAGTGACAGAGTTTACACGGATTTTTACAGACCAAGAAGGTCACATACTGGGTTTCACGTCCGTCTGGAGCATGTAGAGCCTCTGTTTCCAAAACAGACTGGATTAAATATACTTGAGGTCATGTCCATATCTACTGCAGCTCCTGCTTCCAGTTTCATGTATTTAATTTCTTTTTGTCCTGATTCTAGATTTCACATCCCTCCTGTCTGAGTTATGATGAAGATTCGTTATTGTTCGAAATGTGTGAAAGTTTGGTCTAACAAAGCGCTTCGAGGTGTCACTACACAATGCTGTTTCGACTGACTCTCAATCACGTTTTAGAGGAAACTTATTTCCTGCTGGATTACATTTGTTTCTGTCAGAAATACGTTTCAAATCAACATATCTTTGACATTTATTTGACTCCTCTACTGTTGCTCCTTTCAGCTAAACAGTCCTGTATTAAATGAGGGTGGGTCTTGTCACCATGGTAACCCAGAAAATATAGGAAAAGCTTCAAACATGTTGTCAAAGGGTCATATTTCAACCCAGAAAATGATAATTTACGAAACCTAACAAAGTAGATTTGGTGCCAAGACCTAACCAAACAGCAAGTAAAAACCAAAACACACATTTTCCCTGATAAGATATTTTTTTAAGTTAAAGTCACATTTCGTATTTGTCTTTCAGTTAACCTGAAGTTGCGCCACAAACAACGACACATCAAAAAGTTCCAGGATTGATTATGGTGCCCATGCATGGTCAACATATAGATTAGCATGTGCACATTATAGATTTTCACCATGGACCTTCAACTGCAGCAGAAAGCATTTTTTTCTGCCAGTCAACAGCCACAGGGTCCGTGGGTCGAAACAGTAGACTGTGGGGAACTTCACAGTAGAAGTTCCCCACAGTTAGACAAGGTACGCCAGGTCTGGAAACCACCATGAGCTTGGTGTTTTCTTCAACATTCACGTAGTTGTACACCATAAAGTAGTCCCTCCAAATTTGGACTTTCAAACTGGAGTTCTACTGTAACATCTTGAGGTGTCTGAGGGGGGAGATTTTGCACAAACAACCTGATCTGTGGTACAATGGCATGTGAGAGTTCACACCACGGTGATGACACAAGACTTTTGTGTCCACGGTAACACAGTTGATGCTCCCCACCCACCATATTTGCTAGATTTGGCTCCATGTAACTTCTTTCTCTTCACCAAAATGGATTTGATGGGTCACCGTTCTGACAGTTCAGGAGATTGAGCTTAGACTGTGCTTGACATGTTTACATAA